>CAWUFW010000797.1:2365000-2973599 GCA_963921515.1 Calotriton arnoldi | reverse complement strand
GCCTTTTTTTTAAAAAAATGTTTTGGAGGGGGGCTGCGTTGCCCCCCTCCTCAGGCCACTTATGGCCCCGGGGACACCATCCCCCGGGGCCGGTCTTTTTTTTTTTTTATAATTTTTTTTTCTATCAATTTTGGGGAAGGGGGCCGCGTGGCCCCCCTCCCGGGCCACTTGTAGCCCCGGGGACCCCATCCCCCGGGGCTGGCCCTCTCCGTTGGGGACCGTGGGGGGGTCCCCAATCCCCCACGGTCCCGCCGGCTCCCCGCGTCCCTCGGGAGCCGGCATTGCTTTTCCACATGGGGAGCTGCTAAGATGCAGCTCCCCGTGTGGAAAAGCAATCGTCTTTGGTTTTTGGAAGAGAGAGCAGGTTTCCTGCTCTCTCTTCCAAAAACCAAAGCAGTTTGCTATGGCAGGGCGGGAGCCGTGAGGCTCCCGCCCTGTCATAGCAAACAGCAGTGTCCCGGGGGTGGGCACCCCGGGACACTGCAGGAGCAGGCCCTGGGGGGGGTGGTCCCCAGGGCCATCACAGCCTCCAGGAGGGGGGCCGCGCGGCCCCCCTCCCAACATGTGCAAAGCCCCGGGGAGGTGGTGGTGCTCGGGGGTCCGAAACGGACCCCCACATTAAAATTCTTAGTGCCCCGGGGAGGTGGCGGTCCCTGGGGCTGCGGGAGGGCCAAGTGCCCTCCCGCACCATTTTTAATTCAAAGCCCCGGGGGGTGGCGGTCCCCGGGGCTTGGGGGGGCCTTAGAGGCCCTCCCACACATTTTTTTGATTAACCCCCGCATGCCCCCGGGACTTGGCCCACCGGGGGGCCAAATAACAACGAAGCGCGGGAGTCCGTGCTTCGTTTTTTTTTTTTCACAACGGGATCCGCGCATCCTAAGCGCACCCCGCCGATTTAAAAAAATAAAAATATGCTTTTTTTGGCCCTGGGGGGTCCTTGTGGGACCCCCTGAGCAGGCCTAGGGGGTCAGGGTGTTTCTACCCTGCCCCCTTTTTGCGTTTTTCGCGATTGTTTTTCTGATTTCTTGTGCCTCGGTTCTACCGAGGCACAAGATGGCTGCCAACACTTCCTGGTTTGGAGTGTTGACAGCCAATTAGCATACAGCTCGTGATCGGGAGGGTGCGCGGATCCTCCGCGGCCATAGATATATATGTGTTTTTACTTTTGATTTTCTCAGCAACTACTGAACGGATTTACACCATTTAACAAAAAGGGTTCTTTCTGAACCAAGAACTACCTCTTTGCCAAATTTGGTGTAATTCCATTCAGCAGTTCGGGCTGTAGCCGTGTCTAAAGTTTCCTATGGAAAATTGCATGGGGAAAACACGTTTTGGGACCCCCCCCCCCCTCTTTTCTCGGCCCCCGCTTGCCGAATCACCCCGAAACTTTCAAGATCGGACCGGAGCGCCCCACAAGTTTTGAAAATTTCGCGAAGATTCATCAACCGGCGCCAAAGTTATTGGAAATAGAATGTTGTGAATTTCCTATGGAAAATAGGTCCTAACTATAACTATCTACTGGCGACCGCCAGTAGATTATATATATATATATATATATATATATATATATATATATATATATATTTACATTTAATGGAGTTTTATATAAACAAGTACAGGGGACTTCGATGGGCACCTGCTTCGCTCCCAGCTACGCTAATCTCTTGGTGGGCTGGTGGGAGAAGCAGGTGCTCTGGAATGAATCTCTGGAACATTGGACCAACAAGGTCAATATCTGGCTCAGATTTATTGACGACGTCTTCTTTGTATGGGAAGGCGAAGAGGAAGAACTCCTTGATTTTGTAAAAGAATTAAATGAGAATTCTGTAAATCTAAAATTTACCATGCAATACAGCCAACAGACAGTTGATTTTCTGGATATCAGACTAACTGTGAAGGGTAACAAACTTGAGACGGATTTATTTAGGAAGAGCACAGCAGGTAACTCTGTTCTACACTCAGCTAGCTGCCACCCTCCCAATTTCAGGTGGAGTATACCCTTTGGAGAGTTCCTTCGAGCAAAGAGATATTGTAGTTCTGAGGAAACATACAGCAAAAACAAGAAGGAAATGTCACACAGATTCAAAGCCAGAGGGTATCCCCTTAAAATGCCCGAAAAAAGAGCAGATCAAATTGAGAGAAGTGAAGCCTTATACAAAGCACCTAAGATCAAACAAACGGAAACAGATGCCCCCATAAGACTTATCACAACCTATAATTCTCAGTCTAAACAGTTCAGCCAGATAATCAGAAAAAGATGGGACATTCTCACACAAGACAGATTACTAAAAGAAAAACTGGGCTCATACCCAGCGATAACATATAGAAAAGGTCCCTCTATTAAAGACAAGATAGTTAGGAGTCACATGGAACATCGAAAAGTGACATGGCTGGAAAGAATGGGGGTTTTCCACAAGTGTGGAAAATGTAAGGCTTGTAGTCACAGTGAAAATGTGAAGGAGGTTACACTACAGAGAACCCATAGGAAATGGCACATCAGGAAGAATATACAATGTAACACTGATTTTGTGGTTTATGTAATTACGTGCCCTTGTGGTAAGTGATACATAGGCTCAACCACCTTCCCTGTAAAGAAGAGGATATTAGAGCATTGGCGTGCCATTACCAACAAAGATTTTAGCTATGGCACGGCGAAACATTTTTACCAAGAACATAACAGTGACTGGACACAAGCGAAATTTTTCGCTCTTGATACCATCCCAAAAAATCCCAGAAGTGGCAATAGAATTTTAGCCTTACGCAGAACTGAATCCAGATTCATATTGCAAGCTGGTTGTGTCGTTCCTTTTGGGATGAATAATGATGAAGAGATGCATGTGCATCTGTAATTAGATTGCAATAGTGCTTCCCACTGTACCATTGAAACAGAATCAGTGTTCTGTATTTATTTTAACGTTTATATAATCACTGTTGTGTCACTTAGCCCATTCCTTTTGAATTTTCCTTTTGTATCCCTTCACAATTGCACAATATGATTGTTGGATTTCTGTGTAATATAGAGAAGCTGTGTGTTGACTTAGTCTCCCTACATGAGTAGTGTTTTATTAAGTAAAAACATTCTTGAAGTGGGCAATATGGTCAGCAATATGATGTTTTGTATACCTATAAGTGACCATATGTTTGATTAAACTTTTTTCTATTTTTGATTGCTCCCGTATAGATTTAATGGATGGAGTGTATGAGTCACCGTCACTACAGTTATGAGCTACGAGCACAGAGTTTTAGGTGTTTGTATCTACAACCACGCTCTCCATTTTTCCAGATTCATTTGGGGCAATAGGATATTAGTAATGGTCGTTTTTTTGTTACTGTTAATTCTATATCTGTTTCTATATGGGTACTATACCCTTTATAAATATCAATGTCAGCAATTATGTTTTGCTTTCTTATTTATAATAGAATAATGTCAATGAGTGGGTAACATCGATTTAATAGAATCAAAGGTGCTAAACCATTTCTGGCACCTCGAAACCATGATAGCCCACGCTTTATAACTGGGTACTTTACCCGGATAATGCATTTACCTCTTTGAACGACAAGTCGTCGTATATTTTATGTTGGAGACATCATCGTTTCACCGCTTTTTCTTTTTCTCTTTCTTTCTTTTCTTTCTTTGTGCACATTGTATAGATTTCATTATTCTGTAAATTATGTGTTTAAATGAATTTAATACACAGCACTGTATATAGGGTATGAAATGTTTGTAAATACTCACGGAGTTAGTTGTGATGACAGCACCATTAAGTATTTTCTTTAGCTCTATGGAAAAGTATAAATAGTCTGAACTTTTAACTAAGGTCATGTGACCAAGAGCTGGATAGCTCGAAACGCGTCTTTTTGCCTCGAATCAATAAATATAATTTTGCAAAACTGGGATCGGTGTGGCTCGTGCTTACATTAATCAGTAAGCTATTTGGTGGAGATATATATATATAATCCTCGTTAGTTACCAATCTCCTCCAGGAGAAAAACACGAGCGTGGACCCGGCTTGCGTGCAAATTCGTTTATTAATCTCACATTGAGTCTGCCATGATATATATATTCATTCATGGCCAGGCTTGGCCGAAACGCGTCATGGCGGACTGTAATACAGAATTGCACAGGATTTTGTTGTCTGTGTCCCGACTTCTCCTTGGGGATTGACACAACGGATGTTGAAACATTTTTTATATATATATATATATATATATATATATATATATATATATATATATATATATATATATATATATATATATATATATATATATATATATATATATATATATATATATATATAAATATAGGGTATAGATATAGCTACACACACACTAGGTAATTGGAAAAGGTTTTAGGTTTATTGGGTTGGGTAGAAGTAATAAGCAGCAAATGATTTTTAGGGTTTAGGGATGGGTAAGGGGTAGCAAGGTATTTTTAGGTTTCAGAGATGGGTAGGTAAGGTTTAGTAGCTGGTTTTCACAGTTCAGGGATGGGTATTAAATGATTTTTAGAGTTTAAGGATATGTAAGGGTAAATGGTAGCAAGGGGCTTTTAGGTTTCAGAGATGAGTAGGGATTAGGGGTAGTAAGGACGTTTATGGATGGTATGGGTAAAGAGGTAGTAAGGGGTTTTTTGGGAGTTCAGGGATTTTATGAGTAAGGGGTGGTAGGGTTTTTTTAGGTTTCATGGATGGGTAGGGATAAGGAGTAGAGAGGTGTTTTAGAGTTCAGTGATGGGTATGGGAAAAGGGGCAGTACGTTGTTTTTAGTGTTCAGGTAAGGGGTTGTAATAAATGGCTTTTGTCAGTTCCCCTAAAAAAGAGAAAGCAAATTTTTTTTGTTTGTTTATAAATATGGGGTTTGGGGGCAACCTCCCCCCAAAAATATATACAGAGGTAAATTTGAACCCTCTCTTTTAGATCCAAAACCATCCACCTGCGCAAACCTAAAACCTAAACGGTCTAGAGAATAATTCCAATTGAACTGCCATATGATTTGGGGCCATTGACTGAACATCATCATCATCTAGGGGGGGACGTACGGTAACTGACCGGAGGCCTTCTCCCAATGGTTCACTTTCTTTCTTACCCACGTTTTCTCTTTCATGGACTCTGAAGTAAACAAAAGCTACTCACACTGCACTATAAAAGTACAAAAATTAAGACAAATATAAAAAATGTAACATCATGCCCTGGTACATTATCATTCTATTGTAATTACATTCACATAGCATTTTGTCCCACTGATGACGCGCCAAAGCACATTAGCTAATGGGTAGTATGCAACAGTAAAGGGGATTTTTGCTGGAAGATAGTGACCTACCTGGAAATTATTTTGTGCTCATTGGTGACCAGAGTTGTGTGCTCATCCAGACTCAGGCTGCTGTGCTTAGGCTGGAAGTGATGTGAGGATGAGTAAGGGCTACAGTGCTTGAACTTTAGAATACATTAATTTATTACTGTATTTGGTTGGAGTGTGTGATAAGGACGTGATCTATTTAGCAAGTGTTTTTGGGGTCACATCCGATGAACAGTCCACTGTACTTCTTATGTTGTTGGGATTGAGTAGCTGAGTTTATGCTTGAAGTTGAATGAAAGAGCAACAGGTTAGTGTGTGTATCTGCCTACCATTCCTCATTTGGTATAAATTCTGCTTCTGCAGTAGGAATCATCCAAAATCAACTACTTTTCTTAACTCCTTGTGGAAGAAATAAATAGTTCCTTGTTCGTGTGATTCTGTGTTGCTCTTGAATGTTTCTTACCTTTGTGGAGATGGAGTTCCAGAATTTTCCAGCTTTTGCAGAGGAAATAATTGGTGTGATTCCGCCTCATTAAATTTGGGGAAATTTGATGTGTTCTTGGATGCTTGACTTTGCTGGAAGTGAGTTCCATAATCTTCGTGGGGGCAGTAGAGAGGGCGATCAGCCAATGAGCTAGCCTAGAATAGAGTATTCTGCTCTCCGAAAATCTCTGAAACTTAGCTTGATTTAATGAGGGCCCTCGCCCTTGGTAGGCCCGCTGGGCAATGCAGTGTTTCTTAAAGTCAGAAGGTCTTGCTGCAGGGCACTAGTGAAGAACACAGAGCAAAGGTGCAATGCAGAGGGTTCTTAACCTGTCGTACTCGGACCCTGGAGGTCTGCGACACCAACTTAGGGGGTCTGCAATGGCTAAGAAAATTACAGAATATTAACAGATTAAGAAAGTGTATATAAATAAAGAAGCAACATTACAAAATTTAAAACATTTTGCAAATGGGAAGAAATGGGAAATTTAAGCTGGTATCCTCATAGTGATTCATGGGAGGGGTTCAAGAGCGTCCAACAGCATATAGTATGGACGATGGTTGGCCTTCATTGAATTTAGAAAAGCTCCAACCTTCCCATTAAAATTAGAATTGTGAATGTTTTTAATATATGTTTGTGAATTAAATTAAATCTTTAATTATTTATGTATTTCTTTGATGAAAGCATTTTTCTGTATTTTTGTGTATTGTTTTGCAGTTTAAGTAATGGAAATTGTTACAGTTGGGGTCCCCGGATTCCAATAATGATTAATTTGGAGTCCCCGGGTTCCAGTAATGATTAAGTGGGGGTCCACAGAAGTCAAAAGGTTAAGAACCACTGGTGTAAAGCATTCCCATGGGTGAAGGTGTTGGAGTTGTCTAGCTGCCACGCTTGGACTCTTGGCAATTTTCTGAGTAGGATGAGAGGGTCATTAGGTTCAGACCATTTGCATTAATTCCTCCAGACATAATGAAGGTGAGGGTTTTCCAAAGTTTCTGCAGATGGCCCAGGTATGGGACGTTGCGTTAGACGGTTTGCTTAAATAAAGGCACTTCCTATGGCCTCCTTCACAAGAGATCAGGGAAAAGTTGGGAATTCATAATCGACGTACACAAATATATAAACTACTACTCGGATTCAAAGGGGCATACTTTTAACAGTATCCCATGAGGAAGAAATGATCTCTTGCGCTCAATAGCTTTTAGCTTTATGGCCTAATGGACATTCAATGTTTTGGTCTTTACCTGATGTCCTGGTAAAATCAATACAGTTGATTTTAAGATGTCCAAGTTTGAATGCCGAACTCCGTTACAGCAGTTGGAAGGGAGTGTAAATCTTGGCTATTATGCTTTCATCCCTCTGGGGTATAAGTGAGTAATGGGTATAAGCGAGCAGTCCTGAGTGAAGGAAGGACGTTGTTACATATTCCAGGTGCTGTGCCAGAGAAGAATTGGCACAGTGTTTTTGTTTGTTGAATTTTGGAAGCTTATTTTTGTGATTATTGATTTTTTTTATCACCCCCCTACTACCTTTAGTTTCCTTCATGCTGGTGTGATATGGAGAAAGTCCTTACATGTTATGCATGCAGATCTTAAGAGTGCATCAGCTGTTCAATGGAAGTGAGTTTAGAACTTCTTGTAGCAGAGCGAGATTTTAATCAGTGAGAATGCTAGGCAGTTCCACCGTCCAGTAAGGAAATAATCAGGGCTTGCACTAGTGTTAGGAGGTTGTGTTCAGAAACCAAGTATTTCAGAGTGTGAATGATACGTAATTGCCATTGAGCATTTTTTGCTATGTAGTTTACCTGCTTTATAGTGAGAGTTAGTCAGCAAGTATGAATCCTGCGGATTTCACTTTCATTACAAATTTGAGTTTTTCTCAGGGTAGGAGAGATGTCAGTATCCAGTTATGGGCAAGAATGGTATGCAGGTGGAGGAATAGCATGGCTCTCACTTCAGGCTGATCATATTGTTAAATATAAACCTCAATAATTTACTGATTTGTTTCCACTATTGGCATGTGGAAATATGGATCTTGTGACAACAGGTCTCCACGAGGAACCTGCAACGTTAATCATAATATGAGTAGCATTTCAATTATATTTTTCGTTACCTATTTTTTTTTACTATTTTTATGTTCACTACATGCTGGCACTCTTTTTTTAATGAAATGTGAGTGTAGCAGGACTAGACTCTTCTTGCCCCTTTGAGACCTGGCAATGGATTCCACAGCTTACTTTAGATGCCATGTGTTAACTTTCTTTAGCAACTGGTCTTAACAGGATTGGTTAATCTTGTGGGTGCAATATTTGGAGGTGAAATCAAAACCTTGGTTACAATATTTTAAAACCTCTTAGATTTTGAAGATCGAATTGCCAAACCTGAAGAATCTGCTCAGTTTTCAATGTCTACAATAAATCCAAGGTGAATATGGCGACATTTTAAAGAATTATAAACTAGAAATCTGCTGAAATCAATTGCTAATGTAAAACCTATGAACCTCTTCATAGGTTGGAGTCCATATCTAGCTTGTCTCCTCTAACTGCATCTGCAAATCTGGTCAGTTTATCTCCGGTGCAAGATGTTTTCTCAGATCCCAAGTCTCATCCCAGCTGAAGAAACCCGGAGCTGATGCTACAGATCTTAACTACTTCCAGGCTGGCTCAGGTCTTCCTTTCCTCAAAAAGAGCTCTGAAAACTGTGCTGCTTCACAACTTAAACATATGTAGAACAATGAACTTCTAGATGAATTTCAACTGGGATTCAGACATGGTCACCACAAGCTGTGGAGGATGCACTTCACATTTCCAACATGGTAATTCTTGTCTACTTGCCATACTTCAACTGTTTGCTGCCTTTGACAGAGTTAACTTCTCCACCCTTAACAATATCCTCAAAGGAGGGTATGGGCAGTGATTGAGTGGTCATTGACTGGTCCATATCATACCTACAGATCTAAGCAACCCAAAAATCATCACCTCCTTTTCCAGTCCTTTTACCTTGCTACAAGTAAGATCACATGGTTCCCTTCTTGCTCCAACTCACTTTAGCTTCATCTCAAGACATTCTCAAGAATGCAGGGAACTTATGCCACCGATACAACAGTTTTTCCTAATCGCCCCTTCGGATTCCAACATACTTATGCATACCTGGATCAACTCCCGTAACTTCCTTGAACGTCACTCGGTGATTAATGACGGGTCCTAATCCTTTGACATTATTCTTGATAAAAGAACAAATCTCTAATTGCCCATTAATGGGTTGGATAAGCATGCTTGTTTCCAAGTCTGACTACTGCGGGGGATCAGACAGTTAATTCTTGAACTAAACCTCAAAACCATAATTAGATTATTTGTTCTCTTGAGACTTGATAATTGAAACTTCTTTAAAAGAAGCCTAATAAAAGTGTACGTCCCAAAAGTGCACAGTTGCTCAACAGTTCCACATCTTGCTTTGTCACTGGAAGCATAATATCGGGCCTTGTAATCCTCATCCTACAAACCCTTGAATGGGTTCCAATGAAGTTAGATCACTCTACAAGACAGTGTGCATCATTCAAAGTCGTACACACAGCCTCTTAGCTTTAGCAGACAAATAAAAAAAATCTATGGAAGGCATCTGGCACTGCACAGCACACCACAGAATCTGTTTTGGTGGAGCTGCAAGCGTTCAAAAGAGATCATATTTAGGATCAGTAATTTCAGGCATCAGGCGGTGTGCAAAAAGAACAATTGATGGACAGAATGCAGAACAATGTCATACATTCACCCCAGTACAGAGATCTGGGCCTAAATCCATCGGTTTTTTGCTCACCATGCCATTCCAGTTCGGACCCAGCCACATGTAAATCAGTCTTGACCCTGCGCCCAATGGGAACAGTCCAGCCGAACTGCCAGGCCAGGTCCTCCCTGGACTGGAAACAAGCATCCTAGGACCGTTTTTGGGCTTTCAGCCCTCATCAGCCAGGATAGCTTGACTCCAGTGGCATGGAGAGCACGGGACCCACGTCTGGGCATACCCGTCCCACTCGGGGTGACAAATGCAAAAAGAACAATTGATGGACAGAATGCAGAACAATGTCATACATTCACCCCAGTACACAGATCTGGGCCTAAATCCATCGTTTTTTTGCTCACCATGCCATTCCAGTTTGGACCCAGCCATATGCAAATCAGTCTTGACCCTGCGCCCAATGGGAACAGTCCAGCCCGAACTGCCAGGCCAGGTCCTCCCTGGACTGGAAACAAGCATCCTAGGACCGGTTTCGGGCTTTCAGCACTCATCAGCCAGGATTGGTTGACTCCAGCGGCATGGAGAGCACGGGACCCACGTCTGGGCATACCCGTCCCACTCGGGGTGACAAATGCAAAAAGAACAATTGATGGACAGAATGCAGAACAATGTCATACATTCACCCCAGTACAGAGATCTGGGCCTAAATCCATCGTTTTTTTGCTCACCATGCCATTCCAGTTTGAACCCAGCCATATGCAAATCAGTCTTGACCCTGTGCCTCATGGGAACAGTCCAGCCCGAACTGCCAGGGTGTCCTGCAATTGCATTCAACTGAATCCTCGAAAAATGTGTTGAGAGCTTCACGAAATGAAAAATGAAAATTGGCCTTTGTTCAAAGTTTCACAGCAATTACTGAGGTAAGTAAAATCATGCTGGCCCCAATGTCAAGCATGAAACTGACGATCATGTAGATGCCATTCACAGTATAGGATACAACATCTTTACTAATAAACTTGATTGATAGATGCGGTGAAAGAAGTAAACATGGCAGTCATGGTGGAGATGGGTAAGTATAATGCTTATAGTTTGAGTAAAAAAAAGCAGATGAAGACAATGAGCCCTCTACAATTCTTGATAGGGTCCTGCATTATCTTCGTCAAGTGGGGATGCTCATAGTACCAAACGTTGTGGAAACATTTAAGGAGGAAGATGAGGAGTTTTCCATTCTGCACAGCAGATACGAGGAATCCTGAGGTCTAACTGGGCTTTAGTTTACAGCACACATAACAGGAAGAAGGATTGTTGTTAGCATACAATGCCCACAGTGTTATGAGGAAAGAGGATGGATGTGTGCTTTACCTCATGGACTTCAGATGGGTTTAAGAGTCATAGCCTTAACTTTATTGTGTTTTAATATTTCTAAGTATGCTGTAAGACAATGCAATATTTTTAATGTTCTATCACTTGTAAAACTGCAAATTTGGCAATTAAGTCTATTTTAACTATTTATTTTTGTAATTTCTTTACCCAGCATAAGTGATGATTGTAAAACTTATCCACTGAGAGAAGGCTACAGGCCCACCACAGCACTCACTGCCTTTTAGGTCTGGATAGTGATCATTTCTCCTTCCGGCCACCATCTTAAGAGGTTGAAATCTTACACTATAATGCTTACAGCGTCTTTCGGAACACATGTGTCAACCCACAAAACCATGTACTAATCCTCCTGTGGGAAACGAAGAGGGAACAATAGTGAAGTGGGCTGTATTGAAATGCCCCTTCCCAACCACAGTCAACCCAGCAAAAAGGTATTCATGACATAGTTGTAGGTATCAAAGTGGAAATTGTTCAATAGCATGGGAACCTAGCAGGCCGTGTATATGTGTCCAGAAGGGATCCAGAAATCTTAAACATTGTAAGGCAAGGCCTCACACACCAACCTAGGAGTCATGCTTCATCATAGGGCTGCCTCATTTGTCAGAACTAATTATGGTGATGAATAGGCTCCCTGTTTTTAGGGAGTACTTTCTGTGATGATAGTGCGGGTTCCAGAACTGTAGACTAAAATTCCTGGGCTGCTTCCAAATAGTACTTTATTACTGGAATGTCATGGAGAGGATTAAAAAAAAAAAGAGTTGGGATGCACAGGAGTGTTATTCCTCCTGCACTGTATAGGTCAATGTGTTTCAATTGTTTAAAGCCCCAAGAACCGTCACGAATGACATTAAAGAACAAGACCCAACATGGCAAACAACACAAAAGATGTTACAGGAAAGAGATGGAGCCAATATATGTACAGATACAGAGTCGTCTGAAGTCGCCATACGATGGCCCACACAAGCTAACGCTGAAAGTAAGCCATGACACCTGAGCAGCTCAGGTACTAGAATTAGAGCTTAAGGAACAAATTCTGACAGCACTCACACCAATGATAGCAAACACTATCCTATGAATAGGTGATCTATGGTGTCAAATACAGTGGGCCATTCAGAAACTGAAGCTATTGCCTGCGCCGTTCTAATGAGAAAGTGTTGGACATGTAAATAATAACAGGTGGATGCTAGTGATGGATGGGTGTGGGGGGGGGGGTATTTGCCACATCCGTAATCTGCCTCAATCATAGAGGACAGAGACTCATAATTGGTGACATAACATCATAAAGGGCATGGGATAAAAACCATCCCCAACACCGGGGGCAAAGGTTGAATTTGGTATCCATTATAATTCTATTCTTGGTTATGTTTGTTATGTTTGGACAGGACTAGTGCAAGTATACCCTTCACATGAGTTGATAAACTACTCCTCACACAGTGAAACAATGACTGAACAAGTTTTAACAAACATGACTTTTTCAACACGTTACACACTTTCAGCATTCAAGGAATGGGTACCCCTTCCAAATGTTGTAAGATATAGCTCTACTTACTTATGCTGCTGTTAAATAGATACAGCCTTCCTACAGGGGACACTCATAACTATGGCTCATTGAGCTAACCTCTGAAAACACTGGAGAAGTTAAATTGTTCTCCTATGTACTCGTCTTATAAAAGAAGAGCTCTGATATGGATCATATCAAGGTTCAATGGTTGATCTGGGAATATATTGACCATGGTCAGGCATTTGTTGATCGAGGGACATCCATATGGGGATTAGAGAGCAATGATACATGTCTATGCCCCTAACAATTTACAGGCCAAGTTCCTTGAATAATTTAGTGATCAATGCAGGTGCTTGCTACTCAAACCCAATGAGCTGGAGTGGAGACTTTAACTGCACCCTGTACACTATGCAAAGCAATCATTTCCACCACCACTCAACACTACTGTAAGTTACAATCGAACAAATTACATAGTTGGTTTCATACCTGAACCTTGCTGAAATCTGGAGGACACAACATCCACTGAACTAGGGGAACTCCTTCAATCTTCACTTTGGATTGGACTTATTTTGCTATATACACTTGACAGGATGTAAAGCAAAGGCAAAGTACACCAAATGGCATACTCATTAACCACCACTGTGATGTACTACAGCCTTAACACCTCAGTCTTTTCTGTCATCCACTTCAGGTAGCTGTGCAATGGCAATCGGACAAGTAAATGTGTTTGCGTATCCTTGTAAAGCAGATTGTATGATATCGTGCACTGCGGTAATACCACCTGACACAGCAGGCACAGTCATCTTGAGCACCAAATTAAAGAAGGAAACAGAACGTTGTGACACCAATATCCTCATAATTGATGGCTACCAGACTATAATTATATACATCGGTTTGAGCATGTACTGTTATTTAATGACATTGTGCTTTTAGGTGTTCATTGCTGTAAATATTGTAAGGCCATAAGCATTGCATTTGGTGTTAGAGTTATGCTTGCATAGCTGTTGTGCAAGTTATGAACCACTGAGCCAACTACAGTGTTAATGGTGATGTGATATGTAGCCAGAACTCAAAGACGATTTATGAAATTTGCAACTGCATCAGTTACATAAAGAGTGAGGTCATGGACATTTGGTGTGTGAGTTAAGGCTTACAAGGCTGTTCTGTGAGCTATGGATCAGCTGACCGTAACTTGCCAATTTCAGTAGATTTTCTGTTGAAATGAGTAACCATAACTGTATTTTAACTGTGCTTTTCTAAACTAGGTTGTCGTCAACATACTGCAAGTTTTCTGTGAATTTCGCAGGCAGACGTTGCAATGGGGATTGGCAAAGCTAGGCACCTAACCCTCTGCATACTGCCAACCCCAGCTGTGCACAGTTTTTGGTGAGGTGAGACTGGAGACCGTGCTTTTTTTTTTTCATTTATTTTGCTGCAGATTTACAGTTGGTCTGCAAATTTGCAACAAAATTTAAAACTTAAAAAAAGAAAAGCTTTGGCCCCATCTGGGACCCCACCATTAGGCCTAGGGGATTAGAGTATTCCTACCCTGACCCATTGTCTTTTTGTTTTTTTTCTTAGGACTTTGCACCAATTCCCGAGTCCTAAGATGGCTGCCACCACTTCCTGGTTGAGGTGGTGGCAGCCAATCAGATCTCAGTTAGAGTTGTTGGGATCCACAGAGCCTACGCGTCCCTAGATATACATCAGTTTTTAGCATTAATTGCTCAAAAACTACTGAACGGATTTACACCAAAACTCAAAAAGGACTCTTTCAGGGCCTAGATCTAACTTTCTGCCAAATTTGGTGCAAATCCGTTCTGCGGTTTAGGCTGTAGTGGTGTCTAAAGTTCCTATGGGAAAATGAGTAAGGAAAACGCATTTTGGGACCCCCCCCCTTTTCTCTCAGCCCCTGCATTAAAGGATCACCCTGAAACTTTCCATGCGCAAACTAGGCAAAAAAAAAAAGAGCACGGTTTTGGAAAGTTTCGTGGCGATTCGTTCAACAGCGCCAAAGTTATTAGCAACACAAAAAATGCATTTCCTATGGAAACACGATTCTAACTATAACTACCCAGTAGCGACCGCCAGTGGGTAATATATATATATAAGCTTAGTTATAGTTAGGAAAACTTTTTTCCCCATATACAAACCAAGTTTAAACTACACAAACTTAAAAAATTCTAAAGGTATTGTTATAACTTTTTTATTTGCAATTTATCTACCACCTTCAAATTATTATTAGTGGACCTCATTACACACTCTCTTCAGCTCGCTAACCAGTTGAGCGGCTTAGAGTGGAGTATAGTACGTTGGAGTAGAGTGGGATAAAGTGTATAGAGTGGAGTATAGTGGATTGGAGTCCACTGAAGTGGGGTAGTGTAGAGTGGAGTAAAGTGTCAGAGTGAAGTGGAGTGCAGTAGAGTGGAGTGGCGTAGCATACAGTCGAGGAAAGTGTCATAAATTGGAATACTGTGTTATACAGTAGAGTGTAGTGGGCTGTCCAGTATTAGAAAGTGATGTAGACTACAGCAGTGTAGAGTGGCATACAGTCTAGTTGATTTTTGTAGAGTGTAGTAGTGCACAGTACAGTGTTGTAGAGTGTGGTACAGAGGATAGGCATTCAGTGTTATAGAGTACAATGGTATTGAGTGGCATAGAATGGAGTAGCGTACAGTAGAGTGGAGTACTGTGTCAGAGTAGAGTGGAGTAAATCGGGGTGCAGTGGCATACAAAGAGTTGCATACAGTATTGTATAGTGGACTAGAGTATCGTAGAGTATTGTACTGTGGCATACATTATAATACAATGGAGTGAAGGGGTATAAACAGGAGTAAAGTGTCAAAAAGACCATCCAATAAGGAACTCTTCGATAATCCAGAAGGACTGAATGACAATAAGCCATTTCTGCTTATATTGATGAAAAAACTTGATGCCTTACATTGGGCTGAAAGAAGAACCATAGTGGTCAGACCTCCTGAACAAAATGACTAGATGTCCAGTCAGATCACTTTGCAATCTTTCTTTCCCTACAAGCTACATTTTACCTAAATTCTCCACACCAACTTAGGACAAAATTAGTGGAAGATATTTTGGCATTCTCTTGACTTACTACTGTTAACTGAGACACTCATTGCTTCATTCTCATCTAGAGGAAATACTATGTAACCAGGCTACTCTATCAGTCACTAAAAAAATATCACCAACTGGATTAATAAGGGCCTTGATGTGCATAACTCTCTGAATGTAAGCTAACACAAAAAAGTGATAACTCAATGGGGTTAAGTCTAAACGTAAAGAAGCTAAATGCCAAAAAAAGGAAATATGAAGGACCATGGTACTAAAATTAAGAGACTATCCACAAGCTACATTGCATCAAACACTAAATAGGATATTTACATCTGTTGAAAAATACTAAAACAGAAATATTTTAGTCTAATTGGACTGGAAAACTCTCCTCAAAACGTTATTCCACCCTACTGACAGATAACGAATCCACTGACTTTTTAAATTAAAACTATGCCTTCTCAAAACTTCTGTGCCTCACTACAAGAGTATTTTCTTCCAAGATACAGCAAAACTATCAGGACATTGACTTCAAAGTGACTCAAAGTCTATAGAAGGTCAGAAGACAAATCTACTCTGCAACAACTCCAAGTAGCTTTCTGAATTAGTTTTCCCATCTCCAGTTAAAGATTTCTCAAAGCATATCATTGGGCTCCTCTCTAGTTATATGGCTCTGCAGAGTACACAACAGGAACACCACATGGCGTTACTCCACATTCAATTCAGGTATTAACCCACCTCACCTTAAAGGAGCTGGCCAAACCAGAGATTTCCTATCTCTCTAAGATCATGGAAAGATTTGCACTTGAACCACAGGAAGAAGTTGTTGGGTTAACCCAAATTCTAAAATCAGCACAAGTGAGCTTTCCTCCACTTAGAGGCACAAAATCTGTGTTTTTGTTTTTTCTGATTGATTTCAAGCAGAAGGTGAATGGCTACAGTCATTGCACTTAGCAAATCTGTGGTCAGACATCAACAAAGTGGATTACAACATCCTCCTGATTAACTTCCATAAAATAAGGAATCCATGGAATAGGCAACTAAAAGATTGTGTATTTTCTTTCGGAAAGACAGCATGTAGTTTAAACGTCCCTTTTCCACTCCTGCAAGAAAATAGATGGCGAGGTTTTAAAGTGTTATGCTCCTACACAGTTTTCTTCAACATTTGCTTTCTTCTACTGAACAAACTCATTAACTTGTTTCCAGTTACTTTTCAGAATTTTAATGAGAAGACACAATTGTGAGTCAAACTCTGATAATGGGAATTCTAGTCTGAACTTTTCCTATTTCTGGTACCAACTAAACTAAATTTTTAAAAAGAAGCAAAATGAATGTGCATAAAGCGAAATCATGGTAGTAGGAGCAAACAGTCAATTTGTAAACCCTGTTTCATGCCCCTGCACAGCCCCTGGAAGGAAGACCCTGGGGGTACTCATAAATGACACCTTGAAATGGATCCTCAAGTATCTGCCTGGATAGGACGGTTTCTTCAACCTCCTACATTAGGACAGATGTTTCTTTCGGTCCTGAACTTTCAGAAGTAAATCCAGGTAATGTTGGCACTTTCGAATATAACGAGTTACCTAATGGAGCTCCAGCACAGATAAATTGCAGACATTCACACTTAGTTCTGTACCTAGAAAGTTGAGACCGTATTTTCCTAGGCCTATTCTCACTTTTTTGACCTGCAATGTCTAAGAGAACTATTTTAAGGTGTTATATATTGTCCAGTATGACAGAGTAAGAGATACAACAATAGAGCTTGCATAGAAAACAGGTGGTCAATTAGCGGTGTACATATTCACATCAACATAATTTTTGATAAATTCTCAAAATTATGTTTTAGTAACAAATATCAAAAGACAGAAGTGCAATAGGGGCAGGGAATATATTTTACACAAGCATTATTAACAATTTTCATTGCATACGGGTTGGTAATTTCCTCTTGGTAGTTAATAGTTAACATATATTTTGCCCCTGTGGCTATAAGCCTGGAGATTCCTAAAGGTATAGTATTACAATTAGTTGTGCATTTTAGTTTGAGAGTTTGCCCTCTGAGGGGGAAGAGTTCACTTAAAAGAGAATTTGCAAAAGAAAAGTACCTTGCCGAAAAGAGCAATAGCTGGCTGAACTTGAGGTCAGTCTGCCTTACAGCGTCTCTTGCAGTCTGCCTTTTCTAGTCTTGGATGGATGTCTATGTATGGATCAGCATGCAGTTTGAGGAATGGTACCGCTTTCCTATTAATATTTTTCTTCACTGTCTAACTCAGTGCACCTTATGGTCTATCACTGTCTTCTTTCTGGTCTCTGATCAAAACAGATTGGGAAGCTGATGATAATTCACCATTGAAGCAGCATCCACTTTATCTGACAACCCCTTCTTTTCTATCAATCAGAAGAGTATTTTTCTTTTCAAAGAAAGTGGAAAATATATCTGATCCTTTTGATTTAGAACATGCCTATGGTTCAGTGGTTGTTTATATACTTAAAGCATCTCATGTGAGAGAACTTCACCGATTCAGCAGTTATCACTTACAGAGGCAGTCCAAGGCTTAAGTAGCCCCTTCTCTGCCTCCCTTCTTGCTCAGCATGGTGGGCCATTCACACAGCTCATCTTCCACATCTCTCTTGTATACAGAACATGGTTAAGTAGCCCATGACCGTGCATTAAAGGTCATAATACATTATGTGGTTGTTTGGTTAGCAGGTGCCTGTGTCTCTAGCGTGAAGAACCCTTCTAGCATACAAGCATTCTACACCGCTTAAAGTGCAAACTTCTCATGGCAAAGTCAGTTTCTATTAGCGTCCTGTTCAAAAAGGACAAGAATATCAGTTTACCGTTGCAGCATACACTGAATCAATTCATGATTTAACCCAGATGTGCCACCTGGCCATGACCAATCTTCTTATCCATTAGTCCCAACTCACACTCTTCAATCACTTTCAAAATCATATATTATACTACTTGTGGAGGAAGCATTTAAACCTGAAGTGCATGTAATGCCAAATGGTTTGTTATTCCTTTAGGCGAAGCAGCAGTATATGTACATGTGTCACAAACAAGATAACTTTGCAACATTTCATGTTGAGCTGGAATAAGCTTGGCGAGGGATGTTTCTACAGCAGGTGTAATTAATGCACAAATGAACCACCAGATCAAGTTTGTGCTTCCTGGGTATCTGCCGACCCCAGAATGAATATGGAATGCTAAAGGCTGAAAAGAGGATATAGATTACTTCAAGTGAAAAACTGTGTTGCAAATATTTTTTTCTCAAACACGTTTATTGTACATTTTGAATTTAATGAGAAGTTATACAAATGTATTTAGGGTGACAGTCGTCTATCTACATAAACACGTTTGGAGCAAATGATAAGAAAAACAAATTAAATGGAAAAATGATATATCAATATCATCGGCTTACAAGACCCATTAGCTAAAATGTGCTCCAAAACCCAAACATTCCTTAAATGTGTGAGCTGTCATGCATCACTGTGGAGACACTGAAGGCAAACAAATTAACAATCTTGTTTTCAGGCTTCTGCGTGGAATAAGAGAGCATTATAAGTAGTCTCAAAGTGTTACATTTTGTAAACATCTGTACACGTTTTTGTACTGGAACCGCTGTCAGCACTGCAAGCTAAACTCACAGCTCAGTGCATTTCCTTTCAGTGCTGGCTGTAATACTAAATACTTTGCGTTGGTGAATCATATATATACACAAGTTTGAATCATTTATTCATACAAATACAAATCTTGCTTTACTGGCAGAAACTCCTTTCATAGATCCGTACTGTAAACTGACAGAAAAGGGATTTGTGCTTCGGGGTTGGGCCTACTTGTCCATCTGACAAAGAAAACATGAACGCGTGTTACCCTTGACCCCAAACAATATGTCCTGGGCGTCGGAGATGGAATTTCTACACCCCTGCAGACATACTTTGAGCCTGTTTCACAACATCAAAATGCAGCTAATATACCATTCAGAAACAGACTGTAACATATTGAAACAATGCTCACAATCTCACAGGCCCCCCGAGAAATCTGGGAACCGGGTCTTGCTATCCTACTACTTAGAGACAAACCTACAATTCATCTCTTCCATAAAGAGATGCTTTATTTACTCTTGGTAATCACTTACTCTTGCCTCTCCTTTTATGTTACGGCCTTTTCCTTTGTTTCCACCTGCTGCTCCTAAGTCACTTACTTTGTCCATATTCATTTGTTTTGTTTACAGTACTCAAGAATATGCAGCACCCCTGCAATGCGCTGTTACTTTCTCTGACCGTATGCTGTATCAATATTCCGCTAAAATATATAAATACAAACTGTAATGATCAATGTAAAGGTAAATCGGGAGCACCACTGACAATCTAAAATAGCAAATATTATTTCAGTCTCTGTAAAGCGCAGTAACAACACTAGATAAAAATTGAAATAAATTACACTAATAAAGATTGGGGTGTTTTAACTGGTCTCATAACGGCATTAATAGCAATAAAGGACGTGTCTCTTATACTGTACAAGCAGACTGGGGCATCAGTATCCACAGGTACCTGTTCAGTGATAAAGGAACTAGGCTGATTTAAAAAACCTGGCCAGAAATATAGACAAAAATACGATTAGAAGCTGTAAAGGAACACTTTTTACCGAGTCTGATTAGATCATAGCAAGTGATGGAAGCAACGGTAACACAGATAACTAGATATACGTAACTATGAAACTATTTTGGCCAGTGTGGAAACCGCTCTGCGAGTTGGCTTGGTGTTAGTTACGCTCTGACAGGCGGCTAGGGGTGATTAGACGTTTGCGAAATACTTGAAAACGCAAGATGGAAAAAAGGTTAAAAAGTGCCAACTGCTGGCGAACGGGGCAATACTAAATGCGCAGAAAAGACATAAAACACTCCAGCAGGACACTGTTGTCCAATTAAAGACGCCAAAGAAAACCCTGTGTGTGAATAGATATCTTGTGTGCCCCCCGCCCGCAGCTCCCTCGGCGTCTTTGAACCTAAGTAAACAATCAGTTTACTTAAGTTCAAAGAGCAGAGGGAGAACTGACAATCATGTCAGTCAGCATGACGTCGGACCGCCCACCTCCTTCAGAGTCTGAAGGGGGTGGGCGGTCCTGCGTCATGTTGACTGACATGATTGTCAGAGGGACCAGGGGCAGCACTGCAGCACAAGTGCGCATGAGTGGGCAAGGGCACCGAATTTTCGCGCCGTGCCCAGTCATGCGCACTTGTGTGTGCACTGGCTTGCGCATGCCCATTAGGAGAGCGAGGGTTGAGCAAAGGCTCAACCCTCGGTCTCCTAATGGGCAGGCGGGCGAGAGGTAACCATGCCCTAAGCCAATCCTGGCGCTGCCAGCAGCGCCAGGATTGGCTGAGAGGGGCTATAGGGCAGGCGCAAACGGAGTCGGACCCGAGGCGGCGCGGACGGCGGACCTGCTCAGGTAGGATTTCCTTTTTTAATTTAAAAAAAATCCTCCCCCCCCGCCCCCCCCCCCCAGCCGCGACTGCTGGGACCCCATAGAGTAGTTCGAGTGTGGCCGTTACTTAGGGTGCATGACGATAGAAAGTTAGGCTGATATGCAGACTAGCATAAGCACACTCATGAAATAAATGTCCTCGCAACCCCGGCCGTAGTGCAATTAAAGCATAAAATGTGCCCACAGTCGTCTGATCCAATGATTCAGTAACGATAGTCGCAGCTGGACTGGCGGGTGGTTCAACAGGTCTGAGGAAATGTCGCAGGAACTACTGTTGCCTTGGTGGAGCACTTGATCCCACTTTCACCTGAATTGTGCTTACTCTGCTCCTGAGCCAAGGGGATAAATATTTGCACAAATGTTTAGACCTCGTGTTTGTCCTCTTCAAACAACACATCGAGATGTCTTGGAAGGCTTCTGCAGGCCCGGATGTGAAGTGTTGGCCTTCCACGCCGCTGAGGTGGGCGAGGGCCAAGCGAGACTTCCTTAAGGAGACCTGTACTGGGGGCGTGAAAGCACAGAGTTGGTGCAGGGACACATACATCCACACTTTGGAGGCAAAAGTGATATTCTCCCACCCTGAATGTTCTTCTGATCCATAGGGGCTCCTCCTGTAGTATACACCCCTGGTTATAGTCATAAGGAGCATAAGTATACCTCAATGTTCACTAGGGCGAGACTGTTGGGGAAATCATGATAGACCCCTCGAGCCTGGTGACTTGATAAAAGGTGGCTGCTACCGTTAGTAAATAGGCTTCCCTTGCACTTACACATTAACAGGACATGCGGGTGAGTACCCCTGGGCGCTCCTGCTGAGGGCTCGGTTCCCCAAGGACCACGGTCATAATATGTTATATAGCGCTTCACATCTACTGCAGGGCCTACTTAGCCATCATGTTCAGCTGCATTTTAGGCTTGGGTAGCGACATGCCTAGGCATAAAACGACTCCACTGTGTTTGTTCTTTAGAATGTTCTCCACTATGGTTTTGTCACTGCCATGTTGGTATTGATATGCTCTGTTTTTTTCACTCCCTTATAGCTTCTGTGATAAAAATCAATAAAGAAATTTAAACACAAACATGCTTATATGGGTCCTGTTAGGATTTAAAAAAAGGAGAGATTTCCAGACTAATCACTGGCTAATAAAATCGTTATGGCACTGTTAGGTTTAACTGCGACGTAGTTTAGCCATATATAAGAAATCAAAAGTTAGATAAAAGCGCAGCCAGTGTCTCCACACTTTTTTAATTCTGCCGGGTGGTAAGGCAACAGGAACAATGGGACAGATTTTGGAAGGAAACAAGCAACGCTGACAAGGAGAGTGAACAAGCAACACTGATAACGAGAGGGTAAAAGTGCTATGACGCAGCCAGCGTTGGCCATGTCATAACGGCTTTTTATCTTATGGTGGGTGGGAGTTGGCAATACAGACAAGGGAGGGTGGGAGGGCAGAAGCAACACGGACATAGGGCAGAAGCAACACGGACAAAGGGTGGGAGGGAGGGCAGAAGCAACACGGACAAAGGGTGGGACGGAGGGCAGAAGCAACACGGACAAAGGGCAGGTGGGAGGGAGGGCAGACGCAACACGGACAAAGGGCAAGTGGTAGGGAGAGCAGAAGCAACACGGACATAGGGCAGAAGCAACACTGACAGGGCAGGTGGGAGGGAGGGCAGAAGCAACAAGGACAAAGGGCAGGTGGGAGAGGGCAGAAGCAACACGGACAAAGGGCAAGTGGTAGGGAGGGCAGAAGCAACACGGAAATAGGGCAGAAGCAACACTGACAGGGCAGGTGGGAGGGCAGAAGCAACATGGACAAAGGGAGGGTCGGAGGGCAGAAGCAACATGGACAAAGGGAGGGTGGGAGGGCAGAAACAACATGGACAAAGGGAGGGTGGGAGGGCAGAAGCAACACGGACAAAGGGAGGGTGGGAGGACAGAAGCAACACGGACAAAGGGCGGGTGGGAGGGCAAAAGTAACACGGACAAAGGGCAGGTGGGAGGGCAAAAGCAACACGGACAAAGGGCAGGTGGGAGGGAGGGCAGAAGCAACACGGACAAAGGGCAAGTGGTAGGGAGGGCAGAAGCAACACGGACATAGGGCAGAAGCAACACTGACAGGGCAGGTGGGAGGGCAGAAGCAACATGGACAAAGGGAGGGTCGGAGGGCAGAAGCAACATGGACAAAGGGAGGGTGGGAGGGCAGAAACAACATGGACAGAGGGTGGGAGGGCAGAAGCAACACGGACAAAGGGAGGGTGGGAGGACAGAAGCAACACGGACAAAGGGCGGGTGGGAGGGCAAAAGTAACACGGACAAAGGGCAGGTGGGAGGGCAAAAGCAACACGGACAAAGGGCAGGTGGGAGGGAGGGCAGAAGCAACACGGACATAGGGCAGAAGCAACCAGTCCCAGGGTTTTCTATTCAGTCGGGTTCATTGGCTCTGCAAGTAGCCGGAACTGAGAGCTCTATGTAACGTGTTCCTTTTTATTTGAATTGGGCACGTAGAGCCTACAGTGGGGGCTGTAAGTGGGCAAAATCCAGTACTCTTAGCCGACACCGTAGGCGAATTGGTAAGGGTAGACGCGGCACGCGCAACGGTTGGCCTACGCTATATGGCGAGTGCGCAGTCATCCAAAAGGTCGGCACTGCCCGGGGGTAGGACTTCTTTGGAATGGTGAATAAATGTGTCAATGGAAACATCGTGATATTTTTCACATACATGGCAGCAGGATCTCAAGTAGCTTCTTGCAATAGTTCACTCGCTACTGTTTTTTCCCTTTTATTCTGTTCTGTTTGTTTTCACCATTTACAAAAAAGGCACAAGTATCTAGAGTGCCTATTTCAAGCTAATAAAAGTCAAAATGATCCGTTTAAATACCGCCAGAAAAACTTAGTTTACGGCTGTTTCTGCTTATGTTTTTGAAGGTTTTCTTTTTTAGGAACTCAGATAAAACCTAATTTGGCTGTTCAATGCTCCAACGTTAGTCTGCGCTGGTGGTTCTGGGGAATAAAGTATTCACTCCCGGAATATGTATTTAATGGCATGGTCACAGGTTTAACCCCTTTGACTCCACTCAGCCTTTAGGGGGTGTGGCATAAGAAACAAAGCTGCTGACTTTGATCCTGGAGACCCGGCTTCGCGCCTCGGCCCCCAGGAAAGTATGCTGGTGTTATTAAATATTTGCCAGGCCAGGCAGGTGCTCCTGCACCCCTCCCCCCCTTCCGTTACTGAACGGCACCTGCCTGTGTTGCCCACGGAGGTTGGCAGTGCAGCCTGGCCTTTCATCCTGCAGGGCCTGTAACACGGACAAAGGGCAGGTGGGAGGGCAAAAGCAACACGGACAAAGGGCAGGTGGGAGGGAGGGCAGAAGCAACACGGACATAGGGCAGAAGCAACCAGTCCCAGGGTTTTCTATTCAGTCGGGTTCATTGGCTCTGCAAGTAGCCGGAACTGAGAGCTCTATGTAACGTGTTCCTTTTTTATTTGAATTGGGCACGTAGAGCCTACAGTGGGGGCTGTAAGTGGGCAAAATCCAGTACTCTTAGCCGACACCGTAGGCGAATTGGTAAGGGTAGACGCGGCACGCGCAACGGTTGGCCTACGCTATATGGCGAGTGCGCAGTCATCCAAAAGGTCGGCACTGCCCGGGGTAGGACTTCTTTGGAATGGTGAATAAATGTGTCAATGGAAACATCGTGATATTTTTCACATACATGGCAGCAGGATCTCAAGTAGCTTCTTGCAATAGTTCACTCGCTACTGTTTTTTCCCTTTTATTCTGTTCTGTTTGTTTTCACCATTTACAAAAAAGGCACAAGTCTCTAGAGTGCCTATTTCAAGCTAATAAAAGTCAAAATGATCCGTTTAAATACCGCCAGAAAAACTTAGTTTACGGCTGTTTCTGCTTATGTTTTTGAAGGTTTTCTTTTTAGGAACTCAGATAAAACCTAATTTGGCTGTTCAATGCTCCAACGTTAGTCTGCGCTGGTGGTTCTGGGGAATAAAGTATTCACTCCCGGAATATGTATTTAATGGCATGGTCACAGGTTTAACCCCTTTGACTCCACTCAGCCTTTAGGGGGTGTGGCATAAGAAACAAAGCTGCTGACTTTGATCCTGGAGACCCGGCTTCGCGCCTCGGCCCCCAGGAAAGTATGCTGGTGTTATTAAATATTTGCCAGGCCAGGCAGGTGCTCCTGCACCCCTCCCCCCCTTCCGTTACTGAACGGCACCTGCCTGTGTTGCCCACGGAGGTTGGCAGTGCAGCCTGGCCTTTCATCCTGCAGGGCCTGTAACACGGACAAAGGGCAGGTGGGAGGGCAAAAGCAACACGGACAAAGGGCAGGTGGGAGGGAGGGCAGAAGCAACACGGACATAGGGCAGAAGCAACCAGTCCCAGGGTTTTCTATTCAGTCGGGTTCATTGGCTCTGCAAGTAGCCGGAACTGAGAGCTCTATGTAACGTGTTCCTTTTTATTTGAATTGGGCACGTAGAGCCTACAGTGGGGGCTGTAAGTGGGCAAAATCCAGTACTCTTAGCCGACACCGTAGGCGAATTGGTAAGGGTAGACGCGGCACGCGCAACGGTTGGCCTACGCTATATGGCGAGTGCGCAGTCATCCAAAAGGTCGGCACTGCCCGGGGGTAGGACTTCTTTGGAATGGTGAATAAATGTGTCAATGGAAACATCGTGATATTTTTCACATACATGGCAGCAGGATCTCAAGTAGCTTCTTGCAATAGTTCACTCGCTACTGTTTTTTCCCTTTTATTCTGTTCTGTTTGTTTTCACCATTTACAAAAAAGGCACAAGTCTCTAGAGTGCCTATTTCAAGCTAATAAAAGTCAAAATGATCCGTTTAAATACCGCCAGAAAAACTTAGTTTACGGCTGTTTCTGCTTATGTTTTTGAAGGTTTTCTTTTTTAGGAACTCAGATAAAACCTAATTTGGCTGTTCAATGCTCCAACGTTAGTCTGCGCTGGTGGTTCTGGGGAATAAAGTATTCACTCCCGGAATATGTATTTAATGGCATGGTCACAGGTTTAACCCCTTTGACTCCACTCAGCCTTTAGGGGGTGTGGCATAAGAAACAAAGCTGCTGACTTTGATCCTGGAGACCCGGCTCGCGCCTCGGCCCCCAGGAAAGTATGCTGGTGTTATTAAATATTTGCCAGGCCAGGCAGGTGCTCCTGCACCCCTCCCCCCTTCCGTTACTGAACGGCACCTGCCTGTGTTGCCCACGGAGGTTGGCAGTGCAGCCTGGCCTTTCATCCTGCAGGGCCTGTACACTCGGCCGCATAAGACCGTATTTTAGGCATGTGCAAGCAGGTGTCTGTTGCACCCCACAACATTTGAACAGCACCGGCCTGTGTTTCCCATGAATGTGGGCAGTGCAGCCCCGCCTTTCATCATACGGTTCGCTGGATAAGAAAGCTTTATTATTCATGGGAAAGCATGCAGCTCAGCCTTTCATCCTTCATGGGTCTGTGCACATTGCCAGATAAAGCAAATTGTCATCGTGGGTGTGTGGGCAGGTGTCCGTGACACGCCCTCATGGGTGCACAGTACCTAATTATGTTAACAAGATGGGGCATAACAACTTGATCTGCCGATTGTGGGATGAGAAACCAGGCTCGAGTCCCCTCATAGGCTCAACATCCGGTGACTCCGGGCAAGTCACTTAATTCCCCAGGCATATAAAAAACATGAAGATGCCCTTGTTTCCCGCAGAGGACGTGGCATACCAACTAGAGCTGACGATGGGGGGATACGGAGCAAGGTTAGAGTCCCTGGTCACTTCGTCCAGATTGCACAGACACTCTGAGTCTGGGCATAGTTATCAGTGGGACAGTGGCAGTGGGGCAAAGAGACTGCCCTACAGGTGCTGCAGTTATTGTGGGTTATGGCTACCCAGATATTTGTTTAACGCTGGACCATTCCTGGGGCCTATTTCTGTGTCGACTCTTGAGGAGGGAGGTTGGGGACGGGGAGGATGGCAGAGGAAATGGGAAATTGGAGTTGAAATAAATGGTCAGAGTAAAACATGAAGAGGAGGGGAGGAACAACTGACCGAGTGGGAGAAGAATAATGAGAGACAAAGTGAAATGAGATATTGGCAAGCAAAAGGGGCAAGGGAGGACGAAAAGAAAGTGGCCACAAATAAGGATAACAGGAAGGAAGTAAATAACAAAGAGTGAGGGAGAGAAGAGGGGAAGAAACATTGAAAAAATATTAGGAAGGAGAGAGTGAAAGTGGGGAAGGAGAGGAGCAGGATTGGGCAATGTAGTAGAGAGACGGTAGAATGAGTTACTCAGAGGCCTAGAAACAGGGCTGCGCATAATATTGGTTTAGCACATGCAGTGAGACTGATGCCAAGAATGTGTGAGCCAACTTGACACCAATTATGTCTCTATTTTACAACTAATCTAGCCTGGGCAAGGGATCAATTTCCTTGCTTGCGTTTGGGCCCTTGCTACCCAGGCTAAGTCACTGCACAGCAGTCTAAGCTCAGTTTCTGTGCACTGCAAGCAGCATGGAGAAAAGAAACTCCTATTGCTTTCCAGAACACATAGTCCGTGTTCGGGCACCAAAGGACCAACTTCCATCACAGCGCTTAATAGAGGTCAGTGCCCGTCCTTTACTCTCTTCGTTTTGATAAAAACATTCTATTAGCAGCCAGAACATTAGAATAAGAGAAGTGTGTAAGGGATACAGAACTCTCCAGTTTCCCAGGTTCATGCATGAGTAGCTCTTCCAGTCTGGGTTTTTGCTCATCATTCTGTGACTTCTCCTTTTTATCCGATTACAAAAATCAAGACTACAAGTCCCTGAATGCAAGACAAAAATGCTGAACGGTATGAGCAGTTTACACATGCACCTATGAAGCATGAGAGGTCTGGAGATCAGGGATCGGTGTGACCTATAGGGCAGTAGCTGATGGGCTGGTCTGACAGACCAGTGTGTGGGCCAGTTTCTAAGCATTTGTGGGCTGATGTTAGGGACAGACGGGCCACTTTTTAGTGTTGATTTCCTGATATTACCACTTTTTTAGCTTTCTGCTTCGCTAATGGGGCCACTTATATTTTGGTGCCTGGGTCTATTTTTTTGTTCCCATCCAACCCTGCTAAAGATCATTAAATAAAAATGATTTTGGGCGATTGGAGAGACACACAGGAGTTGTTCCCTAAGATCCCTTGTGTTTACTGAAATACAGACATAGATAGAATCAGGCCCTGGGGAAACGGGGAGAGAGAGAGATGGTGGGAGGCATACTAGAATGTACGTTTGGATGAAGACTATTTTGCTGTCTATAAGCAAAAAGTAAAAGCATTGAATAACTTTTAAATTGGAAATTTAGCAACTCATAGTAGGTTCAACTCACGAGACCACTGACAAATCTATTAAATCTCCCACCAAAGACTCACCAAAGACTCCGGATAGTTACCCGTGATTGCTGGTCCTTGTTTTGGAATACCTTCTACTCTATTTAAAGGTATTTTCTGTATTCCTGGTATGAATGGCTCCAAACTAAATGGCCAAGAAGGAGTTCTGGTGTTGGAATATGCAGAAGGGTTCAGGTTTGTGCAGTAGACTGTGATGAGTTTTCAACTTCCAGAGAAAATATAGAGAGGACATGAGATGAGAGAACTCTCTTAAGGGCATACTTTTTGAGGAGGCCCTCTGCTTTTGATTGCAGTGGCTCAGTTTATTTGGTGATTCACAATTCCAATCATGGGTAAAACATGGCTTGTTGAACATAGATGAGATGTACTTGCAAATTGTTTGATTGCATATTGCATTTCAGGTTTTCAATTTGACCAATCCTTTGACTTCTTACCAACGAAATATGAGTGTCTTCCTGGTCGAGGACCACACTGCTTTTTCTCTTATCTGTCTTGTATCAAGACCCTGCTGGACTATGGGGTGAAAGAAAGCTTGAATAAGCAGCTACCTATGTTATATGACATCTCTTTATTAATGTAATAATGCACTTTCACAATTGCTTTATTAACCTTCCTGCATTCTCAAATTTGCTTGAAAATGCACCATTTGTCCACTCTTTTTCAAAATTTTCTGGGGGAGAACCCCCCGAACCCCCTTAGGTTGTTTGGGATCGCTCGCTACGCTCGCTGCGGTGCAGTATGCCAATACTTTTACGCCCCACCACTTACAAATGTCACCAGCCACCACTGGTGTAAACGTCATACACAGAGTCATTGCCAGTGATGTGCCAAGAGTTTCCCCGAGGCTGTGATTTAAAATGCCAGTGTAAAGAGGCTCTGTCCTGAGCAAGAACTGAGCTCGAGTCAGCAGCTCCAGTTCACATACCTCCATGTGCTGCTGCAACACCGCGACTACGCTTGGGCGTCTTTAGTTAGAAAGCACCACAGTTATTTGGAGTTTAAAATAACTCACAAGACGTGTTTACAAAACAAACCACGCGGTGGTCTAAACATAAACAACACGTGCAGCTCCAGTGATACCTTCAGTGCGCCCAGGGAGAGTCAAGGAAATGGAGGGAAGCCTGTGCTGTGTATTCGGTATCCCATGGAAGGAGGGGATACACAACTGCATTTGGTGCCAAGAGCTACATGCACAACAACACCGAACAAATGCTTCGCTGGCGCACTTCTGCCACTGTTTAGGATTCCTAGCCACAGTAGCCCGGGAGCGCAGGGAGGCGGCTTCGCGAAGGGCTCTTCCCTCCCTCAGACTCGGGCCTCCCACTGACGTCTGTTTTGGAAGGGTGGCGATCGCCCGATTGGAAGTGGGCACGGTAGCCGTTAATAGGGAGAGCTGAGCCAGTTCCGACCCGGTGTTCATATGGCTGCCGCTTGGCCTTAGAAGCCAAAGCACCAGCCGAGCCATCGAAAGTACTGGCATGCAAATCGCACAACAACAGTAATTGAAAAATAAGGAAAAGACTCTAAAATTCACGCAAAAGTGTATTTAACATTTGAAAGTTTCAATGTGTTGCTAGATTATATCACCGCACAGAGTGACAACCTCCCCGTCCTAACAACGATTCTATAAGTGAACCGTCATTCTCCACCTACATGTGGCAAATATTCTAGTATAGATGAAGCAACGTTAGAGGCTATTAAGTCATACCTACGAGATATTTACATAACACACCCTGAGCTGAATTACTTGAAGAATCTCCCACGTGCGACGAGCACAGAAAATGAGACGCAATGAAGTAAACTGATTTGACTAAGCTCACACAATCTGGTCAAGGGAACATGGAATTTGAACCCAAGTTTTCCTAGTTACACATTAAGCAATTCAACCACTACACAGATAGCTCATCTAGCCTGTTTAAGACAAAAAGGCAATACCTTGCGTTAATCCTTTGAGACGCTAAATGAATACACTGAATTAAATAAATACACCTATCACAGATTAAATGAATTTGACAAGAGTCTACCTTGAAAAAGTACAAAAATAAATTACAATAAGTTAAAGCACTCTAGTTGGTGTTTATTATCTCCGGTCTCCTAAATTAAGAGAATGATTTCTGCAGAGGCTCAACGCATCAGTGAAGACAGTTACACATATTAGCAAAACAAACTTGTCTCGGCCCCCAAAGTTGGCTCTCATGTTACAGGTCTTTAATGAAACAAAAAGTGCAAAGCTCAGCAACAGACTTACATGTACATGTTCTTTGTTTAAATGCCCAAAAAGCTTTGAGCAGAAAAACACTCCACACATTTTTAGGGCCGGCCTTGGAAATAAGCGCTAGCTGTCACACCAGACTCTTGTTTTTCCAAAAAAGAATGCAAAATAAACATGAGTAGAGGGGCTTTGGTCTGTGGACTTTGTCTATTAGCGTGTTAAATTGAGGTTTACCGTTTGCCCCCGCCCACCACAGCATACTGCCTAGATTAGCCAACTTTACCCATTAGCTCCCCCCACTTTGACTGACTGCACAAAGTGTCTGCACATTGTTTGAATTCGCCTAAAAATAGTTCCTTTCTCTTATGTGACGAAGCTGGCTTAAAGTATTTTATTTTGTTTATATTAACTTTAAATACCAGCTGTTTATTTTGCCTGTGCATGGGGTGCCCGATTAGATGGCATTAGCTTGCAATAAATAAAATGTAAAAAAATAACCACTGCAGCTGCTTGCGAAGGCCAGACGTATTAGCTTTGCCCGTGTGTGCAATGTATGTCCTCACCTGTCAAACACTTTATAGTTTTTGTATTTCAAAAAGGGCATTTGAGAGGGATAGGTGTCATGTCTGGATGCAGGATAGGCTCTCCTTTAGCTCAAATCTGAGCAACGGGACAAGGGCTGGGCCGGAGCCAGATATTCGGCTAGAGCCTAGTGCAGCTCGCCCACAATATTTACCTGATCACTCGGATCCATCTCAAAGAGACTGCTCTGCCATCATGCTTAGACACTTCCATGGCGGAACTTGACGAGGGTCGAGTGCATGACACCCATTTGCCAACCTGCCTTGAGGAGATGACATTATGAACCTTTTGACCTCTGAAGATGTCACAGTGTTGACCGCTTACCCAACCCTAAACCTCTCAATAACCTCCTATTTCCTGCTGAGACAGTAGGGGACAGGGCAAGACGTGACACTACAGAACGAGAATAGGGCTCGTACAATCTGGTTTGCATTTGCTGCCTCTGCCACCAGGAGCTCTTAGTTCAGCAGTGGCAACCTCCTGACTGATGGTCGTGTAGGCTTGATCTTTCTCTGGGAGTCTTGACACTTACCCCACACTGTGTCTTACTATCTAGGAATCCATCCCATGGTGGGGGGTAAATTATCAGCTGCTGTTCCACCCAACAAGACTTCATGGCTGCTTTTGGTTCACTTTCACTGCATTACTGTGCTGTTTCTCAACACAAGGAGTCCCTGTGAAAAGGTAGGCGCCGACATGCCACCATGCTGTTGGTCATCCTGTCAGGGCTTTTATGGCCATCATCAGGCCTTTGGCGTTATGAAGCCGGTAATTTATAGCCCCTGGTATGTTGTGCTGATGGCCATTTCTATGTTTTCAATATGCTGCTGGACATTACCCTTTAGAAGATCGTGTGCTGTTTGTCACCCATCCAGAGTTACGGTGTTTTAGGTTGTTACTTTTATTGTTTCCTACAGCTTTACTATGAATTAAGTCACTCATTGTGGAATTACTGTGCTGTTTTATACCAGCCTCTATGGTGTTGGCTGTGCCATCTGTTCATACTACCATGATCCACATGTACTGCTAGTGACCAGACTGTGCCAGTAGTCACCCTGCTACTCCATTCAGTTTTGGCATAGTGGACTTTCCCAAGAACTGCTTGTGAAAGTACTATATCAATGTACTGTTTTCAAGGAGAAACTGCTATTGTGCTATCAGTCAATGCCTCAAAGTTGTTACTGGGTACTTCGTAACGCCAACCTGGTGGTACTGCGTTGCTATTCTCTCCCGCCCAGATCACTATGCCCTTGGTCACTTTGCTACAGTGACCATGTGTTGTATGTCACTCACTTACCGACAGGAACCTACACTTTTGGTCATTTCATGGTGCAGTGTCGGTCACTTCTCGAAGCGTTCTACTGTGTTTGATTCTCCACGCGTTGCTACTGTATTGCAAGGCAGCTCCACAGTGTTATGGTGAAGATGAACACTTACTACTGGTGTTAAAATAGTGAATGGCCAGCTAATGCGCCCCTCTGTGGTCACTCCACGTGATAGCCCAATTACGGCGTCAGCCAATCCGTTGGCCTCCCTACATGTTACAATGGAGACAGTTGCTCAACTCCGTGTTACGGTCCTTAGTATATCTGCTCCATTTCACTGTGTTGAAAGCCGCTACCCTAGTGTGTAACTGTGCTACTTTCCCGTATGGTTACTATGTGGTTTACTCAACATGGGATCCGCTGTGTTTATCGCCACCATAGTGTCATTTTATTGTTCACTCCCCCCCTCATCCTGACTCTACGCTGCTGGTCATGCAAACAATGTGTAAAAGTGCACCAAGGCACCCACACTGAGCTGTTACGCTCTTTATCACTAGAGTAACAATGCCGTTTTGTTTACTATTCCACCTTGATGCCCCCGTGCTGCTGATCACCCCGAACTGCTCAACACCCCCTACTCAAGTCGAGCACCCGTGAGGTTGACTACTTCCATCCCTGGTACACCCGTGCTGCTGGTAATCCCTAGTGGTGTTATGGTACTAGTGGTCATCTCCCACCATGGTGTCCATTTGCTGTTGGTCACTCCCCCATACTCCTCACCTTCCAGCCGGCGGAGCTGTTGCTGTCCCCCTTGTCCTTGAAGTAGGGCACACTCTTCACCATCCAGTCGTAGATCTGCGACAGGGTGAGGCGCTTCTCAGCCGAGCTCTCGATGGCCTTGGTGATGAGATCGGCATAGGACAAGTTGCCCCAAGCGTTACGGCGGGCGGAGCTGCTCTTGCGGGGTGGCACCTGTTGCTGCAGGGGGGGCGCAGGGTGCGGCGTATGCGGACAGCCCGGCTCAGGGCAAGGGAAGCCACCACACGCCCCACAGCAGCCGCTCGCTGCCTCGCTCTCCTCCAGCAGGCTCAGATTGGCCAGGAAGTCACGGCTGAAGTCCCCTGGAGATCCCTCGTAGGTGTCAGAGGCCTGAGGTGGAGGTCCGCCCGGAGCACCCTGAGGAGAACCAGCGCAAGAGCCAGGGGGCGGCTCCGCGGTGCTCACCTCGGGCCGGGGCAGTGGCCAGGTGCACGAGCGCGGCCGGGACAGCGGTGCGAAGTCAGGGTCAATGTCCACCACCTGCGGGGCCTCGGCCATGGCTGACTGAGAGGAGCTCCTGGATGCAGCAGTACTTCTCTCCCGGAGGAAGACCGGTTCACGCGCGACCCAACTCCCCCCCCCACGAGCGAAAAAATCACTCTTTACAGCTGCGGGCTTCAAGCTCCGTCCACAAGCCGAGCCGTCACCGTCAGCTGAGTCAACCCCCGGCCCGCGAGCTGCTGAACTCCTAGGAGTCACACTACTCTCCCACGGCTGGGCCGGTCCGGCTGTCTCTCCACGCGCCGCACTTCAGCCGCGAGACGCGTTCTGCCCGCGCGCCGCTCACGTTAACAGCGCCTGTTGCATGCCACAGCCGGTACCCAGACTGAACTTCAGACCAGAAGGAATCCGCGCTGTCACTGCAGCGGCGCTAGGGGCGTGTCCACGCCTGTGCACGCCTACAAGCGCACCTCCCCTACACCGGGCCCCGCCCCTCGGCTGGTGTGGCGACAGTAAGTCTCCTGGCCAATGGGGCGGTACAACGCTCTGAGCGCTACCGCCCACCGGCTGCGGGGGCCCCGGCTGTTTGCTCGTGGCGAGGGTTGAGTGGTGTCTGTGTGGTGCCCCCACCTCGATGGTTGCGTGTTTTCCTAGTAATGCACGAGGCCTGCGCCTCCCCCACGGTCTGATTGAAAGTGCGCAATGTTTTGATTCCAGAAAGCATACGAGCGGCGGCGTGGAGGCAAGAGGGCTGTGTTTACAGTCAGAAACACAACATAAACTGCGAAGTGGGTCTGTATCGACCCCTCTCACAGTCATTTTCCCGTCTTCATCTGGCTGCCGTTTGCATCCTGGAATTTAAGTTATCGTTAGTTAGGAAGGAGCGTAACATCTCCTGCGTGCAAAGTGCAGTTTGTTTAACAAAATAAAAGCAGCTTCCAAATGGTATCCTCGGGCGACCGGTCAGAAATACGACAGACTCTCTTGTATTGTTTGTTAAAGCCTGCTTTACAGAGAAATGGTCAGTCTTAGAATTTCACCTGGCATAATCTCTCGCAACTAAAGGAACCGCTCCTCACTACATCACTAACTCCCCCTGCTGTTAAACCTCCCACTTTCCCCACGTTGCACCAGTGTCCAAACCTACAAACCCTCCTACCGTCGCTCTGTCCCTATCCTTTCACAGAAGATTCGTTTTCTTTAAACTTTGGGCATTATGGGTCTGAATCTCAGATAAGTGAATCCAGTCCACCTTAAACAACTCATATTCCCATACCTTATGTCCCTATGCGCTGCCGTATGCATATGTTCAGGGACTACCGACTATCCCCCTCCCTGTCTTGCGCACTACCACAGTTAAACAATTAAAGCAATTGGACATGAGAGGAGTTTTCTTTGGAAGGCGGGGGGTCTCGCGACCCCCCGGCCGTATTTATTAAAACATGAAAACAAATTAAAATTTGAAATAAACAATATTTACACGAGCATTTTATGCAGAAAAATTAGACATTAGATTACAATCAATGTAGACAGGTATCAAATGGCTAACCTTAACAAATGTCTAATACAGCGTGTTTCCTAACCGAATCTAACATTATACTTATGACTTTTCTGCATATCCTAGTTTTGGGCCTACGGCAAGGTCGCTAACCGGTGTCAAATCCTTATTAACCAGCTACGCCCTCACTTATGAGTGCGCATGCGCAGAGGGCCCGTTTACCGAGAGGGTACTTCCCCCCCTCCCGGTTACCCCCGTACGCTCCATGAACTCCATTAACCAAAAGGGGGGCCCTTGCACTCTGCGCCGTTTAATGACGTCATCGTGCACGTGCGGGGTGGCTAACCAGCCCAAAGAAAGCGTGACTCCCCCCTCCCCCGCACCCATCCAACCAAGCGGATGTACCGCCCCTGGAGTTCTGGGAGAGACCACTTGCCTCTCCCCCTGGGCGACCCCATTCAAGAATGGTGACGCCCCCTAAGGACCTTAAATTGACTGCTCACCGATCATGACCTTACCGCCTGACCAAGGACTATCAATAAATACGACAATTATGTTACCTGCAAACGGGAAAAAAGGCTAAGGAAAAAGAGTTTACACAAAACCTTACTGTGCAACCATAACTTGATACTACAGCCTGTAAACGGGAAAAACAAAAGGCCTAAGGAAAAAACTCACACCAACACACAGTTACTGTGAAAACGAACCTAAAGTGATACAATCAACACACAAACACAAGAGTCTGCTTCAGGGGCTGGTGGGTGGGAAAGATTATTCTGCGCCTTGACGAGGCGCGGGGCAACCCTGGGGAGCGCGGGAACAAGAGGGCGCCTCCCGCGCTCCCCCGGCCTTTTAACCCCTCTGGGGGCAGACCAGTTACAACTGGTCCGCCCACTCTGGCTCCCCCCCTTTGACCCGGAAGCAATTAGATTGCTTCCGGGTCAATGCAGGAGCCAGCACCAATCGGCGGTGGGGCGCGCCCGCCGCGTCATCAAGACGCGGCAGAGGGGCACGCCCCACCACCGAGAGTGCAGGGGGGAGGAGGGGGCCATCGCCCCGCCATACGTGCGGGGGGGCCGAGCGGCCCCCCCTTTCCTTATTGGTCAGGGACTACCGACTATCCCCCTCCCTGTCTTGCGCACTACCACAGTTAAACAATTAAAGCAATTGGACATGAGAGGAGTTTTCTTTGGAAGGCGGGGGGTCTCGCGACCCCCCGGCCGTATTTATTAAAACATGAAAACAAATTAAAATTTGAAATAAACAATATTTACACAAGCATTTTATGCAGAAAAATTAGACATTAGATTACAATCAATGTAGACAGGTATCAAATGGCTAACCTTAACAAATGTCTAATACAGCGTGTTTCCTAACCGAATCTAACATCATACTTATGACTTTTCTGCATATCCTAGTTTTGGGCCTACGGCAAGGTCGCTTACCGGTGTCAAATCCTTATTAACCAGTTACGCCCTCACGTATGAGTGCGCATGCGCAGAGGGCCCGTTTACCGAGAGGGTACTTCCCCCCCTCCCGGTTACCCCCGTACACTCCATGAACTCCATTAACCAAAAGGGGGGCACTTGCACTCTGCGCCGTTTAATGACGTCATCGTGCACGTGCGGGGTGGCTAACCAGCCCAAAGAAAGCGTGACTCCCCTCCCCCGCACCCATCCAACCAAGCGGATGTACCGCCCCTGGAGTTCTGGGAGAGACCACTTGCCCCTTCCCCTGGGCGACCCCATTCAAGAATGGTGACGCCCCTAAGGACCTTAAATTGACTGCTCACCGATCATGACCTTACCGCCACAGGCCAGCATAGTTGACCGACTATCTGGCCCCCCTATCCTCCTCTTCCGAAAGGTCATGCCTACTTAGAACCTCCCAGCCATGCCAAAATGTTCTCCAGAAAAAGTTTGTTACCTGCCCCAGTCAGGTGGACCCCGTCTTGCAAGAAGAACTGTTCCCCCAGATACACCCATGTGGTATATTCTGTAGTTGAGGTGACCGAAATAATTTCTCTATCTTGTTGTTGATCCTCTTTACCGAGTGATTCAACGCCTGACAGAGTCCCCCCTCCATTTGAGCCTAGGAATCATCTGAGACCACACTATGGTGCAGCCTTGGCATGTTTTAGCTAGCCAGTTTACTTCCGAAATTATCTCTTCCATCAGGACCCTCCTGCCCAATTTCACCAGATCGTTGCCACCCAGGTGTAGGATAACTACTGCGGGCGGCGGGGTGTGTCTATTGAGCAACTCTGTAAAGAACCCCCTAAACTGACTGAGGCATAGGCCCCCCCTACCATGAAAGGAAACTTTGAAACCTCCTTGTTCCGCCCTCTGTCTATAGCTACCTGAAAAGAAAACAGATTTAACGCGCTTCACAAATGAGTGACCAACCACCCATACCACTTGTGTCTCCTTCCTCTGTTCCTGTGTCCGCCGTGCTGAAGGTACTTGCTGTTGGTGACCCGGCAACAGTTTCCGCCCTGCGTGACAGGCTCGAGAAACTGAAATAGAAGCAAACAACAAGACAGGCGTCAGCGTAACTTACTTGTCACCTCACAGCATGTGCATCCGCACATAACGTTTGTAACAGTTGGAAGACCATCTCCCAATCCTTTTCACGCTGTTCGCATGCAACCCTCTAGCAGTCGCCTCAGTGGCCGCACCTATCCTGAAGGAATGCGTCCCAAAATCCTTTGGATTGAAACCAGCCCTGTCCATTGTCATTGCCAGTACTCGTTGGAATTGGAACCTGGTCAGTGGGGTACCGTCTGCATGCATTAACAATGCTCCCTCCTTTGCGCCCGCTCGCTGTTTGATAAAGGCTTCTATGTGGAACACTGGGCAGCAAGGATTAGCCCGTGCCCGATGGAGTACCAGCCCGTCCCCCCGGGCCTCCTGGTCAGTTTTTGATTTACGTATGGTAATCAACAGCATATCGCCCAATATTTTTGTGTGTTCCAGTCGAAGACCCCCCAGCATGTCCTGCTTGCTGCTAGCCACCAGTTCACCTACCCGGAATGCCCCATAAAAGGCCAAAGTAAAGGCGGCTCTGAACAAGAGTACTTCCCCATACGAACTGCAGGTGTCAGACAAGGCATTCAATAATGATGCCAGCCGTTCTAAACCTATCGGTTGCCTGGAATCTGCGGCGGTTGCTTGCAGGCGCCGCCACCCCTTTAGTGCCTTCCGCACGATGAAACTATTCGTGGGATCTCTGGCCCCCCTGAGTTGTGCCATGAAAGACACGGCCGCCCTGTGTCTGCTAGCTGTCGCTGCTGAGCGCCCCTCCTTATGTAATGCATCTAGGTACTTAGCGAAATTCTCCTCATGCTCCCATTTCTCTGCCCAGTCCCGTCCCAAAAAGGACCAATAAGACAAAAACGCCCCTTCGTAAGCTGCCCTGGTCCTGGGCGCTAGGCTAGCTGCCACGAGGTTCTGTAGCTGGGGGCACCAATTTGCCAGAGTGTTGCTGGGAAGTGTGCAGGCGTCGCCTCTGCGGATGGTAGGTGTTCCCTGAATACCTGCATCTTAAAGCGAGAGAGTGCATCAGCTGCGTTATTCAACACCCCTGGGACATGTTTGGCCCTAAACTGTACATTGAGTTTCATGCAAACCAACACAATCTCCTTAAGTAGGCGGAGTATAAACTTACATCGTGCCGCCTGCTGGTTGATACATTCGACTACCGTCATGTTATCTGACCAGAAGATTACAGATCGATTACACAACTGATCAGGCCAAACTGTTAATGCAACCCAGATTGGAAATAGCTCCAAAAAACCGATGTTAGCTGTCAGGCCGCTCGCATCCCACCAAACCGGCCACCGTTGGGCCACCCACTTGTTTCCAAGTATGGCGCCAAACCCCACACTGCCCGCAGCATCAGTCCATAGACCTAACTCTGCAGACGTAGTAGGGGGACCGCACCACACCACTCTGCCGTTGAAGCCCTCCAGAAATGCGATCCAAATACGCATGTCCTGGCGGACCTCAGCCAGCAATCTAGTGTGATGGTGTTTCTCTCGCAGGCCCGTCATGGCCTGCGAGATTGAGCGGGAGAAGGGGCGTGCCATGGGTATGACTCTTAATGCGAAATTCAGCTGGCCCACAATCTGCTGTAGCTGCTGGAGCGTCACTCTTTCTTTGACCAAACATTGCTGGAGAGCTGCTCTGAATTTCGTGATTTTGTCTTTGGGTAACCTGAAACAACCCTCCACTGAGTCCAATTCTATGCCTAAAAATTCCAATGTGGTTGCAGGACCCACCGTCTTTCCAGGTGCCAGCGGGACCCCAAAAGCCCGCATGAGCACGCAAAATTCCTGCAATGCCCACCCACACTCCTGTGAGCCCGCCGACCCCAGAAAGAGAAAGTCATCCAGGTAATGCATGACATGGAGGTGTCCTGACGTTTGCCTAAAAGCCCATTCCAGAAAGGAACTAAATGTCTCAAAGTAGGCGCATGAAACAGAACAACCCATGGGCATACACATATCCATATAGAATTTGTTTTGAAAAGAGAAGTGTAGTGATTACGCCACACCGGGTTGGGGTAAGAGCACGTAGTTTATTGACTGTTCATCTCCACAGCTTCCAGGAACTGCCACTCCTGGGATTCAAACAGCAGCATTCCATTGACACAGCAATGACATCATAGGGATAGGGAGCAGGTGGAACAAGCTTATAGGGAAATTACTACAACATCTCCTCTCTTTCAATTGCTGTCACAAAAGAACAGAAAGTAGAGCAATACGAAAGAAAATAAAAAAAAAAAAAAAAAAAATAAGGAAATAGAGCTGTTCCTTAAAAAAACAAGAAAGCACATTTTGGAAACAAAAACAAGGTACAATGTTTTTCAAAGAAACAAGAAATTTACAGTTTTAACCTGTTCGGTGGGGCAGTTGTCCTCCCACTCCTCCGTGGAGGTACATATCTCAAAGAAGTGCTTTTATTGACAGTGATCTCCCTTTGAGGAGAAACAGAGCGAACAGTGTTGCCTGAGTCTAAACCCAGTTGCATTACAACCTTCATGGGAATCTTATAGATCCTGGACAAATTCCACCAATTTTTCCCATTGACTCTCACAGCAAAGCGTGACGTAGCATCCACTTTGACAGGAGGACCAAATTTTGACAGTCCCTTTGGGACCTTGAGAGGAGACTTAATCCTCACCCAATCTCCAACCGAAATCTTGGACTTGAAATCACTACCTTCTGTGGCGAGGGGTTGGGAGGAAGAATCAAAATCCCCTTGTTTGGGAACAGATAATGACACAGAGGATTCACCTTTGTCTTGTCTCTCTTGGCATTTTAACAGTAATCCCCACCTTTTCATCCAAGCAGGACACATGTGAAATGAAGCTTCTCTTCCTCTGAGAAGAGCAAAAGGACTTGATCCCGTGGCTGCACTAGGTGTTGTGCGATGTGCCCACAACATACTTTGGACAGCTTCTTTAACGTCCACTCTGGATGAAAGAGCCCACTGAATGCACTGAACCAGAATACGGTTCGTCCGCTCAATGAAACCGTTGGCCTGTGGGTGATATAAAGCCACACGCCGGTGGGTTATACCACACTCAACAAGAAACTCAGACATTTCCTTGGAGGTAAACTGTACCCCATTATCGGATACAATTTCCTTCGGAAAACCCTCCCTGGCAAAGAGACTCTGGAGGAACTTAATGACTTCCTGAGAATTCGGATCTGTCATAAAATGAACCTCCCACCACTTGCTGAAATAATCAGCCACAACCAGCGCGAACTTGCACTTGTTAGGAAGTACATTGAACGGTCCCACAAAGTCAATGGCCAGTTTCAACCACGGACAATTCGGTACATCCACTTGTTGTACAGGAGGTGAGACAATTTTAATCACTTTATCACTGGTACTACAAGTTATACATCCTTCCACCACATCATTGATTTGGCGGTCCATGCACGGCCACCAATACACACCCCGAATTCTTCTTTTGGTATTTGTTTGCCCCATATGTCCCTCGTGACCAGCATCAATGATGCGACTCCTGAGAGACTCTGGAGGAACAAATTTATCCCCACGCATGATCATCTCTCCCCCTTCCAACGTGAGTTCATCCGCAACTTTGGCAAACGGGTGAAGATCACTATCCAAATGTTTTTCCTTTGGCCAACCAGCTACGATAAAGTGTTTCACTCTCTTGAGTACCAGGTCAGACTCCATTGCAGAAAACCAGTCTTGTTCATTGAACGATCCCACACAACATACGTCAACAGCAGCTATGAGACAATCCTCATCCGCATCATGGTCAAGGTCATTCTTGGTAAGGGGCAGAGGAGACCTTGAAAGGTAGTCGGCTCGTGTGTTGCGCCCACCAGGGATATGTGCCACAATAAAATTGTACTGTAACAACTTAGAACTCAACCTGGCGATCCTGGGGGTATGGTCTCTGACAATACGGCCTTCTAATATGGGAATAAGAGGCTTATGATCAGTAAATAGTTCAAAAGTCTTTCCCCACAAAAAACACTTGAAACGTTCAACAGCCCAACAACATGCCAGCAATTCTCTTTCAATTACAGAGTAATTCTTTTCACTCGGGCGTAAGGCTCTTGACGCAAACCCCACAGTGTACTCTTTCCCTTCCTTGACTTGAGAAATCATCCCCCCTAGACCATCGAGACTAGCATCCACAGACACCTTGCATTGAAAAAGAGGGTCAAAAGGGGTAAGAATGCCACACGACTCCAATTCTTTTTTTATCTGTGCAAACTCTTCTTGGCAGGATTCATCCCAGATGAAATTAGACTTTTTCTTGAGAAGTTCACGCATGTGGACAGTTTTTGCGGCAAAGTTGGAAATAAACTTTGTGTAAAATTCGCACAAACCTAAAAATGAAGAGACTTGTTCTTTGGAAATGGGGCAAGGCGCTTTGGATATTGCCTCAATGAGGCCCTCTCTAGGTACAATCCCATCACCGGAAATGCAGTGTCCCAGATATTCTATGGACTCCACACAAAACACACACTTGAGTTTGTTCGCCACAATCCCCTTCCCTTCTAACCTCTCCAAAACTCTCGCAAGATTTTTATCATGCAACTCCTTATTCTTTCCAGCCACCAAAATGTCGTCTTGAAATACAACGGTATCGGTGACACCCTCCAAAACCTTTTCCATGACCCGCTGAAAGACTGAGGCCGCCGAAGCCAAACCGAACGGCATCCTCTTAAACTGGAAAGTGCCAACAGGTGAGACAAAGGCGGTCAGATGTTTACAGGAAGGGTCCAGCTCAACCTGATGGTATGCTGATGCGAGGTCAATTTTGGAGAAATACCTCGCCCCAGCAAACCTAGAAAGAATGTCATCGATGCGAGGTAGAGGATGTGAGTCTACCCAGATCTCCCTATTCAAACTGCGCAAGTCAATGCATACTCTAAGATTTCCATTCTTTTTGCGCGCGACTACCAAGGGAGACAACCAAAGTGATGATTCAATGGGTTCAATCACTCCTGACTCACACATTCTCTTAAGTTCTAGCGACAAATCATCCCTAATACTGAAGGGCACATTGCGCAGTTTGTGTTTTACTGGAAGAGCCCCTTCCTTGACTCTTATAGAATGTTTGAAACCTATAATCGAACCGACGTTCTCTCCAAAAACCTTAGGAAACCTAGCTGACCAATAAACCAAATCTTCACCCTCGGATTGTTCGCTCACCAGAGAAACCTGTTCACGCGTCCCAGGTCTGAGAGTCATCCTAAACAACCTTTGGTGATACCAACCGAGAATATTGAGTCCCTTCTTAGCTACGTAAACTTTTCCTTCAATGCGTCTATCTTTAAAGATGAGAGAAGTGACGAAAAACCCTGACAACTCAATTCTCCTCCCCTCATATGAAACAGGGCTTCTGTCCGGAGGGTTAAGAGGTTTGTCCACCCATGTACTCTCAAACAACTCATCCGTGATCATGGTCATACGCGCCCCTGAATCCACCAATAGTTGTAAACACTTACCATCCACAAACACATCCACTATGGGATCAACGCAATCCTCTGAATCGTCCTTGACAACCACAACAAAATCAGACAGTGAACTGACAACCTCACACACAGAATCGTTCCTAGATTCTTCAGAATACACCACATTGATACTTCCCCGGAAACCACACATTTTGGCAAAGTGACCCTGTTTCCCACATTTCCGACAAGAAGCGTTCTTTGCCGGACAAACCCTAGAATTGGGGAAATGAGACGGGAACCCACACTTGGTACAGAGATTTCTAGAATAAGAACCCTTTTTCTCCGTTCTAGTGTGTATGGGCTTGTTCCCTTTTGTTCACACGAAAATTTAGTTCTGTCTCCCTGTACCTTCTCACTCATATCTTTGTGATCCTTAATAGCATTCACCCCACTCTTGTCAGGTTTGAGCTCTCTCGAAGCTTTTTGCGATAGCTCAATGCTCTTCACAATAGTAATCGTCTCATCAAGAGAAGGATTCTTAAGTGTGAGCAATTTCTCTTGGACTTTTTTGTCTCTACAATGTACCACAATTTGGTCCCGAATGAGTTGAGAGGTGAAATGTTCAAATTCACACTCTGAAGCAAGGATGCGTAAAGCAGCTACATACGACACTATACTCTCATCACTCTCTTGTTCTCTAGTAAAGAACTTGTGTCTAGCCACCACTAGACTACTTTCCACGTCGAATTGTTTCTCCAGCATAGCTACAGCTTGATCGTAAACATCTATCTCGTCTTGACCCTCGACAATGGCCAACGGAGGTAAATGTTCTAACACAGCCTGTCCCTCAAACCCCAGATTATGCTCTAAAATAAAACGCTTCCTTTGTGCACTAAATCTTGAGCCCCCCATAGCACCCAAGTATTTTACGAAAGCTCTATACCATACTTTCCACTTGACAGGTGGATCCCCTGGAAGCTGTAAAAAAGGAGGAGGGGGTTGTACGTTCTGCATGACCTAAGCAAACACACAAGTATGGAAGCTTTTTGCAAGACACTGTGCACACAATGGTACTTCTCTCTATTGAATTTGATTCAAATGCGACTGAGGAAATACGATTTTACAAGGAACATTAGAGCATAATAGCTGTTTTGTACTGTACTTTTTGAACACTTTTTTTCCAACTTATTTTTTTTTTGTGAAAATGCATAAACAGAAATGCAGAACATAAATTCAATATGGAGACCCTTGACTACTGGTTGGCACACCAACGAACCTGGCCTCTAGCGGGCATAAACAGCATGCCCCTTGCGCAACATACTGTTAAAATGGTCTCTAGGCAGCACAGTCAAAATGCCCCTCGTAGATGCAGATGAAATAAAAACAATCCCTTGCGAAAGGATGACAGCGCACCCACGGTGGATGAAAACAGACTCCTTCCACCAGTCTCCTCACTGCCACTGAGTCTCAACACACCGCACTGAGCCCAAATACCTCATCCGTTATTTTCCTTCGAAACGAAGAGGAGTTCCTTGCGCATGTAAGTCAATCGGACTCAGCTCTCCTGTGTCGGGTGACTCACCCTCCGCAAACCCTGGGTACTGAAGTGCAGGTTGACTGCCCAACTCTTTGAGCACACACGCAGACTGGACTTGCACCTTCCCCTTTCGCGCTCTGCGACGTGACTCACCCTCTGCGACACGCTCTTCCTCAACAATGGAAACGTGATGACGCTCAAGGTAACCAGGCAACTGGAAGTTCACTTCTGAACGGCGATAAGCGGAAGTCTTCAGTCAAGCAGGCTGACCTTTGTGAAGCGCTCTCTCCGCTAACTCCTGCTGATGATACTAGTACGTCATCAGTTAAGCAGGAACGGCGGAGAGAGAAAGGTATCTCCTCCCACGTATTCCAACAGACACAACCTCGGGGATGTCTTGGTGAATGCTAGTGCTCCTGGTAAGTACTCCTTGAAGAGCGCAGAGTGGTTCCTCTTTAAAACGGTCAGGCAGCTTTCCTCATCAATGCGCAAAGATAGTATAGCCACACCAAACCGGATATCCAGGCTAACCAAGTTCTAACTCGTGCGCTGCCAGAAATAGTCTCATACAAAGATGTTAAGAGTCTCACCAGCGGCGTAGATCACAGGAACAGCGATTCATTGGCACATGATGTTCTTGAAGATGAGGGGCCTAGTAGTTTCTTCAATGTCTCCGCTAGATGACTCTAGTCAGTAGCCACACAATTGAGTCAGAGATAGCTAGAGACGCAACCGACGATCGTTGCACACGTAGGTGGAGAGAGGAACAGTCATCCTCGTCGCCAAATTTGTAGTGATTACGCCACACCGGGTTGGGGTAAGAGCACGTAGTTTATTGACTGTTCATCTCCACAGCTTCCAGGAACTGCCACTCCTGGGATTCAAACAGCAGCATTCCATTGACACAGCAATGACATCATAGGGATAGGGAGCAGGTGGAACAAGCTTATAGGGAAATTACTACAAGAAGCCTAGCAGATGCTGATCTAGGGGATGCACTGGCAGTAGCCGAAAAGCCGATTCAATGTCCGACTTGGCCATCAAGGCTCCCGGTCCGACAGTCCTCAACATATCCACTGCCTGGTCAAAAGACGCATACTTAACACTACAAATGTCTTCATTTATGGCGTCGTTTAATGATGCGCCCCTAGGTGCTGATAGGTTATGAATGAGCCTGTACTCGCCCTCCTCCTTTTTTGGGACCACGCCGAGGGGCGAGCAAACAAAATTCGGTACAGGGATGTCATTAAACGGCCCCGCTATCCTACCCAGGCGCAGCTCTTTAACTATTTTCGCCGCCACCACATCTGGGTTGTGCTTAACTGAGAGTTGATTCCTACATTCTGGTGTTCCGGTATATCCCACCGCTGGGATCCTAAAGCCCTGCAAAAAACCTTCCTGCAACATCCCCGCCGAGGCATGGTCTGGGTACCTGTTCAGCCAAGGAGTCATAGCCAGAACGTCAATGGGTGAATGAGCTACCAACCGGCCTCCCCTCCTAATCCTGTTTCTTTCTTCCCCTGTTTCCCGAGGCGTTACCTTTATTGCAGCAGGCTGTTTCTGGGTGGGAAGGATGGTTACAAATGGAACATGCGTGCCTGAACTTGCAAGTGCCTTGTGTCCTGGTGCATGTACGCTTGTTAAAATCCCAGCACACCCCTTTCCGCCCACCACTGCTCCCTGTCTTAGTGGCTGTGCCACCCCCTGAGGTGGCCGAAAGGGCTGCTGATGATTGGAGTGGTAGCTTTTGCTCCAGCTTGGCCCCGCACTCCCTGGTTGCCCTGCCGTAAACTGGCCATACCATGAAATCGAATCCACCCTATCCCATGATAATGCGTGGTCAAACTCCTTAGCCTTCCTGAAAGTAGTGTCGTACTCCTTCCACCCATCCCCTCCATATTTCTCACTGAAAGTTGTGATCCTACTCTGGTAACATGCCATCTCTGCCTGCAAATTCGGGAAACGCTCGGCTGTAATTGTCATAAACACAGAAAAGGCTCTAATCCAGTTGATCAATGTCTCCTCCACCCTGAATCTTGCCATTTCACCCCGCCATTCGCTAGGCAACATCCAGTCTTTCTGTTTCCTAGCATACTCCATTTCCCTGTTATCAACTAGCAAGGAAAACATATTGACATATTTTCCCGCCCAGATCAAATCCTTCACTTCTTGTGTCACATGCTGAGCCAGATTTTCCCTCCTGGAGGGTATTGTACCTTCCCCCAGCACTGGTAATGCCACCTCCTTACCACTTTCTGCGGCTCGCGTTGGTTCAACAATCTTGTCTTTTCCAGAGTCGCTGCCCGAACATGTTGCTTGTGGAGTAATGGGCGCGCTTGGCCCCCCGCCACCCTGAGCAATCATGATCTTTGCTACCATTTTTTGGGCCTCCGCCGAGGGGTCCTCTCCCACCTCCCTGGCGCCCACTGAAGAAGGTAACATCCCACCTATCCCTAGCCAAGGAGTACAGCCGCTATCTGCGCTGCCAGCTCTGGAGGTACCCGACCAACCACTGGGGGTGCTGAAACTGGCATGGGGGATCCCATGCCGGGTACCGGAATAGCTGCAAGGTTAGGCACGGGTACCACCGGGACTACCGCTGGGACCACCTGAGGCACTATGCTTGGTGCTGGCGCCGGTGAGGCCGGAGCCGGTGTCACCGGTAGACTTGTCGGGATTATGGGAGCGGGCATAGGAGCCACCGGCGGTCTAAGCCCTCCCTCAGGGACCACCCCAGAAGGCCCCCCCTCTCCGTGTGGCTTGGGGACCCGACCGCTACCCCTCTTGGCCCTGACCCGCTTGGGCAAAGCATCCCAATCCCCCCTGGGCTGCGGGGGCACTATTATTCGCTTGGGTCTCCCAGATGGCCCAACCTGTTCATCGAACCTCTGTCTGAGCTCTGCCACGCTCTTGCCTATCTAGTCCACCTTCCCCCATCTCCTGTCCATAGCTGTCATCTTGCGCATCATGCCCTCCAGCATATGCTCCATGCGGGAGTGCCTAGCGCCACGTCCACTAGTCATCCCTGCAACAGGTAAACCACCTACACTTACGAATCGTATGAGCCCTGATGTGTCTCTGCACCCACCAGGGCCTGCCTGGTGTTTACCTGTCCCGAGTTGGAGGTACACAGACTGGCCGTAAGCACCACGCAACTGTGACCGCGACACACCAGCTAGCCTGGGTGTTGGGCGAGCGCACTCTAGCCCGGCGGCCCAACAGAAGCAGTGAAGTGCAGGCCTGCCTGTGTCCCCAGATCGCGTTGTCCACCGCGCCACTCTCCTTTGGCTCAGCCCGCCGTGTTAACGAGATCCTAGGGTGAAAAGAAAATTAGGGTATAGCACTGCCAAATCTGCCAAAAGGCCCCTTTATATGCGCAGCAGATGCCACCACCTCAACGTACAATACATTAGCTACACAGACTTGCGCTTATTACCAGATCACCCCTCAATAAACAGTGCCACCACCACCTCACATCTATAATTATATTATTAAAAAACGCTCGCCTGCAATTATTTGTCAAAATTGACTTTACTGGTATGCACCGTACGTTATCTGCCCCTGCGGTCTCCCATCCTCGTGCTAACCATGCCCGACCCTGCTTCGCCCTCTGTTTGGAACCTGTGTCTTACTGATCCCCTCTTCGATCGCAAGGTCCCCAGAATGGCCCCTGCGGTGCGCATGCGCGGGTCCCTGGTTGTAGTAGCTGTAGCCCTGAGAACTTGGGGTCTGCTGCAGCCAAAGGCAGAGTCTGAGCAGGAAAGGGGGAGGGGGCAGCAGGGAGCACGATCCCGACCTGACTCTGGCGCGTAGATCACGTCGGCCAGAGCAGTTAGCAGGGTGCCGCTGACCGCCTCTCGCTCTCCCCACCCGCCTCGCTGGGCTCCTGCCGCTCCGCTTCAGCCACCCAGTGCTACCGGCCGGTTCCGCTCCAATTTCAGCTGATGAGCCGCGCTGGACACTCCACCTGACTGTAGCGCGTAGATCACTTCGGCCCGTGCAGTTAGCAGGGGTGCCGCTGACCGCCTCTCGCTCTCCTCATCCGCCTCGCTGGGCTCCTGCCGCTCCGCTTCTGCCACCGAGTGCTGGACACTCCACCTACAAAATTAAACAAAAGATTATTCTGCGCCTTGACGAGGCGCGGGGCAAGCCTGGGGCGCGCGGGAACAAGAGGGCGCCTCCCGCACACCCCCGGCCTTTTAACCCCTCTGGGGGCAGACCAGTTACAACTGGTCCGCCCACTCTGGCTCCCCCCCTTTGACCCGGAAGCAATTAGATTGCTTCCGGGTCAATGCAGGAGCCAGCACCAATCGGCGGTGGGGCGCGCCCGCCACGTCATCAAGACGCGGCGGAGGGGCACGCCCCACCACCGAGAGTGCAGGGGGGAGGAGGGGGCCGGCGCCCCGCCATACGTGCGGGGGGGGCGAGCGGCCCCCCCTTTCCTAACCACCTGCCTTGCAAAAAAAACACGCATTTCCCTGTTTATCTCCCCCATGTATCCATGCCTTAAGCCATACTGCTTCTTCAGCTCTTTCAGGGTATTTACTAACTGCCCCATCACATGCCTCACGTTTCCCACCAATCTCCCCTCACCCTTTTAAAGCTCAACCTCAACTGCTTCCTGTATGCTGTCTTCTCTGCATGATGAGCATTGGACTTGAACGAATCACTGCAGCTCCACTCATCATCCCGCTATCCAGCAGACACCTCACACAACTGGTATATTAAAGCACAGAGAAAGAAAAATGTTAAGAATGGCTGACCTCCATCTTCGATCTCTTCCACTTTCCTTCCAAAAACCCTATCTGTAATAAGTCCAGTAGCCGAGGTGTAGAATAAAGATGAAAGGTTTATTGGTGAAAAAAAACACTCTCAACAAGAAACACCAAGCAAAACTCTCTTACTCACATACACAAGGAAAAGGTTGGCAAAGATCCAACACTATCTCTGTCACTTTCGTAGCTGCCCCATCCAAAACATGTGTCCCAAACTCATTCGGTTGCATTCCCAGCTCACCCAAACACATTTGTAAGCCATGCAGCAACTGAAAGTTTTTCACCAGCCTCCCATCTGTATGCTGAAAAAACACACTCCTTCACCCCAAGATCTCAGTCTCCTAAATCTTTCAAACCAAACTTGCCAATCCAGCTCCATGACTCCCACTTCCTCAGTACCACTTCATTGCCCCTTCTTCTCTGATCAGTCTTAGAGAACCTCAACTTAATAGTAATGCTCTTTGCCCTCTATTGCACATCACTCAGCTACATCTTTGCATGTCTTGCCCTTCCTAGTCATCCAGCAATCTGGGCCAACCTTCTTACAATTCGTCCTCCGATTAATCATTTCTTCGCCACCTGAAATGTGAAGGGAGATAGCATCAGATCTATCAATTTCAATTAATAGTGTAACCCATTTGACTACACAATAAGGATCAAGAATCAGTGACTATAGTTAAGAAGGTTTATTACAAGTTAGCAGTCAAGTTAAAGTACACAAATTTTAGCACTATACTATAAAGGTACAGAATAAAAACTGGGAAACCCAACCTCCTAAAGAAGTTTAGATGTATTAGTATAAGACAAACAAGTAGTTCAGTCACAACAATACAAAAGATTAATAACAACATTTGATGCTCAGAGAAGAGTTTCTGCTTCTCTCTTGTCTTAAATCGTCTAAGGTAAAGTCCAAACTAAGAGGATGGTTTAATAGTCTAAAAAGATCTCAAAATTCAGGAAAATGCAGAAAGTTAGGAAATTATGGGAAAGTGTGGGAAGTAAAGGAAGGTGTCAGCATCTCAGAAGCTCAGTCAAGAGTCTTCTTGGGTCAGGGGAATTGAGTGCTAGCCTAAGTGTTATGATTTGACTCGCGCTCTTACCGCGCGCATATTCAGAACGTTTACTGTATGAAGGTTCTACTGTTGTTGGTATTCCTCGCGACCTCGGCAGTTGGTCAGTTGAGCGGCTGGCTGAGGTGTGAGGGACGCTGCGTCTATGTGCTGAGGAATAAACCATTTAAGAAACGTTACCTGCCTTGGTGTCATGTCGTGATTACAGCATTTTATTGGCGACGATCTTCAGCCAGCACAGCACGTAGTCAGCGGCAAGGAATCTACGCGTGTGGTGAACCGCGAAAGCACAGCGGTAGCGAATCAGCTGAGGAGAGGAAGTCGGACAAAGGCGAGCTCATCTATCAGCATCGACGGTGTGCTTTGTACAAGCACAAGGAAGATATCTGGGGTAAGAATGAGTGTGTATTGACCCCCAACGCGTGAAGATTGAGGTTACTGCTCGATAGCGAGTAGCGTTGTGTACAGTTATTCAGACAAAACAGTGGCTTGGAGGTTATGCGCAGAGAGGTGTGGGGAATGATGACTGGACCCCCAACGCGACGCATCTGCGTGTGAATGCGCTGAAGTGAAGGAGTTACAGGCGGTACCGTCAGGCGCATAGAGTTCATTGTTGAGGCGTTAGTGAAAGGAGAGTGTTGTGACAGCAGCTGATTCATCGTCTCATCGCGCGTCTAATGGGAGTGTGCGCGGTGAGACATTGTAAACATTCAAAACAACCCTGGGGCTGACAGCGATGCGCCAGCGCGAGCAGAGTGTTTGCACTTGAGGTTAAAGGTGCACTTTGCATATTAGCTTAAGCACAGAGAGGAAATCGAGTGTAATTAAGCAACTCTAAACTGCCAGTCATGCCCCTGTGTCAGTGGAGCACATCCTCTTAAAGCTACAGTCATCCTTTGGAAAAAACTGTCTGTTTTTTTCATTGTTTTTTTTTGTTGGGATACACAATTTTTGTCAAGGTAGCTTCACTTAAGGAACAGTCTCTTGTAGAATAGTCACGTTGAATGCTTTTTGGCTTACTTAAAAAATAGAGAGCGTAACAGGAACCTGTTATTAAGCCACCTGGTGCTAATGTGACTTTGTCAAGGGAACACATTGCACACAGCTGTCCAGTGGTATTTTAAAACTATACCAGAGGGTGCACTCCTCGGTGTATCAAACCGGTTTCCCCTAAGCATCTTCAGTTTAAACATGGATGTCACAGCTTTGGACGTCACAGCAGTGTCTTGTCCGCCACATTTTCTCTCTCAACCTGGTAGTCCGAGCATCGAATGGGATGAGTGGATCGACATCTTTGATAATTATCTTGAGGCGTTGGATGCTCAGGATTTTAGTTCAAGCAGGAAAAGAGCGATCTTACTTACCAGCCTTGGAAAAGAGGGACAACACATTTTCAAGTACCTCCCGGTTGTCACCAACGAATGTGGCCAACCCGTTGAAGACGTCTATCAAGAGGCAAGGAAAAGGTTAGGGAAAAGGTTTGCGCAAGAGACAAATGTCGTCATGAGGAGACACAAATTCTACACTCAGCCACAGAGAAGTGGAGAATCAATTGATGACTTTGTCACAAAACTGCGTGAACTTTCTCTAAAATGTAGATTTGGTCCCATGGGTGAGGAGATGATACGGGATCAACTCATAGTGCAATGCAGAAGTAGAAAGACTCAAGAACGGCTGTGGGCTGCTAAGAACCCAACTCTGAAAGACGCCATTGATATAGCTAAAATTGTTGAAGTGTCAGAGTTATGCATGAAGGAGATGGATCGGAGAGATTCAAAATTGAATAGTAATGGTGAAGGGGAAACATCTATTGTTGAGGTAGGTGAAGGGGAAGTGGCTGCGTCTAACAGAGTTTGGGGCAAAGGTAACAAGAGCTATTCGGGCAGCAGGCTTTACCCTAACAGGTTGGGTAATAGGATGTGTAGCAAGTGTGGTAGCACATATCACACAGCTGATTCTAAAAGCTGCTGGGCTATTGGCAAAGATTGCAGGAAGTGTGGGAAAAGAGGGCATTTTGCTAAGATGTGTAGAGATGTCAGCAAAGGTACGGTGGCCTTGTTGAGCAATGAGACCTACTATAGTGAGAGTTTGCCAGGGCCTGACAGAATCCTTTGTGTTGAACCATCCCAAACCGAGAAAGCTGACAATGAAGAGGTCCTTACAACTAACTCTACTGGTGTAGACAGTAAGAGAAGACACAGACCCAAAGCAGAATTTGTCATTGCTAATAGAAAGGTTGACCTTATGATAGATTCAGGGTTGTTGTACACCATCGTACCCAAGAGAATATATGAATGTGAATGGCCTAATGCACGCTTGTTACCCAAAGATATAAACCCAGGTGGATATCAAGGTGAGCAAATAGACATACTGGGTTATATATTGGCGGACATTCATTTCAAAAATAGATCTGTCAAGGGTAAAGTTTATGTAGCTGAATCTGGGCCCCCCATCTGGGTTGGTACCATCAGTACTACCTACATATTAAGATTGACCCACATGGTTTAGAACAAGTCATGGTCGTAGATGACCTCACCGTTGAGGACATCCTAGAGGGAGCAAAGAAAGTATTCAGAGATCAACTTGGTAACCTTGAGGGTTACGTCCATGAGATAAAACTTAAGTCAGGTGCCATCCCCGTCCAGCATAAAGTCAGAAGGGTTCCCATCATGGTGAGGGGTGAAGTAAAAAAAATGATAAATGAAATGTTATCCAGTGGAATCATAGAACCAGTGAAGTGCTCTCCTTGGGTTTCTCCAGTGGTCATCACGGAGAAGGCCGATGGTAACTTGCGCTTCTGTGTCGACCTGAGGAGTTTGAATCAAAATATCATTCCAGACACCTTTCCCCTGCCCAACATTAATGAGCTTATCTTGTTGTTGCAAGGGGCGAAATTTTTCTCAAAGTTGGACCTTCGCCACGCTTACCACCAAATACGATTACATGACTCCTCTAAACACTTGACAGCCTTCATAACCATGGAAGGCATCTTCCAATTTACCAGAATGCCATTTGGTTTATCCTCTGCCGCCAGTGTTTTTCAGAGGATGGTGTCAGAAGTGTTTAGAGGCATGAAGAACATCATCTACTTCCAGGATGATATCCTGGTTTTTGGTGATAGTGAGGAAAGTCACAACTTGGCCCTCAAAGAAGCACTGGCAAGACTTCTAGAGGCAGGTCTAACACTACGCAGAGAAAAATGTGCATTCCTTGTCACAGAAGTGGAATATTTGGGACACTCCCTTTCGAGTGAAGGTGTCAAACCCAAAAGAAATCTGCTGGCTTCCATTAGAGGGGCTCCAACTCCCTGTAACAAGGATCAATTGCGGTCCTTCCTTGGGTTAATTGAGTATTATTCCAAGTTTGTCAGAAATTTTGCAAGCAAAACTGAACCTTTGAAAGAACTTATGAGAAAAGGTGTGAACTTTACATGGGGAACAGACCAGGTCAGGTGCTTTGAAAACATCAAAGTTGAAATTTGTGATGCAGGTATTCTTGTACCATTTGATGTTAATAAAAAAACTATAGTCACAGTTGATGCAAGCGACACTGGTATAGGTGCCGTTCTATCACAGAGGGATGGCACTAGTGAAAAACTGTAGCTTTCGCATCATGCACTTTGACAAGTATTGAACGTCATTACTCTGTAATAGAAAAGGAAACTTTGGCTGCCACCTGGGGCATTGAATATTTCAGGACTTATGTCTGGGGACGTAAGATTCTTCTCCGTACAGACCACAAAACCCCTACTAAAAATTTTGTCACCAGGGGGAACTGGAAAAGGATCGGCCAGACTAGCTCGTCTGGCCTCCAGGTTGCAAGAGTACAGCTTTCAAATAGAGCCCATCTCGGGGTGGCGAAATGTTCAGGCAGACTGCTTGTCCTGCTTACCTTTAGAGTGGGAAAAAGTGGATAAGGATGGAGTCACTATGAGTGCAAAAGAAGGAGCTCTAGCATTTGTGGAAGATGTTGTTCCACCACATGGTGGTCAACAAACAAGAATGGGCTAATGCTGTGTCTGAAGATGATGTACTCAAGGCTGTCAAAAATCTCATACTCAAAGGAGGGCGTAGAGAGAGCACCTTGCCTTGTAATGTGAGACCTTTTAATTCTATCATCCACGAATTATCCATCATTGCAGACCAGATTATCATGCGCGGGGAAAAGATTGTCCCTCCCCTTAGCATTCGCAAGAGGTTATTTGACATAGCTCATGAGGGACACATGGGGCAGACCATTACTAAGAAGAGATTGAGGAACGAGTTCTGGTGGCCGGGAATGGATGGTGAAGTGGTTGATTGGGTTGAAAGGTGCAGCGCGTGCAAAGAGTGCGAGAAAAGGTTAAAGGTTGGAGCACAGTCTGTCCCAAGTTCCATTCATGGTCCAGGAGTAAGTTGGCATAGTATTTGCCTCGACTTCATTGGACCCATGCCAGGAGTTCATCCCTGTAAGAGATTTGGTATGGTCGTCATGGATGTCCACTCCAGATGGCTGATTGTGCACCTTCTTCTCCCGAAATCACCACTAGAGTCACTATAAAAGTGTTAAGCTGCATTTTTAAAGAAGAAGGCTATCCCAATGTTCTTATTACAGACAATAGCACGCAGCTGACATCTGGTGAAATGGGTGAATTCTTGCGCCATTGTGGGATCAAACATTCCCTCACTGCACTTTATAATCCCCAGTCCAATGGTATTGTAGAGAGAGCTAACCGCATGATTAAAGGTGCCATAGGTCTTGCTCTTGCAAATAACCTGAATGTTGATGAGACATTGAACGAACTGGTGTGGGCTTACCGTACCACAGAGAATTCCACGACAGGTGTTGTTCCTTTTGTTGCCATGCGGGGAAGGAAACCCTCTACCAAACTTGTACCCTCGTGGGTCAGAGAGTTATTGGAAGGGAAGAGTATGTGTGTGAGAGATGCACCTGAATCTACTTCAGCACCTACTCTCGTTCGCACTCAGTCAATCCCCAACACCAGTCTACAGGCAGGAGATTGGGTGAAAGTCAGATCTGGTCGTTGGGTAAAGGGTGTGCGTAAATTCCGTGGCCCTTTCCAGGTTAAAGAAGTTCACCAGTGGCATGTTGTTTTGACGAATGGAGAGAAGTGGAATCTACGTAGGGTAGCCAAGTACTGCTCTCGAGACAATTCACCCAGGACTAAGGAGGGTAGTGATACTTGTTCTGGATATATGTTGGCGCATGATGATCAATTAGTCAACGGTTCTCGCTCTTCTACAGATATGCGAGCACCTGGTCCCAGTGGTGACAATTTAGGTGTGCGTCTGAGTCAAAGTTTTGAAAACCAAGTTGCACATTCTTCGCAGACAACTCAACGTAGTCTAAGACCCTTACGGGTCAAAGGGCCCCCCCACCACTTACAGGATTTCCTTGTGGGTTAGCCCCTTTCCCTCTTGCAATTTACCTGCTTTCCTAGCTACCTGCACTCACTCCTTTGCCCCCCCCCGGGCTCTACTCCTCCTCCTCCTCCCTCTTGCATTCCTACCTCTGCCTTCCGCTCTACAGTGTTTTATTCTACCTGCGTGTAGAACAAAGGGGGGCATGTTATGATTTGACTCGCGCTCTTACCGCGCGCATATTCAGAACGTTTACTGTATGAAGGTTCTACTGTTGTTGGTGTTCCTCGCGACCTCGGCAGTTGGTCAGTTGAGCGGCTGGCTGAGGCGTGAGGGACGCTGCGTCTATGTGCTGAGGAATAAACCATTTAAGAAACGTTACCTGCCTTGGTGTCATGTCGTGATTTCAGCACTAAGCCACACTCAGCAAAGAATCAAAAGGGAAAGCACAGAGGTCTAAACCTCTCAAAGTCCAAAGGAAAGTAGCTGTGTCCTCTGACAGTGTGTACTCCAGTTATTACCACCAAAATCTCTAAGTTAACACCCCTCTGTCCACATCATCAGGGGTTCCATCGCCCTTTACCATTCTCGCTTTGTAAGCTGCAACATTTATGAAATGTCCCACACTGAACATGGGAACTACATCGTCCTTGGTCACTTAAGCCACGTTGTAACACTGCTGAATAGGACCCTTCAGTTAACGCTCTGGCTCTCCATGTTCCTTGTCAAGGTCTTCTTCTCAGGCTCTCTATCGCGAGTACAGTGCTGTATCTGTTCTCAAACTAACAAACCATGTGAATTATACCTGCAAGGAAAAGACATGTAAGCAGATAGGGAAAACAGCATGTTGTGCAGAATAAAAAACAGGCCTAGTCAGGACAACTTAAAGTATTAAATCAATGGTGCACATTTAATATACATGTGCACAGTAAAACACAAATAAAACTGTCAGTATATTAGATTCACTTTAAAGATCTTAAAGGTAAAATAACTTTGAATATATGTCTTTAAATGTGACTAAGAACTACATTCAAATGTAAAGATGAAACTTTAGTACACACGTTTCATAAATCCATTGTTGTTTCTAATATGGATACATGTCAATAATGTGAGGATGGTTATTCCTCAATCATCTAAACATTAAATATTGTTTAATGATTAAGGCACACAGTGTATAATAATTCTCTAATTCTAGAGTGAATGCACTTCAATAATGATGTTCAGTGCAACACTTTACATTAATGCTGTTAGGGCACACAGGAAACGTGCTAAGTGCACGTTTATGTTAAGTATTTGTGACGTATAAGGGTGGAGCCAAAATTACGCTGCTCCAATCCCCCCTCTGATGGTATATCAAGCCATTGCATCAAGATAAACATTCTTTATAGGATGGACAAAACATAATCTGATTTTTTTCATCATATTCCTACTGGATTCCTCCAGAAAAGTCATGTCATCATAGCATTGGCTCTGTCTATCTTCTAGTGCTTTGCCTGCTGTCTTTCTCTTCATTCCCTTTTTCACTTGTGCACGTTTATATCCCTTATAGATTACAAACAAGAATAATACACATAGAGCAATTATCAACAAATGTTTCAAGATGCTTCCAACAATTCCACTCCCTAAGTTTTCAAATCATCTGCCTATAGCAGAAAATCCATTCCCTATTGCTTCCCAAGCACCTGTTTCTTCTAACCCTTTCAAATCTCTCTTTAAATCAGTAATGTTCTTAATCTGTTTCTTCTAGTCCTTACATTTGTCTGGAATGTAAGCACAACAATGTTGAACTTTTAACATCCGACATACTCCGCCCTCTTTTGCGAGAAGGACGTCTAATACAAGTCTATACTGCAAAACCACTGATCTGATCGCTACAATTTCAGTATCTATAACCAAATAATCCTCCAGCTGTACTAGTTGACAACTTATCAACTACAGTGTAAACTTTCGAATCTTATGCAAATTCCGTTTCACTCCTACAGATGGTATTAGAGCTCCAAAGATGTCTCCCACAATTTCACTAGCACTGGCACCCCTCTTAGTTCTCATATGTCTCCCCCCTGTCATGTCATTAAGTTGTCCTACATGGTAGATATTTGGAAAAGTACTCCCATGTAACATGTTCCATACCATCTCTTAGGTAACTTGTAAAATCTATTTTTCCCACAAATATGATAAATTCCAGGGAAAACAGGATCTGCTCCATCCAAACATAATCCCCAATTTCCATGCAGTTCAAAAGTATGATCACATTTACGGTTTCCCAGATAATTTGTGTCTGTTGTGGAATTTCTAATGAATATGCATGAATTCCCTTTGTGTTGCCAGTCTAAAACTAATGCTGCTAAATTTCCCACTAACCTATGCTGACATTCCTCTTTGGCCCACTGGGGTACTTATGAATAATTGGCTGCTTTAGCCAATATATCTCTTCGTCTATCTTCTACTGAATCGATTAATTTCTTTTTTACACTGTCAAGGAACAAGTTAAATTATGTCTATGCGCATAAGCAGTGTCTAATGTCATGGTGGGTCTAAAGAAATGTCCAATTTTCTCTAGATTTTTAGCATCTAGCCAACGATTTAGATGCTCCAACACAGGAACTTCTGAAAAAACGAAGAGCCTGATTTAGATCTCAGTGGACGGGTTACTCCGTCACAACAGTGACGGATATCCTGTTTGCCGAAATATAAATTCCATTATATCTAGGGCTCCCTTTTTTATGGTATTTATTTTTTTAACATTTCCGTTTGTATTTATCCATATTTATTTTCTTGTCATTTTATCTGTATTTATCCACATTTATTTTTGTCGCAAAAAAGACGCTGCAGCTAGTATTTTTTCACATTTATTTAAATAGACAATGCGCACTTGGTTGTTCTAGGTTGATGGAGCAAGGACTCACAATGAGACTTGCTCGTAAGCAATCCTCTCACAGTATTAATTTATTAAACTTCGTAATGTCTTTATTAATAAGTGCATACACTACACCGTATCCGAGAGACGCTTGCCTATGTGTTTAAACCAATAAGTAATCCAAAATGGCCACTAAAGCGCGGGAACTCAACTGCGCATGTGTCAACCATATCACGTGGTATGACGTCTTTCTTTGCTTGGAGGGAATCTTTGCTTCTGCGCAGTGTGTGCTAAAATGGCTGCTTGATGTTCTCACATGCTAAAGCGAACGCATTTGCTGCAATTAATAATGTGGTATTTCTAACGCTACTAATGCGGGATAGATTTTTAATTAAATGGGAATAGAGTAGAAGTAGGGGGTGTACAGTGAAAACATTTATTTTTGATTTTAATATGTTTCTTCTTTGATTTTCTATTAGTTCGTAAATTGGGCCTGGGTTAACTGAACAGCAGCTCAAGAACTATGGAATGTGCGCATGCGCTCTGAAAATAACAAGGCAAAGCGATGAAGTCAACTTGGAAGATTTCCAAGGCCACGACCCGTTGGTCAACTCCACTGTACATCTGAGATGTTCTCTCAATTGCAACAATGTATATACATTTTGTATTAAAGTTTGTCGTGAGACGGGTGAGAAATAAAGCAAATGTATTAATAGTGAGGGGCGGTATTTTAAAACAATGGGCTTAAAGAAATTGAACTAAATTGTCATGGTGTGAGGATCAACCCCTGTCCCTGTCCAATCAGAAGTAGTGGGCCCATAATTTTGAAACATTAATGGGAGGTCCTGGGTGTAGAAGGGTATAATAGATATAGAATTAGCTAATTAGCCGGCGGAGAGCTGAGAGAACAGATGAACAGATGCGGTAGCAGAGAACCTATGCTATTGCAGAACCGAGCAGACTGAATCGCTGTCCAGAGAGGTCCTGAGGTGGGGGTGGCGGATTCCATTAGAAAGAAGACACGGAAGAATCGAGGAGGAACGAAGTGTCAGAGAGGGGAACGACGCAGGCGTCGTTGGTAGAGAGGTCACCTGTCCTGTCTTGAACCTGGTCCGGAGGTCTTGGTCTTCATCCTTCCTGGGAACTTTTCCAACTCCTCGGCCAAGGGGTTTGGTTCTCACACTCTTAGGTAACTATAAAACAGAACCTTTAGTATGTACTGCTGTCTCTATCTTCTCTTTTCTGAGGGACCGTCATTTGATGCTTAATAGGTGATATTATAGTACATTTCCTCCTTGATATATGATCAAGTACTATGTGTTTGTAATTTACTCTGCTAAAGAATTTAGATAAACATTTTAAAACTTCCTGAGTCAGTGATTATTTTAGGTTTATGAATTGTATTATATATTCTCATTTTAAACTTCCCAGTTATCAAAGGGTCCATTGGTAAGTCATAACTCTTCAATCAGAAAGGTAATTGGTAGCAGGGATTTTGATAAAGAGTATAACTGACCCACCAGCGGAAATTGCTAGCGTAGTATGAATGAATGGGCCCAGGTGAGTATTTTGTGTATGAATGCTTGTTGCTAGTAACCCGCTGGATCAGTTTTCTGGCTATCAGAGGATGGTTAGACTTTGTTAATTGGGTAATGAGAATTTTATTTTTATGAACTAACATCCGTTGTTTTAAAGTTTTGTTTTATGTTGTCTAGAATCCCCGGGGAATTTGAATAGCGGATGGTAAGTGGAAGCCATACTGCAGTGAGGTTATCTGTCAGGCAGAAATAGTACTGAAAAGTTAAGCAGGGCTATCAGTACTTGTTAAGGACTCTGTGCGTGTGAGTGACAGCAAAGGAATACGCTGGCGAAAATTTTATGTTATATCATCTAGAAAGGGTAACATTGAAGGAGTAATAGGTATTTCCGAACCTTATGTGAAGAGTAAACGGAAGTGGTTTTACTTGTAGTGTATGTTAGTAAACGGAAGAGTTTTACTAAGAAGTGAGAGAAATCTATCTTTTCCAATTTAGAGAAACTGGCACGATAGCGAATGTTTTATGTCGTTACTGAGTTTTAATAAGAAGCGTTGAAAGTTTTGCGTACGATTTTTTTGTAAAGGGAGCGCCAGCTCTCAGAGTAAAAGCTGACGTCACAAACGCCGCGCTGGGATTGGTCGACACAGCGGGCGTGGAGCGAGCTTGTAAAGGAGGGGTCGGTAGTCAGGAGTAATACTGACGTCATAGGTGCCGCGCTGGGATTGGTTGAAACGGAAAGGGACAGAGAAGCGCAGATTGTAAAGGAGGGGTCGTCAAAGAGACATCTCAGAAAAGTCGCGCTAGGATTGGTCCGAGACAAATGTTAGCTAGAGTTTGATTGGTTGTCAACATAGAAGTCAAAATCTTAGTGGACAGTGAAATTGTATGTGGCAACGCGATCCGACGTTAATAGGAACACGTCCAGACAAGAGATTCCTAGGTTTGCAGAATATAATTCAATAAATAGATATTTACCCAAAATGTACGGAGAAAGGAGAAAAATTTCATTTTTACAAAAGATTAAGAACTATTTCAAAAAGGATAAGCCAATCAAAACTAGGGAAGGAATTATCATTCCACCAGCAAAAACGCCCGCCTCATTCATGATGATGGAAAGGGGTTATCATACTTGCGTCTGGTTAGAAAATTGGATAGAATATACCAAGGATGATGGAATATTAGCTTTCCCAGAGAATGGTACTTTCAATGGGAGAGTTCTTCAAAATTTAAGAATAAGAATGAATGAATTAGAACCCAGACCAAGATTAACGCAATATGAAGCCCTAGAAGAGTGGGAAACAGAGGCATTTGAACGTGATAGACCCAGAAGCAATAGGGGTTATAGGGGATTTTTCCCTAGACACCAAAATGAGACACGAGAAAGTCAGATGAAACAGTGGAGAAGAGCGATGCTTACCGAGGGTTTGTATCCAGTTTTCATGACAGATGAGCCGTTAGGGAGCAAATGCAAAGAAAAGACAAAACATTTGACAGGGTTTGGAGAATACGAAGATGAATTTATGGAAGAAATATTAAAGAACCCTCCACCATATCAGGAAGGGTCAAGTGGTTGTACCCCAAGTGCACCAATTTTGAGAACACCATTGGTACCTCAAGTACTGCATAATCCACCAGTTAATAGGCTACTTCAGGATAAGGAAAGAGAGGCTATAGACAGAAACAGAGCAGAATTGATACAGAAAATAACACAGTTGAATGTACATCCTGATTCCCTGACAATACCTGTAACCATTGGTCCTGTGGTTCCTTTATATGGTGACAAAGTAAATTGTCCGAAACCTCTAGTTATGCCTACACCTGTGGAGATTCCAAAACACGAAGCAGTAATAATTGATGACCATATCAGCGACTGTGAATCTATGATTTCACTAATGGATTTACCTAATCGAGACTCTGTAAATAGCACCCCTAGAAGAGTCCCACTTGGTTGTTCAAAGGATGTGAATATTATAACATCATCAGGAACTAAGAGTGCAACGGTAGTAACCCCAGAAGACTTAGAAAGATGGGCACAAGGAATAGACAGACAAAGTTCACCCCCAAAGATTTTGGACATTTATAAATTAAAAGTCGAGTTAGAAGAAATGATAGCAGGCAATGTAGGAGTAGATCGTTTGAATACCTATAGTGAGGAAGAACTATTGTTCGTATGTAGGAGCATAACCAGAAACTTAAAAATATTCCATGAAAAATTGGCGGATTTGGCCTTAGAAATGGGAATCGAAATAAGAAAGTCAAAGGTACTACAGAAACCATATAGAGCAGACTTTACTGATAAGGATCTAGAAAATATGAATGCATCTGGTAGGAAATTACAAGTGAAAGAATTAATGTCAGTATTACAGAAATGGGGAGAACTAGATAAATGGAAAACTAGATGGACAAAGAAAAAGGAAGAGGCACGTTACAGTAGAACGACTTCCGAATATTTATTGAAGGAAACAGGGAAAGTAGATCAGATGTACCCGATGCGGGAAGTTCCCGGAGGAGGTTATGTTCATGTCCCATGGAGCAGACAAGATATTTTGTCATTTACGAATGATTTTCCAATGTTGAGAGAAAAACCAATAGAATGGTACAAGCAGGTCAAGAGGTTTGTGAAAGTCTCAAAGGTATTGTTAAAGGACTTAGACGGTTTGTTTGACATAGTGGTACCTGCCAATTTATGGACAGATTGTAAAATTACAGTCGACTGGCCAAGTGAAGAATATCCTAGAGATGCAAAGACAGGTGCCCCATCAAATGATGTGATGAAAAAGTATCACCAGGTAATAACTTATTTGAAAAGGAAAATACCACCAAAAGAAACAGATTGGGTGAAAATAGACAGGACTACTCAAGAAGCAAGTGAATCGGTACATGCCTATTATGAACGTCTATTACAGGTGTTCAAACAGTATAGTGGATTCCAGGATATTGGAGACAAAAATATGAGTCAGTTTGTCTATCGATTTGTTTATGGTCTAAAACCAGAGATTTGTCAGATGATTAAGCAGCATATGTTATGCTGGCAAGGGAAGCCTATTGACGAAATTTTGAAATATGCTAAATATTGTGGAGATGACATTGAGGATAGGCACAAGAAACTGCAAGAGAAAGTGATGTGGGCTCAAGTGAAAATGGCTGAGCGACAGGGAATTAATTTGGATAATCCAACAGAAAGTCAGGGAAAAGAATCTGGAACGAATGGTGATACAGGGAATAGTGGAAAAGTGAGAGGACGAATGAGTAGAGAAGAGGCTAAAAAGAAATTTCCTTGTCATGGGTGCGGAAAGTTGGGACATTGGAAGGACGAATGTAAAAAGATTCAAAATAATAATAATGGCCCAAATCATAATTTAAATCCACAGACGCAGAATGATTCACAGCAGGGTGTAAACCCTCAGAGTCAGTTGCCACCTGCCCCTACACAGGGTAATGTAAGCAGAGCAAAGCACGGTACAGACGTCGGATATCAAAGAGGAAGTGGTAAGAATGAATATGTAACTTCACAGTTTCTTTTACAGGACGAATTTGATCCATATAGTCATCAATGACGGTGCCTAAGAGAGGGGGAGAAGGAGTGCGTACTTGGCGCATCCTTGCCGGTAGATCAGTCAGGTCCATATGTTGAAGGGAAAGTAAGAGGTAATGATATCACTTTTCTTTTGGACACTGGTGCTACCCGTTCTACTGTAAGAACAGCAGACATCCCAGACCTCCCTCTCTCTGGAGAAGCTATCCAAGTTGTAGGTGTAGCAAATCAAAAGATCAGAACACCTCTTACTGAACCTATGGAAGTAAAGATAGGAAACTTTCGAGAAATGCACCAATTTGTGGTGTGTGATTCCAGTCCAGTAAATTTATTGGGTAGAGACTTACTGTGCAAAATGAATTGCACTATTTTTTGCACACCGGATGGTGTTGCGGTACAGACCCCGGATGAAGATCATGTTTATAAGTTCATGCTAGCCAAGCAAGGTACTGAAGTGGATGAGATGTTCTCTTTGATAACAAAAGACGAATTACCAGAAGAACTAAGAACTACAGTGAGCTCTAAGGTATGGGATTTTACGGGGAAAGAAGTAGGACTTATGGCAAAAATAGACCCAGTAAAAATCACTATAAAAGAAGGCGCAATTTTCCCAAATACCCGTCAGTACAAAATGAGTGCAGAAGTAAAGGCAGGAGTTGTTGAGGAAATTAACAGAAAGGTGAAACAAGGCATATTAAAAAAAGTTATGAGTAGTCCTTGTAATTCACCAATAATGGGTTTGAAAAAGCCTAGTGGAAAATATAGGATTGTTCAGGATTTGCGGAAAATTTATAAAATCGTGGTACCTTGTTGTCCTATAGTACCAAATCCTGCAGTAATCCTATACCAGATATCCTGGAGTGCAGAATGGTTTACTGTGATTGATCTATGCCAAGCATTTTTCTCAATACCATTGCACCCAGATAGCCAATATCTGTTTTCGTTTAAATTTGAAAACCATGTCTATGTGTGGAATCGTGTTCCTCAAGGGTACACAGAAAGCCCCTCCATTTTTAATCAAATACTAAAAGGGTGTCTAGAAAAATTAGTACTGCCCGGGAGCTCAGTCCTGGTGCAGTACATTGACGACTTATTGGTAGCATCCAAAACTCATGATGATTGTGTTGAAGATTCAATTGCATTGCTCAACCACTTGGCTGAAGAAGGACACAAAGTATCACCTGAGAAGCTGCAGTTTTGTACAACAGCAGTTAAATATTTGGGACACCAAATTGAAAGGGGAACAAGAAGAATAGCATCTGATAGAATAAAAATAATCAAGAAAATGAAAATGCCAGTAACACAAAGAGAAGTGAGATTGTTTCTTGGAATAGTAGGATACTGTCGACAGTGGATTATAGGGTTTTCACTGTTAGCAAAGCCTTTAATTCAGTTAACAAAAAAGACAGCAAAGGATCCAGTTGAATGGGATGATGAAAGGGCCGGTGCATTTGTAAAATTAAGAAATGCTTTGTGCGAGGCACCTGCCTTGGGCATGCCTGATTATACAAGAGAATTCACACTGTTTTGCTATGAAAGAGAAAATTGTGCATTTTCAGTGTTAACCCAAAGACATGGACTAGACAGGCGTCCTATAGCATATTTTTCTGCTACATTGGACCCAGTGGCTGCAGCATTGCCAGGCTGTTTAAAAGCAGTTGCTGCTACCTGTATGAGCATTGAGCAAAGTGAGTCAATAGTAATGGGATATCCTGTTACAGTGTTTGTCCCACATGCAGTTGTGATCCTGTTGACAAGAACTAGAACTCAGCATCTCACACCTAGTCGAATGACAAGGTATGAACGAATAATTCTAGGAGCTGAAAATGTGACCATAGCTAGGTGCACATTATTGCCAGATCAATATTGTGAAGAAGTTAAGGATGACCCAGAACATGATTGTTTACAGGTCACAGAATTGTGTACAAAACCGCGTCCCGACATACAAGAAATGCCCCTAAAAGACTCAGTCAGGGAGCTGTTTAGTGGACGGCTCATGCCTAAGGCATGAGGATGGCAAATTGAGTGCAGCCTATGCTGTATGTGAACTATCTGGAATAGTCGAAGCATCCTATTTACCAGGAGTCAAATCTGCACAAGTAGCTGAATTAATTGCTTTGATCAAAGCCTCCAAAATTGGGAAAAATTTAAAAGTAACCATATTTACGGACAGTCAATATGGGTACGGGGTTGTGCATGACTTTGGCCAACTGTGGATGCAGAGGGATTTCATGACTTCTTCAGGATCCCCAATCAAAAATGGGCAGTTTGTAAAGGAACTATTGGAGGCAATACAATCACCAAAAGAATTGGCAGTGGTGAAATGTGCCGCACACCAGTCAGGAGATGACTGGGTGGTAGCCGGTAACAGATATGCAGACCTAGTTGCTCAACACTGTGCCAGAAACAGATTGGCAGTAAACAGAAAAGTTGAAAGGATGGGAATCAGCTGCCAACTTATGCTATGTTCAACACCTGAAACATGGAATGATGTGAAAAGACTGCAAGATGATGCTGAAGAGAGTGAAAGAGATGTTTTGATAAAAATAGGGTGTACCCGAAGAACAGATGATGATGTATGGGTATATTCAGATGGCAGACCAGTCATGCCAGACTGTTTGATTTCACAAATGGCCAGGATGTATCATGGAGACACACATGTAGTGAGAGATGCCATGATTAGACTTTTCAGACAAAGTTGGTACAATCCAAAGTTTAGGGCTGCAGCAGAGAGTCTTTGCCAGAGGTGTTTAACTTGCCAAATGAATAATCCAGGAAGGAGAACAGTAATTGGTTTGGGAAAAATTGGAAAGGCTGAGGGTCCTTTTGTGAGATTGCAGTTAGATTTCATACAGCTACCACCATGTAAAGGACTGAAATATGTACTTGTCATAGTGTGTCTGTTTTCAAGGTGGGTGGAGGCTTACCCAACCAGAAGGAATGACAGCATTACAGTCGCAAAGCTATTGCTACGAGAACTCATTCCTAGGTTCGGTTTCCCAGTAACTTTGGAATCAGATAGAGGAAGTCACTTCAATAATGATGTAATTCGAATAATCTGTGAAGCATTTAAAATTGAACAAAAATTGCACTGTGCGTACCGCCCAGAGGCTTCTGGAGTGGTTGAACAAATGAATGGCACAATAAAATCAAGATTGTCAAAAATGTGTGCACCTACATCGTTAGATTGGCCAGATGCATTGCCCCTTGTCTTAAAGGGTCTCAGAAGCATTCCTGATAGAAATACAGGATTGAGTCCACATGAAATCATCATGGGCAGAGCAATGAGACATGCACATGTTCCTGGAAATAAACTGCTGAACATAACTGATGATATGGTTCTAGATTATTGCAAAGCATTGGCTGACCTCGTGTGTTCTGTCTCTCACCAGGTTGGAGAAGACGCAGTTTCCAGGCAGCCTGAACAAGAGCATGATCTAAACCCTGGAGACTGGGTGGTAGTGAAGCATCACACCAGAGAAACGTGTTTATCACCCAGGTGGGGCGAACCTTGTCAGGTTATATTAGTTACAAACACAGCAGTGAAATGTGCAGGATTGCCTAATTGGATTCATGTAAGCCACACCAAAAGGGTGCCAGCTCCTGAAGGAAAAGATCCTCAGACCGCATCAATAGCTGAGGAAGCTGAAGGTTGGCCAGCTGAAGAATACCAGGTGAGAGATTCTGGAGAAGCTGAAGAAGAACAACCGAGCACAAGTCAGGACTGGATATAAGTGGTCGACATACCAGAAGTTTACAACAAAACAAGAAGTCGAGCAAGATTAGAAGAAATTAGTGAGGATCAGATAGGTGAAGAAGAAGCAGCTCAGGATAGGGAGAACGAAACAATAAAAGAACCTGAGCAGGCCCAGATAGGGAGAGGAAATTGGGCTCAAATCGACAGCGAAGCAACAAGGTTTGAGCAGGGACAGACAGGTTTAGAAGAATGTGGTCAGGCTGCAGAAGTACAAAGTGCAATAAGCCCTGATCAGATTAGAACAAGAAAAATACGTTCAGGGAGAAGAAAAACAAGAAAACAACGAGCAAGAAAGCCTCAAGCACGGAGATGTAAATACTGAACAGGGTCAGTTAGTAGAAACTCACACTCAGGCAACTGAAGAAACAACTTTAAGACCTGAACAAGAACAAATAGAAGAAGAAACTGAAAACGAGGAAAATCAAATTGTGCCACACCTTGAAAATAAAAGAACTTTTGGAAAAGATTCAGAAAGAGAAAATACAGTGCAAACAAAGAAAGTCAGAAAAGGTGTCATTAAAAGAGTAAAATACCATATAGAAACCCGAAGCGAAGATCCAGAACAAGTAAATGAAGTAACAAGCTTATCTGAACAAACAAGTGGAACTGAAAAACGAAAAAGCAAAAGATTGAAACTTGTGAACAATAAATTTAAAGGTCCTGACTGGACTTATATAATCCTTGAAGACTACAAAAGTTCAGAGTCAAGTGAAAGTGGTGACGAAGGAACAAGTGCAGAACTGACTTATGAAAAAGAAGTGAAACCACCTTGATAACGTTAAAGTATTGAGAGAAAAAGAAGAGAAATCTTCTTTGTCAAAATGCCTGACGACAGAGTTTCTGGGAAACCGAAACGGAAATGCTGTAAAAGATGCTGTGCTATATGCATATGTAGTCTGGTAGTGGTGCTTATAGTGTGGTTAGTTGTGATCGTAGCAATTCCTTACCTTATGATAATGGATAAAAAGATTAACAATGAAACAAAGGGAAGGATAGATAACTTGAAAAGTGATAGAGTAAAAATAGAAGTAGAAGATGAACCAGAGTTTCATCACATGGTAACAGATAACGATACTAGTTTAAATGTTTTCACTAAATTATTGTTTCAGTATGTAGATACAATGGAAGTTAGTGATTGTTATGTCTGTATGAAGTGACCTGAATCAGTAGCAGAAGGGTTAACATACCATCATTTGCCTCTAACTTATGGCATATCATGTAGTGTATTAACTAGTTTATTTTATAGAACAGGGAAACTTCAGTATTATTATTCAAATATAGATGTGATATTTTCAGAGGTTCCGATTCGAAAGAAAATGAACCCAGTGCTTAGTAGTCCAGGTGCACAATTTATGGGAGAATTTTTCCTAACAATGAAGTCGTTAGACATAACACATGCACATAGAAGCAATCTAACATGTTCATTACATGAAGAAGAAAAGATATTTTTGAACTTAGTTGAGAATAGAAGACAACATTTCCAAAAGAAAGCGTCTGAGCATAAAGCTCATCTTCCACCTTGGACTGAGAAAGAGGGTATTTACACACCTGGCAAAGCTCAAGCTGCTATGGCTCTGGATTTTGTAAAGACAGGGAAAATTTGTCTACATAGGTTAAAGACTGATTATAACAATATTTTCATCGGTACCAGTGAATGTAAACATAATTTCTTAATTCTTGGAGGTTGGGGACTAAAAGGAGGAACAGATTCAGTTTTTCCTGGAATTTATTATGTGTGTGGGAATAAGGCTTACTTTAGGCTTCCTGCACGGTGGTATGGAAGTTGTTTTTTGGAATAGTTTTTCCAAAAGTATACCACGTAAAAAGAAACACTGGGAGCAATGAAAATAATAGTGAATTAATTCGTAGTAAAAGAGCTAGTTTTTCAGAAATTGTAGGTGACATATTTGGTGCATTGATACCTTCAGTGGGAATAATTCTGAACTCAAGGAAAATATGTAAATTATCTACAGTGGTTGATCGTTTATCAACGAATACCGCTGGAGGATTTCTAATGATTAATGCAGAAATGGTTGCGATTAGAACTATGGTTATGCAAAATTGACTTGCTCTTGATATAATATTAGCAAAAGAGGGCGGAGTCTGTAAATTGCTGAAAACAAAACATTGTTGCACGTATATTCCTGACAAAAGTGCAGAAATCGGAACGTATATAAAGAATATAACAAAACTTGAGAATGAACTGAAACCACTGGAAGTTGATAGTGTATGGGAAAGATTGACAAATAGCATTGCGTCAATTGGTACCTGGTTTACTAATGTAGGAAAAGGACTTATAGGTTAAATATTAGTACCCTTAGTAGGGATAGCAATAATAATACTGTCAATAATGATATGGTGCAAATGTTGTAGAAAGAATGAAACATATAGAGTGTCAGGAAAAGGCAAGAACGAAAATTTGATGAAATAGAATTAGAAGATCTGAAAAGTGAAATATACAAGAAACTGAAAGGAGAAAATAAGAATAGAAAATGTAAAAATGAGATCGAGACAAATATATGCTAAGAAGTTGGCATCTGATTGTGGGTAGTTTTGATGGCTCAGAAACGCCATCAGAGAGGGGATTGATGGAGCATGAGACTTGCTCGTAAGCGATCCTCTCACAGTATTAATTTATTAAACTTCGTAATGTCTTTATTAATAAGTGCATACACTACACCGTATCCGAGAGACGCTTGCCTATGTGTTTAAACCAATAAGTAATCCTTGTCTAATCCAAAATGGCCGCTAAAGCGCGGGAACTCAACTGCGCATGTGTCAACCATATCACGTGGTATGACGTCTTTCTTTGCTTGGAGGGAATCTTTGCTTCTGCGCAGTGTATGCTAAAATGGCTGCTTGATGTTCTCACATGCTAAAGCTTACGCATTTGCTGCAATTAATAATGTGGTATTTCTAACGCTACTAATGCGGGATAGATTTTTAATTAAATGGAAATAGAGTAGAAGTAGGGGGTGTACAGTGAAAACATTTATTTTTGATTTTAATATGTTTCTTCTTTGATTTTCTATTAGTTCGTAAATTGGGCCTGGGTTAACTGAACAGCAGCTCAAGAACTATGGAATGTGCGCATGCGCTCTGAAAATAACAAGACAAATCGATGAAGTCAACTTGGAAGATATCCAAGGCCACGACCCGTTGGTCAACTCCACTGTACATCTGAGATGTTCTCTCAATTGCAACAATGTATATACATTTTGTATTAAAGTTTGTCGTGAGACGAGTGGGAAATAAAGCAAATATATTAATTGTGAGGGGCGGTATTTTAAAACAATGGGCTTAAAGAAATTGAACTAAATTGTCATGGTGTGAGGATCAACCCCCTGTCCCTGTCCAATCAGAAGTAGTGGGCCCATAATTTTGAAACATTAATGGGAGGCCCTGGGTGTAGAAGGGTATAATAGATATAGAATTAGCTAATTAGCCGGCGTAGAGCTGAGAGAACAGATGAACAGATTCGGTAGCAGAGAACCTATGCTATTGCAGAACCGAGCAGAATGAATCGCTGTCCAGAGAGGTCCTGTGGTGGGGGTGGCGGATTCCATTAGAAAGAAGACACGGAAGAATCGAGGAGGAACGAAGTGTCAGAGAGGGGAACGACGCAGGCGTCGTTGGTAGAGAGGTCACCTGTCCTGTCTTGAACCTGGTCCGGAGGTCTTGGTCTTCATCCTTCCTGGGAACCTTTCCAACTCCTCGGCCAAGGGGTTTGGTTCTCACACTCTTAGGTAACTATAAAACAGAACCTTTAGTATGTACTGCTGTCTCTATCTTCTCTTTTCTGAGGGACCGTCATTTGATGCTTAATAGGTGATATTATAGTACATTTCCTCCTTGATATATGATCAAGTACTATGTGTTTGTAATTTACTCTGCTAAAGAATTTAGATAAACATTTTAAAACTTCCTGAGTCAGTGATTATTTTAGGTTTATGAATTGTATTATATATTCTCATTTTAAACTTCCCAGTTATCAAAGGGTCCATTGGTAAGTCATTACTCTTCAATCAGAAAGGTAATTGGTAGCAGGGATTTTGATAAAGAGTATAACAGACCCACCAGCGGAAATTGCTAGCGTAGTATGAATGAATGGGCCCAGGTGAGTATTTTGTGTATGAATGCTTGTTGCTAGTAACCCGCTGGATCAAGGTTTAGATAGATTTATGTAGATGGGTAAATGGGTTACTGCATTTAACAAAGAGATCCTTTTGTTACTTGCAGTTCATAAATTGTAATCCTTCTAATATAGCTCAGTGAGGTATGAAGGACATGTGGCTCCTACACCTTGTAACCCTCACTGTCTTATGTAACACATCCTACACATTGATGTACACACATATGATTTATTGTCAATGTATAATGTGTACATGTGATGTAAAGTGCTCTGACACTGTGCATTGGGATAAGTAGCGCTATAAAAGAAATAAAACAAAGTAGTGGTATTTAAATTGTTATTTGTGTAACTACTGGGACAGACCAACACATCTAACATTCCTACTGTGCATGCCTATGTCTTATATAGAGGGACTGAAGAAAGTCAAAAGCATGCCTCTCTTAAGTACCTGTGAAGTGATAAGCTGTGTGCATTTGGCATTTGTTTTCCCTCCATTGCTTTTAGGTGTGCATTAACCCCTCCCCTCCCCTCGCCACCATGGCTCCCAGCCAGGATACTCCAACATAAGGAGGCCTAATGGCCCCTTAACGTTTGCCTTTGTTATCGCAACAACCTACTACCTCCAGGAATGTTACACTTCCCCACCCAGGGAAAACAATGCTGTTAAAAGAAAGACGAGAACAAGAAAGTAGCGGTTCGCTGGCAAACACTGTAAAGTGGTGCTAATATGTTTAGGTGTGAATAAAACCAATCTGGCCACTTTGCGACCGCTGTGTCTTGCTTTATTTATTTTTACAAGTTTTGAACTTTTTTTTCTTCTTTTTTTCTCTGTCCCAAGGCTGCACTCTGGAATAGAAAAATGTCAGGAAAAGACAACATTTCCAGCAAAAGTGTTTCTTTCTTTTTTGGATCCATTTCACAGGGGAATCCTAACTAAAAGATAGCGTCCGAAGCAGCTGAAACCTGACTGACAAATCCACAGAGGTAAACACGTGATGTTATTGTAGCTACAAACAATCTCTCATTTAAACATATTTACTGGCATTTTTCCGTTTCTATTTATAAATACAGACAAAGGAAAAATATTTTTCCATCTGTATTTATATGCAAAAATCAGTTTAAACGGAAAACCGGGAGGCTTAATTATATCGTATGGGATTTATATTTCAGCGGATGGGACTGGAGTAACCCGTCTGCCATGATGTAAATCAGGCCCTAAGTCATGATTCGAATAATAATATTGAAGATAACCCTTTACTTAGAATAAGTACAACACTGAACTACAGGTAACTCCATATGTCAAGGAAAGATGGTGATATGTTATTCTCTCAGCAACTGAAACAGGCAATTGCATGCAGACATAGCAATACCTAGCATCCATAGTGTCAATATATTCATAAAGCAATTTTGAATAAACATTCAATGAATAGTCTCCTCTAGATGTAACTACATGTAAGTCTTTCTCATCTATTGAAGGTAAACTACTGTCATTAAGAAGTGGTGTTTAAGGGGAACTTGTAGACCTAAGTTCTTCTACATGATAAGGGTGGGAAAACTCAACATTACAAGCAAAGCAACTAATATTAATGTCACAACGACAAATACTCCTATGCATAAGCCTCTACGTCTACCAGTATTAGGGCTAGGCTCCATGAGTTCTCTGAGGTTAGACCGTTTAAGTGGAAGATTGCAGCACAGTCTTCTCGGTTTGTTTTCACCTGCGCAAACAGCAAAGCAAAGTTCAAGCATCTTTCTGCACAATGTATACAAATGATCTTTGTGAGACTTCCTCAGCCCTACTCCATGTTCTTCTAAGTGACAACCTAACGCTATTTCAGCAGACTCGGGCCTTGGTACTCTTCATAGCAGTTTGGGAAAAATATATTAAGTTCTTTCTAATAAATACGCTGTTCAAACTCACTAAAGATCACATCCAGGATAAATTGACTCAGTTTGTTTAGTGGCAATGCAATTTCAAAACTCAGTTCAGTCACAACATTCAGTTCAAGGAGGCTCAGTTGAATGTGAATTGTTATAGCAAACTGTCCAACATGCTCTCTCCCAGTCATTGACAGCTAGGTATGTCCATTCAGGTGGGGATTAACTCTGACAGGGTACTCTAACTCTCTTTGATCTCCTTACTGCTGGCCCTTCTTTATCACTGTCACTTAGGCTAGATCCTTCAGGATCTTCTGGGATAGTGTTGGCACATGCACTTCAGGTAAACTCCATCTCCCTCTCTCCTGTCTCCTTGGCCACATGTCTCCAGGCACAACTTGTGTTACTGCTGCACTAGGCCCTTCACCTGGGTCTGAATCTGGCACAGTCAACACTACAGGATGAGACCCCTCAGTACCAACTTCAACTGTTGACTCTCTCAGACCCCCCTCAGGGCGAACAAGTGCTGTCCCTTCTTCTTGCTGGCCCCCAACAGCTTGACTATCCTGCTCCCTTTGTCTCACTGTAACCACCGGCACTTCAGGGACAGGTGCGGTAATCTCATCAAGGAGAGAAGGGGCTCTGCGAGTATGTGCAACATGCATCCAGTTGGGGAGACCTCCACACTTCACAGCTGTTGTAGGGACCTGGTAGAGTCCTTGCCACCGAGGTTCCAAGCACGACTTACCCATTTGTTTCTCCACCATAATCCAGTAGCTGGGACTGAGGTCATGTCACTGCTCCTGTTGAAGCAGAGCTGTACCTCTCCAACCTGATGAGACACAGAACACACACATAAATACTAGGACATATCTCCGCCCATTGCACGCATGCATCTTGATAAAATCCAGTTGCATTCTGTTGAAGAGCCCGCCTGATCTCCCTATGTCACTCAATGTTACTGCCGTTCTTCTGCCTACATTCTGCAGCTGGCACACAACAGATCTGTGACACAACCCTTCAGCCATCAGTCTGAACCTGGGGTTAAACCATGTTTGTCTGAACAAACGCACCATGGCCTCTTTCACTACGTGTTCTGGTCCATGATAATATCTCACCATTGGAGGTAACAAACTATCTGGAAATACAGGCCTTCCATCTCCTGAAACCCAAATGTCGTCCTCATCTCTTTTGACACGACCAGGTATAATCCAGCCTTGCTGTTCTGCTTCTGACACTTCTTCCTGTAGCCTCTTAACTTCCACCCAAGTTAAGAGGTTACAGGAGGAAGTGTCAGGGAGTTTTGGAGGCATGCTTTGGTGTGATCCAGGAGAACTAGATCATCTGCGTATTGCATCAAACTGATTTTTTTGTTTCTGATTTTTGGGATTACAAGAGTGGCTCCACTTAGCGCCTAGCCCAAATCTGCAGTGTATAGATTGAATAATAATGGTGCCAGCATGCACCCCTGCTTTAACCCCCAGTCTGTAGCGATTTTTCCCGTAGCAGACTCACCGATGAGTTTAATCCTTACCCAAGTTCTGGAGTACAGTGATCTAATAGCTTGCAGTAATTTCTGACAGATGTTCCACCCTTCCAGTTTCCGTCAAAGGATGTTGCATACTACCCTATCAAAAGCTGCAGAGTAGTCAATAAAGCAGGCGAAAACTGGGGGGGAAGTGCGGGCTACTGCTTGTTGGGCTAGGTACGAGAGGGCTATTATGTTGTCAACTGTTGAGCTCCCTGGTCGAAACCCTGTCTGGTAGAATGGTAAGAGACCTTCGGTTTGTACCCACTCTGCTAGTTCCAGCAAGAGAGTGCTGGCATAAGCCTTTCCCTCTATGTCCAATAAGGTAAACATGCGGTACTTTTTTGGGTCAGTGTTTGCCCCTTTCTTAAAAATAGGCTGCAGTAGAGAGCCCCTCCATGAGTCTGGTACTACCTCCAGGAGCCTACATTCTGCGTATAATGGTGTAAGGGTAGCTACACAGAAGTTCGTGTCCTCCTTGAGTAGGGAGACTGGCAGGCCATTTAGGCCCAGGGCACTGTCTCTTCTGATTCTTTTTAGGATGATACGTACTGGGGCTTCGCTTGGGCCAGCATGTGCAGTGGGAGACATGGGCGCCTCAGCTAATATTTCTTCTGTTGTTCTGCCTGTTAGTTGCTTGTTTAGGCAGCCGCTGTCCTGGGCCCTGGTGTGTGTGGTGGCTTCACGGCTCCTGTTTCTTCCGGTGTTTTTCACAGGACATGTTAATTTGGGCAGGTGTTATCCTGATCTCTAGTGTAGAGTGACTTCACATGTGAAACCCATCTCTCAGCTGATACTGAGTTGCCTCTGTTTGTTGCCCGAAGATAAGTTTTGATAAGTTAAGTATTGCCAGAATTGATTAGTTTTACTGGGTGCCAACAGTTCAACATTTTTTATCTATTTTTCCTCGTGTGCGTTCCGTTTGAGTATCCAGATAAGTTGTTTGTGTTGCTTTGCCTCTACGTTTAACTGCTTTTTTGTGGTTTCGTTATTTATTTTCCTGTGTGCTCTTTGTTTTGTCTTTAGTAACTGCACGATTTGTTTAATCTCCAGGACTGTGCCGAGGTTAAGAATGATCGTTTTTGAGTTTGTTTTATGCCTCTTTCCTTGGAGCAGCGAGCCGAGCTCTAGTGACAGCTTTTCCCAGACCACTATGATGTCCGATTTATTCGTCACTGCTGGCCAGCATTCCCAATTAGATTTCCAAGTATCAAATTTATTGGTAGTCGTTTGTGACCATTTTATTCTCTGCAGGAGTCTATGCTGTTCCTCGCCATTAGAGTTCCCAAGAGGCGAGAGGATAAATCGTTTTCTGGATGTTACTTCCAAGCAGGGCCGGCTCTAGGGCGGTGCGACCGGTGTCACCGCACCGGGTGCTGACTTCACATGGGGGCGCCTGTTTGCTAGTTTATATCGTGCTTAAAAGCACCTGCTGCCGTGTTCCTGGCCTCCAGCAATTTTCAAGCAACAATTAAAATGTCAAGAAAACTCCAGTGATTAATGTTCTTCCTGGCGAGATCATTTCGTCTAGTAGAAGTTTTGACTCGTTGAAGTTTTGATTCATGGTAAGGCAGCGCAGAGGGTTAATATGCCTGCTGAAAAGAACATGTACCATGCAGATCACAAAGTGAATGTAATGTGAACAGGTCAGTGGGTTACTCCTTTTGTCAGAGACTTCCTTTTATTATTTGCAGTTTACAGTGAGCTATTAACTGCCATCAAGGAACTGCGTGCAGACTTCAAGGTATAGATTAGAGTTTATGGATTTTTTTCCCCAGACTTTCATTATTCTAATGTTGCAAAAAGGGTTCATTTGGGTACAGATCAGTTCTCGTTATTAAAGAGAGCCCCAATTCATTGTTTCATTTTAAATTCAAAGTTTATGCTTCTCCAGACCAAGTGCTTTTCAACTACACTGCCTACCTGTATGGATGACATGTGAATCCACCCCTTGTTGTCCTCTGTCTTAAGTAACATTTCATATACGCTGATTTACACACCTATGATTGATTGTCTCTGTGTAATGCGTGTGTTATTTAAAGTGCTCTGACACCCTTCACTTTTATGAGTGATGCTATAAAATTAATTAAATGCATCTGAGAGAGAGTGGTTATTGAGGCTGTTAAAGGGTGGTAGGGAGGGAATCCGTGGCGAAGTTGGTCATTGGGGGGCGCCAAAAAACATTGTCGCACTGGGCGCCACCAGTGCTAAAGTTGGCCCTGCTTCCAAGCGAAGCATCAGAACTGCATGGTCGCTTTCATCTCGTTGGAGCACGTCGTAGCTTAGTTGGTCTGTGTAGGAGTAAATTGTGCTGATTCAAAATTATGGGTCTGAAGGAGAATGTTGAATCTCGCCCTGTCGCTCGTGACCCTGCCATGAGTGTTCCATTCTCACAGCCAGTGCATGTTAAAATCTCCAAGAATGATGATTTTCAGGGAGGCATGCTGTGCTATTAGTTTTTCAATTTGATCAATTAGTCGGTACAACTTATCTGATGGCCCTTGACCCTGGGGGTTATGGTATATGTTGATTATTAATGTGGGTAGGGAGCCTGCCACGCTATTTAATCCTTTTAGGATGCCGGCTAGAAGCATGTCTGAGGTGTTTTATAATTCAGTGAAGCTTAGCTTTAGAGGGTGCTTAATGTATATGGAGATGCCTCCCGAGGGCCTCCCGAACAAGTTGGTTTTCTTGGCAGGTTTGTAAAATTCTGCGTATCCTGGTAGGGGGGTTGGGGTTAGTGCCCACGTTTCTTGCACGCAGATGAGATCTGCCCTCTGGAGTAGCATGGTCGCAGCCAAACTTTGGAAAGTCTTATAAATGCCTGCAACGTTCCACAATGTGAAAGGGTTGTTTTCTTCCTTCCATATTGTTGGGACCGAGGGGCCCTGTACTAGGGGCGAAACTGCATTTTATCTGACAGGTTGGAGTAGACCCCTCCCCAATAGGCTGAATTGGGTGAGGGGGTGGACAAGATTGTGAGCTGGATGTGTTAATGGTAGTTACTTGCCTGTCCCCGTTCTGGCCTTTGGCCGTCTAGCCTGCACCTGATATTCATGTTGTCCTGTTTTAATCAGAGTGCCCACTCGGTTGGTCCCCTTCAAGATACGCGTCGTAGCAGAGTTTTTAGGGGGAGCTTGTAGGCTGTGTGGGTACTTTTCATTGTCAGTCATCTGGATGTTGATCCCCCAGTCAGCAAATTGCCCCTTTTCTTTGTATACCCTGTTGATGTGCTGGCGTCTCGCCATGTTACAATTGCCAACTCCATCCTGGTGTCCGAAGCCGGGGAATCAAACGCACCCTAATAATGTCCCTACTAGTGATGTGAGACAGAGGTTTGATGTGTTTTAAAGTTTTAAAATATTTGCTCTATTCAAGATATTCATTTTGCCTTTGGATGTGTATAGTGGAGTCATGCTAATTTTTGTCGATTGGCCGTTTCCTAAGGTGTAGTCACTTGGCCATAAGCTGTTATCGCTGTGCTGGGGCCTTTGTGTTGATTGAGTCATAGGAGCGTGAACTTGAGTGCTGTTTAAATTCTGTGATTGTACTTGAAGACGTGGTTGTGACCCTTGTATTGGTCTTGGGAGTTCCGGTGGCCTAGGTCCTGACCTGAGCCCATGGGGCAGATTCATTGATCTTTCATTGTTGCCCGGACTTCCTTGTAGTATTATTTGCTGTCCTAGGTCATTTGGTTCCCTTGTTGTTGTTGACTTTAGCTCCATGTTTATAGGACATCTCTGAATAGTGGGCGGCCTCCATGTGTCGCCTATAACGATGGCTTTTTGTTCTATCAGTGGTCCTGTGGGGCCTAAAGGAGAAGCTCGATTCTATAACAGAAGTGCCCACTCTGTCGCCTTGAGTGGAGGGTCCCTGCATTTTGTGCCATGGTGGTCCACTATGCTGTTGTGTATTGGGGGTGATTCTTTCTGGGTTCATTGTATTTTGTCCCCCTCAATAGCCTGGGCGTAAGATTGTGTGTTTGATGTTGTTGAGGTTGTGTGCCCCTGTAATGTTGGATCCAGTCGTTGCATGCTCATTTGAAATACAGGGTAGAGTGCTATGGGAGGAGCATGGTTTCTTTCTGTGGTTATTTGTTTTACTGGTTCCATTATGCCTGCCGTTTTACGTGGATTTGTAAGTGCTGTTTTTATGGACAGACGTTTTGAGTGCTTCCGTTGTTTCTTGAGGTGTTTCTTTTGCCTCTGGGTCAATGTAGGTGCAGTATGAGGGGTGTACCCCATCCTAATGCCCCCCCTGTGGTTGACCTCAAGCCCTGAAATTTGATCGCTGGGCACTGCTTTGGGGGCAGTTGGTAAAGGCAGGGCTTCTCTTCAGCCGCGGCCAGCAAGACTCGCAGGTGGGGGGGGGGGTAGGGGTCGCGCTGGGGGTTAATTGTAAATAAAAACGTGCCTTCGGCGGTCCGGCCCCACATCGCGTAATCCTCGCAGGAAGCAGCCGCAGGCAGCCTCTCTCCCCTCCCCTAAGCCAATCACAACGCTGCAATGGCAGCGTTGTGATTGGCTGGGACGCCGACCACACAGGCGTCTGTGGGGAGGCCGTTTTCTCCATGTAGGCTGCATGCATCCTACATGGAGAAAAGGGAGAATGTGCATGACTGGTTTGGTCAGACCTGGGGCCGGCCAAACAGTCAGCGCCCACAACATTGGGCTATCCACTCCTCCCATGCCCTGCAGCAGGACCGCCCACCCGCCCGCGCCCAACCAAACCCTTCTTCTGCTTTCTCGCATTGCGAGAAGCAGAAACATAAATTGGTATTTATATCATTTTATGTTTCTGCTTCTCGCACTGCGAGAAAACAGTGGGGCAACGCTCCTCCGCCCACATGGAGGAGCCTCCCCTGCTTCTTTTGGACTTATTTGTGAGAAGTATTGCCTGTTTAGGTGATCTGATTCTAGGCGTGATTCAATATTTGCACTTGTTCCGTTATTCATGGCCAGGTCAGGTGTCTCAGTGCCAGGGCGATTATTATTTATATGTTTTAGTTCCACCACCAGTGAGGTGAGTGCAGTTGGAAGAGAGGCTAGTTTGTCCACTATCTCTGGGCAGAGGCAATTTAGTTTGGGGGTCACGCTGTTGCTTACCTCAGTGATCTTGTCCAATTTTCTTTCAATGTCGGTCTTTGTAAGTGCCATTACTTGGAGGGTGTCCATCTGCATTTCCAGTTTTTCGGATTGCTATGTTAAGGCATTTATGGCTGCCATCAAAGAGAAGTTGACCGACCTTAGCAAGTTGTCTTGTGCGTACAAAAGTTCTAATTGCGGCAGGGGGGCAACCTCTGCAGCGAATAGCTTGAATCAGGCTCAAGTGGGGAGTCTGGGGCGATACTTATTTCCTCATTGCCCTTGCATACACATATCTCCTGCTGCCGCTGGGCCCTGGTGGCTTTACTTTGTATGGCCGGAATAACCGAAGATGGTGTTAAATTGTCGAGTGGGCTCTTGCTATCTTCCGATATTGCTTTGGAATGGTTGTGGGGTCCAGTGAAGTTGAGGAGAGCTCGATGATTGAATCACTGGAGTCCCCTACATCAATGCAAGATTGGGTCCTTTTCCCCCCACCAGAATTGAGTGCTTCCTTAGAGCAACTGGGTGCTGATTGTGTGAGCGTCCGATAGAATGGCTCAGTTACCAGTGCTCCGTGGTCTGTGCCTGTATGTGGGCTTTGATCTCTTATTTTGAAGTAGGCCTTGATCCCTGCGCCTTGTAAATAACAGTTAAGCGGACGGCTTGTGTGGCCAGGCTTTGTTCTGCTGTCCGTGGAGGTGGGTTTCAGAGTCCGCACTCCGCTCCGCAGGTCGTGTCCCGTGGTTTGTTTGTCAATTTACCACCATATGTGTTTGCTGACATGTTTTCCATTGTCAGTTTTGTGGTCTGTTTTGGCCTGACTCCTGCCTGCTGGATCTTTTTCTTTGGCATCACGATGATTGCCCTGCTAATGAGGAGTCCTCTTGTGCGGAGACTAGTGTGACGATTCCAGACCCCAAGGCTGTGGCCCTTGACAGTTATAGCAGATCTGGTGATTGTTGCCCTCTGGCCAAGCCCCTTGCGGCACAGCTGAGGAGTGTTATTACGTGATTTGCGTATCTTGACGTGTTGAGTGGAGCCCTCCTCTTCCCTCATGTGAACAGGTGCCAATTGCGACTCCCCTGTCCCTCTTGGTCTCCTTGCTGCTTGGCCACTCATCCAGTCGTTACTTGCAATAGTTGGGCCAGCCGGTTGGTATATTTTATTGTCCCAAGGTTACTCTTTGTTGCTGCGGCTTCGTTGTTGCTGCACCAGGCTACGTGTTTTTTGGGGTGGGTAGCGGGTAGCAGGTGGTCTAGCGCTGGTGAAGTCGGTGATAGATGGTCCTGTGGGCAACTGGCCCAGTTGCGAGGCTCTCCAGGCACCCCCACAAACCGCACCCAGCACTGGCCGGGCCGCCTCCACGGGGTGCCTGGAACATGCACTCGCAACAGCCTCTACGGCCATCGCCGCTGCCCGTCTCGCAGCTGGACTACGGTGCGCGCTTGCATCAGCTTGCGCCCGTGCACCCAGCCACCCAACTGCCCCCAGTCTCCGCGGGCTGTCTGTGGGAGCAACGGAGGCGGCTGCCGAGTCAGCTGGATCAAGCACACGGGTGGGCCTAAGCCCGCGAGCACCGTTCCCGTAGCGGTTGTGGCACACGTCAGTACAGTCTCTCTTCACCCCTCTCCTCTCCCTCTCCGCTTACCACCGTGGCTCACCGGTCAGGACGGGTGGTGGAGTGGGAGATCACGCTGCAGCCTCGGCGGCGTCAATGACCTCTTGATCTCGACCTTGGCAGCTGTTTCCTCAGTCGCTCAGCCGGAACTCTGCAGAAAACCGTAACAAGCACTGGAATAGACAACACACTACATGCTATAGAAAGAGACGACAATGGTATGTTAATGGTATTCAAACTTGTATTTATGTTTCATTAATGCAAAGCCTTTATTAATAGGGTAAGCGCTCTAAGGAAATGTTGTATACTTAGACTGCAGTACTGACAATGGTTCCAGTATAAAAATGTGTACATATGTTTGCAAAGTTTAACAATATGAGGCTACGGATAATGCTCCCGGATGCTCTCTGATTAGATACAAATGTTTGCAGAAGCTTGAAAGCAAGATTGATGGTTCTTTGCTTTCAAAATAAAATGCTCACCAAAAATGCAACTAGGAAAAAAATGTTTTGCTACACTACTGTGAAATTGTAGGTGCCATTTCTTTTTGGTGTTGTCAATGCGTGTCTTTTTTTGACATGGCTTTTGTAAAACTTTATTGTTTTGGAAGCTGCAGGGCCCTAATCATTATAACAAACACTGGCAAAAACCAAAAATATTTTTAGTCTCAAAAAGCACACATTGCTGCAGTAGTTCCTGGCACTGAACAAAGCTACTTTGTGTGCTGATATGCTCCTTGTGAACGAACAGAATGCTGTCACTCATTGAAGCCAGCCAATAAAAATAGAGATAGAATTTTAATAAAGGCAAAAGTTCTTGGTCAACACAAGACCCAATTAGGGGTCCAATCCTTAAAGAAAGTCGCCAAAGTCCACCCACTGAATATGTCCTTGCATTAGTGCAGATTTACGGCTTTAATGAAGTAGACCACGAAATCTTACTCCTAGAAAATATTTGTTAACTGCATATTAGCACGAGCAAATATGCATGTGTATATTTGCTCATGCAGAAATCTGTTGAGCATTTAAAAGTTCACTTTCCCTCCAACCGCTTTTTCCATACCCTGGAAGAAATTTTACTTCTGTCCTTGTCAGGAGTACATTTCCAACCTTTCTCGGTATTGGAAAAGATTAGAGAAGAGCTGGTGAAAACCCCTAAAACATTTGTTAGTAGGTTTGCACAGATTCAAAAGGGCATTCCAACCTTAAAACTGTTGCTTTCGCTACCTCTAGGCCCAGTATGTAGATCTGTGGAAAGGTGTCAAAATAAGGGAATTGTTAGTATTCAAACCCTATTATAGTATGAGCCCTGGCATAATGAGAAAGGCTATTATCAGAGCTCTTATATAATGAGATTGTTTCCATAATTTGTTGCAGCACTAATATGGCACCAAAGGGATAAGCAGATTTTCTTAAAGGACAAGTAGGTTTATGATGCAACCTATCCCTTGGACAAGTAGATATTTTATTAAATTCCACATCCCTGATCTGCTATGTCAGGTCTCAGTTTGGTGCATCGTTCAGTAGCATCAAGACAGTCATGCTAAACTTCACCTTCAGTATTGTCGTTTCCAGGTACTGGCAAGAGAGTGGCAGGGTTAAGTGTATTACATCTCCTATGGGTAACATTTTTCGCACCAAGTATGATGTGCTCATACTTAGTGAGGCGACTGTTGGTGAGATACTGGGTTATGGTGTGAGTTAACAGTACTTCTGCGGAATGGGGGACAAAAACAGTTAATGGATGACCCATAGCAATGCTCTCACACTGCTCAATGCTGACACCTGTGGATGCCACGGCTTTAAGACAGCCGGGCAAAGCAGCAGCTACTAGATTGAGTGTAGCTGAAAAATATGCAAAGGTCCTGAAAGCATTTCCATGCATCTGGGTTAGCATTGAGAGAGCAGCCCTCCCTCTCACTGTAAAACAAAGCAAATCATTTATTGTAATCAGGCATTCCCAGTGCTGGGGCACGGCAGAGAAATTCTCTTAGCTCTGAGAAGGCAGTCATGCAGCTGTCATCCCATGGTACCGGATCTGACACCTCCTTGTGTGTCAGCCTCTGTAAAGGCTTGGCCACTAGAGAAAAGTTGGGAATCCACTGCTGACAATAGCCCACCATTCCCAAGAACATCCTGACTTTTTTCTGGGTAGTTGACGGATTCATTTTCAGAATCACCGAGATTCTTCCTTGTGATACCTTCCTCACTCCTTTCTCAATGTGATGTCCTAGGTACAGGCCTTCTTTCTTACAGTACTGCAACTTGGTCGGGGAAACTTTATGTCCATTCTCGGCTAAGTGTTTCAACATAGCAATTGTCTTGTTTGCAAGCTTCCTGCTTATTTGATGCCACCAATAGGTCGTCAATGTATTGAACTAGGACTGAGTAATAGGGCATCACCAGAGACTCCAGATTCTTTTTGAGTATCTGGTTAAAGATGGATGGGACTTGGCACCATGCCAAAACACGACTCCCAAACCTAAATGCGAAGAGGAATTGACTATCCACATGCAATGGTATGGAGAAGAAGGCTTGGCATGAGTTGATGACAGAGACTCACTCAGCCTCACATGGAATCTGAAATAGAATCACAGCTAGATTCGGTACCACAGGACAATAAGGAGCAACAATATCATTAATTCTTCTCAATTCCTGCACTATGTGGAACTTGCCATTGGGTTTCTACAAACCCATAATGGGTGAGTTACATAAACACCCAATAATCTCCTTCAGAATGCCTTGCTCAATCATTGAGTCAACGAGCAAAGGTCTCAGCGGTTAAATTGTGTTGTGGGATTCTTGGATACTGAGCATTAGGCTTCACTGTTTTGCGGACTACTTTAACATCTTTGATGAGCCCTATGACTTTCCCTGAAAAGTCCCAGACTTCAGGTAACACTGTGTCTCTCAGCTCTGGGGGCAAATCATCTCTTATCAACATGGGATACAATCCGATCCCAGATCTCTGACTGACAAGTTTAAAAGGCAACATCTTCATCATGAGTCTGAAACTCAGTGCCATATGAGGTACAGTAAACAGAACAGTTCAGCTTGCACAAAAGATCTCATACAAGCTACCTCGCTGACCTTCAGCGTCCATTGCAACCCCGCCACGCAGCTCCACATGGTAGCTGTTGCCCCCTCTGCACTTAAGTCCTCGTATTCGAGGCCCTCCTCCACCCGCAGGCTCCCACCTGCGCCTCAGCCCTGGTGGTCCAGTGGTGAGTTCTGTCTCTGCTTTTCTCTGCTTTCCTGTCTTTTCATTTTTCTGTATTTCTCTTTATTCTGTGCCTTTTTCTGTGCTTTCTTCTTTGCCTTTTTCCATGACTTTCTGTGCCTTTTTGCTTCCAGCCCCTGCGGCCTGCCCCCTTAAAGCGCTGCTTCCCGCCTCCCAGCTGACCAGTCCCTCCCACCTCCCTACCACTACTTAATGGTGGCTGCTGTGCAGCTGCGCCGATGGCACACCGAAAGGTGTGCCAAAGGCAAGCCCGTCTGCACCTGTCTGTGCCTGGACCGCGCCCAGTGCCACAGACCCTGGTCCCCGCGCCTTCCACCGTTACGAAGCACTCAACGCTGGATGCTCAACCACCGGCCGCTCCAAGTCGCCAAATGACACCCAAGGACTGTTCACCTGCCGCAACTGCACCTTCTCCTGCCTTTGCACAGAAGACCTACCAACCGCATGGCCATCAAGAACCAGAGTCCACCACCTCAGCTGCATCCTATTCAACACACGCTCCCTTAATAAACACGCTGTGGAAATCTGGAAACTGCTTGACTCCATCTCCCCCAACGTCACCTTCGTTACGGAAACCTAGATGAACCCCGCCTCTGCACTGGATATCTCTACCATCATCCCTGACAGATACAAAATCATCCACAAAGATCGCGCCAACCGACCAGGAGGAGGCATTGCCATCATACACAAAAACACCTTCCGCTTCACAACTATCTCCGACGACCACTCACACGACATGAAGCTTCCAGATCCAGACCAACCCGAAGTCCACCCTCTGTGGCACCCTCATCTACAGAGCCCCGGACCCCACCCCCTTTTCAGCGAATCCAAAGCCGACTTCATCACACACCACTCCCTCACCTCAACAGACTACATCCTCCTTGGTGACCTCAATTTCCACTTGTACAACCTCAGCGACCCCAACACCTAAAGCTCTACTGGAGAACCTCGCCACCATCGGATTCAAATAAGTGGTCTCCTCCCCAATGCACTCAGCAGGACACACCCTCGGCCCCATATTCCCCGCAATCAACAACATCTCCGTCAGCCACACATCTGAACTCCAATTAACTGACCTCCACTGCGTCCACTTCTCCTTCACCAAATCCACCCAACACCACAGCACCCACCACTACCCGGGCAGAAGCTGGAACAAGGTCTCCGAAGACCAACTCACCACCCCCCTCCGCAAGACACCACCGCCGACCTCGCGGGCACCAACACATCAGCACGCAACCTCCACCTATGGATCTCAGACTGCGCCAACACACTGGTCCCCCTCAAGAAACCCTCCAGCAAACAGCCTGCCGAGAAAGCCAGCTGGTTCTCCCCGCCCTCCAAGAATCCAGGCGCACCTGCAGACAACTCGAGAGAAGATGGAGGAGCAGCAAGACCCCAGCAGACTACGCAGCCTTCAAAACCGCCGTCACCACGCACCACCACCTCATCAACGCCACAAAGAAAACTGCCATACAGGAACATATCAACGCCAACACACAACAGCAAAGAAGTCTTCATCGTGATCGAAGAATTCGCCAAACCCAGCATGGATGCCAGTGACATCCCCCCTCCCAAGCCCTCTGCAGCAGCCTCGCCACCTTGTTCTACAGCAAGATCACAGACATCTATGACAGCTACGGAACGCAGGACCCACCCACCCCAACCGCAACCACCGTATCCAAATGCTCCAGATCCCAGACTACCCTGCTCAACTGGATGACCCTCACCACCAATGACACCATATAGATCATGAAGACCATCCACTCTGGATCCCCCTCGGACCCCTGCCCCCACCACATCTTCAACCGAGCCAGCGCCACCATCGTCCCTGAACTCTGCCATACCATCAACTGCTCCATTGAATCCGCCACCTTCCCTGAAGACTGGAAACACTCAGAAATCGACCCCCTGTTGAAAAAACCCGATGGACCTCAGGAAAAAAAGACCCATCTCTTTCTCCCCTTCCCAGCCAAAGTAATTGAGAAGGCCATCAACGCCCAATTCACCAAATTCATAGTAACAAACCACATCTTGGACACCTCCCAATCTGGCTTCAGGAGCAACCAGAGCACCGTGAGTGCCCTCCTCGCCACAACAGACGACATCCGCAATCTCCTCGACCGAGGCGAAACCACAGCCCTCATCTTCCTGGACCTCTCTGCTGCTTTCGACACCGTCTCCCACCACACCCTCTACGCAAGACTCCACGACACCGGCATCCACGGCAAAGCCTTAGAGTGGATCTTCTCCTTCCTCACCGGCCAAACCCAGAGAGTCAGGCTCTCACCGTTCTCCTCAGAACCTACAGAGATCAGCTTCAGAGTCCCTCAGGGCTGCTTCCTGAGCGCCACCCTCTTCAACATCTACATGGCCCTGCTGGCAGCCATCGTCAGAAATCACGGACTAAACATCGTCTCCTATGCCGATGACATCCAGCTGATTCTGTCCCTCACTGACGAACCTACAGCAGCAAAGAACAACTTCCACAAAGGGATGAAGGCAGTCATCACCTGGATGAAGGACAGCGGCCTCAAACTCAACTCTGACAAAACCGAAGTCCTCATCCTGGGACCCACCCCCGCCGCCTGGGACAACTCCTGGTGGCCTGCAGCACTCAGAGTCCCCCCCACACACACTGACTACGCATGTAACCTCGGTATCATCCATGACTCCTCGCTCTCAATGAACCGCCAAATCATCCTCCGGCTTCCACGCGCTCCACCTGCTTAGAAAGATCTTTAAGTGTATCCCCACTGAGTCCAGAAGAACGGTTATCCAGGCACTCGTCCGCAGCAAACCCGACTACGGCAACACACTCTATGCCGGCACCACTCAGAAGCTCCAAAAGAAATTGTAAAAAGTCCAGAACGTCACCGCAAGACTTATCCTGGACTTCCCCCGCCGCAGCCAAATCACCGGTCACCTGAGAAACCTCCACTGGTTCCCGATCAACAAACGAATCACCTTCAAGCTCCTCCCCTATGCCTACAATGCCCTCAACAACATCGGACCTGCATACCTCAACCACCGCCTCTCCTTCTACACTCCCACCAGAGACTTCCGCTCCACCAACCTGGCCCTGACCACTCTCCCACGGATCTGCAAGACTATGGCCGGAAGAAGATCCTTTTCCTACCTTGCCACAAAGACCTGGAACTCTGTTCCTCTACATCTCAGGCAATCACCCTCACTGCCTCAATTCAGGAAGGATCTCAAGACCTGGCTCTTCGACTGAACTGGCTCTTTGACTGACATGCAGAACCCCCGACCCCCAGTACCTTGAAACCCTAACAGGTGATTAGCCACACTCTATAAGAATCCTGATTGAATGATTGGACAGGACTCGAATCACACACCACAAATCAGTGATTCTTCACAAAGGACCCTATTTTGACAGGTGCCGCTTCTGAAATTGGGCTAGTCATTTGTTTATTTTCAACTCCTACAACTTGGATTTGTTTCCCCAAGAGGGGTAGGTTGGGAACCTCTGTTGTTCTCACAGTAGAGCGGGTAGCACCAGTATCGATCAAGAATGATACGGGATGGCCGTTCACCTCACCATCCACGAATAGACCACTCTGGTCTACCTCTAAGGTTGCACCAAGTACGCAATCCTCCTTCCCTCTCAAGCCCCGAAATTGTGACAGGTCCGAGCTGTAATGCTCGTCTATTTGTATCATAGAGTACTGTTGAGACATAGCCTGATTAACGAAGGGATCGATGTTTACATTGGAAAACTGATCCGTGTTATATCTTTGAACATTTTAATTTTGTTGTGGCATTGGGACTTGTGGAACCTGCATTACCTGAGCTTGGGGCACATTGAAATTCTAGACCCTCTGCCTCTGTACTTCCTGTGTCTGAGCCACACTATTACCTTGAGATTGCACACATCCACCATTCTGAACCTGATTTCCATTTGCCATGTTACCAGCATTAAAACGACATTTCTGCTTCCAGTGCCCCAACTTAACAATAATTTGCTTATAAAATCCTCAATTTAATCACTATCACTGTCCTCAGCTGCATTTTCTGTATCATCTGCCTCATTCTTCCCTTTTTTATCCATTCATTTACCTTTCCCTTCTTCCTCAACCGTTAATGCAGGGTACAATCTAGCTCCCTCAATCATGTCAGTTCTCCATGTTTTCTGTTCTGCATCCCATCTAGCATCCGCACAAGTGCGTATGGCTTTCTTGGCCCTTCCTTGAAATCTCTCCCTCTGCCTAAGGTGAGCTGTATGTTCCCAGGCATTAAGCGCTTCATATTGTGTTGGTCTAGGAAGCGGTTTAATGTCATACAACATCCTCCTTAAATGTTCAATGATTCTCAAATGAAATATGCCATAACGAGGAAATGTCAAAGGACCATCTTTCTCAGTGATCTTATGCCATTGATCGAGCCAAACACACGTATGAAAACTCAGGTCTATTGCCATAATATGACCTGGCATACTTTCAGGTGGTGCCTCTTTCCCTTTCTAAGAGGTACTGTCGCATCACCCCTCATTAGACTCTGTAGTGCTTTAAAGAATTTCATTTTTGATCAAAAATATGCAAAATTCACAAATGACTTTTCATTTAAACCATGAAATGATTTTTCACCCACAATTTTTTGTTCGGTGATCACAATCAATACCAGCGCAGCTCTCTATGATGTATCTAACCAATTCCATAGTGGCTCTACACCAACTGACCAAAGCCAGCGCAGCATACTGTGACGTCAATCTCACACCTTGCAGCAGCTCATCCTCCTTTACAATTCTCCCACAAGCACGTTCTCTAAGCAATTTACGGACAAAACAAATGCAAGCAATTTCAACAACTAACTTTGTCTGCTACTCTAAAGAAATTAAAGATAGTCATACCCACAAGAAACGGTCCGGAGCAACACTTTCCAACCTATCCTAACATCCACTTCAAATGAAACCTCGACAAGCGGGGTTTCCCTCGGATTGATACAGTTCCTCCCTGTGCACTGAGAGTTTATGGTTCTCTCTTCTATACATGAGTAAAATCTAAAATCATCTAAGTTAAAGTCCAAACTAAGAGGATGGTTCAATAGTCTAAAAATATCTCAAAATTCAGAGAAATGCAGAAAATGAGGAAAATAGGGGCAAGTGCTGAAAGTAAAGGGAGGTGTAAGCATCTCAGAAGCAAGGTCAAGAGTCTTCTTGGGTCAGGGGAATTGAGTGCTAGCCTAAGCCACACTCAGCAAAGAATCAAAAGGGAAAGCATAGAGGTCTAAACCTCTCAAAGCCAAAAGGAAAGTAGCTGTATCCTCTAACAGTGTGTACTCCAGTTATTTCCACCAAAATCTCTCAGCTAACACCCCTCTGTCCACATCATCAGGGGTGCATTGTCCTTTTCCATTCTCACGTTGTATGCTGCAACATTCGTGAAATGTCCCACACTGAACATGGGAACTACATCATCCTTGGTAACCTAAGCCACATTTCAACACTGCTGAATAGGATCGTTCAGTTAATGCTCTGGCTCTCCATGTTCCTTGTCAAGGTCTTCTTCTCAGGCTCTCTCTCTCTATCGCTAGTACAGTGTTGTATCTATTCTCAAACTAACAAACCATGTGAATTATACCTGCAAGGAAAAGACATGCAAGCAGAAATGGAAAACAGCATTTTATGCAGAATGAAAAACAGGCCTAGTCAAGACAACTTAAAGTATTAAATGAATGGTGCACATTTAATATGCATGTGTACATTCAAACACAAATGAATAAAACTGTCACTACATTAGATTCACTTTGAAGTTCATAAAGGTTCCCCTAACATCAGCCACCACCCTGGTCCGCGTTGAATTTCCTTTGGTGTGGACCAGCGAACCTGTGAGATATTTGGGAATACAAGCCCACTCAGACCCTGATGTTGTGATAAGAGAAAACTATGGGAGGGCAATACAAAGACTAACGGAAAAGGTAGAACATTGGATAAGGCTACCCCTATCACTGCTGGGGCGCATAGCATTGATGAAAAAGATAATGCTCCCGAGATTTCTCTTCTTATTCGCTAACATTCCAATACTGCTCCAGAGATCAGTTTTTAGCACGCTGCGCACGCTCTTGATTCGCCTCGCATGGGACGGGAAACAACCCCGGGTGGGATGGAATACGCTGACCCTTCCCTACGCGTTGGGCGGGTTGGATGCCCCTAACTTAGAAACATACTACAGAGCTGCGCAGATTATGCACACGCGCTGTTGGATCCACGGACCGGCAAATATCCCACATTTGCACCTGGAGTGAGTAATCGCCGATCCTACATCCCTTCCACGCTCACTCTTGACCGCAGCTAAACGCAAAATTAAAACACTGGCTCTGATAGACACTCCGAGTTATCTCCTACAAAGAACGACTGCAGAATCACACACATCATTATTATACTCACCTACGCTACCTATACAGTGGTGCGCTTGGCTCCCGTGAAGTGTAGAGGGGGCAGTCGTAAGTGCACTAAAGCAAACAGGAATTAACACCATGCGAGACTTCTTCCAAAATGGGTCCCTAAGGTCCTGGGAAGAGGTCCAAGCATCTGCGCCTGTAAAACCGCTAGGTAACATGTACAGCTGCCACAGAGCATATCAGTTGCTGGGGGCGAACAGAGCAGAGTCACCAACAGCAGCTATCCTGACTTATTTGCTGCAGACCACTTCTCCAACGCATGGGATCTCTACCCTCTATAAGCTACTGCGCAACACAGATGACACACTCAGTAAGAAAGCGCAGCTAGAATGGCAGTCGGACTTGAATGTAACGATTACAGACAAGCAGTGGGCGTACTGCTGTTCCCTCACTAAAACTATATCGCGAAATGGCAGGCACCGATTGGTGCATTTTAAATATCTCAATAGGGTATACTACACCCCGGCCAGACTAAACAGATATGGATTGCGAGAAGACGATAGATGTAACAGCTGCAGCGCAGGGGGGCTGGGTTTGCACATTTAGCCTGGTTCTGCCCGAAAATACACGCATACCTGGTGGAAGTGTTAGCAGAACTCCAAATAGTAATAGGAACAGCAATACCGGAATCCCCAACACTAGCCCTCCTGGGACTGGACACAATAATCCCCAAACAGGACTGCAAACTGGTGGCAATAGGCTTACTGCTGGCCAGAAGGCGGGTGGCGATGCGATGGATATGGGGTAATGTCCCTATAATTGCGGAGTGGCGCGCAAACATGATATATTGCAATACGAATTCGGACAACTATAATGCTTTGCGGCCTACTCGAGGCAGACCGCGGGATGTGTGGGGACCCTTTCGAACATACTTGCACAGTAGAGCCAACGCGGACGCAGACACAGACAGTCAGCGATCAGAAAGTTGTGAGCAGGAGCAAGGAGTGGGAACTGAGGGAGGGCCAGTGAGGGAAACCTCAAAAACTGATGCGCAGTATCAACCATAAGGAAGGTGCTACATAAACTAAAAGACACAAACGTTCCTGACAAGGCAAGACTGAAAATGTAAATGCAGTTTACACTTGGGAAACAGAGCTGAATGCGCTCCAGTTAAAAATGTTGCTAAATAGTAATCTGTTATTGTGGATAATATGATCTGACTTCAGCAATATGTGAATGTGATATGTAGTAAGCACCTATGTAACAATGCCGACACTCTTAATGCGCTTCTTTGTATTTTTTGAAAATGATAAATAAACTTAAAAAAAAAAAAAAGTTCATAAAGGTAAAATAACTTTGAATATACAACTTTAAAAGTGACTAAGAACTACATTCAAATGCAAAGGTGAAACATTAGTACACACATTTCATAAATCCTTTGTAGTTTCTCATGTGAATACATGTCAATAGTGTGTGGATGGTTTCAACTCAATCATCTAAACAGTAAATATCGTTTGATGAATTATGGCACAGAGTGTAAGTTAATTCTCTAGTTCTACAGTGAATGCACCTCAATAATGATGTTGAGTGCAACACTTTACATTAATGTCGTTAGGCTACACAGGAAACCTGCTAAGTGCATGTTTATATTAAGTATTTGTGACGTTTAAGGTTGAAGCCAAAATGACACTGCTCCAGTAGCAACTCTAAAACCCTAAATGCCCCGAAGACCATCCATATTGTACAACAACAATACAGTACAATCTTCCATTCACCCACACACTACACACTACACAAATCCACAAACGATTCTGCAACAAGACAAGTGTTATTAGCTGATTGTCCCTGATCTGTCCCTTTCTCTTACTCAAAAAACCCTCCGGTATCATATATCCCACTTCCCCTGCTCATTGCTCAAATCTCCAGAAAAATGACCATAAAAGGTCACCCATGGCTTCTACCCCCAATAGACACCACCAATAAATATTTGTCCATCATCCGCAGCATAAAGCAAAGAATATCCTCCCTCCTTCCTACGTTCTCGATCCCAACATTACTTATCTCTGGCACTTCACTGTCCAGAAACTCCATCTAAACTTGCCTAGATGCCCTCCTTGTCAGCTCCACTTCAGGTAGTTGTAGCATCCTCATTCACTTAACTCTCACAATTCTGCTGGCATTCTTGTCTATGCTGGCTCCACTTCCGGCAACAGGAACGTCTGCCAATACCAGCAAGACAGCGCATCCACTATTTTGGGATCCCAGGGTATGCTATGCTCTAAAAACTATGTTGTGTGTTAAACATCCAAACACAAAAAAAATCAGAAACGTCTCATCCTTGTCCATCTGTGTATTCACCACTTGCACCACCGCCATGTTGTCCATTTTGAAGTTGACCTTCTTGTTAGTCATAAATGATCTTTACAGCACCAAAGCCACAACAACAGAAAAAGTTCCAAAAATGTTATGCTGCACGACTGCCTCACCACTTCTCCAGGTCTGTTTGGCACACTATCTCCCCTGCCAAAAGAGAAAGAAACCTCCTTCCCAGTCTTCATCGGAATTGATTTGCAGTCTCCGCTCGGCCTCATCTCTAAAATTATGAATAGGAATTCCACTAAAATGCCTCGAAAGGCCTCCATACCCTAAAATTCACTTTAACCGTGGTCTTCAACCTCACCGTATAATGTAGGTATCACACTCCTGACATCCCTAAACCAATCCTTCTGCAAAGGCCTTTCCTGCCCCAACCACCTTTTACTCAAATTTCAGATGACCCAATAAATGCTGAACCTTCCTCAGCTCCAACTTGTCTGCCAACATTGCCTTCTCTATCAGTTGCAGCAAAAGCTCCACCTACTCCATCAGCAAATATGTCTCCATTTTCAGAGTTCAGTTCAATACCTAAAAATACCATACAGATTCTAGACCACCCGCTTTTTCAGTGCTAAATTCCCTTGCAATCCCCCGTACAAGTCTTTTGTGTAAAAAAGAAATCATTCAAAAAATACATCATCCAGCCCAAACTAATCTCTACGGAAAACACCCAATTAAAAAATGTAGTGAACATCTCTAAAAGCACACAACATACCAAGCATCTCCATCGGCAATGCTTTGTCCGTGTAAATACCGTCCTCAATTTTCAACTCTAGCAACTGGAGATCGTCCTGATGATAAGTTAATGTTGTATTTCACTACTTTGGCCCCGTGTCCACATTGCCTTAGAAATAGCATTGCATCATCCACACTCGCACTGCACTGCACTTGCACCCTCACTGAACTGTCCTCCTCCACAATTAAGTAATTCACCAACTGCCCCTCCAGCAATGACAAATGATTTATGATGCAAACACGACTGTCCCCCTTTTTGGAACTATGCTCAATGGCAATATTATCAGATCCTCACAGGGCCACTCCACAAATAGGCAGCCATTTATCTCCCTCCACCTTGTTGCCTGCAAGGTTGCGTGCCTGATATTTAAAAGTGGAATATGTGTGAAATTAAAATAGGCATGTTCCTCCATTGACTAGGCCCCAAAAGCTATTTTCATTGGCAGGGTTGTAGTTGAATTCTATAAAATGCCAAAGTACAGATTATAAAGTTTATTCAGTAACTTTGACAGGAAATGGATACAAAATTCATTCAAAGACTAATTTCAATATTTAGTAAAAATCTGATTTATTGCTAATGACGGATTTTTAAAAAAATATTTAGGAAAATAACTTTTAGAAAGTTAGATTTGACCTGCCTGAACCTTCAGTTGGCTAATTAGCATTAGACTATTGACAGCTGGTCTGCCAGTGGTTTGCCTGAAGGAGTTGTGAAAACTGCTCCCAGAGCAGAAGCAATGGCCTGGGTGAAGGTAGTTGTTTCTCTTTCCCTTGCAGTAGGACCAGTTAGGGTTGATCCAAGAACTTCATTAATACGTAAAGAGGCCTGCCCTTTAAATGTAAGGTGAGACCTGGAGAAGGCAACACCCCCTCCCAGCCAGACTGGCACCAAACCCCATGGAAGGGGAGTTACCCTCAGATCTGATTATTTAGGGAGGAGCCAGGAGTCACCCTCACCCTCATCCTAACCAACTGGCTGGTGCCAACCATAACTGTGAAACTCCAGGGTACCCTCTTCAGAACACTTCCTAGAGGTGTGAAGCTTCTTTATCCAGTACTGAACTCGCTTAGAGAGGAATCTCTGGATTAATTGTTTCTCTTTATGGTCAAGTTAGTGCACTAACCTGTTTTGCTTTTCTTTTCTATTCCTGCACGATGATTTTTTTCTCTCGCTCTTTTTTTTGTCAGGAACATCAGATTGTTGAGTGGCTCCTGTACCAGGCTGTCAGGCACAGCAGGAGCCAAAAGCTTAGTGTGGGCGGAATTTTTGATTCCGCCTGCGGAATTGGAGGAATCTGGTAATTCTGTGTTCCTCTTGTAACATAGAATTACTAATAAATACAGCCGCTCCGCCGGCAGAATTAATCTGCAGTATTTTATTTTTAAACAGGACTGAAAGAGGGAGCATTACCACTAACTTTAAAAAGCACTGCAGATTAAACTTTAATCTGCAGTGATTTTTAAACTTAGAGGGACAACTCCCTCTTCTGGCACTGTTTAAAAACCACTGACTGCACTTTTGTGCATACCCCTGGGCGCCCTTACATGCTCAGAGCATATAACGCTTGTATACTTGCTCTGGCACTGTTTAAAAAACAGTGACTGCACTTCTGTGCATACCCCTCGGCGCCCTTACATACTCAGAGCATATAAAGCTTATATACTTGCTAAGGAAAACACCCACTCAGTATATAAGGCTTATATACTCTGAATATGTAGGGGCACTGAGGGGGATGTACAGCAGTGCATACTCCTCGACAGCCTTACAAACTCAGCAGTAATCACTGCAGAGTATATAAGGCCCCCGAGGGGGTGCACTGCTGTGCCAAATACCAAATGCAGTTACAGTGCATACCCCTCTGCACCCTTAAATACTCTGCAATAATCACTGCAGAGTATGTAAGGGCGCCGAGAGGTATGAACTGCAGTACATTTGGTATTTGGCAGTGTTATTTCTAAGCACAACATGCATCCTCACATCCATTTTTGGACGTCAGGGAGCATTTTGTGCTAAGCAAATAGTGCCATATGCCCATTACGCCCGTCGCAGAATTCAACAGAATCTCGCAAAATATTTATTTAATTTCATGGAATACTGCAGAATCAAATTCTACCAATTCCTCTCACCTCTACCAAGTGCCCGCTGCAGATGAAGGCCCTTATTTCTAGAAGGTGATGAACCTACAGGTAGGTCTAGAGTCAGTTGAGTCTTCCTTTTTAGTGGGAGATGCAATAGGCAGAATTTGCTCAGTAGAATACTCAAACCCAAGCATTGGCCTTGGGAAGAGGGTGTGGTATTTATAGTACAGTGCTCTGAAGATGGCTGCCTAAACTTGGGATGCCTACGAAATCTCATATATTGCAAGAGTTTGAGTACATTGCTTTTGGTAATAAAAAAGAATATACATGATTCCTACAATGACCAAACAATAACATTTGAAAGGCTAATATCCCTACAAAGACCGGGGGAGGCCTTCGAGAGTTTGGGTGAGGCACTGGGGAGCATGAACAAGGTTTGTAGGTGCAGGGAACACAACATGAGGGACACGTAACCATTAGGGGCATACTGCCAAATGGAGTGGCAGGAACAGTGCGGGCACATGTAGCAGTTTTTGACAAAACAAGCTGCAAGAGGACCTTTTCCTCTATGGACCAATCGACCAGTACCAGTTGGACCTTGCAGATGGCCTCTGCTAGAGTGATTCCTGGCCAGCAAGTGCAGCCCCTTAAGTCCTGGGGCCTTAGAAGTGACCCAGAAGAGATGCCCCAAAGACCCTGAAAAGTTGGCACTTTGAAAATGTGTGGACTTCCAAGACCTCCAGAGCCGTCAGGGGACGTTGCAGCAAAGTTGTCCAATTTCGATGCACCTACCTTGGATACAGCTTCAGGCTTGCACCACTGGAAGATTTTGAGCTCCATAAAAAAGACTAAGGGCCACATGTATCACATATATCAGAAAAGCATTTTGCGATTACCAAATAGTGATTTATACCAAATCCTTATTTGGTAATCGCAAAATGCTATGCATGTAAAGAATCGCCAAAGATTTTGTGATTCCTTAAAATTACCTAATAGCAATTCGGTAAATAGCTAATTGCTATTAGGTAATATTACTCAATTTGTTCCTATGGTTTTGCATTAGCTAATTTGGGGTTACCTAACTAGAATTCACAAATTAGTTAGTGCAGAGCCAGGGTGCCCGGGGGCCTAATTCCCCCCTGAAGCAACCCCCCCCCCAAAAAAAATGTGCACATGTAAAGCGCACACATGCCCTAGGGGCATGTGTGCGCTACATGGCACTTTTAAAAATGTTGTTTTGTGCATTTTTCAAAGTTTCCACATGGTTTCCATCGACTTGAAGACATGATTCCCTGTTTGTACTCGCAATTTTAGGTAATCACAATTTTTGCGATTACCTAAAATTGCGACTACAAAGCCTTTCATACATCATAAAAGGCTATTTTGCATTTACAAATGGCCGATTTTACCGAATCGCACCGTTTGCTAATTCAAAAAACTTTCATACATGTGGCCCTAAGTCAGAAGTTAAAAGACGAAGCTGCTCGGTATATCTAACCTGTGCTAAATCACAGTCACGCTGAAATCGCACCTAAATCCCGGTTAACCGCTGACATGTACTATTATTGGCACTACATGCTTTTTGGTGTTATTTTTCTTAACACTTTAAAAATCATATCTCTGGTGCCCTTTATTGGATTTTGTTGTTTTGGTGTAATTTTGTTTAGTAGATTTTTCTCTATTTTCATAATTTGTACAGAGTCTTTACTTCCAACGACATGACTGTCCCTGCCCCTCCCTGCCTGTCCTTGCATAGCTCTCCCGAAGACACCCCTGCACTGGACAATACATGGAGCAATCCTGCCTGAACCTGAAAAAACGTTAAGGAGTAAGCACACCTTTTACTATTAAAGGTCCAGCATGCCCCCTATGCCCTCCCCTCACAATCTGCCCTCTCTGCCAAGGCCCCACTTGTCCTTGAGTGGGATGCGCCAAAGAATGCCTAAATGTAAATAGAAGGCCACTGGCCATATGGACCATTGATGCCAACCTCATCAGCGCCATTCACTTTAGCCACAGGCCCTGCTCTAATTCACCCCCAAGAACGTCCTCAGTCTCTGCCATCCACACCCTGAACTTGTCATATCTCACCTATGCTAAACCCCCAAAAATTCATACATGTCTTCTAAATAACTCCCTTACATTTAAACAATGAGACGCAGCGTTCAGTTTGTTTTTCATGGTATACGCTTTTGTAGATCAAAAAAGCTGATGGCCTGGTCTCTATGGTCACATGAACCTTCTGCCTGCTCACCAACTCCCATTCTTCCCACTTTAAACCCTCTTTCACCCTAATCTCTTCATGCAAAAAATTAAATACAGTCACATACTTGTCTTCCCATATTTTGTACTTTGTTGTTGCTGTTAAATGCAACCCAAAAGGTTTATTACACCTATTCACAGTAATGTCTTACCTTTATTCTCACCACTAGCCTTCTCCCCCCTTTCTAACCTCATCACCAGTCTGTCATCTCCCTTTTGAGGATTCCTCTGTCCCTGACCCCTTGCTCTTCAACTCCCCCCATCCACGTACCCCTTTTACTAGCTCTAACCCCAAAGCCTTCTCAACTTTCCCTTTACTGTCCTCCACCTTCCTGCCATCTTCTCTTCCTAAGCGTGCACTCCTCACTCTCCGGCCCTCGTTCCTCTTCACCCAAGCATTCTACCATTTTCTCTTACCCTGTTGAAGGTGTGCCAACGTTCCATCTAGAAGCTCGGCCTGCCTTCTCATCGCCACTTCTACACCAATCCTCCTCCTATACTACCCCCACATCCCCCCTCATGCCCACCAAGCCATTTGGTCTTCTAATTGTCCTCTCTGTGTTTGTCTTCCCACGCTCCTCCCTAACTTCCCCTTTCCCATTGTTCTTGTACTTCCATCTTTCTCCTCCACTCCTCATCATAGGCTAAATCCTTGTCATCACTAAGCTCCATGTCATTATCACCCCCGCTGATCCCTGCATCTCACTTTCACATAGCCCTCTGTCCTGCATGATCTGGGTTATGCGCCCACATCAAGCAGGCCATCCTTAACCTCTCTTCAGAATGATGCCATTAAAACATCCCAGACTCTGCGGGCTTTTCCCTTTAATCCTCCTACCTACCATCTGAACCTTGTGAATGTGTTCACCCATAAGCTACATGAGCGGTCCATGACCCATCTCACTTCCTCTCTATCCATTCAGTCTCTCCTTCCACTGACAATCATCTTCCTCCACCATCCACCCTCCCCTCAAAACTCTTCTCCTCACCCTAGTACTGAACACGTCTCCCTATGCTGCCACTCAGTGTCATCTTAAGGAGTTTTTGGGCACCGTGCAAGACATATTTTCGGGGCCCCTGTTCGGAACAACTTTGCATATTACCCATTTTCTGCCAATTCAAGTCTGCAAAATGCTAAAAAAGCTTTAAGAAATGGGACACACAAAACCAGTTAAAATATGTCTTTAAGGGGGGCCCCAAAAAACCTTAAATGACACTGGGCAAAGAAAAACGGAGTCAGAGGTAGCGGTAGGCAGAGAAAAGGAGAGAGGTTGAGATATGGAAGTAGAAGAGGTGAACTAAAGAGAGAAAGTTCAATTTCCCTGGGGGTCCCACTAGAAGATGGTGGAGCTGGTCAAATGCCCCTTTGTCTATGCCTTAAAATGTCTCTGCTGCCTCCAAGCTGCCAGCCCTTTGTCAGGACTCAGGAGAAGCATTAGGTACTGGAAAACTGGCCAGTGGAAACTGGCAAGAACAGGAAATCTAGACTTCTAACTGAAGAATAGTCACTAGCTTCCTGAGCTACGGGTCATTTCTGAGTGAATGGTGGTAGATACATACTTAAGATGTCACATGGTGCTCTTCATATTTTTCATCAGTTTGCACTCTTATTGCATTCCTCATGTTGGCTGTTTTCCTCCCTCTACATTTGGCAGTTCCCCAGACAGTTATCTCTTGCAATTTCCTGTTGTTTGTGCTGTCTCTCTCTTGTCCTAACAGTTGTTGGCTGGTGTGTTTGCGGCAGCATCTTGGGGCCTTCAGCTTGATTCCTGAATGTCTCATGGCTCATCAAAGCACCACCTGCTGCTAAACCCAGCAGGTTTGAGTGCATTCTGTGTACATTTGTCATGTGGCTAGGTTAGGCCCGAGAACAAACACTGCCATTTTACATGTACACATTTCTTAAGTTGCCTCCTTTTCTACACAATGACTTCTGATTCACATTTGCTTGCGTGGCAGTGCAGGATTAGCTTCTCTGAAACTACGTTGCTTACAATTCCACTTTGTAAGTACACTATCACAACACCGTGGGGCTGATTACGATGGCGGACGGACTTGGTCCGCCCGCCATCGTAGCAGTGATTGGGACCGCTTGCCAGACATGCGGCGGTCCCACCACTGCGATTAGGATGCGCCCACCATGCTGGCGGGCGCATCCTGGGCCTTTAACATTGCGGGCGGTGCTGCTGGCTGAGCACCGTCCGCAATGTTAAAGGTGCTTGCACCGCATTTCCCTGCACAACGTGGCAGGCACCACGCGGTGCCTGCCACTTGGTGCATGGGAATGCAGGGGGGTACCATGGGTACCCCCCAGTGCAGCGACACCCCCTCACCCCCAAGGGGGGCCCGCAACGGGCCCCCAAACCCAATCCCCGCCAGCCTTTCCATGGCGGCATCGCCGCCATGGAAAGGCCTCTACACAGACACATCCTAATATGGCAGACGGTGCCTGCTAGGCACTGCCACCATATTAGTGGCCCTGCTCCGCTTGCCAGGAAATCGGTGCTTTTGCCACCGGCGGAAAAGCGGCGGACAGACTTTGCGTCTGCCGCGATACCCACCGCCATCCTAATATGGCGGTGGGTAAATCTCATTGTGATGGCGGAACGATGGCGGTGGCGATCGTTCCACCATCGTAATGAGCCCCCTTGAACATTTAGTACAAGGCCTGAACAAACATTGTGCAAATGTTGTTATTTGTTATTCAGAAATATCAATAGGGTAACTGTTCTTGTAAGAGTGTATTTCAGGGTGAAAAATAATACACATGAGAGGATCTTCCTATTTAGGAAGTAGTGCCCTCGCACACCCATAAGGGTGTCATGCTTCATCATCAGGCTTTTGCTCCTTGTGGGGTCAGCGCTGCAACACCCAATGGGCCCTGCAAGAGAAGAGGGCTCTTTGGCAAAGATCTTTTAATCAAATAGCCGTGATGGTGAGTGCGGGTGTGTGGGGTAGGTGAAGTGGTGAGGTAAAAATACCTAAGGAGTACCAAAAAAGTAATTTATTCTAGGGTCCCCTTGGTAGGGATAAAAGCAATGTGTTAATTGTTAGCTCCTAATAATGAAGAGAAACAATCCAGTGACGGGTGCAAATAGTGTAAGTCGTGTATGTCGACATGTTTCACGCCTTAGTGGTCCAGGAGGGATCCATGGCGTTTCGTCAGGACCAAAAGAATGATAAATGAATATCCCTACCCTAAGTCAGGGTTGGGAGGATGAGTGCTGGTCAGGGATTCATATGGTGGCACTGTGAGCTAGCAGGCCTGCAGGCCAACATATCCTGAGGGGGTGCATGGAATCAGTCTGGCACCATTCCAACATTTGTGTGGTCCAAAATTTGAACAATTCCTACTGAGAAAGTGGAAACCGTACAACATGGTGCCGCCAACGTTGGTAGATTGGGTTCTAATTAAATGGAGCGCCTGAGTAGTTCTCTCGTGCATACCCAGAGACCCCTACCCACCTCCTAACCGGAGATGTCCATGGTGGACTATCCTCCTCAGCTCATTAGGTAATCCCTATGAACTGGCTGTAGGTAGTTCAAGCTTGAACTTTTCAAAGGATTTTACAATTGTGTTACCCTCTCTGAATTCCATTATTTACAATGTCGGAACCAGAAACAGAGACACTTAACATTGCTGAGAATTGCAGACATGCAGTTACTCAGAAACTATTACAACATGGTCTCACACTTACGCGTGAGATGTGACCTTTGTGGTTAAGGCTCACGAAGCATATAGGGCAGAGGTATTCTATTCATGGTTTATATTCCCAGCAGCAGACAACACGACAAGGCTATTTCACAACTACACACAAGATGAAGTTCCAAACAACTACACACCATATGAAGAAATAGAAATACCTTTAACATACCAATAACATACAAATTGATTTGATGACGCCCTGCCACACACAACAAAAAATGTTAGACTGGGCCCCCTTAGCAATGATGGAGCAACATGGCCAGTCTTAGTCGGATGTACACCACATCCTGATGTCGATAATTTATCAGCAGTACAGTTTTGTAGACTGTACAAATATTTGGTGACAATATACAGATGTTTGGCACAGTTCGTTATGCGAACATTAACACTAAACCCTGTGCGGACTACTCAAGCTGCACAACCACAATTGGCTACACCGGGCATCAGCCCACAAACACTAAATGCAGTCATGGGTAAAGTTCCCATCAGAGGAGAGGAAATTTGCTTGCCAATGGGGAAAGCTCCCCCTGTGCAAGACTGCACCACTTGGTGTACAGTTTTTGCTGCAGTATATAGCAGAACACATTGTACCCCTTCATTAGCTATTTTGCCAAACGTGTTTAAACAAACCCCAAATGAGTACGGGCAGCAACTACCCTGCATTTAGGGATAAAACTGATGGGCAATTTTGCCGTAGTATCCCCCATTATGTTAAGTAACATTAAAGGGGAAGCAGCACTGTTGGCTATATGCCAGCATCTAAGGGATTTGGCACTGGGACAACAGAAGCATGAATTACCTAAAATTATCGAAGAAACCTATGCTACCCTAGGTAGAGATCATTTGGGAGCCAGACCTGGGAAACCACAACTAAAGAGTAATTCTGAATAGGATAACTTTAAGCAGGCACTTGAGTCTTCTACAAAGAAGAAGTGGGATAATAAGAAAAGCACAGACCAAACTAAATCACGGGTTGGGTCTGCTCCACAGGAAGCCACTGAGAAACGCTGTAACCTGCATAACCATGATAATATAAGACTGCCTGGCAGGTATCAGGATACTGATACACATTCGTCTCGTTCCTTTCAGGAGTCATCTGCAAAAAGTTCGGAGCGAGGTGGACAGTCAGTGAGCAGATCGGAGGAGTATGTGAAACCGAAGAAGGACCCACAACGCTCATCTAACTACATCATTAAACAGGAAGACAAACATCAAAACATCAGTTCAAAAAGAAGAAGGTAGCTGGAATTAAGGTCAAGCATGCCACAAATATTGAGGACACTACGTCTGAGCAGGGAATGGGCTGTGACCATGCTAGACAGCACAGCAGAGGTCACCATAGTTCACCAGAACCTGATGGATTGTCTGGTGGGAGTAGCACTGAGTGAATATATCCAGTTGGAAACAACGGATACTAGAGTAAGTGTCCCACATCGTTTGTATGAAATACAACTCTAGCTGGAGGGGAATGTACCTAGGAATATTAATGTCCTCTTTTTGAAGGATTTGTCATTCGGCTACGATATTCTTTTGCCCAAAAAGGATTGGCCACATGAATTCATGATGGATTGCCCGAATGGAGAAATTAATTTTACCTGCTTTTTCTGACCTCGTCCCAGAATCAGTTAAACATTCATATGCTAAGGAGTGGGCATTAGCAGTAGCTCCTGCGTTATACTGTAACCATGTGGGTGGGATGACGGTTTCCCTTATCATGAAATACCACTGAGGTCGACCCCACAAGCTCAAAGACAATACCCCCTTAAAAATGAGGCTAGTGGGGCGTGGCCAACCATCATGGCTGACCGGACGTGATTCCGATCAGCTCCTCGCCATGCCCATCCGAATCAGTGGAATTTTGCGCCCTAAATGCCCCGATCGTGCCGTGGGAGCTCTCTCGCGGCTCCGGTGCCTTGAGGGGAGGTGACCAGTCGGTGGCAAAACCGCCGGGTAGACCCACGGCGATGCTGAGAACCCAACCCCCCGGGCTCGGGGGAAGTAACATGGCGGCAACCGACATGAAGCTCGACTAAGACCCGAGGCGCTCCACGCCAGCAGGCTGATAGCCGGTGAGGGGGAGACGTGCAGCGGAAGCCGAAAGCCACCACAGAGCTGGGAACCGGGGGCTGCCCCCGAAATTGACATTTGGTGTTTCCGACTGCAGCGTTTATGCGGGGCGCCCGCGGAACGCGACGCGCCCTCGGCTCACCCACCTGGGTGGCGGAGCCAGTCCCGGGGACATGCGGCGCAGATGAGATGGAGAGCATGAAGGTCACAGATCTCCATCTCATCTGCGCCGCATGTCCCCCGGGACTGGCTCCGCCACCCAGGTGGGTGAGCCAAAGGGCGCGCTCGCGTTCCGCCTGCTGGCGTGGAGCGCCTCGGGTCTTAGTCGAGCTTCATGTCGGTTGCCGCCATGTTACTTCCCCCGAGCACCTAGGAGGGGTCCACCGGTGGCGGCGACCCCTCAGGCTTGAACGCGACTAGGAGAGTGATTCCCCTGCAACCGACTCTAAAGGGGTCCGTACTCGCAAGGTCGGATCTTACGCTGAAAAAGGGCCCCCACGCTCCTCATCCTGCCCCAGGGGAGGTCGGCTCGCGCCTCCAGATAACGCTGGTACTGTGCGTCCCTGCTGGTTTTGAAGCGCACAGATCCCTGGTTCTCCAAGCAGCCACCTAGAGAGGCCTCTGACATCTGCGACTGGTGTTTCGTGGCAGCGCCGGGCTCTCAGCGGTCCCCTCGACTTCAAGACGCCCCTTGGACGTGGAACGAAAGGATCCCTATGCCACCCAAAAAATCCCAGCCCACTAGGGTCTCCAGCTTCTTCTCCCCAACAGCCAAAGGGACAGTGTGCGCCGATCCCAAAGTCTCCCACGGCACCATGGAGATCTCCAGGGAGGAGCTGTTGGCCACCCTTAGGGAGTTCAAGCAGGAACTGCGGGATGACATCAAGTCGGACATTGGGGCTTCCCTCGATGGGTTCAAGACAGAGATGGGTGGCTGTTTCGTGGTGCTGCAGGCAGACTTGTACTCAGTCGGAGCTCGCACTCTCGATCTTGAAGCCAAACAGCAAGACTTGGAGGAACGTTTGCGGCCTCTAGAAACCCAGTCTGATGACCTCCACGCACAGCTACAGGCCACGCAGCTCCGGTGTGAAGATTTAGAAAATCGCTCTTGGCGGGAGAACATCCGCGTGAGAGGTCTGGAGGAAGGATGCGAGGGTCCCGACCTGGAGACCTTCATGGTGGGACTCTTTTCTACAATTTTGGGGGATTTTGAACCGGAGGTACGCCTTGAAAGGGTCCACAGAGTGGGACCTCGAGCTCCAGGGGACACCAGAAAGCCCCGCGACGTGCTAGCGAAATTTAGCTCCTTCAAGGTCAAAGAACGAATCCTCCAGAAAGCTCGCTCCATGGACAAGATCACCTTCCAAAACTCAGAATGCTCGCTTTTCCAAGATGTAGCCCAAGCCACGCTAGCCCGGCGCCACCAATTTCGTCCAATCACGTCTACCCTGAGAGAGCGTCCGGTGCGCTACCGCTGGACTTACCCTTTTGGCCTAGCCTTTACCTGGGACAACCAAAACTACCACTGTACAACCTTGGACGAAGCGGCCGCCATCCTGAGCATTGAGGTGCCTACATCAATAGGCGCGACATCCGACAGATGGGCTGAGGAGAAGAGGGGTCAAAAGAAAAAAGGAGGAGGCCCCTGGCTTCAGCAGCGTAGATCTAGAAAATCCCCGGAGGGTTGACGATACTGAGCCGCCATGACACCCACGCCGACCTTCTCGGACGCTTTCGTTGCAGTAGAGAAAGACGCACATGCATACCTCCGAACATTTGATGCCATAACCAGTCAAGCTATTGACTTCCACTGATTTCCTTATCAATGAGACAATCAATGGCCCGCGGCGGTGGAATTTTGGTCCACCCCAGTTCTTGCTCGTAACGAGGTCCTCCTCTATGATTGAGGGTCTCCGCGAGCATGTTATTGCACTAAGTTGGACTTGGTCTAATTTTTTCTATTTTACCTTGTCCGGTTTTTCTTTTTTGTTTTTAGGTGTCACGGTCCTTGTCTTTTTAGCCACTATTTACACTTTGGAGCCACTAGGATGGGGTCTGGGGTGGGGGAGCTGGCCGGTTGGGGGAGAGAGGGGAGGTGGGTTGAGCCTAGCTTTCCAGGCAAAGATGTCAAATGGCAGGGTTAAATTCTTTATCTTGGAATGTTAAGGGGCTGAACTCTCCCAATAAGCGGCAACGGATTTGGAAGTTCCTTTGAGATCAGCAGATCACAATTGCGGCCCTCCAAGAGACACACCTTACCCGCAAAGAGGAGCACCGCTTGAAAGATAGGGCATACCCCCAAATTTACAGATCCTCGGCACATACCAAACACAATGGAGCGGCACTTCTCTTTCACTCCTCGACCCCATTCCTACACCAGGCCAACCGCACTGATAAAGAAGGGAGGTATGTGATGGTTAAGGGGGAGATGCGGGGCAGAACCTACACCTTTGCCACTCTTTACGCCCCCAATACAGGCCAACATGATTTTCTCAACACCTTCTTGTCCACTTTGGGAGGCTTCGCCAGCGGGGATGTCATACTGCTGGGTGATTTTAACTTAATATGGGACCAGACGATGGACACTACACATAGCCACAGGGCGACAGGGGGCGGTCTTCAGCCAACCGCTCAAAGCGACGATACGGGGATTAGGACTGGTGGATGTTTGGAGGACAGAACATCCCACGACCCGTGATTACTCTTTTTTTTCCCACTCATACAGGACGTACTCCTGCATAGACCACGCCTTTTTAAGCTAGTCCCTTCTTCCGAAGGTGGTAGGAACTCAGTTTCACCCAATTTGCCTCTCGGACCATGCGCCCTTGGAGCTGACCCTTGATTGGCCTGCTCCCCGCTCCAAATATGCCAGATGGTACTTTCCTAATTATTTAACGTGAGATAGGCTCCTCCGAGATGAGCTCAGACAAGCAATCACGGACTTTTTCGAACTCAATGACCCAGCCCAGACCTCGCTAGCTAACAACTGGGACGCCTTCAAGTCAGTTATCAGGGGGAAGTGTATGGAACTAGACGCGGCGCTCAAAAAGCAACGTATGGGAGAACACCTCCTCCTAGAGAGCGAACTGCGGTCGGCGGAAGCGGACCACAAAACTTCTCACTCAGTACAGACACTCCGCAAGGTCACCCAAGTTAGGGGGAAACTTCAAGCGATATACACGAATGGGGCCGAAAAGACCCTTCTGCATCTACAAGCGTGCAACTATGAGGGGGGAAACAAGGTAGGGACACTACTGGCGCGCCAATTACGGATCCGGCAAGAGAAGAACTACATTCAAAGAGTGGAGGGTGGCGGGGAGTCCCCACACCAGAGCGAGGCAGACAAGGCCAAAGCCTTTGGAGACTTTTATCGCAACTTATACACAGCAGATCAACCGGATCTGCAAGCACAAGACCAATACCTGGCAGATCTCTCCCTTCCGCAAGTGCCCGCCTTTACCAACGAATTGCTAAACCGCCCCATATCCGCTGAAGAGGTTCAAAAAGCGGTTTATTCACTCAAGCTCTCAAAAGCACCAGGTCCGGACGGACTGAACGCCCACTTCTACCGTACTTTCGCGCCCGACCTCGTTCCCCGCCTAGTCACACTGTTTAATCATATCGCCTCCATGCAACAAGTGACCCCCTCAATGGGTGAGGCTCTGATCTCCGTTATCCCCAAACCAGGGAAAGATCCAGCCCAATGCGCCTCTTATTGGCCGATTGCGCTGCTCAACCTGGACGCTAAGCTGTACTCTAAGATTCTGGCCACCCGCCTGGAACACATTATGCCGTTCCTGGTACAAGCTGATCAAGCGGGGTTCATTAAGGGGAGGCAAACCCATGACAACTTGCGAAGAATAATCCACCTGATAGAAAAGGCACAACGGAAGGCAATACCCACGGTCCTCCTCGCGCTGGACGCGGAGAAGGCCTTTGACCGGGTGGATTGGGCCTTCCTGACCCGCACTCTACAGCGCTTTGGTTTTGAGGAACCTTTTATTGGTATGGCCAAAGCGAACTACCATGCGCCGCGCTCCACGGTCCTTGTAAATGGAGTGGCCTCAGCGCCATTTGCCCTCACTCGAGGCACCCGTCAGGGGTGTCCTCTATCCCCCCTTTTATTTGCGCTTAGCATCGAACCGTTTGCAGAGCGCGTTCACTCCAACCCTGATATACGGGGTGTTCCATTTGGCTCAGACGAGCATAAGATCGCTCTCTTCGCCGACGATGTGCTCCTCCCCGCCACGAGTCCACAGACTTCCCTCCCGGCGATTCAGACGGAGCTTGGCCTCTACGAAAGGGCCTCGGGTTTCAAGGTAAACCTATCGAAATCTTATCTCTTGAACCTCACAGTTCCCAAAGCTGCCATGCAGACCATCGAAGCGGGGTCCCCCTTTCGCGGAGTGCAGAAAGAGATCACCTATTTAGGTATAAAGCTCACGCCGAAAGTAGAGCACCTCTACAGGGCTAACTTCCCCCCACTGCTGCGTCAACTCCAGGCGGACTTCGCTAGATGGAGGACGGCCTACCTTTCATGGATAGGGAGAATAAACGCCGTTAAAATGAATGTCTTGCCGCGACTACTGTATCTTTTCCAGGGCCTCCCAATTCCAGTGGAGAGGGCACTCTTCTCTTCGATAAAATCAATGGTCACCAAGTTCCTCTGGCAGGGGGCGGGCGAGGCTTTCTAATAGCACGCTGACTAGGGCAAGAGAGGAGGGGGGACTGGCTCTACCGGACTTTCGGGGCTACTATAGAGCTGCTTAACTGAGGGTCATAACTGAGTGGTCCCTGCGGGAGTCCGATAAGCACTGGCTCCACATAGACAGGCAAATCACGGGGTGATCGATCTGGGACCTCCTCTGGAAACACAAACAGCACCGACCGCGCAACGCCTATATAAGTACTCCCACGGCGACCACCCTGAGGGTATGGGACGAAGTAAACAGATCTACCCCCCTTACCTCCTTTCCCTCCCCGTACACGCCCATACACTACAACCCCGAGTTTCCTCCGGCCCTACAGGAAGGCCCATTTGACGCGTGGCGGGAGGGGGGCTGCCTCATGCTTTCCCATCTCTTCGAGGGGGGGGAGACTGCTCTCCTTCCCGGAATGTGCAAAGGAATTTAAACTCCATTCCTCCGAAGAATTCCGTTACCTGCAACTTAAACATTGGACTCTGCAGCCACATGTGCGGCTGGCCGCTACCCGGGAGCTGCTTCCCATAGAATCATTTGCTCAGTCGGGGGCCTCCTCAAGAGGCACTATCTCCTTTCTTTATTCACTCCTCCGCTCTCAAGGCTCCACAAACACTCCGCGGCACCAACTCTTATGGGACACCATGCTGAATACTCCTCCAACGAAAAAACAATGGACCTCACTATACAGAGATATCCCTAAGTTTAACCGGTCTATGCACCTCAGGGAGGCACAATACAAAATTGTTTACGATTGGTATCTACATCCTCACCGACTACACACTATCTTCCCTAATACCTCAGACAGGTGTTGGAGGGGCTGTGGGCAATTGGGAGACTTCAGACATATTTGGTGGGACTGCCCGCACATTAAGCCATTTTGGGAAGAGGTCCTTGCCCAAATCAAGCAGATTCTGGGATACCCGATCTCCAACACATTAGAGCACACACTACTGGGACTCAGAGACACCAACTTAAAGCACCAAACACATGGGCACCGCTCCTTGATGTGGCTTTGCCTCGGGGCGGCCAAGATGGCAGTGGCCGCAGCCTGGAAAAAGTCAGAAGCTCCTTCTCTCACTCAGTGGCACGCCAGATTATGGCGCGCCTTGACGATGGAACGAATGGCAGACATTGTGGAGGACTCCAGCAAAGGATTTGACTATATATGAGGGCCAATAGTTGAGTATCTCTCCGATGGGCTGCCCCTATTTGCCTGTGGGCCAAGGCTGCGGGCCCTTCACCTCTTCCATATCTAGGGCTCCCACTAACCCCTTCAAGACCACGTAAGAGAACACCGATACTCACACCCCGTCAACTCTTTCACAGCTTCCGGATATAACATTCCTAATAGTGCCTTCCTGATCTTTTTTTTGTTTGACCGTGACACCTCAGGTTCTGTTTTTTTTTTCTTATTGTTCGATTTTTGGGAGGTTGGGATGGGGGGGTAGGGGGGGGGACATGGGTATTAGACATTGATATTATATGCTGATTGCCACTTACTAGTTCACACACTGTATTGGTTCAACTAGCCTACTGTACGAAGTGGCTGATAATTTGCAACGGGATCCTCACCCCCTACAAATTGTTTTTGTACACCTGTATACTCTGCTATCTTTAAAACAAATAAAAAGATGTTTGATAAAAAAATGAGGCTAAAAAACAAGTTAGGGAAATTCTCCAACAACCTGAAACCAGTGTGTAATAGAAAGTTGCACCTCTTCAATGAATAATCCCTTGTTTCCCGTGATGAAACCAGATCATTCATATCACCTAGTATTAGATTACAGACATTTAAACACAACTACTCACACATTTGCAGCACAAAACGCGCACAGCCTGGCACTAATGAACAACATAGTGAAAAAACAAAACCACACTAGATATCTCAAATGAATTTTTCTGCCAAAATATAGAGCCTGGAAGCAGGGATTTGATTGCATTCAGCTCGCTGAGTTCTCAGAGGCAATTCTGTCAATTGTCTTAAGGGTATAAGATAGCCCCGGGCTGCTCTCTCCTCAAGTAACAGAACTTTTACAAAATTTTGATGACCAGGCATTGTCCTATGTTGATGACATATATTTGACCGATGATCACCTTTCAATACATTTGACAAGAGTAGATCGCATAGTTCTGGTATTTGCTCACATGGGCTGCAAATTTAACTTTAAAAAATCGAAAATTGCCCACCTCAATGCCCTGTTTTTGTCAGCAGTCAAGTGAAGGCAAAAGCCGTGCAACACATTTCTTTGGGAAGAGTGTGCTATTACAACCTCCGACTACGTTGAAGAGGTTACAGTCTATATTGGGATTCCTAGATTTTGGCAGAATATAATTCCAGATTACATAGAACGGGTTAAACCATTCTGCAACCATATTTATCCATATTTCTCAAGCACACACTGGACCACTGAACACACACAAAAATTATGTTCAGTATAAGCCAACAAACACTTACACACATGTGTAAACTCAACAAACCTGGTGATCCACGTAATTGTGGGGGCATCAGTGTACACCTACGTGATGGTGACACTGTACAAATCGCATATAAATCACATTTATACACCAATGCTGAAATGCGTTTTGCATTGATAGAAAAAATACTGACAGCGGTACAGACTGCTGTGGTGAGGGAGAAAGCACTGCCTCAGGGAAAACAAATTATTGTCGTGACCCTGGTGCCAACCTTAGAGGCCATCACAAGAGCAAGCATTCCAAATGCAAAATCATTACATCTACGTTGAATACAATGGGCTGACTCACTCACCGCAACAGATGTAGACCACAGATTTGACTCTACACTACAAACACAAGCCATTTTGCAACACGAACATGAATATCCTCTGCCTAATAAAATAATGCATCTAGATCAGCATGATTGCATCATATATACTGATGGTTCTGCACAGCCTTCTGTAGGGACAAAGCACCAATATTCAGCAGCATGCGCTACCGGGCACATGCCGGATGGAGAATTCCATCCAGAGAAAACCTACACGCAGTCACTTGGTGACTGCACTGCACAATTGGCTGAACTTATGGTTCTAATACTGGGCCTGGAGAATACGTATCCCGCATTCCCCACACTCGTAGTGTGTGATTTGTATTATTGTGTCCAGTCTTATAATGAGTTTCTACACTACTGGAGCCAGAATGGATTAAGAGATGCAAAAGGTTGCACAATCAACAAAATATGCTTTGGGAACTGGTGGAAAAGCTGAAAGATTGCTTGCCACAAACTCATGTAATCCACACATTGAGTCATCGACGTGTTGGTGTACACGTTTCAGGGAGTTCCATGGCTGATGAAGCAGCAAAAGCAACAGTGCAAACTGCTACAGTCACTGCAATTACTTGTTCAAGTACAAGAATAGATACAGACATCATGAAGGCTTTCCTCTCAAGTACTCCTACAAATTAGATGTGCAAAACATACAATTTTCTCACATTCCTGGAGTGGGGGATACAGTAATACCAAACTCAGACCACAGGTTAGGTTTAATTCTAGCTGCACATGAGGGTCTTGCATCCGTACAAGCAGAGGTGGCAGCTACAAATTCATTATTTCAGCAGCGCTATTGGTGGCCAGGTCTCCATAAACAGACCAAGAACTTTTTCCTAAAATGCGACATCTGCCAGCAGATGAAGGGTTCCATCGTGGCACATCCACCACAGACATCTCTACTGATTTCTAACAAACCTCTGGCTTGTGTCTATCAAGACCATTGTGGCCCTTTGTCATCAGATGGGGCTTATAAGTATATCTTGGTTGCAGTGGATTCCTGCTATCAATTCCTGTGGGTATGGCCACACCGGTTGGCTGACGCCGGAACTGTTATAAAGGATCTGCAAGTCTTTATCGGGACATATGAAGTGGGCACACTACATTCTGACCAAGGTCTGGCGTTCGCCTCCATGGCTTACAAAGGTGCCATGGGAAGTTTGCGTGTGACCCTGCAGTATTCCTCCCCATACCATCCCAAGGGAAATTCGGTCATGGAGAAAGAAAACAGAACTTAAAGAAGTATTTAACAGCTAAGGTAGTAGGCTCAGGTCACAGTTGGGGCCATCATCTATCTGGGGTCCAGAGGGCACTTAACAATCTGCCTAGAAAATCCCTGGGTGGTCAGACTCCACACAAGATCCTGTTTGGGGTAAAAATGTGGGTCCCAGACCTCGACAGTCCCAGCACAGTGGCAGCTGAAACACCATTTGATCTACATGAAAGTCTGGCTATTTTACAGGAACTGAACAGTTTCCAGGATGAACAAAGTAACGTCCAAGTAAAACACACTGCCACTAGTGAAGTGAAGGAAGTGCCGGCAGCTCCTGGTCGGATCCCGAACATTTGGGATCCGGTCAGGGAGAAAATTGTGGACAAGAAAAAATGTGGGTGATTCTACAGAGCACCTCTACTTGTCATGGCTGTCAGAGGTACCATAACTGTACTTCTTCTGCCTCTTGCCAGCTGCAAAAACAAGAGATTCATCTCCATTGATCTGATCAAACCACACTATATGGCTGATTCTCAACAGTAGGCATTGTGGGCTGCTGGGTAGTCACCTGCCTCCTCTCACTACCATACAGGAAGTTAGGATGAAAGCTTTAATAACTGATGAAACCTCTACTCCCCAACAGGAGGGAGCAGTAACCAACAATGAAGTATCCCTTCTACCTATTACTACAACAACTACTGTACAATCGACTAGTACAGAAACACAAATTTCATTGTGGAATCCTGACCCGAATGCTGTTTAAGTAAATGTACCACGGATCGAGTCATCTCCCAGTTCTACAAAACCTGAAGAGCTGCCAAAAATAGTTCGGACTACCTCTGGCTACTTCATCGACTTTGATGACTTTTCCTCTGATTCAGCTAATCTACCAGCACAACCACCTCTACGATTTCGGATGAGACTGCATATTTTCTATCTTTGGCTGAAAAAGACATACTTTGTTCCTCCATGGTTACACCTTTGGATTTCAATTGTGTTAATTTTCCTGGTCCTTTGGATTGGTTTTGTGACAGTCTTTTTCCTGCTTCTAAGTGGACACTATCTCCCAGAACACTCTGCTGTACAACTGGTAAACTTGATTCTAAAACCACATTCTCAATCACACAAAGAACAAAGAGACCTTTCCCTAGTGAACATTTCAGCCGTTCCCGTTCCTGATGGGATTGTTTGGGATAGGATATCATATGATGTGCATGCTCCTACTGAACTTTTACAAAATTCCATATTTGTTTAAATTATCGTTTAATGACATCTTCACCCTTAGTACTATCTCTGTTGATTAGGATATTGATACAGTGCATGAAATGCTAGAAGATCTAGGGCATTCTACTGTTTTTTTCTTCCGATGAACTGTAGGAAAGCACATCTAATTATGATGAAATGTTTTGTTTCCAACATTATGGTCATCATTTTTTGCATAAAGCAAGTACCCCACGTTCTGTTTTTAATTACACACAATGAGAGCATTGCCCTACACAACCACAGGGTAGCTTTTCCGGTTATGATACATTAGTCCCAGTGTCTTATTATTATAAGCTCACACCATCACCTGCACAGAAAAATATGCTAACAAACACCAAGCTGATTTATTCTGCTTCCTTTCTTTCCCGGCTGTCCACACAAGGGTTCAACATTTGGAGGGACGCTATTGATGTCAAATCAATTTGGGGGACAAGAGATTGGCAAGTTCAGGGGAACGAGGCGTTGTTTAGAGTCTGCCTTATACCACAACAGATGATTCTCCTGAACAAAACTGTGCAACAAACATCATGTCTTGGTTTAGCTAGATAAAGGCCTAAATTCCGGTGTCGTAATAAGGAAACTGAAGTTTTTCTTGGCTGTTCTGGCTGCGAGAATGCCTTAAGTGGTTCCTTAGTGTGCAAGAAAGTTTCGCTTCATGGCGCTTGTAATGCATCCGTAGCAAACGTATCTTGCAACTTTAAAGGTTCCCCAGCAGCCATGATTCAGCCGGCTTTCAGATGGCTCTCTAATGAGAGTTATTTGATGTTGAATGACAAGGTTGCTGCGGTATGAGACTGGGCATAACGGTTTCTTCCGTTGTCATTTGTTTTACACAGGCACTGTTTCCACCTGTCCGTACTGTTAGGGAGGCGAAGCTTTGGCCTTCGATAAAGCTTTTGAACGTGCACTTTGATGCCCTGAGCAGACTGAAAGCCTTGCTATTTCTGAAACATGTGCCCTTAACATCTGCAAAGGAGACATTTGATCTTCAAGCTGCAAGGTCCTCTTTGGAGATACAGTCGCTATTCCATACTAATTTCCCACAACATTTTGGAGAATTGGTGCACCACAATTTTAACATGTCTCATAGTGCGGGGTAGCACACTTTTTAAAAACCTTAGGCTCTGGTTTGGTTAGCACCTTCCAGACAGTCTTTGGAGTCATTCTTTCATTCATTCACTCCGTGCTCGGAAGCTTCTTTGGAGGTCTTCCGCTGGTCCTGATTGTTGGGACTGTGATTTAATTTTTTCTGCTCTGCAATGGATGTCCCATTTCGAGATCAAAGGGAACTGGCACTACCGCATGTGGTCCCCTTGCCATGAACGCATGGTATAATGTTTCGCCGCACCCTTGCTTCAGGAATTAAATGAGCATTGGTTCTTAACTTTTTGGCCTGTGTGGCTTCACTGCGCACAGCCTGTATTCTGCTGTGCACTTTCGAGTGTGCTTCGGACTTGTGTCTAGGAACGCAATTGGTTCAGCCAGTGGACATGGAAGTACTGGTAGACCCCTTAAAGGCCCATTTGTGTCGATGTCCTTTGCGTTTACCATTGCTTCTGAACACATTCTATGAGTCTTCCAGGGATGCTTCTGCTCCTGGTAAGCTAGATCTTGGTTGTAGTTCTGCGGATTTTCCACTGGCTATGGTCCCTTCTTCAGCGGCTGCTGTGTGGGTAGGATGGGAACACGTTTGCTCCATAAACCTGCCCTGAGGTGTGTCTCTGGGATCATCGTCTACGGTTGCTGGGAACAGAAATGTTTTGTCTACCTCTCGGAACACATAAACAATTGACTATTCCGTTTGGTGGGAATGTTTTGATTCAGCCTGTTTTTAACATTCTAAATTTCTTTTAAATTTGATTTTATTCACTATTATATTTTTAATATTAGCTTTCTGTATGGTTTGGTTGTCAAACTGTATGATTGTCTTTTTAATAATTTTAGCATCTTTTATATGAACATATGCTGTAGAATTGCTCTGGATAGCTTTCTTATTGTTAGATAGCTTTTGTCGACTCATTTCCGAGGAATGGGTGTCACGTGGCTAGGTTAGGCCTGGTAAGAAGCACTTCCATTTTACATGTACACATTTCTTATGTTGCCTTCTTTTCTACACGATGAATTTTGACACACATTTGCTTGCGTGACAGTCTCTCTGAAACCACGTTGGTTACAGTTTTACTTTGGTATTTTTTTATTTTTTTTTATTGAATTTTATTAACTGTAAATCTCAGGCATAATACAGTGATACATTTTGCATTAGAATTCACAATGATTACCATGTCATCGCAAATGTATACCACATATTATAACAAAGATAGGACAATAAAGAAGGAAAAAAAACAGCAAACATAAAAAGAAATTCAAAAGATACAGAACTGGTGCCATGCAGTACCGTGTTACCACTTACAAATCCAAGACTGTCAGCTGATATGTATAATATAAACATGAAGCATTATAGTCCACACAGTGCTGTCCACTCAGGTACTAGAGTCTTGTATCGCATCTGGGTTTTCTAACAAATAGCATGTGAGTGGGGCCCAAATGTTTTTAGGTCTAGAGGCCTCCGGCAGCTCCTCTGCATAAGTGTCCAATTGTTCTTTACAATAAACAAGCTCTTTCAACCACTGTCCTACCTTTGGTACTGTTCTCCCACCCCAGTGTTTAGCAACCATGCGTTTCGCCAATAAAGTGGTAACAGCTACAATGCGCCTGTTGCATGGCTTAAACTTTTTTACCAGACTCAGTAGGCATATCTCGGGTGAGCATTCTACAGTTTCCATTATAATCAACGTGAGTGTCCGGGTAACATTCATCCAGAAGTCGTTGTTGGAGCTACATGACCAAGCCAGATGTGCAAAATCTGCCCCATCCACCCCACATCTCACGCACTTAGCATCTTCGCGCAGCCCGTATCTCTTCAACCTCATCGGTGTAAAATACATTTGATTCGGAAACTTGAAATGAATTATATGGAGATTGCGACCAGTCAACGCACAGCATGCCACCCAATCCTCCCAGATCATCAGCACATCCAACTGTCTATTCCATTTGTCAAGAGAGGTGGAGCCTTGCACCCCTGTTTCTCTTTGAGAAGCATTATACAGCCTGGTGATGAGCCCTGTAGATTCCCCCACTGTTAAAGCAATTTGTAATGCTTTCAGCATTTTCGGCTCCTCTGGGAATCCTGGGTCCAGCGTCATAACAGCCATGCGCAGCCTGGTGTAAACAAATCCCTGCATCGCATTGTATCGGGTCCCCGCTGTGAAGTCATTTAGGGATAAAACTTTCCATTTAGGTACATGTCCCCCAATTTAGTAATGCCGGCACCAGACAATATACTCAATGCCCCTTCTTGTGCGTCACCGAGATATCTGGGTGTGCTACGATCGGCAAGGCTGGTGCATATAGGTTTTCATGTCCTGCACAAGTACCCAGGGCCCTCCACGTGCCAACAGTGCACGCAACCATGTCAAACTCTTTCTTGTTTTCCAGTGTTTTGTGTTGTAGTACCATGGCCGTCAGTGGAATTGGATGTGCGTTGTCCGCCTCCATTGCAAAATGTGGTAGGTAACGCTGGGGAAAGTACCAATAATGCACAAATTGAGCATGTGCACAGAGATAGTATAGACACAAGTCTGGGGCTTCGAAGCCCCCCTTTTCAAATGGTAACGCTAATGTATCCCAGCTACATCTCAGTTTTTTTCCCTCCCATACCAGCCCCAGTAAACATGACTGCATGGCCTGAAAAATGGCTCTATTAAGCGGTAAGGGGATATTCCCACATAAATATAACAATTTGGGGAGAATTGTCATTTTGGTGACGGCTATCCTGTCGGCAAGGGACAGAGGGAGGCGGGTCCATCTAGCGACCTGATCACCCAGTTTAGCGATCACACGACCATAGTTCATACTGATTACAGTTTCAGGGTCTCTGTGCACCCAGACTTCCAAATATCGCATGGGTTCTTTTAACCAAACCAGCGGAAATTCCAACTCCAACACTTTTGTGCATTCTGTAAGGTGAAACACCGTAGACTTGCTCCAATTTATACCAAGGCCTGAGTATCGCTCGAAGCGGACATACTCTCTTAACAGGGACCCCAAATACAGTGCAGGTCCCCTAACATATAGCAGCATATCGTCTGCATACAGGGAAATTGCTAGAGGGCGTTGCCTGAAGCCCAGTGGCGCAACGGCATGGCCCTGTCTTATCTTGCAGGCCAAGGGCTCCAATGCCAAAGAGAAGAGCATCGGGGATAGAGGACATCCCGGCCTAGTGACCCTGCAGATAGCTATTGGATCTGAGACCACCCCATTTACACGCACCCTGGCAACTGGACCATTATACAATAGACACACCCATTTCAGGAAGAGCGGTGGCATCCTCATGCGCTGTAACACCAACACAACAAACATGTAATCCCAGCGAAAGGAGTCAAAGGCTTTAGCCGCGTCCAAAAGCACGGCCGCAGCTGGAAGCTCGGGATCCAGCTGATGCAGAACAGCAAATATAGTACGTAAGTTATGTGTTGTGGATCTTTTGGGTACAAACCCCGATTGGTCCGGTAGAACCAAATTGGGGATCAGGGGTTGCAATCTATTAGCAATTATTTTAGCTAATATTTTAGTGTCAATATTTATCATGGAGAGTGGCCTGTATGACTCACATCTATTAGCTACTTTATCTGGTTTAAACAACGTAACTATTAGGGCTTCTCGGAGGGAGGGGGAGAGTACCCCCGTTTCGTATGCCTCAGTGTAAACCTCCAGTAGCCAGGGGGCCAGCAGGTCTACATAGGCCTTATAGAATTCGCTCAGCAAGCCATCTAGGCCCGCCCCCTTGCCATTAGGGAGCGACACTATGGCCTCTTTAACGTCCTCGAATGTCCAGGGTTGCGTGAGGCACTCACGCTGGCCCAGGGACAGCCAGCCCAGCGCTATATCATCTAGATAGTGTGTGAATTCTGATTTCTCCACCGGCGATACCGGTCCGTATAGTTCAGAAAAAAACCTCATGAACACCTGACTGATGTCCGGAGTGGTATAGTGAGTCTCCGAACTGTTGTCTAAAATTTCTACAATGTGATCTTGACTTGCCCACGATCGCAGTTTACTGGCCAAAGAGCGGCTCGGCCTGCCACCCTGAACATAGCGCCGCGCAACCGATCTCCTGGATCTATGCCGCGCTTTTTGCTCGGCCACCTCATCATATTCTGATATTAAATCTCTTGTTTGGGCCAACAGAGTGGGGGTGGGAGCCCGCGCATATGCACATTCCAACTCGCGTATCTCATCTTCCAACGTGCGCAGCCTAGTTCGCAATGACTTTAAGACCCCGGCTTGGGCTCTTATGCATACCCCGCGGATAGTAACTTTAAAGGCCTCCCATAGAGTCCCAGACCCCTCAACCGTGCCCTCATTCTCAGATAAATAATTGGTAATAGCAAACCCAATTGGGACACGGAATACTTGGTCCAGCAGTGACAACGGCTGTAGGCACCATTGGAATGCCGGCCTCGAGAAAGTAGGTACGGTCAACTCCAAAAGCACAGGGGCATGGTCAAAGAGTGTCTTGGCAAGGTGGCGGACCGACAGAGACCATGCACCAACCTCCTTAGATACAAGCCAATAATCCAGTCTGGACCATGAGCCAAGCACAGTGGACACGAATGTGCCCTCCCTGCCATTTGAGTTGCGGCTGCGCCACACATCAACGAGGCCCTCTGCCTCCATTGTCTTACTTATCATCTGTGCAGCATGATTGCCATGCCATAACATATTGGTGGACCTGTGCAATTGTGAGTCTAGATATACATTTAAATCGCCACCCCAGATCACCACCGCAGAGGGCAACACAGCCATCCGCCTCCAGATGTCATTATAGAACGCGGGGTCGTCCACATTAGGGCCATAGGAATTTACAAACAGAAGCCTCGTGCCCCCCAAGCAGCCCTGCAGCAGGAGCACCCTCCCCTGATCATCTTTCTCTGAATGGGTCAGTGAGATCAGGGTTCCTTTCCTTATCAATATCAGCACACCTCTTGAGTATGTGGAATAGGATGACGCAACCCTGTCCACAGCCCAGCGTGCTCCCACATTCGGTTCTGTGTGCTTAGTGAGGTGTGTTTCCTGTAAGAACGCCACCTGGATGTCTTGCCTGTCTAAGTACGCTAGCACCTTACGGATCTTTTTAGGGTTATTGAGGCCCCGCACATTACATGTTGACAGTTTAATAGTACCACCAGGGCTTTGCCTTACGTATTCGTGACCTGCTATTGTGATTATCACAAAAATTTCCAACAGCACTGTGCATCAGATCTACCAACACATGCGGCCTGCATAGCACCTGTATCAAAACGTAAACAACTAACCCTTCCCCACCCACTTCAGCACCCTCAACTTGCCAAAGCCATCCCAAAAACAGATAAAAATAACCCACTTACAGAGCATAGTCCACAAATAGATGTGGGGTACACCCATGGGGGAACACCAGAGTGCAATCAACCTCCCAGATAAAAGGGAGGTGGCCGAACCTACACAGAGACCTCGCTCATCAGTCACGTATCCATACATAGGAGGGCTTGTGTGTATGAGGTATGTGGCAACAATATTATGATTGTATTTACGCACCAATGGGCGGATGTACGATCAGTAATCATGCGGAATCAGCATTGTTCGAACATCTCCCACATGTACGAATACCCTCCGGCTCGATCTCTGGCAACAATTTCCACCTCTATATGACAGTTATAGGACCCAAGTAGCCACAATAGTTCATGCGGACCAGCAGCCCTCAGTCCTCTTCCTCATCCGGTGATTTTGCATATTCCATAGCTGGCTTGGGACTAGTATAGATTCTGGCTTTGCCTTCTGTACCAATTCGCAGTCAAGCTGGGTATAACATGGCGTACGGAATGTTCTCTGGCATTAGTAGTTTCTCCACTGGCTGGAATTCCCTCCTCACTGCTTGGACCGTGGCAGTGAAATCCGGGTAGAAAGGCAAGTCATTTCCCCAAAAATTTATGGTGCCTTTCTCACAGGACATTCGCAGGACTGAGTCTCGGTCCCTATAATTCAGCAGGCGGGCGATGATCGCCTCGGCGGGGCGACCGGGGGCGGGCGGGCCGCCAGCGAACGATGGGCTCTCTCGACGATCAGCATCGTTGACAGGTTCTCTGCTCCAAAAACTCACGGAGCATTTCCTCAACATAGGACTCCAGTCTCCCAGTATTGGTCAATTCTGGCAGGCCAGTGATCCTTAGGTCGTTGCGTCTTGACCTGGCCTCAAGGTCCTCGTTTTTCGTCTGGAGAACCGCAAGCACCTTTTCCATGTCGAGGGTTTTGGCTGCAAATATTTGTAATCTGTCCTCTGTGTCACAGATGCGCTTTACAGCCTCTCCCAATCTATGATCCATTCTGAGATTGAGAGCATCAATTTTGCCGTCTATGGATTGCAGGCTACTTTGCATAGCGAGGAGAGTGGCTTCGAGTGACGATGTGCCTTCAGAGGGGGCGTCAAGCTCTGAGTCCGAGGTAGCCCTCTGCTGCAATTTGCCAGGCTTCCGCAGCTCAAAGGTGAGATGGGATTGATTCTTGTCTGATTTACCCATTTTTTTCCCCGTGTGAGTCACAGCTGTACCCATAGATCACGTCCCTCAGATTGACCATATACCTTGCAGCACTCCTGGACAACAGGACTTTCACACACAGCAGGGGGCCATGTCATACACAGCAGGCCTCCAGCCAGCACAGCAAGCTGTCCCAGTGCCTCCCAATTTCATATGCAGTGTTCAAAGGCAGTTTAATTATTTGCCAGTGGACGCGGGCCCCAGCGCACTCCGGGCCAGGAGCAGGTATGTACTTCCCGCTCAAGCTTCACCAGTGTGTATTTATTTTCTTGGCATGGCCTCGCTGAGGGGGCAGGGGATCATAGGACTCCGCATGAAGAAAGCACCAACAGCGTAAGGTCTCACCGCCGCTGCGACTCGAACCAGGCCGTCACATCAGTGTCCGGAGTGACCATCGCCGTGTAACAAATCTCGCACCTGCCTAGGGACCCACCTCAGGAAGTCACAGGAGTCCCCCAGGGGTGGCTTCAGTAGTGCAGGCCTCCGAAACTAGCCCGCCCACGTCCACAGGAAGGATTCCACAGCCGCCGCATTCGTTATACGGGCCCAGCCTCTTGGCAGGGAAGGCCTCTCGATTGCAACGATGCCACATCAATTTTAAGGCTATTGTAAGTCCGTCGGGACCCCGGGCACAAGTTCAGCGTGGCGCAGGGAGTCGGGCATCAATGCAGTTCCTTATCCTCATAGATGGGGCCGCCTAGCTCTCCAGGGGGGTGCCACCGATCAAGGCTGCTAGTCCACGGCAGGCCGCACAAACAATGTCTTACCCGGCTGGAGCACCGCAGGCGTGTTCATTTACAACGGTCCCCAGACCGCACAGGCCAGTTCGGCACCCCCGCGGCAGCGCCGCCCTCCGGCCGCCAGCTGGGGTCCTCACCAGGCCTCACGGCTGCCACAGAGCACACGGTGTCGCAGTAGCGGGGATCCGAGAGGGCGGGAGCAGGGACCATCAATTCCGACGCCGCAGCTCCCGGTCTCGCTGCAGGCAGACTTACACAGCATTCACTGGCCCCGGATCGGGGGTCAAATCTCGGACTCCTCGCAGGTGCCGCCAGCCCACGCAGGCACCACGCGGCGCCACCCCAGCAGCCTCACCTACCAGCTCTCAGCAGGGGCCTCCGCCGATTGACACAGCCGCCATGTTGTCATCGGGGCTGCAGCGATTTTCGACTGCAGGATTTCGGGTGGACTGTTGTTTCTCTGCCACTCCTAATCCCTCCACAACAGTTCGGCCATGGTGCTCTCCAAGTTTAGGCGTTAGATGCCGGATTTGGAGCAGGATTATGGTCGGATTGGGTGTTCGGCCAGCAGAGCTGCACTAAAGCGCAGCCATCTTGCCGTGCTCCCTCTAGCGCCCCCACAGTTTCACTTTGTAAGTACACTATCACGAAACCTTGAACATTTAGTACAAGGCCTGAACATACATTGTGCAAATGTTGTTTGTTATTCGTCCATGAGGCGACATGGCTATCACAAAGACAATAAAAAATGTCGGCCTGGCTGAAGCCTCGACATGGAAGCACGGATGATGTTATTATAAATACACACTCATTTCTGGGCTCAAATTAGAGGAGCACTCTGCTGTCATTGCGAGGTCCTCGCTGTGTCGGCGGCTAAGCCCAGCTGATCCTGTTTACCCTCTGCAAGGATGGATGTCCAACTTGTGATCAAGATGCCTTCAGGTACTGGGGAGTTACATCATCCAGTAGGGAATTCTTGGCAGAACACCCACCCTAGGCAACTAGGTTAGGGAGTGCATATTAGGAGTACACTATACCCAGTACTTATATGCCAGCATATATACACTGTATTAGCACAATGGTGGAATCGTTTATCCTTTTCACTGTATTTATATTGCTAATTACTTTGATATGATTATGTCTATTAATTATTGCAGCACATATATTTTATACAAGAATCCCAATGGTTCAGTAAATATTGAAAATGCCCCTTTCTGTATTTCTTCTGTACCTTTCTGAGTGAGCACGTGTGACTGAGCGAAAAGATTCTAGATCTGTTAACACGCTTCCTTGGGGAGTCAGGATTGTCATGTTCTGAGATTTCCCAAACCATTTGCTACCTTACTAGGGTCAGGGGTACATATGGTGGAACTGTTAGCAAGAAGGTCTATAGGGCATCATATCCTGAAGGGGTGCATGGTATCAGTCTGGCACCATCCCAATGTTTATGTTGCCCAAACGAACAGTTCCTACTGAGAAAGTGGAAAACGTACGACACATTAGTGGTTCAGCTGGTTGGCCTTATATACTTACCTGTAATCCTCTATCTTTCAGCCAGTTCAAAACTGCCTACCCTACAAAATCAAGACAGAGTGGTGTCATACCAAATGATTACGTAACGGATAGTGAGCTCCAGTCTGTCAGTCCGCTTTCCCTTGTTTTCCCCCATATCCCTACGACTTGTAGCACATTCTTGCCAATGTAGGTATTTGGGGACAGCAGGGGCTTTCAGTGGGTCTACAACTCCAGAACCTGATTCCCGTTTCCTGTGTACTAGCTGCTATCTTCTTGCCCATGGCAGAATTCCTGCAAGCCTTACCACTGCTACATGCAACCTCAGCCCCCCTGACGTCCCTTTACTTCCTATCCACCTGAACAACTTGCCCTAATCCTTCACCTTTCCCATTCCTTCATGTCCCATTCTGTTCCTTTCCAGAATTACTGCATATATAGTGAGTGAACTGAAAGCTGGGATGGGAGATGACAAGGAGAGCAAGTGAGCAGAGGGACTATGTACACTATCAGAAAGAGACAGACATGAGGGATTAGCAAAAACAGGTTACACTTGTGCTGAAGTGCAGGAAGGAAATCATGATAGAGTCAACAAAGCAGGCTCAAATTGAGAGTTTGTCTAGCTTATATCAGAAATATAATATGACAGCTCACCCTACCTGTTGCCAAACAGAGTTGCCAGATTCTGAGACTTTTTCAAAGCAGAACAGGGATATAATTAACTCAGTGTATCTCCAGAGCAGTATTATTCACCATTCTGCCACAAATACGATCACCGTACATGAGCATCTGCCTGCCACGTATGTGCCCATTTCTAAAAGGTTCCAAACAAAGCATGCTAATATCTGTAATCATGAACGAGACACCCTGGCTCACCTCACTGTGCAACCCCCACAATACTAAACCCGCTATCTCGAAAATTCAAGGGACACAAGCCATTTTTCCAAATGTGCTACGTTTCTTCTGCCCAGTCCTTAAATCCGATCTAATCCTACGCAGAACAGATGCATTTCAGACTTGCGCCTCAAAACTGTGACATTTAATCTTTAAAGACCCTTAAAATGTCTATTAAAGGTGGCAAATCATCTATCTGCAGTGATAGTAGCTTGATGGGGAATGTTAAAAGGAATCTTCAAGTGTTGTTGGCTCTAAATTCAGAACTTTCTCAAAACTTAACATCCGCCAGCACAGCCCTAACCTTAAAATGCACACAGACAAGACAGTCCCTGAGCCTGACTTGTTAAATGCAAAAAAAACCTCTTTCTTCACTTAGTCCTAACCTTTGTGATAGCTGCCAAGGTAAGCAGGAGAATTGCCAGGTTGAGGGTAGCTGGGCTGGCCTCAAAGGTAAGCTGCTGCTATGTGCAGGGCTTCCTTCAGGCCAGGGGATGGCTCAATACAATCTCCTCCAGCAAAACTTTGTGTGTCATGTGGCAATTGGCAGTGGTGGCACATGCAATGTGAAAACAAGGAGCTGAGCAACTCGTGGGAGACACGGATCGATGGGCAGAAGGGGCACTGAAGGGGAAAAGACGAAGTGCACGTGGCCTCCAGGATTTAATGTTCATTTGCAACTTCCTGACTGGTCTGCCACATTGCACATTTTCACGAGGGCGGGGTCATGGAGGTAGTCATTGGCTATCACATTCACATTCTACCAGTGATCAAAGTCACAGCATGTGAGTGTGACTAACATGTTATGTCACATTGAGACAGATGACTGGGTTACAGGTGCCCTTCATCCATGATAGTCCAGTTTCAGCCTCTATGCTCGAAATGGTAGGGTTGCTCACACCTTGGAGGCCAGGCTGGCCAGCAGATGAGATCACGGCAGACCATCAGTCATTGATAGTGTTTTCATTCACTGCCCCAAGAGTGAAAGGTCTGCTAGAGAGCCAGCCCAAGCAACAGAAAGGAGTGTGGCCCTTACAATAATGACAGTGTCTGAGCGAATATAGGACGTTACAACGCAAACCATTACAACGCAGTTTTTACAACGCAAGTACCATTACATCGCATGTTTTTACAACGCATACCATTACAGCGCAAAATATGTTAATACATTCAATGATCCATTACAACGCATACTAGTACAACGCATACTATTAGAACGCATTTTGTTTCAAAATTTGTATAATAAACCCCTGGGACGGGATGCACGGAAAATAGGGGTTGGGTGGGGTAGTGTATTAACACGTGGGTATTTCTAATTAATACCTGAGTATTAAAATTAATACTCGGGTACTAAAATTAATACTCGTGTTTTATATTTATATTCGAAATATTATCCTAACAAATATTTATCTTTGCAAATAAAAATGCTTTTTGGACGGGTACTATTTTAATACACGGTATTTAAAAAAAGACCCAACCATTAAAATTAATACCTGAGTACTAATATTAATACTCGAGTATTTTTTCTCATGAACAATAAAAATAGTTTTTTTTAAATATACTTCGATTATATATAACGCAAATATAATAATCAGACATTCAAAAATTAATATAAATACATTAAATTACAAATTAATTTTTAAACAAATATTTTTATTAAATACACATCTTATCAATTTTTTCAAAATGTTTTTAAAATGACCACAAGCCCAAAAATATGAACATTAACACACTTGATTTTACAAACTATCTACCATTAATTATTAGCAAAATTAAAAATAATAAAAGCCCAATGACACAAAACTAATCCAAATCCAAACAGTTAATCCACCATTTTAAACTGCACAAAAACGAAAGTCCTACAACACTTTCAATGAAATCACCTTGACCCGCAGGTCGCCAAAATGGCGCTCATAACATAAATAAAAAAAGTTACGAACATTAATATAACAAATAAATTATTTACAGTTTTACACAGCATTAAAAAAGCGACAAAAAAATATACACAAAACATATTTTGATTTGAAATAACGTACAACATAAAAAAACGTATAAAAGGAGCCGTCCACCATTTTACAGTGGTTACCTGACACACCACACGCGTTTTGCTTCCAGAAAATTAAAGCCATCAAACTGAGTCATCTCGAATACACAGTAAGTAAAAGCTATATCAAATGTAAAATATTTGCAAACTGATACAAATGCAAATTTAATAAAATAACCAAATTTAAATATCTTTCAGTTTTTCTTTAAGAATTGTCAAGCTTCAATAAAGCAGATAAGAAAACACAGTCTCCGGAAATATATTTAACCCTTTCGGTGCTCATGACGGAATGGTTCCCTCATGAGCACCGGTGCTCCTGTGCTCATGACGGAACCATTCCGTCATGAGGACAGGGGCAGGAAATCCCTCTGCTGTAAACAGCAGAGGGATTTCCATTTTTTTTTTGTGCCTCGGGAGCTTCCCCAACCTCCTGAGGCAAATCCCTGGTTTTCAAAGTAATGACGATCGCGCGCATTGCGCGCTGTCGTCATTACATTGAAAACGAAACTGAGTTTCTGTTTCAGTGTTTCAGTGCTCGTGGGGCTATCTCAGCCCCCCGAGCACTAAAAGACTTGGGAGAGGTATCGTTGGAAAGGAGAGAATCTCCCCTTTCCAATGGTACCCTTCCCTAGTGGATCCCTGCTTGGGGATCACCCCAGGAGGGCGATCCCCAAGCAGGGATCCACCCACTAGCACCAGGGAGGGGGGAGCGGCCCCTTGGGCAAGGGCCTTTGCTCCCCCCAATGGGTTTTGGGCATACCAGTCTTTCTGACCCCCCGGGGGGGCAGAAAGCCCACTAGCGCCAGGGATTTTTTTCTCAAAAATTTACTTAGGGTGGGGGCTGCCCAAAACGGGCATGCCAATGCCCCCACCCCCGCCCCACCAAAATTACAGCCTTTCTGCTCCCCCTGGGGGCAGATGGGGGCAGTAGCCCCCAATCTGCCCCGCTGAGGGGGCAAAAAGCACACTAGACGCCAGGGATTTCTTTTAGGCAAATGAAATTAGGGTGGGGGCTGCCCAAAATGAGCATGCCAATGCCCCCACCCCACCCCCAAAAAAATTACAGTCTTTCTGCCCCCCCGGAGGGGCAGAAAGCCCACTAGCGCCAGGGATTTTTTCCCCCTAATTTTACTTAGGGTGGGGGCTGCCCAAAATGGGCATGCCAATGCCCCCACCCCACCAACATTACAGCCAGGTGACCCCCCTTGCAAAACCTGGTCGTTTTGTGATACGCAATTTTGATGTCGCCTCAATACGTTTTGGGCCCATGCCTGTCGCGGGTACTTGGGCCTCCCACACGAGTGAGGCACCATTTTTATCGGGAGACCTGGCGGAACACTGGGTGGTAGGAAATTTGTGTCAGCCCAGTGATGCCACATCTTTCCCACACAAAAATGTGTGGAAAAAGTGATTTTTTTCAGCTAAATTTGAGGTTTGCATTGGATTTTGGGTAAGAAAACGTTGGGGGATCCACGCAAGTCATACCTCCCTAGCATCCCCCAGGTGTCTAGTTTTAAGAAATGTATAGGTTTGCTAAGTTTCCCTAGGTGCCGGCAGAGCTAGGGTTCAAAAACTACAGCTAGGCACTTTGCAAAAAAAGGGTCATTTTTCACTGTGAAAATGTGGTGTGTCCACCTTGCGTTTTGGGCCGTTTCCTGTCGTGGGCACTAGGCCTACCCACACAAGTGAGGTACCATTTTTCTCGGAAGACTTTGGGGAACGCGGGGTGGGTGGAATTTTGTGGATCCACACAGATTCCAGATCTTTCCACCACAGAAAAGTGAGAAAAATGTGTTTTTTTGGACAATTTTTTAGGTTTGCAAGGGATTCTGGGAAACAGAACCTGGTGAGAGCCAGTCAAGTCACCCCATCCTGGATTTCCCTTGGTGTCTAGTTTTCAAAAATGTATAGGTTTTCTAGGCTTCCCTAGGTGCTGGCAGAGCTAGGGTTCAAAAACTACAGCTAGGCACTTTGCAAAAAAAGGGTCATTTTTCGCTGTGAAAATGTGGTGTGTCCACCTTGTGTTTTGGGCCGTTTCCTGTCGCGGGCACTAGGCCTACCCACACAAGTGAGGTACCATTTTTCTCGGAAGACTTTGGGGAATGCGGGGTGCATGGAATTTTGTGGATCCACGCAGATTCCAGATCTTTCCACCACAGAAATGTGAGGAAAATGTGTTTTTTTGGACAATTATTCAGGTTTGCAAGGGATTCTGGGTAACAGAACCTGGTGAGAGCCAGTCAAGTCACCCCATCATGGATTCCCCTGGGTGTCTAGTTTTAAAAAATGTATAGGTTTGCTAGGTTTCCCTAGGTGCCGGCAGAGCTAGGGTTCAAAAACTACAGCTAGGCACTTTGCAAAAAAAGGGTCATTTTTCACTGTGAAAATGTGGTGTGTCCACCTTGTGTTTTGGGCCGTTTCCTGTTGCGGGCACTAAGCCTACCCACACAAGTGAGGTACCATTTTTCTCGGAAGACTTTGGGGAACGCGGGGTGGGTGGAATTTTGTGGATCCACGCAGATTCCAGAACTTTCCACCACAGAAATGTGAGGAAAATGTGTTTTTTTTTACAAAGTTTAACGTTTGCAAGGGATTCTGGGGAACAGAACCTGGTGAGAGCCAGTCAAGTCACCCCATCCTGGATTCCCCTGGGTGTCTAGTTTTCAAAAATGTATAGGTTTGCTAGGTTTCCGTAGGTGCAGGCAGAGCTAGGGTTCAAAAACTACAGCTAGGCACTTTGCAAAAAAAGGGTAATTTTTCATTGTGAAAATGTGGTGTTTCCACATTGCGTTTTGAGCCGTTTCCTGTCGTGGGCACAAGGCCTACCCACACAAGTGAGGTACCATTTTTATCGGGAGACTTAGGGTAATACAGAATTGTAGAGCAACTGTTATTACCTATTGACTTTCGATGCATTTCTGCCTTCAAAATGAAAGACAATGTGTAAAAAAGAAGTCATTTTGAAAAATGACCTATAATTCTCATGCTAGTATGGGTACTCCCAATTTCGGAAATGTGCAAATATCTACTGTTTCTAAACTCTACATTTTGTTCCCATTTCAGAAATACATAGGTGTCTTTCATACCTATTTTTCCATGAATACATTTTCCCAAAATAATTGCTATATACCCGGTACATAATAAAAAACCATTGCAAGATGCTGCTCAGTTATTGGCTCTGGGTTCGTCGGGTTCTTGGTGAACCTACAAGTCCTATATATCCCCACAACCAGAAAGGTCCAGCAAATGTAACGGTATATTGCTTTCAAACAGCTGTCATAATTAGAAGAAGTTACAGGTGAAAACATTGACACAAATGGCTGTTTATTTCAACTATTTTTCTATTTTTCCTATATGTAACTGTTAGTTTCTATGAAGAAACCTTGAAGGATTTACACAAATGACCCCTTGCTGAATTCAGAATTTTGTCTACTTTTCTAAAATGTATAGCTTTCCAGGATCCATTATTGCTTTCATACCCATTTCTACCATTAACTGGAAGGAGGTTGAAAGCACAAAAAATAGCAGAAATAGGCTATGTCCCAGAAAAATGCCAAAACTGTGTAACAAATTTTGGTTTTCTGACAAAAGTCTGCTTGTCTCTGAAAGCTGGGAAGATGGTGATTTCAGCACCAGAACCCCTTTTTTGATACCATTTTCAGGGAAAAAACCAGACGTTTTCATCTGGAGCCCTTTTTTCCCATCTTTCAAAAAAAAAAAAAAATTCAGCTGTATTTTGGCTAATTTCTGGGTCCCCTCCAGGGGAATCCACAAACCCTGGGTACCTATAGAATCCCCATGATGTTGAAAAAAAAGGACGCAAATTTGGCGTGGATACCTTATGTGTTCAAAAAGTTACAGGGGCCTAAGCGCGAACTACCCAAATAGCCAAAAAAAGGCTTAGCACAGGGGGGGAAAAGGCCTAGCAGCGAAGGGGTTAAAGTGAGAGAACATAACTGTATACATTTGAATTTTTATCGTTTTATAATAAATATAACATATATTAACATTATAAAACAGTACAATATTTTTAGATATTTAAACTAATAATAGTACTCTAACATGTGCTTGCCTCAGAAAAATTTATATAATTATGAATGCTAAAATATTATTCCAACTCCAAAAAGGGTGCTAACCTCGTGTAAAATAATAGATAGTGTTTGGAGCAGAATTACTATTCCTACTCCAAAGGGTGCTTGCCTCACGGAAAGTGCAGGATAGTGCTGTAAATAAAAATATTATTCCTACTCCAACGAGTGCTTAACTCAGAGAAAATGCTGGATAGTCGAGAGTGTAAAATTATTATTTCTAATCCGAAGGGTGCTTGCCTACGGGAAAGTGTTGGATACTGCTTGTGTTAAAATTACTATTCCTACTCCAAAGTATGCTTGCCTCAGGGAAAACAATAGATAGTGGTTGGGATACAATTATTATTTCTAGTCCAAGGGGTGCTTGCCTCAGGGAAAACTATGGATAGTGTTTGGGATAAAATTACTATTCCTATTCCAAAGGGTGTTTGCCTCTGAGAAAATAATACATAGTGATTGAGTTAAAATGTCTATTCAAACTCCAAAGGGTGCTTGCCTCAGAGAAAATAATAAATAGTGGTGGAGTTAAAATTACTATTCCTACTCCAAAGGGTGCTTGCCTCTGGGAAAATAATGGATAGTGATGGGGTTAAAATTACTATTCCAACTCCAAAGGGTGCTTACCTCAGGGAAAATAATGGATAGTAGTGGGGTTTAAAATTACTATTCCTAGTCCAAGGGGTGCTTGCTTCTGGGAAAATAATGGATAGTGATGGGGTTAAAATTACTATTCCTACTCCAAAGGGTGCTTGCCTCTGGGAAAATAATGGATAGTGATGGGGTTTAAATTACTATTCCTACTCCAAACGGTGCTTGCCTCTGGGAAAATAATGGATAGCGGTGGGGTTAAAATTACTATTCCAACTTCAAGGGGTGCTTGCCTCTGGGAAAATAATGAATAGTGATCGGTTTAAAATTACTATTCCTACTCCAAAGGGTGCTTGCCTCTGGGAAAATAATGGATAGTGGTGGGGTTAAAATTACTATTCCTACTCCAAGGGATGCTTGCCTCTGGGAAAATAATGGATAGTGATGGGGTTAAAATTACTATTCCTACTCCAAGGGATGCTTGCCTCTGGGAAAATAATGGATAGTGATGGGGTTTAAATTACTATTCCTACTCCAAAGGGTGCTTGCCTCTGTGAAAATAATGGATAGTGATGGGGTTAAAATTCCTATTCCTACTCCAAGGGGTGCTTGCCTCTGTGAAAATAATGGATAGTGATGGGGTTAAAATTACTATTCCTACTCCAAGGGATGCTTGCCTCTGGGAAAATAATGGATAGTGATGGGGTTAAATTTACTATTTCTACTCCAAAGGGTGCTTGCCTCTGGGAAAATAATGGATAGTGATGGGTTAAAATTACTATTCCTTCTCCAAGGGGTGCTTGCCTCTGAGAAAATAATGGATAGTGATGGGGTTAAAATTACTATTCCTACTCCAAAGGATGCTTGCCTCTTGCAAAATAATGGATAGTGGTGGGGTTAAAATTACTATTCCTACTCCAAGGGATTCTTGCCTCAAGGAAAATGCTGGATAGTAGTGGTTAAAAAAATTACGAATCCTACTCCAACATGTGTTTACCTCTCTCAAAAATCCAAATGTCTTATTTTTAGGTTATAAATATTTTATAAAAGATTATAATTATTTTTTATACATTTTAATATATCTACAGATAACTACAGCATCCTTCAACAGCTGTCATAAGGAGCAATATATTTTCAAGAAATTCGATTCAACAGAAGACCTTCAGATAATTATTTAAAAAGGTAATTTTTTGAAAGTTTTACACGAAAAAGGACTAAAGCAATGATATTGTATGAAAAGCCCTGTTTCCAAAATAGATTAACATACATAGTACAACTTTAAAAATAATAGAAATATATTTTTTCTTCCAGATTTTACATCTTTGAACATCTATACATTAGTAAAACTCCAGCATCAAACGAAAAAACATCACAAGGTAAATTTAAATATTATAAAAATATCAATACAGTTTTAGAACAATACATTTTTTTATAAAACATTAAATCAATAAAATGCTCTTCTTCAAATTAAAAATACTTGTTGAAGGTAAACAAATTTGATATCCTTCACTAATAAATCTTCCAAAATAAACACAAATGTTCTTCCATAACAATTAATTTGTTATTCTTTTCCAGGAAAACATGTTTAAATGTACAAAAAATCCTAACAATGGGGCCTATTACGATGACGGTCGGATGTCCACCGCCGGCCGGCGGTAGCGCCCGCCGGACAGGCGGTGGACATCCGACCGCGATCGCAACCAAGAAAACCGCTGGTCAAATTAGGATGGCGGTGGTGACTGCGGCAGTGGAAAATTCCGACTGCCGCTTTTCCGCCGGTTGCCATCCGCACTCCTGCCTGGCGGATGGAGCAGGACCGGGATAATGGTGGCGGTGCAGAGCAGGCTCCGCCGGCAGGATTATGATGCCGGCGGTAGCCAGCCTTTCCTCAGCGGTCAAACCGCCATGGAAAGGCATGCAGAGATTGTCTTCCGTGGGGGCCGTTGCGGGCCCCCAATGTGTTGGGGGGGTGCACTGGGGGGGTACCCATGGTCCCCCGCAATCTTTCCCTGTACCAGGTGGCAGGCACTGTGCAGTGCCTGCCACGCAGTGCAGGGAAATGCAGGACATGCTTCTTCCGGCTTCGCGGCGGAGCTGCGGGCAGCAGCAACCGCCGCAATGTTAGGGCCCGCGATCAGACCGCCGCGGTCGGATTTCGACCGCGGGTCATCATAATTCGACCGGCGGTGATGTCGCGGTCCATGCGGGTGGTCTTTTCCCGCTACCATGGCGGTCGGGGAGGTTTTCCGACCGCCATCGTAATAGGCCCAATGTTTTTTCTTCTTTTTCAGACCACAAATACATTCTTCAAAACAGAAAACCTCAAAACAAACCTTTCAAAAAAGGTAACTTTAGAAAAGCCAACTAACAATAAAATTTCTTAACAACGTTTCTCTCCCTAGTAAACTTTATTAAAATAACTAAAGAGTGATCAAACACATTTACTGTTTTTTCCTTACAGAATCAACATAAACAAAAATCCGTCCACCAATCTAAAAGCATCAAGCAACATCTATTCAAAAGGTAAGCAACTAGAAATATTTTTCAATAAAACAACTTAACCATTTTTCTCTCCCAATAAAGGTTTTTAAAAAAACCATTTCATCCAATTCAGAAATGTAACACATTGAAAACATTAAATATAACTTGAAAAAGCATATACTTTAAAATGTTGTTTAAATTGCATAAATTGTACTATATATTTTGTCCTGTAAACAGGTAAACATAAGAAATTAATAATAAACTAACATTCTTTTTCGTTCTTTTTTCTTTTTCTATCCATTACAGAAAATGACTGCAAATCAAGCTAAATATATCACATCAAACCGGGGATACCGTTTGCTGAATCATAGTGGGTATGTATATTGTAAGGAGAGACTATCTGAGCCCAGGTGTCATTGGAGGTGTGTGCAATACTACTCAACCCATTGCACAGGCAGAGCGGTTACTCTTGGTGACTCTGGGGCATATTAGCAAGACCCACGTTAAAATTATCGCCGTTTTAGCGGCAGGAAACAGCCGCTAAAACGGCGATAATGGGCTTGCTAATATGCGTTATAGAATTCCAATAGAAGCCCAGGTTAGATGTGCAGGACATCTAACCTGGGCTTCTATTGGAATTCCATAACGCATATTAGCAAGCCCATTATCGCCGTTTTAGCGGCAGTTTCCTGCCGCTAAAACGGCGATAATTTTAACGTGGGTCTTGCTAATATGCCCCTCTGTTTTAAGAACCACAGATCATAACCACTCTGCCTCTGCAATGGAGATTGAAGTAAGACAAACAATAAATGAAATGAAATATATTGCATCCACCTCCAATGAACCCTGTGGTGCAGTTTTAAGGGAGGTAGCCTAACATATTCCACCACATGTTGCAAGTAGTATGCCCACAATTCCTAATTTGCGACGAATTGTTCAACGTCAAAAACAGGCAAGTAACCCACAAAGAGTAACACCCCAAACCTATTCTGACATAATCATTCCACCTGAACTCTCTGTAATTGTTTCTAATGAACCTTTCCTTTTGCATGACAACAAAAACCCTCAAAAGAGAATTCTAATCTTTAGCACACACCATAATCTTGTAAGGTTGGAGAACAGTGATATTTGGATGATGGATGGAACGTTTAAAAGCACGCCCCATCCATTCACCCAAATATACACTATTCACGCATATATTAACAACACAGTAGTTCCCTTAGTTTACAGTTTACTCCCTGATAAACAATCCTCAACATATACTGAACTATTGTCAGTGATAAAAGCTAAAACATCAAACAAAAGTCCTAGAAAAGTACTATTTGACTTTGAATTACCTATGATTAATACTATTACCAAATTGTACACGGATACCCATATTCAAGGATGTTTTTTTCACTTTTCACAGGCATATTGGCGAAAAATTAAAAAACATCCTTAATTGAGGATTATATATCAGATAGCAAACTACAGTTTGAACTTAAATAACTAACTGCCCTTTGCTTTGTTCCTCCTGACAGTGTAGACGAGTACTACACTTCAATTACAGAATCTGAATACTTTACCACAAACGAAGAAAAATTGGCACCTATTCTAAATTATTTTGAAGACACATGGATTGGCCATCTAAGCAGGTCGGGTCGCAGGAGGAAGCCACGTTTCCATGTGGGGTGGTGGAACTGCTACTCGACCTGCTTAGAGGGAGGAGCAAAAACAAACAATGCCATAGAGGGATGGCACAATTCCTTCAATAAATCAAGTGGCAAACCTCATCCTAATTTCTATCATTTCTTGGAAATTTTGAGGAAGGAGCAAAGTTTCCAAGAAATGAGAATGTCGCAATCATTAACAGGTAGTCTGAACCCACAAATTTCTAAAAGAACAAAGGAAATGTCTGAAAGTCTATTGGGAGCTATTCAACAGTTTACGTTGTCAGTGGCTTCAGACTACCTTGATAATCTTGCACACATCCTCCATTTCTATCCCACACTATCGTCTTACTTGCCTGTTTTCCACAAAAAAAATAACACGAATTCAATTGGAATTTTTTAAAACATTTTTAAATTGATAATAAAAGTCGGGTCTCCTTACCTTCAGATGTTTTCTTTTTCAACTCTTGGACTTACGTTCCATCCATTTGTTCACCAAGAGTCCTTTTTCTTTTTGTAAATCCATAACCAATAATCCACATTCCATTGGGAGAATCCATAACCCGATTTAAACTTTTTTAATGTGCACAATTCCTTTTTTTTTAAAAATCTGTGCATATCTAAAAAAACGCACCCAATAAAAAAATCCCGAAAAATTGTTGTTTTTGTGCAAAAAACGCCACAAATTCCAACGTTGCAATCCAATCTAGTTTGAAAACAATCCCATTTCGATTCCAAGTTCCTTAATCCATCGCCGAAAATCCATCTTAAAAAATGGTAATTCGCACATCCAAAATCCAAATATAAGTGGATCTTAAAATATCCAATCTCCTATTTTCCAAATTGGAATTTTTTTTTTAAAATCATATTATAAATACTTCTAACCGCAACGACGAAATATGCTTATTTTTTTTTTTAAAAACCCGTCTCAAAACGAAAAAAGCATACCTTTCAAAACACTTTTGTTTAATAAAGTTTTTAATGTATATATCGTAAATAACTTTATTATACAAAATTTGTTTCGAAAAAACGAGACCCGACGTGGGCCTACTACTCCAACCTGTAATGGAGTGAAATAGTTGGTTAACACACAACAAAAATACCTAAAACACATGTTCTACATCTATCTACCTCCCTACTCTCTCCTTACAATATACATTACCAATTCACTATGGGGCCGATTCCGATCTCGGTCGGAGGCGCACCTAACACCATTCGGTCGGGAAAAAAGCCATGCGAATGCCTGTTTCCCGACCGATCCGCACATTAATCCGAACGAACTAGTACGATGGGCACAACAGCACAGATTCCGACCCAGTCGTACTCACCCAATCCAGGTCCTGTTCCCCGACCGAGCCGGATCCGGAAACGCAGAATCGAGTCGTACGGAAGCCAAAATGCAGCCCCGTCCGGCCGGCCTAGTACGATGTGCTTCCCGTACGCGCCGAACCCGTCGCTACGCACGGCACGTCAAAGCATCCGGGAGAGGCGCACATAAGCTCCGATTCGCGCCACAACACGATCCACGGCAACGAGACGAACACGCCAGCGACGAGGACGAGGCGAAGCAACGAGAAAGACGAACGAGACGAACCAACCATGAATCCCATCGTTCCGATCCTACCAATATTCTACATCTACTACCGGAACAGGCACGGACGCGTACGGCGCAGAAGGTAAGCCAGACACCAACCACAAAAACAAACTACACGTACCCGACATATCACACACACACAGAGGGATGCAGAAATTACTTACACCAGCAACAGCAGCACCATAGGGGCGGGATGGCCATCACCAATGCCACATATAAACATAGGGGCCCGGATGCCTGTCACTACTACCACCTCTACCCAGGGGGTGCCAGATGCCTACCACTACTACCATCTCTACCCAGGGGGTGCCAGATGCCTACCACTACTAACATCTCTACCCAGGGGGTGCCAGATACCTACCACTACTACCACCTCTACCCATGGGGGGCTGGATGCCTGTCACTACTACCACCCTTACCCAGGGGTTGCCAGATGCCTACCACTACTACCATCTCTACCCAGGGGGTGCCAGATGCCTACCACTACTACCACCTCTAACCATGGGGGGCAGGATGCCTGTCACTACTACCACCCTTACCCAGGGGGTGCCAGATGCCTACCACTACTACCATCTCTACCCAGGGGGTGCCAGATGCCTACCACTATTACCACCTCTACCCATGGGGAGCTGGATGCCTGTCACTACTACCACCCTTACCCAGGGGGTGCCAGATGCCTACCACTACTACCATCTCTACCCAGGGGTGCCAGATGCCTACCACTACTACCACCTCTACCCATGGGGGCTGGATGCCTGTCACTACTACCACCCTTACCCAGGGGTGCCAGATGCCTACCACTACTACCATCTCTACCCAGGGGGTGCCAGATGCCTACCACTACTACCACCTCTACCCATGGGGGGCTGGATGCCTGTCACTACTATCACCCTTACCCAGGAGTTGCCAGATGCCTACCACTACTACCATCTCTACCCAGGGGGTGCCAGATGCCTACCACTACTACCACCTCTACCCATGGGGGGCTGGATGCCTGTCACTACTGCCACCCTTACCCAGGGGGTGCCAGATGCCTACCACTACTACCATCTCTACCCATGGGGTGCCAGATGCCTACCACTACTACCACCTCTACCCATGGGGGCTGGATGCCTGTCACTACTACCACCCTTACCCAGGGGTGCCAGATGCCTACCACTACTACCATCTCTACCCAGGGGTGCCAGATGCCTACCACTACTACCACCTCTACCCATGGGGGGCTGGATGCCTGTCACTACTACCACCCTTACCCAGGGGGTGCCAGATGCCTACCACTACTACCATCTCTACCCAGGGGTGCCAGATGCCTACCACTACTACCACCTCTACCCATGGGGGCTGGATGCCTGTCACTACTACCACCCTTACCCAGGGGGTGCCAGATGCCTACCACTACTACCATCTCTACCCAGGGGTGCCAGATGCCTACCACTACTACCACCCTTACCCGGGGGTGCCAGATGCCTACCACTACTACCATCTCTACCCAGGGGGTGCCAGATGCCTACCACTACTACCACCTCTACCCATGGGGGCTGGATGCCTGTCACTACTACCACCCTTACCCAGGGGTGCCAGATGCCTACCACTACTACCATCTCTACCCATGTGGTGCCAGATGCCTACCACTACTACCACCCATACCCATGGGGGGCTGGATGCCTGTCACTACTACCACCCCTACCCATGGGGGGCTGGATGCCTACCACCAACAACACCCCCACTCACAGGATGGCTAATACCTGACACCACAAGCACACACCAACATAAAGAATGCAACATAAAGACATCCCCCCAACACCATGACAAGCGTGTGTAGACTGTGTCAAATGCCTACAACACTGAACATGACTTTGAACCTACAATGTGACCCCCTATCACATGTGCCACACATAAATGTGTGTGGCCCCCACAATGCAAGCAGGCCATGACCATTGTGGCAATGGGGTCCAAACCCCCATCATCACAGTGACCAAAATGTAAGTGTGGGGCCCATAGCTGGAGCACATCTTGAACATTGTGGCAATGGGGTCCAAACCCCCATCATCACAGTGACCAAAATGTAAGTGTGGGGTCCATAGCTGAAGCACATCTTGAACATTGTGGCAATGGGGTCCAAACCCCCATCATCACAGTGACCATAATGTAGGTGTGGGGTCCATAGCTGAAGTACATTTTGAACATTGTGGCAATGGGGTCCAAACCCCCATCATCACAGTGACCAAAATGTAAGTGTTGACAAAGAAAAAGCTGCAACTGCCAAACTGCATGGATGATTCCTGGTCACAGAACAACAAACACATCAGTGGCAAAGTAGTGCTTGCGTCCCATAGCAACATAGATTGGGGGAGGCAAACAGTGCAGTGCAAATAAGACATACCTTTGGCCATGTGCAGACAAACATCACCCATGGGGGCTGACACTGTCAACATTCATCAATGACACAATGACAGAAGTGACCATCAGAATGCAGACCCACATATTTGCACCAATGGGCACACAAATGCAGATACCCTGTGGAGACTGTAGATGTGAGGTGAACAGATACCATACCATGGCAGCAATGGGACACACAAACAATGATCATTGTGCTGACTGATGACCTAGGAGTCCCAGGGACAGCAGGGGAAACACACCAAACAACATACAGCCAATGGCACACTAAAGATATGCCAATGCAGTGGTGCAGATGCACAAACACAAACAGGCAGACCCACACTGCACATCAAACACAACAGGTGAGGGGGTACCAGTGTCCCCAGGCAACCACACAACACATGAGGAGGCCTGAATACCAATTACACAGATGTGCATACAGTGCCACACAAAGGCAATTCATGGATCCAAATCCCCTATGTGGGCAATCAGGCATTGTCAGATGAGAGGGAGCACAAATCACACATGTCACACAAGCATGTAGGAACAGCAACTGACACAGCAAGACACAGACACACCACAGCACTACCCCCAGGGCCCCCACAATGTGGTGACCCTGGGCTGCATTACAATCCCACTCTGATGACAAAGCTAGATGTCGTTCACACTGTGAACCACAGTCATGTGTCCTGAGCAACAAACTACCATCACACCTACACAAGCACAAATCAATCAGCACGGCCAGTAAGCCAAGGGCAACATGGAGGCAGGGGACTAGCCGGGCAACAACTCTCATCTGCACACACTCAACACCACACACCTTGACCTCCAACAATGTGCAGCAGTGAAGCTCACATGCACTGGTGACATTGCACATGTACCCATGACAATCCCAGGGGGGGTGGTGGGAACCAAGGTGCAGAAACACATCACACATGGCCACTCAACAAGACTCCTGAATGTCTGACACACTGCACACTACGCTGTACATGGACATGACGGCAATACCACACAAACCAATGGGATCCCTGCCACAGTCACACACCAATGAAGAAGCCAAGGTCACCCACAAAGAACACACATAGACAACTACCAACATTGCAGCCCTGACCCTGAGGAGTGCCAGCAGTCACACACACAACGTGTCACAACCAATGACAGCTAACACAAACCGGAAATCACATGACAGGTGTAAACAACAAGTGCCAAGGGGAATCCTGACTGTGACCCATCAGCGTCTGCCCACAAACTCAGCCCTGACAGCAAACACACCTATGGGTGACACCCTGATGACCAGTAATGTGCCATGCACCCACATCACAGAGAACCCAGGGAGAAGACTTTGGGGGAACATAGGTCAACTCAGCAAGCATCACAAACAGGAACATCACTAGGGATCCCAGCATGCACAGCAACATGGAAGTGAACACACAGACATGCTCATACAACACACACCTTGGGCGCAGGCGATCTCACAGGAGTACACACTGCCATGAGGGGACTACACTCCTGCGCGAGGAAAGGTGTGCCATATGTCACATCAGTAGGGATCCATCATGTCAGCAGAACACTTGGTCACACAGTCAACAATTAGCACCAAATGAAGGCTCCTGTCACATCAGCCTGGTCATGGGAGTGTCAACGAAATCATCAGCACAGATCCAACACACATGTATAGCAAGTTGCACTGACAACACAGATGAGTCCTTCCCCATTGATGCCCAAACCTGCATGTCCAGTGGAGATGGCCACACGGTCAGGGAACTAGACTAATTGAACAATGGCAAGCACAACAGATGTGCAGGGGTGGAAGCCACAGATGTGACATTGCAAATGTAAGTAGGAAATCCCATTGCCAAATATTGAAAACATGACACCCTCAGATGCTGCTAAGGATGACATGGATACACCACAGGATAGGACACAGTCCCCCTGGACCACATGGGTTCTGGCACAGTAACACTTCATTTTCATGAGACCAAATATCACCATCACTGCAGCAAGGGTATGGTTAGCATCATCAACATCATGTACATCAGAAGCAAAAGCACTAGAGAACAGAAAGTTGCTTTATTCAGCATATGTGGGTTCGAAACTTGAAGTCATTTAAAAAATAAACAAAGGCCAATGGCCAGTCCATCATGAAAGTCAAAACAGGGTGACAGTGGCAGATGTCACCCTACGCATGCCTGCACTGATAAAAACCAGGGACAATCCCCTAGGAGGGGCATACGGGGGCAAGCCAGGCACCGCAGGGACAGGATCAGGGCTCACCAGGAGGAGGCAGGGAAGGGGTGGTGGTTGCTGGAGAGCCACTGACAACTGCAGTGGAGGTGTCTGACATGGTGTGTGCCGGCACAACTGGGGGGCATGACTCAGATGGTGTGGGTGCCGGCACGACTGCAGTGGACCGTGCAGATGGAGTGGACAGGTTCGCCACAGCAGTGCCCAAGTCAGACAGGGTGGTAGTGGACTCCACTGCAGTGCCTACCTCCAGGGGAGGAGAATGGGGATCAGGTAAGGTGGGCAGGACAGAGGGGGAGGACACCCTCACCACACCAGTGGCACAGACAAGCGCAGCGGGGTTGTGGGGCCGGAAGAGCAAGTGGCAGGGGGAGAAGGCCTGATCCTTTTGGGGATGGTGTATCTGTGGGTGGGGGAACCTGGGGCAGGGTGTGGTGGGGGCACCTGTGGAGTGGGGGCCTGAGGGATGGAGGAAGGAGACTTGGTGCCTGAGCTGCAGGGCGGCGGCGGGGTCTTGCTCTTCCGGGTCCGGGGGACTTGCGGGTGGGGGCATCAGTCGGTCTGCGCCTGGGGGAGGGTGTCCGTGGGCGAGGGGCACTCCGCTCCGTGTGGGTGGGCTTCCTCTTCCCCCTGAATGCTGTATCAGCTGGATCGGAGGGGAAGAGGCCGAGGTCACTGAGGAAGAGCCGCTGTGTCTTTGGGTTTGCAGGTGAGGCAAGGGAGGGGGCTTTGGAGGGAGAGGCAACTGAGGACTGCGCAGTGCTCGTGGATGCGTGTGTGGGTGCCTGGGCCCCATCCCCTGTAAGTGTGGTTTCAGTCCCCTGACTGTGTGTGCGTGTGCGTCTTGTTTGTGGCGTGTGTGTCTGTGTGCTGCACGTGTCTGTGCTGGTGTGTGTCTGTGCCGGTGTGTGTGTGCTTGGGACAGGTAAGGTGCTGGGGAGTGTGGATGGGGCAGAGGCAGGAGGGGTGAGGGACTGTCGGAGGAGGGACACTGCTGCCGTCAGGGAGGAGTCCATGGACCTATTGCCCCTCTGTAGGGCAGACATGCCCGATGAGACGCCCTCCATGAACGACACCAGCTGAGTCAACAGAGTGGTGTGTGCATGGAGGACACTCAGCATCGCTGTCTGCCCTACATGGAGCTGGCGAAGGAGGTACACAGACTCCTCACTCAGGGCAGCAGGGGACACAGGGGCAGGGGGTGCGGTACCTGGCCCGAAGGAGACACGCTCCCGAACATGGGAGCCTCCACGGACCTTGGGAATGGGAGCCGATGGGAGGGCGGTGGTGGTGGTGGTGGTGGCGGGGTCAGCAACACTAGCTGGGGTGTGGTGGCTGCTGACACCCGCCTCCATAAGGGAGTCATCCTCCGAGCTGCTGTGGTCCTCAGCTGAGGTGGATGGTGCTGAGGACTCCTCGGTGTGGCTCCCCTCGCCCTCCGTGCCACTGGGTCCCTCCGACCACTCCTCGGCTGCTGACCCAGTCTGGCTCTGCGTCTCCTCCTGGTCCGTGGAGCTGTCCCCTCCTGTGGCCGTGGATGTATCTGCAATCAATAGGGAAACAGACAGACATCAGTCACCTGCACCGAACGCACACACCACAGTAAGTACAGCACATTACAGAGCAAGCCCTGGCATCCTTAGTTGAACATTGCTAAAAGTGCCCAAACAGAACAGGAGAAACCAATTGTCAGTCTGATGGTCAACCATGGCACTCACATCCCACCTGGCCTTGCACCCATCTGTCTGGTGTCTGTTGGATGGCAATACCCCAGTGTGGACACATGCACCACCTACACAGTAGTTGGACAGTGCAGAGAACACGGTGAAGCATGTGAACATGCACACATCACAACTCTTGCCACTGAGTCAGTACAGGTGTCCGGATGAAAGGGATGCCCAGAGTCAAATAGGAAATGCATGTGATGCATACCAGCGACAGACACCATGATGCACCCATGTCCTGATAGCCATTGCCACAATGGTGTGCATGTAGCACATGTCACTCCCCTGCAGGATCACTAATAGGAAGTCACATGCCATGGCTCAGGCATGCCTGCTAAGTCATACATCACTGTCTCCAGTCACATGGGCAGGGCAGCCAGACAACAACACTCTGCACTGTGTCACAATAGTAGGTCATGGGGAATGCAAGTCCTGGAGCTGAACAAGTGCACATGTACATCCCCCACACACCACATCATCTGAACACTTATCTGTCCAGGTCATACCGATTGGACATATGGGAGACCTGTAACACTACCCTCTGAACCTGAGCACCTCACAATGTGCTGTGAATGGGAAACAGCTGCCTGAACTTCACATTCGCATACCCCAGTCTGCACGGTCAGGTGATCAAACACCTATGTTTCACACAAGTATCGTCTCCCATGGTCACATCTCCGGTGGCATGCTGAGCCCCAACCGAGAAACACCCCAGCAGACCTGACAACGAAGCCACAGCACACTGACACAGAGGCAGACACCTGAGGGGACAAATCACTGAGCACAACGTGTCAGCTGATACACGGGAGTGGGAGTACAGAGTGTATTGTATGGCCTGGAGTAGGCATGACTGTCCTGCCCCACATGAATGAGGGATGAGCCCTGGACAGTAGGCAGCTGGCTAAGTATGTGTGACACACGTAATATACACACTCCTGGGGCCCAAACATTGTTCCCACCCGCAGCATGGGTGTGTGCCAGATACCCCAGGCACATGTGGTGGATCAGCTCTGCAATTGGACCACATATCAAAGTAACACGCAGATTACATGTCAGAACACAGCCATTGTGTAAGCAATGGACCCACCCATGATGCCCACCACAGAGTTAGGGAAACAGATGCTGTCCCCCACCTTGAGTCAAGCAAACTGCAAGGACACAGTACCCAAGTGACACAATTCCCTGACTGTAAGGGCCACACCTGGGTATCAGATGAGGAGTGGACAGTGCACAATAGAGGGACATGGGTCCTGGACCACATGACTGATGTACTGTGGAAGTTTAACCAGGCCAGAGGAGGGCACATAGCATGGCAGACATAGTTCACAATGCAGTCATGGACTCACCCCTCCTTGCTGCTCTCGGCCTTCAGCTGCCCATCCAGATCAGGGAAGACCACCGCCAGGATCCTGAGCATGTGGGGGGTCAGGGTCCAGTGTCCGCCCCTTCTGCGAGGAGGCGACAGCTTCAGCTGGACCCGTGCGATCCTCCGGGTCCAGCCCCGAAGGTCCTGCCACCTCTTCTGGCAGTTGCGGATCCGGCGCTTGTAGACCCCCACGGATCTTACTGCCCGGACGATGGTCAGCCATATCTGCTGCTTCTGGTGGGCATCAACATGTGAGGATGACAAAGTGAGAATGCCATTACTACACATGCAACATATCCGTGCATTACACAGTTGTATATACATGTCTCAATCACAGGGGCACATGATGTACACAGGCAGTGCAACGATGGCCATGGACAGTATGCCAGCAGTTACTACATGGTATCATTGCCTGGGAAGTAAAACCTTGTTTAAATGCACTGTCACTGCACCATACCTGTCCAGTGCATGTAACTACACACTATGGGGGTGACAACTACTCAGTGAGCCTGCTTGCCAGTGGCGTGCAGACTGTTAGCCTTGCTAGTCAGACAACATGCACATTTAGAAAGGCAGTGGACAGAACACTCACCTGCTCCCCTGCTTTCCCATACAGCTTGCTGTACTGTGGAAGGAGGTTGTCCAGCAGGGCCTGGTTCTCCTCAGTGCTGAAGGCTGGGGCTCTCTCCACAGTACGTGCCATTGCAGGGTCCAGAGGGTGCAGATACAGCAGCAGTGTAGTGGCAGATGTCGTCCTGGAGCATGTAGTGCAGGCAAGTGAGCTCTCAGGGGAACAGCCAGCATTATATGTGTGCTGCAGAGGCAGATACTGTCCCATGTGTCCAAAGTGATAGGTCCAAGTCGTTTGCATCTTCTGAATCTGGCCAATCCATGGAATTGCACCACTTACACACGCCCCCAGCATCCTTCAAAAGTTCAACTTCATGACACCCATGAATTTGCAACATTGTTGTGGGTGACCAACTGAATTTACAGCATCAGACTCGCTCAAATTTTGAAAACGCGTCCGTTGCCAGGCCAGGCCATAGCCAATGGGTGCGCACCGATCGGTCCATTGCTGTTCAACGCGTACTCCAGGATACAACGCGTACCCGCACACATTGAATGCAATGGGCCGGCCGGGCACACCGATCGGTCCATTGCTGTTCAACGCGTACCCAGGATACAACGCGTACCCGCACACATTGAATGCAATGGGCCGGCCGGGCACACCAATCGGTCCATTGCTGTTCAACGCGTACCCAGGATACAACGCGTACCACGACACATTGAATGCAATGGGCCAGCCGGGCACACCGATCGGTCCATTGCTGTTCAACGCGTACCTAGGGATACAACGCGTACCCGCACACATTGAATGCAATGGGCCGGCCGGGCACACCGATCGGTCCATTGCTGTTCAACCTGTACCCAGGATACAACGCGCACTCGCGACACATTGAATGCAATGGGCCGGCCGGGCACACCAATCGGTCCATTGCTGTTCAATGCGTACCCAGGATACAACGCGTACCCGCACACATTGAATGCAATGGGCCGGCCGGGCACACCGATCGGTCCATTGCTGTTCAACGCGTACCCAGGATACAACGCCTACCCGCACACATTGAATGCAATGGGCCGGCCGGGCACACCGATCGGTCCATTGCTGTTCAACGCATACCCAGGATACAACGCGTACCCGCACACATTGAATGCAATGGGCCGCCAGGGCGCACCGATCGGTCCATTGCTGTTGAATGAATGAATATAAAACTTGTAAAGCGCGAACTAAGCCCAAGGGCGTCAAGGCGCTGTAAACGAACCTAAGGATGCAGACAGAAAGACATGCTCATACCGAGGTCTGAGAGAAAACCAAGTCTTTAAGGCCCTACGGAAAAGAGAATAGGACACCTGACTTGAGAGATGTTCCGGGAGGGAGTTCCACAGTTTAGCAGCAGCAGTGGAGAAAGCTCGACCACCCCATGTGACCTTCTTAAATCTCTGTACCATAAGCAGATTCTTATCTGCAGAGCGGAGCCGCCTGTTGGGAACATAATGATGGAAAATGGACTTAATCGCTTCCAGGGCCTGACCCATAATAAGCATTGTGAGTCATGCACAGGGTCTTGAAAAGGATCCTACGGTCCACAGGCAGCCAATGCAGCAATCTAATGGCATCTGAGACTGAATCATATTTAGACAAATTCATCACCAGCCTGGCAGCGGCATTCTGCACCATCTGCAGACGTCGTATCAGGCCCTTGTTAATGCCCAGATAAAGTGCATTGCAATAATCCAATCTGGATATAACCAGTGCAATGACAACCTGCTTACGTGCATCGAAGGAGAGATAGTGGGAGATTTTCCGTAGGATCCTGATGATCCCAAAGCACGTGGAAATTGTCCTACTAACCTGAAGGTTCAAGGACAGTGAGTTATCCACGATTACCCCCAGGTTTTTGCCATGGGAGACCGGAGAGGGGCAGACGCCAAGGGCATCCGGCCACCAGTCTCTGGACCATACCTCCTGCTTACTCCCAAAGACTAAGACCTCCGTCTTCTCTCCATTCAATTTTAAAAAATTCTCCGCCATCCAGGAGGATACTGCCTGCATACAGTTCCTAAAATTAAGGGCCGAGTCCTTTATGTTATGCGAGATAGACACCATAATTTGGGTGTCGTCCGCATAGGACAATACTTCCAGCCCAAAAGATCTCACAACCTTCGCAAGAGGGGCAACATAAATATTAAAAGAGTAGGGCTCAGGGAGGAGCCCTGAGGAACACCACACAACAGAGGTTTGGGGGATGAGTAAAAACGGCCAAGCTTAACCATCTGTGCCCGCTCGCTAAGAAAGGAAGCAAGAAGCCCCAAAGCAGTACCCCAACACCTATCTCTCTGAGACGATCAATCAGTCTACAGGGAGACAGGGTGTCAAAGGCTGCGGTGAGATCCAGTAGAATAAGGAGGGTGGTATGACCTGCATCCACTTGAACTCGAATATTGTCAAATACAGCTGTCAAAGCAGTCTCTGTACTATGAAGGCCTCTGAATCCATGTTGCGAGCCATCCAGTAAATGGAAATCCTTAAGATAGGTACTGAGATGGGAATTGAGATATGTTTCAAAAATCTTAGCTGGAACAGGAAGCAGGGAGATAGGGCGATAGTTCTTCAATTCATCAGGATCCAGAGAAGGTTTCTTCAAGAGAGGCTTCACTACAGCCGTCTTCCACAAAGTGGGAAATAGCCCCTCTGAGATGGCAATATTGAAAACATCCGTCAAATGAGGGACAATAGCTTCACGACCAAGTTTAAGCACCTTGAGGGGGCAAGGATCCAGAGGGGAGCCAGATTTAACCCCTTCAAGGATCCGATCGGTCACCTCATAAGACATATTAGGGAAAGTGAACAAACTGGGCGACCCTTCAGTAGGTACAGCACCAATAGAGTGAAAGGTGGATCGAACAGAAGCCACCGGTGAGGGGTTGGAGGCTTCAAGCAGGGAATAGATATTTGCAATCTTAGTGTGGAAAATCAGATATTTTATCACAGCGCTCCTGTGAAAAAATTGAAGGGTCAAAGGCAGGGGGAGAGGTAAGAGACTTTATTACCTTGAAGAGATCTCTAGAGGATCTCATGGAGTCAGTGGTTTTAGAGAAATATAATCTCTTTTCCTCCATGACAGCAATTTTATATTCTTTGAGGCCTTGCTTATGTAGTGTCCTATTCAGCGGGTTTAGATCTAGGCGCCATTGCCTCTCCTGTCTGCGGCAGCCCTGTCTCATCATTCTGAGCCTCTCCGTAAACCAAGGAGCAGAGGGTTTTTTCCTTGCTGAATAGTATTTACTGAGAGGTGCAAAAGAATCCATAGCAGTTAGCAAATGTTGCGATAATTCTACCGCTGCCAAATTAGCATCATTGAACTTAGTGAACACAAGATTGTTAAAAATTTTTGAGAGAGACTCATTACTTATGAGGCTAAGATTCCTCCTCTCATCTAAGTTCATATCACCAGAGATAATCAGCGTCGGAGACATAAAATGTAGGTCAAAAGGGACAGCAAAATGATCAGACCAGGCTAGGGGGATAGGTTCCCCCACCGTTACACGTGGGTCATTCGAAAAGACCCCATCAAGTATGTGTCCCGCTAAATGGGTAGGCTTCTTGACCAGCTGAGAAAAACCACATCCATTAAGGGTGTCCAAAAGACCCAGGGCATCCCTGCAGTCGAGGTTATCAAAGTGAAAATTAAAATCCCCCAGGAGAGTGAAATTAGATCTTTCACAGTAGGGCTCCAAGAGCCTACTAAAATCCTGACTAAAGGCAGCCCTAGATCCAGGTGGCCTGTTCAACGCGTACCCAGGATACAACGCGTACCCACACACATTGAATGCAATGGCCAATGTGTGCGCACTGATCGGTCCATTGCTGTCCAACGCGTATTGCGAATACAACGCGTACCAGCACACATTGAATGAATTGGCCAATGTGTGCGCACTGATCGGTCCATTGCTGTCCAACGCGTATTGCGAATATAACGCGTACCAGCACACATTGAATGCAATGGCCAATGTGTGCACACCGATCGGTCCATTGTTGTCCAACGCGTATTGCGAATACAACGCGTACCAGCACACATTGAATGCAATGGCCAATGTGTGCGCACTGATCGGTCCATTGCTGTCCAACGCGTATTGCGAATACAACGCGTACCAGCACACATTGAATGCAATGGCCAATGTGTGCGCACCGATCGGTCCATTGCTGTCCAACGCGTATTGCGAATACAACGCGTACTCAGCACACATTGAATGCAATGGCCAATGTGTGCGCACTGATCGGTCCATTGCTGTCCAACACGTATTGCGAATACAACGCGTACCAGCACACATTGAATGCAATGGCCAATGTGTGCGCACTGATCGGTCCATTGCTGTCCAACGCGTATTGCGAATACAACGTGTACCAGCACACATTGAATGCAATGGCCAATGTGTGCACACCGATCGGTCCATTGCTGTCCAACGCGTATTGCGAATACAACGCGAACCAGCACACATTGAATGCAATGGCCAATGTGTGCACACCGATCGGTCCATTGCTGTCCAACGCGTATTGCGAATACAACGCGTACCCGCACACATTGAATGCAATGGCCAATGTGTGCACACCGATCGGTCCATTGCTGTCCAACGCGTCCCTGTACAAGTCACTGGCATATGTCACCATGCCTGTCACAGGTGAACATATGCCAGCCACATATACTTCCCAGGGAGTGAGGGGCACACCTACAACACCACAGCCTGTCCAAACTGTATCCTACGGCATGTAAGGCTGCATTACCTATTCCGTGTATGGGGGTGAACATGTTCTGTGGGTGTCACTTGGGGGCAGCCACCCCCAGGCTGTGCACGTGTTCATGGGGACATAATCCTTGGTGTTTCGTGTACATGACCACTGTGATGTGCAACTGTTCATATCTGAGCATGTGGCATGGTCACATTTCACGGTGGTGTATGTGTATGTCATGTCACATACCCCCTGAGTCCCATGTGGGACGGTATGTTAAACCCAGGGTGACCCATTGGCACAATAGTGATGGTCCTCCACAGTCTGTGTGCATGTTGTGTTTACAATGTCTCTGATTTCATGTGCACAATGGGAGGCAGTCTCCACATCCACGTTGTTTGTGCATGGACTTTGATGTTGTGCGTGTGTGTGTCACAGACGTCCATGTTTGTCCTGCCGAGGCAACAGGGACCACTACCTGTGGGGGTCATGGTTGTTTTGCTGTGGTGTATACATGATACACCATGTCATGCCAGTGTCCATGTGGCAATACAGGGTCCCTGGGAATCTACCTGTCGTTGAGCTGTGATGCCTGGGGCACATCTGTCCTCACATGTCACTGTGGGGTGTGTTTGTAACGTGGCAGCAGGAGATGGGAACTGGGACATGGCCTCATGATATCCAATGGCACGACCTGGGACTTATTGATGCCACTTGTTGAACTGTGATGTTAGATGTTGGCCATGTATGTGCCATACATATCCTTACGGAACTGCACACATCATGTACTTGTGCCTCATAATGATGTATCATGTGATATTGAGTGTGTTCAATGCCACATATGTGGGGTGACTGACAATCTTGCTTTCTTCACCTATGCACTGCAGGGCACCAGCTGTCCTTAGACCATTCCCTGACCTGGCAACGATGGTGAAACGTGACAGCATCCGACGGTACCGCTTCACCAGGCAGCTGATTGAGGATTTGGCAGTGCGCTTGGCACCACATTTGCAACCTGGCCGGCCGTACCCTACAGCGCTGACCCCCAAGGTGAAGGTGATGGCAGCCCTACACTTCTTTGCCACCGGTACCTTTCAACACACTGTGGCGACTGCTGGTGGGATGTCACAGACCATGTTCAGCCGTGTGCTCCGGGATGTTTTGGAGGCTATGTTGATATACCTGAACCAGTACATCTATTTCCCTAGACTCCAACAACTCACTGGCGTGAAGAGTGACTTCTATGCCCTGGGGAGGATGCCGCATGTCATTGGCTCCATTGATGGGACACATGTGGCTTTGGTACCACCACAGGCCCAAGAGCAGGCATACAGGAACCGCAAACACTACCACTCGGTCAATGCACTGGTGGTCTGTCTTGCAGATATGAGCATCTCACACATGTGTGCCCGTTTCCCTGGTTCTGCACACGATGCCTACGTGATGAGGAGTAGTCGCATCCCGAGGATGATGTCACAGATGCGGCACCAGCGTGCCTGGCTTGTTGGTGTGTACTGACTTTATACCATTGTGTGTGTTCTGCAATGTAGTGTTCCACCCTCTTTTCCAACTCTGCTAATGTGCAATTGTCTGTATGTAGGTGACTCCGGATACCCCAACATGCCGTGGTTGCTGACGCCCCTCAGGAACCCTGTGACACCAACCCAGATGCGCTACAATGAGGCACATGGTCGGACCAGGAGAGTGATTGAGCGGACATTTGGTCTCCTGAAGAGCCGCTTCCGCTGCCTCGACAAGACAGGAGGGTCCCTCCCATATGCCCCAGCAAAGGTGTGCAAGATTGTCATCGTCTGCTGCATGCTACACAACCTGGCAGTGCGGAAGGAGTTGCCTCTCATCCTGGATGACGATGACCAACGTCCGCCACCTGTGGAGGATCCTGGCCTGGACCACGATGCCAGTGATGATGATGATGATGATGGTGATGTCCGCACACAGCTCATCACCAACTTCTTCAGCTGAATGTGAGTATCCAGAGATGTCATGTCAATGATGTGAGTTTGCATGATATGTGTTGGTGGTGCTCTGGTGCTGTTTGAGTGTGTCCATGGGCTACATGACTGTATGCGTGTAGCGATGTGTCCTTACAGGTAGTCTGTACTCCCCAACAGTGTTGACATGCTAACTTGGTTCTGGGTGGGTATCTTGTGACATGTATTGGGCATGAGTATTGCAGTTCTGTCCTGTTCTTCAGTGCTTTTGACTGTGTGTCATTTCTGTCCTTCACAGGGTACTTTCAGAGTAGTTTGGTCAACTGTGAGCCCCGACACCGTGATTCGACTTCCAGGGTGGTAGCTGTCGTGTCCCTACAGGTGATGTGCGCCACACCCATGGACTTCCTTCCTTCTACACTTGTTGACTGTGTGCCCGCTGCCAGGTGGGATTACCTTGCATCTGTGGTGGTTACAACATGTTGCAAATGTGTAATAAACCTGTGCTTCACTTTGTGATGTGCGTTGTCTGTGGTCACACATCTGACTGACATTTGCTTACTGCACCAGTGGGCTAGTTAACACAGACTGTGAATAGGTGTTGGGTCTGTGCAATGCAACGTATTTCCTGGCAACATCAGTGTAGGCGATGAGTCAGATGGCCCTGGTGTGTATGTGTTGTGTAGCCCTGGTGGTGTGTCTCCCTCATATGTGTGACGTCGCCATGACTCACATGCCGGTGTTGTACTTGCTGTAGCAGTTAGCATGCACAGTGTCATTTCCCAGATCATCATCGCCACTTCAGAGACAACGTAGGAATCACAACAGAGGCAAGTATGGTGTATTAGTGAGTTTATTGACATACATGTGTGAGTATAGTGCACAGGATGGTGGGTGCTGTACATTGTGATTGTAATCCAAAGTTCCTAGATGATTTGGAAGTCCTGGTAGCAGAAATGTCCAGAGTAAAGTCCACAGTCATCTGAGACATTGGTCCAACTTGAGCTCCCCATGTCATGTGGGAGAGTTGTGTTGCATTCGACAGGGTGAACAGTTTGGGCACAAAGGTGATTTTCCAGAACAGGTGTTGGCTTCCTGGGGGTTGTGCATGGCCATCAGCCTCTCAGTTGCCCCTCCCTCGGACGACCTCTCTTCTTTGGGGGGACCCTCAAGTGCAGGCTGCTGCGGTGCAGGGGACTCTCCGCCAGAGTCATCCTCCCTCCCTGTGGCAGTTGCAGTTGTTTCAGCACCAGATGTTGTGGGCACACAGGGAGGTGTTGACTGGTTGCTGCTCATCTGGCGGAGGCATTGTAATATGTCCCTATGCACCGCCGTCATCTCTTGCAGTGTGTCCCACTTGGACTCCACACGGGACATGTGTGAGTCCAAGCGGGCATGATGGGCAGCCTGCTGCTGTTTAATGTCCCTGAGGAGCCCCACTACCTGGCTGAACTCTCCGGTGCTGGACTGGTACGCATCGGCTATGCGTGCCAGTTGTGGGTCATCATGCAGTCCAGACCCTCTGCGAGCAGCGACCTATGTCTCCCACCCTCCCACCACCCCATGCGACACGTGCAGTACCTGAGGTGGCACGCACAGGTGACCCTGGGCCACCTTGGGGTTGTTGGTGGTGTTGGTGTCCATGGCCCCACGTTGGTCCAGGGTCCCTGTGCTGGTGGTGGTGGTGCTCCTTGGTCTGTCCATGTCGGCAGGGGTGGTATGTGTGTTGACAGTCGTTGGAGGGGTGGGTGCAGGGGGTGCAGCTGGTGGTCCTGCTGGTGCTGCATGATGACTTGCTCCGGAGGTGCCAGGTGGGTCTTCTTCATCTGAGGAGGGCAGAGGCTGTTCCACACCAGTGAGCTCCGTATCCTCTTGAGCCTGGGACGGGGACTCCTCAGCTGCCTGCTGCTGGGTCCCCATCATCACCTGTTTTTGGGAGACACACACAATGTATGTTATGTTTCTGCAGGCATCAATGGTTGACACACCTGACAGTTGTGACTGTGCCTCTGGATGCGGGCCTGTACATTGTATTGTCCTAAGTTGTCACAGTCAGGGGTTGATATTGGTGTAGCACATTGTCCTGCATTATTTGGGCATTTCTATGTGAATGTTGGGGTGTGTACATGGTCTGCATTGGTTGTATTTGGTTGACATCCAGTCCTCCTTCCCACCCAGCCAGATATTCCACCATGGAACGTGCTTCCATTGCAGGGAGTGCAAGTTGTCTTTCAGGATGTCAGTCAGTGGTGTCCTGCTGTTGGTTGGTGCCCAGTTCCCAGCAGGGCCTTGTGCTCCCCACAGCAGTAGCCAGTGTCAGCCATCTTGTCAGTTGTTTTCCACTCCCTGTGATGTGCGCATGGTTCAGGGTGGTGTTGATGGGACAGTTGTGGGGGTGACCAATATCTGTGACTACCACTCCCATCATGCTATTGCCTCCACCCCACTTCCCAGCATGCCCATACTTACTTACTTTTGGGTGGACTTCACTGTGTGTGAGTGTGAGAGCAATGGCAAGATGGCTGACAGTGGTGTCCTGCTGTTGGTTGGTGGCCAGTTCCCAGCATGGCCTTGTGCTCCCCACAACAGTGCACCAGTGTCAGACATCTTTGATGGGGCTTTCCACTCTCTGTGGGGTGTGCATGCTTGAGTGTGAGCTTGCTGGGCCATGTGGGTGAGGGATGTTGAGCTGTGACTACCACTCCCATCATGCTATTGCCTCCACCCCCCTTCCCAGCATGCCCATGCTTCCTTCCCTTTGACTCTGCTTCCCAGTGGGGTGGTGTGCCTGTGCTGACAAGATGGCTGACAGTGTTATCCTGGGGTTAGTTCTGCTACAGGTCCCATGTGTGTCCCTGTGCTTCACACAGCATGACCCAGGGTTGTGGTTCTTTGTGGGATATTTGATTGGAGTGTGAGGCAATGCATTCTCCCAGGTGAGTTGTGTGGAGTTTGTGTTAGAGGGGTGTGTGGGTGGAGCTGCTGGCGACTATGGTCTGTGCTGTGAGTCCTCCTTCCCACCCAGCCAGATATCCCACCATGGAACGTGCTTCCATTGCAGGGAGTGCAAGTTGTCTTTCAGGATGTCAGTCAGTGGTGTCCTGCTGTTGGTTGGTGCACAGTTGCCAGCAGGGCCTTGTGCTCCCCACAGCAGTAGCCAGTGTCAGCCATCTTGTCAGTTGTTTTCCACTCCCTGTGATGTGCGCATGGTTCAGGGTGGTGTTGATGGGACAGTTGTGGGGGTGACCAATATCTGTGACTACCACTCCCATCATGCTATTGCCTCCACCCCACTTCCCAGCATGCCCATACTTACTTGCTTTTGGGTGGACTTCACTGTGTGTGAGAGCAATGGAAAGATGGCTGACAGTGATGTCCTGCTGTTAGTTGGTGGCCAGTTCCCAGCATGGCCTTGTGCTCCCCACAACAGAGCACCAGTGTCAGACATCTTTGATCGGGCTTTCCACTCTCTGTGGGGTGTGCATGCTTGAGTGTGAGCTTGCTGGGCCATGTGGGTGAGGGATGTTGAGCTGTGACTACCACTCCCATCATGCTATTGCCTCCACCCCCCTTCCCAGCATGCCCATGCTTCCTTCCCTTTGACTCTGCTTCCCAGTGGGGTGGTGAGCATGTGCTGACAAGATGGCTGACAGTGTTATCCTGGGGTTAGTTCTGCTACAGGTCCCATGTGTGTCCCTGTGCTTCACACAGCATGACCCAGGGTTGTGGTTCTTTGTGGGATATTTGCTTGGAGTGTGAGGCAATGCATTCTCCCAGGTGAGTTGTGTGGAGTTTGTGTTAGAGGGGTGTGTGGGTGGAGCTGCTGGCGACTATGGTCTGTGCTGTGAGTCCTCCTTCCCACCCAGCCAGATATCCCACCATGGAATGTGCTTCCATTGCAGGAAGTGCAAGTTGTCTTTCAGGATGTCAGTCAGTGGTGTTCTGCTGTTGGTTGGTGCACAGTTGCCAGCAGGGCCTTGTGCTCCCCACAGCAGTAGCCAGTGTCAGCCATCTTGTTAGTTGTTTTCCACTCCCTGTGATGTGCGCATTGTTCAGGGTGGTGTTGATGGGACAGTTGTGGGGGTGACCAATATCTGTGACTACCACTCCCATCATGCTATTGCCCCCACCCCACTTCCCAGCATGCCCATACTTACTTGCTTTTGGGTGGACTTCACTGTGTGTGAGTGTGAGAGCAATGGCAAGATGGCTGACAGTGGTGTCCTGCTGTTGGTTGGTGGCCAGTTCCCAGCATGGCCTTGTGCTCCCCACAACAGAGCACCAGTGTCAGACATCTTGTCAGTTGTTTTCCACTCCCTGTGATGTGAGCATGGTTCATGGTGGTGTTGATGTGCGCATTGTGAGGGTGGGCAATATCTGTGACTACGACTCCCATGATGCTATTGGCTACACTGACTTGCCCAGCATACACAGAATTCCTTTCTTTCAGTGGGCTTCACTGTGTGGTGGTGTTGTAGTGGTGGCTACATGTCTGGATGTGTTTGTTAGTTATATTTGTGCCACTGCCTAGCTGTAGTTGTGTTTGTACATGTGATGAGACAGTTACATGTCACTATGAGATGGCATGTGTTGTGTTTATCTGACTGACATACACATTTTGGGATGATTCTGTTCTGGTTGCTGTGTATTTGCTAAGGGTGCATGGTTTGACTCTCCCTTGACAGTGATGTGTGTGTATTGTGGCACAATATTGTGTACATTTGTTGCGTACTCACCAGGCTCTGGGATGTTTTCTAGTCCATATACGCTCACTGGTGGTAGGATGGCCCGCACCTTCTCCTCCCAGGGCCTGAGGTATACTGGCTTGGCAGGAGGGCCACTGCCGGTGTGTTGGCTCAAGAGGTAGTCCTTCTTCAACAGCTCCCTGACCCTCCTGCGCACGTCATACCACCTGTTCTGGATGTCTATCTTTGTGTGCAAACATGGTGATTGTGCGTTCACCCTGTCGACGATCCTCTCCCACATCTTGGTTTTCTGCGACATGGGTGTCTGTTGGACCAGTGTACCAAACAGCTGTGGCTCTACCCTGAGGATCTCATCTACCAGGACTTCCAATTCACTATCTAGGAACTTATGATTCTTCTTTGGGGACATGGTGATGGGTGGTGATGGTGAGTGATGTGTGTGTTGGTGTGCAGGTGAAGGTGTGTGAGTGTGTGTTTTGCTGGGTGTATGTGAGGTTGCTATTTGTTGAGGTGCTGATGGTGTGTGGCTTGTGTGATGGATGAGCTGTGGGTGTGTGGTTGCTGTCTGTTGAGTGCTGGCAGGTAATTTGAATTTGCAAAGGATCATGGTAGGGATTTGTGTCCTTTATATGGGTGGAGTTGTGGGTGTGTCTTTGTTCCCTGCCCCCCCAGTATTTATTGGCTTTGTAATTGCTTGTTTGGCCTTTTTTTGTGTATTTTCCCTTTGTACTTTTCGTGCATGTAGGAGACGTTCTTGTGACCGAGTCTGACCCTGCAGTTGTCTCGTACGAGCTTCTCCGATTCGTTCACGCTGTGTTTGTGCTGTTTTCTATGCTGCGTACGCGTCGGTCGCGGTGTTTTGGGTTGCTTCGGCTCGCAGTTTTGTATGCGTGTCGGTCGTACGGCTTGTCCTCCGTGCGACTCGGTCGTGTTTTCCACGCGTTGCATCGTACTTGGCGGGTGGGAGTTCGCGGGTACGTTTCGTTCGGGATTGTTCCGGGTGCGTGTCGGTCGGTTAGATTCGCGTGTTTTTCCGGCCGGATTGGTGTTTTCCGCACGGCTCGGTCGTTCGGCTTGTGTTCCGTACGAGTCGGTTGGGTTTTGCACGCTTCTCATCGTACTTTGCGGGTCGGGCTGCACCGGTACGTGTCGGTCGGAATTAATTCCGGCTCCGAGTCGGTCGGTACGTTTTCCGGCCGGAATCGGAATCGGCCCCTTTGTATTTTGATAATTTAAATATGTCTTACCTTAACGGAGCTCTCCCTTGCATCTGTTCTGTACCGCGACGATCCCCGTAATGACGAAAGTTACGTTTACGTGGCAACGCCATCTCTTTCTGTAAAAATGAAAAAAGGACATTTTCTCCCATTGACTTCAATAGAAAAGCGTGGGAAAAATGTATTATAATGTGTTTTAAAATGTAAATGTACATAATAAATTGCAAATTTATTTTTGTAAAATATTTATGTTTGTATACTATTCTTTGAAACTATTTTGATAATTTATTTGTCTCATTAAAAATAATAATAAAAATATGTCATAAATACATTACGTCTTGTATTTCTTCCTTCATATTTTTTTATATTTTAATAATATAATACATTCCAAATATTATTCTTATTAATTACATATACATTTTTGATATTTTTTAAATTTTTTAAACATTTTAATAGTCATTAATTTTAAAATTGTTATATAAATGTAAAATTCCTTTTTTAATATATTTTTTAGTATTATTTATTAATCAACCAACTGTAGTTATATTATATATGTATACATATTTATAAATGTTTTTTCAATATTTAATTAAATTATTTATATGAATATAATACAATTCCTCATGTTAATATTATAATATATCAATAATTATAATATTAAAAATACCTAAAAATACTCTAGTACTTATTTTATTACCTGAGTATTAATTTTCTTCTTCTAAACATTATATTATTTTTATATATATATTTTTTTAAATTAAACTCTTCTCCATCTTAATATTTAAACGTTACAATACATTTTTTAAACAATATAATAAACATTTACAACCTATTTTAATCAAATGTGAAATAATTAATACCTGAGTATTTAATTATACATATACATCAGCTTCACATCTGAAATCTTTTTAACACATATAAACACATATTTAATATTATATTTTATATTAATTATTAAATTTTAATCTTTATAATCTTTTTAATATTTTAGTATTCATTTTAATTCCTTAGTATTAAATCAAACAATTACATATTTTTATCATAACTAATCAAAAATTGCTTTTTATTTATATTTAATAAATATAATTTTTTATATTATTAATATTCTTAAATTAAAATTAATACCTAATTTTTTAATTAAACACTAACACCCTTTTTCCATTGCATATTAAATTGTATATTTTATTATTAATGGTTAATTATTAAAAAAAAATCTTCTAATACTAATATTTAATATTAATACGATTATTAAAATTTTAGTATTAATATTAATACCTGAGTATTAAATTAAACCAATATTATCAACAACAAAACAAACACTTACCATCCAATACTTACCAATGCGTTGTAATAGCGTGCGTTGTAATAGTATATGCGTTGTAGTGACCTGCGATGTAAAGACATGCGATGTAATGGTGTCTGCGTTGTAATAGTTGCGTTGTAAAGGCATTGCGTTGTAATGCCTGTGTTGTAATGGATGTCTCACGTCTGAGCACAGAAATTTGTGTAACCGTGTGTCAAGCTTGAGTGACTATTTGCATTGATCACAGAAGCACGCTCACTGCCCAGCATTACCTAGTGCATTTGCTCGGATATGCACACACATAGAAAGCATGTACACAGACCAATTTGAGCTGAACTTTTCTTCAGTCGTGCAACAGAGTTTTTTCTTTCATAAACTGGAAAAATGTAACCCATTTGTGCATGAAAAGTGCATTCTGGCAACACTGTTGCCAACGGTAATAGCTACCCATCTTCCATAGAGTACTTACCATAGAATGTTCCATTTACTTCCACACATTAGCCCTGCCTCCAAAGCCACACACTTACAGAGCTACCAGTCATTCCACATTCATTCACACATAGTACATGCAGTGAACAACTCACATGCACTGATGTGCTTCTACCTGCCTACCAACAATTCAGAACACACCTCTCACACTTTCTTTGCAACCTTTAACTCCATGATCTGCACATACCTTACTCCAGAACTTCTTTTACCCTTAAATCTCTTCTTTGAAGTCACGCCCTCCAGCTCTGTTTTCAATTTAACATCCAAGCTGTCACTCTTTTGCCCATTTTGGTTTAAATAGCATGGTGTGTTAGAGATGAATGGCGAGGGCAAAGTCTCTCTGCACAATATTTTAGATCTAACAAGTGTGTTGTGCATCTGCTGTTGCCAAGGAGTAAACGTTGGAAGGTGTGTTTGATGTCCTTCTGGATTGCCGAAGCCAAAGATGGCTCCTCTCAGAGCCATAGTGCCACCCCGCACAGAATAATATATGCAAAAGGTGGCAAATGTCTCCTTTAGAGGGTCACAGTTAGGAGGAAAAATATGCAAAGGGGAAAAAACCTCCTTTGGCATTCTTCTAGAAATGTAAGTTTAAGATAGCTCTGGCGAAATCAGCAAGACACAAAATTCTTCCTGACATGAGCAGAGCTGTGCCAAGAGAAGGGTTTAGAAGGAAAATTATTCCACCCGGCAGAAGTGAAAATCATGGACACAATTGCTGCAAAGGGCGATGATTGTGACGAAAGATTCTGGGGCCGATTCCGATCTCGGCCGGCAGGGCTCGGAATCGCACTCGGCATTACCTGATCCGATTCGGAGCCCTGTTTCCCGACCGAGTCGGACGTGCGTCCGGGCGAGCGAGTACAATGCGAGCGTACGCGAAATCGCCGACCGACTCGTTCGCGGGACTCAACCGCTCCGACCGACTCGCACAGACACGACTCGCACCGCTCAATGGAGACGTTCCCCGGCCGGGTAAGTACGATGCGCGCCGCGAGCAGTCCGACCGACTCGCGCCGTCCGGCTCGAATGAGCAGTCGGAGCCGCACTTTGGGGGTCCGTGTCGGAACCCCCGGTACGCGTAGCCGCGTGAGTCGCACACAGGGGGGACCCATGGGTCCCCCCTACCTGTGCATGTATGGCGCGATTCGCTTCGACGCGTACCCGCTGTAGGGGGCGCCCTTGTTCGCCTCGCACCCATTGAGTCAATGGGAGCCCGCGTACGCGTTGTACGACCGGCTCCCATTGACTTCAATGGGAGTCCGACCGAATCGAGTTCGATAGCATGCGAACACATCGTACTCGTTCGGTCGGACTGCTAGGGTCCGATTCGGTCGGAAATCTCTCCGGGTCCGGCTCGGTCGGAGAGATTTCCGGCCTGAATCGGAATTGGCCCCTCTGTCTCGTAATGCTCAGTCACATATAGTCCTCTGACAAAGCCTCATTTATACATCACAGGAAAGACTGCAACATATTGGACTAGGAAACTCAGACATCCTCCAATGGACAAATCGCCATCTTTGAAAGGGCTACTTACATCGTTTCATCCCTTTCCAGGACCTTATTGTGTTTATTTGATTATGAAGAAGAAGCCCATGTTTGACATCCTTCCGCATACCAAGCAAAATTCTGAAGTGTCCTCTGCATTCCACACGATGTGTGGAAAACCCGTCCAGGTCACGGTATAGAAGCACTGCAATGACCCAGGTGGCCAGAATGCATAGCAGTGGTCTGAGAGCAGCTTCTAACAACTTGCTGATGGACAGCACGTGAAACACTTCTACTCCTTCTGAACTCAGACAGCCTCTGGTAAGCTCTTGGTACTGTCCTCTGCATAGATCCTTGTAATAATGTAACAGCTATGGAGGTAATGATCAGGGGTGGGCAGAACTCGCGGAGTTTCACTCTGCAAAATTCCCAGAATTACATAAAAACTTCACGAGATTCCACAGAGTTCTGCCATCGGGCGGAAAATATACCTGTTGCGCTGCTTGTGCTGCAATTTGGAGGAGGTAGTGCAAGTAGTGGCGCCATGTGGCACAAGAACATGCAGCCATTTGAGTTAATTCTGCTGCTGCTCGAGTAGAAAATCTACTTGAGTGGCAGCAAATCTACCCGAGAAGCAGCCCTCTGACTGCTACCACCGGCATTAGAAAATCGCCCTAGAAGATGCTGAATCTCGCTCACCAGCTCTCATTTCTGGAGCCTCACAGGTAGCAAATTCCACCACACGGCGATTGGTGGAATTTGCCTGGAACTGGTTACAAGAGTAAAGGTGGAGTTGCCAAATTCTGCCAATTGCACAGGCGGAATGAGATATTCCGCCCACTCCTAGTAAGGATGATTACCAAGCCATCTGTTTCTGAGTTGAGAAATCATTAATAGTTAGAATTATATTATAAATTAAAAGATTTGCAGTAACAATTTTTGACACATGGGTCTACATAAATGGCAATTAAGACAAGATATTACTTAAATTCTGACTTGATTTTTTAAATGTTTAAATATTGCGTTTGAGAGCGTTTGGAAGTCAAAATTGACAGTAAAGTATTTTTTTTTAACTTCATGCAATTTTGTTTACTTTAAAAACAGTATTCCACGAGGAGTTGAATTAGCATTCTGAAATGCATCAATGATATTGCTGTCACTAAGGGAAAGGTTCTGGTAAAGTTGTAAAAACAAGTAAAAATAAATCAAATAACATTTTGCAAGTTAGAGGATGAAAAATGAATTTAGGAACCTTTTTTTGTGTTGGTAATATTTATTAAAAATATGACGCGGTTTTCGCATGGCCTTTCATAATCTAGGGTTATGGGTGTCATCTCTCCGGGAATATAGTCCAGGTCAACTCCCTCAAACCTCTTCACATTTTGTAGCCTTCGCTGCACATGCCAAATTCAAACGTTTTAATTTTTTTTAATTTTGTAACTTAACAGTACCTTTCCATACCCCTTTCTCTTGCAGTAATTCCAAAGATGCACTAACTGACAAGTCTCACAAGAACAGTTCACATATGCAGATTCACCAATTTGACGTTGCTGTTCAGTACTGCCACACTTATCAGGGTTTACTATCTCCCTAACTATGACAACGACCTGGAATGCGATGCATATATTAAATGCATCATGACTGACCCGGCTAAACCGAGGAGTCATTAACTGATCCCCAGTCGAGAGAAAAAAAAAATAAAGTTCTTCTTCACGCCCAGTCATCCATGTGAAAAACCACAAAGGTTTTGTGAGCTTATACTCAACTTTACTTTCACACTTACACAAACTTTTTCAAAACTTAATAACAAACTCTCTACTAACCAGACACAAACAAACAGGTTTCTTTGCATTGGTTATCTGTTAGCACACGATGATCCATACAAAGAAATGCATCATTACGTGGATTATCTGTCAATTGCCCGATTTCAGGTAGCTGTATCTATCATAGGTGCTCAAGCAATACATTTGAACATTTATTGAGCATTATAACGAGGTCCATTCATATTTATTATTTACCACTGTGCAGACTCTGTTAGGCTGTTTCTAACATGTTGCAGGAGACTGGCTCTATATGAAAGGGCATCACTTTGAAATGTAATATGAACTAGGACCTGACACATGGAATCAAGGCTTTATACCACAAGCCGAGGAAGATACCAGGGTCTCAAAACACGTGTGCTGTACTGTTTGTAATGGAATATGCAACAAAGTGGTTGGAATTTTGGGAAATTAGAAAATGAATACTTTTATCTACATTATCACATCAGTAGTGCATCCATTAATAGCCTTGCGCCTGAGTTAGTGGCAGTTTTCCAACCCCTGTGCAAATCCCTGTTTGTGCAGGGGTAGGAATTCTGAGTTGGTTAGTATTGACTGCACAGAGTAATTTCCTGGGCGTTCAATACCTCACCCTTTGTTAAAATTCAGCAGTTATAACCTCCTGGGATTTTAGAGGGGAAAACAATACAATATTTACCATGTCATGCATTAAACACCAAAATCTGCAAATTATTCCCTACAATCTCGGAATATCTCGGAATAAGTGGTATTTATTGTACCCTATAAATTTAGAATCACAGGGAGTCAGAAATGAGACAGAGAATTGTGTACCTGAACCCAGCCAAAGGCAGACTTTGACCCGCATAGCTATGAAAAAAATGTGTCTATGCCTGGTGAATATGCAATGTCCTTGCAGGCTTTGCTCCCTGGATTCTTTTGTGTGTTGCTCTCTCAGAAAGTACTGATGTTCACACTTTCTCAATAATGATGAATGGTAAGAACAGTGGCCTGAGAATTCGTAGTATGACTTTGCTCACATGGTGAGCACAGTGTCCTAGTACATTGTTGTACATACCATATAGGGATAAAGGTAGAACTGTTTTATTTCATTAATAACCACAGTATATGATTTTATGTTAAAACCATTTATATCTGATACCACATCACCAAAGAGAACTTTTCAGTAGACACCAGAAAGAAACAAGTTTTGATGTGCTTTTCCTGCTTTGGTGCTCTCTGTTGTCAAAGCAGCACAAGTTCACCCTACCTCCAAGCACTTTTCTGTGATGGATGCTCCTGCTATGACCCATTCCAGACCATCATAATCCACCTAATATGCTCCTGTTACCATCAGGAAGGTCCATGGATCCTCAGGACCTGCGTCCACATTTGCTTTGAGAGCAAGGCTCATCGCATATTGCTTCTCCTCAATGTTCACTTCATGTTGCTGTGTTGTAGTCTGTAGGTTTGCAATTGAATTCTGAACATGGCCTGAGTTCAGGGTAAACAGCACCATCACAATGTCATCATCCTTCCTTGACAGCAGAAGGAAGCTTTGCTTATTGAAAACTTGGGTATCACGATAGTGGCAAGAAAGATCGCTGTCCATGAGGATGCCTCCAGAATAAATGTCTTCCCATGAAGGACTGGTCTAATAACCATCCTTATACGAACAACATCTCATGTTAAAATAGGATGCATCATAATCAGTGCCAGTGCACAGGACCATCAGGGGTCCATGCACTGGTTTTGCTGGAGTTGCTTTGCTTGCATCACTTAAATTATGAAAATCCTACAAGTTAATGTACAAGCTGTACATCGTGCAGCTCAAAAACATTAAAGGCAACTACTACTCTGTTTTTCCTAGTATGTGCTGCAGGAAAAACAGGAGCTTGGACTCATTCCGAGCATGTGTACTGACATAGAATGAGTACAACCTTCATTCCTATTACTTCCATGTCAAAATGAAGCTTGAAACTTATGGTGTCTAAACAAGGCTTGGCAATTGGCAGCATCATCTGTATACAAACCACTGTGACTGTAGTCAATGGAAATATTTTGAGCTGTGATTATTCTTTCCCCATATGGAAAATACAGTAGAACAGTGCATGCTGCACATAACACAAAATCACATAGGAATAGACCAACAATGTAAAATAAACTTCATTCATGGTGTGAACTGCACAGACAAATGATCCATAGCCTGCTGCTGGTTCTGACATTTCTTTATTGTCTCAGCTGCTGTTTCACGCAGAAGCACTTTTTGCTGTCACCAAAGGCCCTCTAGCATGCAATATGCTCATTAATACCTTAGTAGACTTCTCTCCTATCACCAGGTATAGGCCCACATCAGATGGCAATAATAAATGTATTAGCCCAGTCCCTTCTTTGTATATTGAGACAAAAAAGCTGAGCACTGTGACAGTGGCCTGCAAAATCAGAGCACCAGGCTTCCCACAATATCTACCTCATGTATTAAGTAGAACATATTCATACAGCCAGTTATTGCCATTTTCCTGAAGAATAGAGTAGCAGATGGATTTTTTAATGCCCACCATTAACAGTTAGGGCCCGATTCCGATGCGGTTAGGAAATCTTCCCGATCTAATCGGTTTGGAAATGGTTTCCAACCGACTCGGATCGGGAGAGTCCGACCGACCGAGTATGATGCATCCGGATGCTTCCAGATCCGATTTGGTTGGACTTCCATTGACTTCTATGGGAGCCTATGTTCCTAACCGCATCGTAATCTGGCCCTCGGTCGGGAAGACACGTTCCCGATCCGATTTGGAAGGAGCAAATGCCGTTAGGAGACCTTCCTAACCACATCGTAATCGGGCCCTAGGTGGGAATGCTTTCCTAACCGCATTGGAATCGGGCCCTTAGTGATGTGCACATGGGGTGAGACGTGACAGCTGGAAAGAAGAGTTTGAGTGCTTGGAAAAGATACAGACATGGAGTCGAGAGAAATAAAGAGGCATTACTTGAAAGAGCAAATTCAAGGAAAGGGTACAAAGAAGGGAGATGAGAACAGGATAGAAGAAAGGTAGACATCAGGGTGGGGTGTTTGTAGATGCCAGGGTGTTGGTGTGAGGTGGGAGCTGGTGAAGGGGGTAGTGTGTTGATGGCCCACACAGTTTATGCTGGCATGCAATAACTTGCTAAAAGGATGATTTTTCTGCCTTTGCGACCACTTTTGTCTGTCACTTGAGTGGTGTTCAGACTGAGGCACAGCACTTTAGGTGGGGAAGGGTATGGTATATTGTATAGTATTGTATTGCAGCATGGCCCATCAAGGGCTGTACTTGGGTTTGGATCACCCTAATTTAGCATCACGCAGAGCGTGGATGTGGTTCTTAGTATACGTGAAGTACACCTGGGGCTTCTACCGCAGGGTTTAGAGATTTTTGTTTTGTGTGATGGTTGCACTGGTAGATTGACCAGGGTGGCACACCCCAGGGGGGATATATTGTTAGTGGGCAAGTGGAATCCTATTCTGAGTGCTTGCTTGGGTGTAGCCTGGTATTCTCCTTTGCACATTTCCATCTGCCTCCATCTTTCCTTCTCTCTGGGTGCAAGCATGTTAATGCTACAGTTTTGGGAGATGGGCTCCTACCATATAGTTTTTTTTCTGTAGTGTAATTGTAGCCTTTGCATCTTCCAGTGTTAGCCTGCTAGTTTTGGTAGCCTGGGCATTTTACCTTTTAGGAGGTGGCACCTGGCCTCCATTGAGGGGGGCGTGTTGGCAATGTGCCTAGAGTGGTTTCTTGGGTTGTGCCTCGTGGCTGCTTCTGGAGTTCCTAAATGGCATTGAGGGGGTTTGTTGGCAACATATCTATTATTAGTCTCTGGGGTTGTGCCTCACTGCTGCTCCTGGAGTTACAAAATGACATTCCTCCACCGAAGAGAGATGGTGCTGGAAAGGAAATGTACTGGTCAGGTTGAAGGTCCTGCACAAGTAGCCATCATTTGTGTCTTGATGTTTGTTTTTTACTGTGACATCTGGGTTGGAGGTGATGTGGTCCTTTTCTCTGGTCTAGGTACCACAGTATGTGGTCTTATTTCCTAACTGGTCATTATCGGTCTATGGTTATATGGTGGTATTTCCAGTGATGTTGTCAATGTGTTAGTTAATGATCTTAAAACTAAACTTGAATAATCCTAGCTCTTTTTGTACACAGACTGTTAGTAATCAGGTGGATGTGGAGCATAATTTACTATCTTTTCCTCATCCACTGTAGCTGCTTGCAAACCTGCCAGGGGCATGTTGTTTTGGTGTCATATTGTTTTTGACATCCCTATGCCTCGGTGGGCGATCACCTCAAGGTGGTGGATGCAATTTTGCTGTGCCTCACTGTATCAGGATTAGCCTTTGTTATTCATCCTTCTGCCCATGTTAAGTGATGATGTTTGCTCCATGTTTTTCTGACATCGGTCCCACCTACCCATTATATTCCTTGCACTCCTACCTGGGTCCAATACCCTGTATAACACAGCCCCTGACTGCATGGAATGCTATGAAACATCATAGAAGTATGTTACGAGGAGAGTCCACTGAGACTTTGCATCCGAGGACAAGATTATCATGGGACACCCAACATCATCCTGTATGTGCTGTTACCTTGTATGAAAGGGCAGTATTTATTAATGGCCTAATCCTAACTAAATGAACACTGCAGTATCTATTTGTAATTGTAAGATTTAACAATCTCTATGCTTTTGTATATCTTTCCCCCAGAAAACAGCTCAATAGGTAAAAGCCAACAGATATACAGGAAATATACAATGATTCTAGTCTATCATGACCGCAGCCAACAAGAACTCACAGCGCATGCTTATAGTTGTACAACAACATTATGCATTACACACAACCACCAGAGACCATCATTCTCACAAGTTTTCACACACAGCTCCAACTCATGTAGGTTGCTAAACATTGCCATGTCTGTGAGCACATTCTTAATAATTTATGTTTAGGCTTTCACCTACACCAATAGTACACATTAAACACAACTCCTGACCAATGTACCCTCTTCTTATTTTGTCTCTGTGTGATGCAAATGAGTGTTTTTGTGAACCATTTCTAAACTGTGCGTGGAGTATTAGAACAAGCCACATTGAGATTTTGGGAGCAGAGTGGCCATTTACATTTTTTCAAACTAGCAGCAACATCCAATCCATTTTTTATAAAACACTGCCAAAAACTAAGGATCATCTTAATTGAGTCAGCTTAAGGATCCGTATCACCCAGCATGCACCATCGTTCCTCCTTTTCAATGTTATGTTTGTCCCTGGCAAAACTCCTCAGTCAATACCAGAAAAAGATCCAAATATATGCCGCTCACACTTACATCCAGGTCCACCTTGAAAACCTAGTAGATATTCAAGCCTATATTAATTCATGCCTAGATCACATGCTTTATTGAAGGAAGGAGAGTTTCCTGTATATAGCCAGCGATAAAGCCAACATGTGATGTTTCGTAAAACACAACTTTCTGCCCTTCATCTGGTCATGAGGCCTCGCAATGCCCCATTGATCTTTTTGTCTTAACAAAAGACCTTCAAAAGTAACCTGGGAATCCTCCCTGACTTCTTGCTCCCCTCCACACCACAAGCCAGTGCTGTAGCTAGAGCCATCAATATGCACCTCTTGCTGCTCCATAAAATCCTTCTTATACTCCATCCAATACTGAGTGGAACTCAAGAAAGTCCTTGTCTTGCCATGCCTTGATTACTGTCAGGGCAACTGGAATTTCGGGATTCAGCGGCATTCTCTGCATAATTATAGACTTAACACATTTGCCACATATTTCACCTTCCGCTACAAAATTGTTAGATGTAAAGAAAAAGAAAACATGTTTCTAGCTAATACAAACAAAAAGTAGCAAAAATAGCTCCATTTCTTTCCAAAGGTTAAATCATCACATTTAAGATCCAGATTCTGCTGTAATTGCATTTGTCAAGTGCTTTGTTCACTGTGTGAGATGCAGAAATCTATTGTGTGACTAGTGAGGTGAAACCTTCGCTCAGGCAGTATTAATGTTTATTAGAAGACCAAATAGCAAAATAATATTTACACTGAATATGCTGCATCACACTGCACAAGATACTATTTATGCAACATAATTTATTGATCCATGCCTCATAATTTGGTCCTCTACTGCTGAATAAACAACGGTGTGCTTTATTGCAGTAACCTTATCTATACAACAAGGCGTTCATCAATTGTCTGCAAAGATGACAAAACTAGGCTGCCAGAGTGTGCGTAAAAGGATCACGTTTAAGCTCCTCTGGACATTTCACAAAGCCTACTGGGACAAAGGCCCAAAATACCTCCACAAATTGGGTTTCTTTTGTACTCTTAGCAATTGCACATTTAATCTGCGTACAAACCTTAAAATGGTTGAAAAATGCAGCAGGCTGTTAAGGATCTAGAACCCAAATCTGAGAACAACCTTCATGCTGTTCAGATAAAACTTAAACATTTAACTTTTGTGCAAGAATATACAACAGATGTAAGGATGACTCTGCATAATCCGGGCCCCCTGATACACCTCTGTAAAAAAGATTTTCATTTTTGATATGTGTTTGTGGATCATTAGAGAAGTAATTTAGCTTGGGTAGACATTGCTGATCCAGGCCGAATTGTTTTGGACAACATTTTTAAAAATGGCAGATGTGTTGCAGTGATGATGTAATATTTTGTGAACCATGAGACCTATATACTTCATTTAGGTGGCAAAATGGCGGCTATAATAGAGGAAGAAGAGACATATATAGAAATGAAACACATAATAATGGTTTTGAATTCTTTTATGTATACACCAAACAATGTTTATGATCTGAATATGAAAAGAAAATAATGTTTATCACTCCTGTTTTAGACACATTTTCATAATTCACTTTATTTATTTGTTTTGGCAATTGCTCGTGGTATTTTAGCAGAATGTTGAACATTTGAGACAAGCATATCGACAGGGAGATCTTTTAGTAGCACAGGTTTTGCAAGTACATTTACATGTAAGTTCTTTGGGTAGATGCTTTAGAAATTTCGTAGGTTTTAGCACCCCATCAATATCTTACCAACCAAATTTACACGGATCCTTCCCTACATATGCATGATCTAAAACATTTACACATTTTCTGATCAAGTAGAATGCTCTTTTAATGTATCCATGCACCGAATATGACTTCGGTGGTGGAAGGTCACTTAGTGGGACTGATCTCTTGAACTCACTGTACCAAAAATCACCAAATGTGTGACAGTCAGAACTCATTTTCCACACATGCACAAGGTATTTTTCTAGGTCTTTAAAGTCACATTCTTTTTCTGTCTCAGCTAATCCTTTTAGAAACTTCACAGGTTCAGCAGTTAAAGCTCCAAGCTTTGTTCTAATTTTGCTCATAGCGTCATCACCCTTAAGAATATGTGTCTTGATAAGCACCCTGGGCATTTCAGGGTCAAGTTTCTTGTACAGAATATGAAGCGGGATTAAGTGTCTTTTCTCACCTGTTCCATAACGTATCATTAACTCTGACAATCCTTGACTTATGAACATTGCAACAAACCTAAGTAGCATAATAATAACATCTGTGTCATTTGACAGTACAGTTGCTCGAATGGAACCATTTCGAACAGCCTACTCAACATGTGGCACAACACGAACGCCAGCGCCCTACAATTTGCTGTTATGTTAAGATCTTGAACAATATGGCCCGTACCTTCCAAATATATCTCTGCAGGCACCAACTCCTCATTGACAATCATTCCACTTGCAATAATTGGAAATTCAGTGTTCACCGAAGCATCAGCAATGTTTTGGCGAATTTACACCTCCAAGTTCATCTTGTTCGATGGTGATGACCAGAATTTATCAAGTTGCACATGTATAGGTGTTGCATTTTTGATGCAGGCAAGGTCAATTTTTCCACTTGTAGACATTAGTCTGATTCTCTCTCATTCTTTGACAGATAGTTCGAGATAACTGTAAAAGACAATATGCAGTTCTTGTAAGGTGCACACTGACTTTGATATCTGTAGAACAGTCCGAACAACCTCTCCGAAGTTTTGCATAGATAAAATCTTGACCATTCGCAGTTGTGACATATAGTCCACTATAACAGCAGTTTTCATTGAGGACACCTTTTCGAATTGAAATTCTTCAGGTGAAAGTTTTTTCCGAGCTCTTGTACGAGTTTGTGCTTCACTGGTTTGGTTGCAGCATTCCCATTAAAGAATGCGATTGTTGGAAGAAGATCATGTGACAGAATGTCCTTGATAAATTCACCCTTTTTTTTTACTACATCCATCTATCTATGTGCTTGCGAAAGTTGTTTTTTTGTAACCTGTTTTGTAGTGGCTGGTTGAACAAAACTCTTATTATGGCAATTAAAGCGTGGAAGTTTAGCTTTAGTGATTATGTCAAACAGCTTTTTCTCTTTCAATACAAATCTCTCCTGCTTCAGTTCTGCATATGGTTTTGATCCATGTTCCAGGACATCTAGTAGACGAGTCTTTATATTGTTATCCACATATTGTTTGGTCACAAAGTTGTGTAGTTGCACAGGCTCAGTCATTTCAAAGGGGTTTCCTTGCTGCTGCATGAAATGAAGAAGGCTGTCAACATGTTTATTAAAACGTTCCCCTCAATTTCCTACAAGTTCGTGGAGAGGAACAGTTTCACGATGGTCCATTCATTTTGAATTTGCCATCTCTCTGAAAACATTGCAAATGCAAAGGACTTCATGGTAAGCTAGCTGCCATTGAGCAACATATTCACTTTTACGTGTCTGACCAACAATTCCCTTTGAGTTTTTATTTGTTCTCTGGATCATCTGTTCCAGTTTCATATCTGGAGCCACAGCATTGAACCTTCTCTCTCTGTCTTTCACCACAAAATGTCTTTGGATGAATTTTCTGTAAAGGTATGGTTTTTCACCTCTAGCTTCTTCACTGTTTCCAAATACCCAGACCCATATCTCAGGTAGTTTGTGCAATCGAATTTGCGAAACCCAGTAATCAGTGACTCCACAGTCTTCATGTGCAGCTCCCAATCACCTTCCCGATCAGCATCTACCAAATCTTTCACTAGAGCTATCATGTGTAAAACATTTCCCCAGTACTTGCAAAGTTCAGATTTTTCTTCACATTCTTTGACAAACTCTACGAACATGGTTTTCTGATTTTGAACTGAGTGTATTGAACATTGGCTTTGCATTTGTATGAAGTGCACTCTGTGCCTTGTTCACTTTTGAGATAAGATATGCAAAACCTAATTTGTCATTCTTGTTCCAGAAAGCATTCCAATGCAATGTTTCTATAGCCTCAAACATGATGAACATACCTTGTAACTAACGAACATAATGAGTTCCGCTCTATACTGACAAGACAGTTTTGCTTCCAAAGATTTGAGCCTCAATAAGTGCATCGTCTGTGCCACATCCACTGAGATAACTTCCTGCACACTGCAACACAACTTTTCTCATGTGGAAAAAACCCATCATCAGATAAAGATCATCAAATTCTACTGGCTTGCTCATAAAAATGTCAGTTACAATACGGAAAACACCTTCATCACAGAAAATTGGCAGGATAGGCTGGTCTTCAAGCTGAGCATGCACATTTTGGTAATTTTTTAGAGCTGTGTATACTGTTGGGTAGTTTGTGACTGGAGATGGTATTACTGGTAAAAACCCAACCTTCTTCAGTGGAATGGTATTCTGGGAGATCAGAGCATGAATTCCAGCCCACTGAGAAACTGGCTTTTCTTCATCCTTCAGTGCGCACCGAATAAGCAATATGATAAATTCAGTTAAATTGGCTTTGCGGACCGCAGCATCAGGTAGGAGAAGATCCATGTCCTCAGCCACTTTGAAACTTTCTGGGAGACCGGAACGTATTGATGGCTTGTGGTGATTTTGCACACGTTGGCAAGGCAGTTGGGTTATAAGTTTGCACCTATTTATTTATTTATTTATTTTTGTGTTTTATAGAGCGCGAACTTGACCCGTTAGGGTATCAGAGCGCTTTACAGAGTCATAGAGTTGTACAAGAGGCATGGAGTCACATGAGTATACCATAAATTGGGAGGGGGCGGGGTGCTGAGTACAAGAGGGATGGAGGGATACAATGTACAGTTTACATTACAGTTGCTGAAGACAGGCCCCAGGTTTCTTGGTGGGGTGAGAGGTCATCGGAAGGAGGCAACAGCCATGAAATGGTCAGGGTCCCTGTGGCGGTTGAGGGTAAGGGTTTAGACGAGGAATTTACCCATGAGGAAGGATTTGGCCTCCTTTTGAAACGTGCAAGAGAGGGGATTCTTCTGATGGCGGGTGGGAAGGAGTTCCATATTCTTGGCGCAGCCCCAGCGAACGCCCGGTTATACGTTTTTTTTTCCCGAAAGCGTGCAGGCTGGAGTAGGAGGTCTCTGGCGGACCGTGAGTTTCTGATTCCTCCGGATGCCACAAGTTTCTGTGCAAGATATGCAGGGGAGTTTGAGTATAAGGCCTTGTGTGTGATGCATGCCAGCTTAAGCTGTATTCTGGCCTCGAAAGGAAGCCAGTTCAGCGCTTTCAGGTGTGGAGAGATGTGGTCAAATTTCCTTGTGCCGGTAAGAAGTCTGGCGGCCGCATTGAGGCAGGCTTTTAGAGGTGCTAGGGAGATCTTGGGTAAACCAGAGAGGGTGGAACAGCCATATTCCAGTCTAGAACTGACTAGTGCTTGGACTGCCAGTTTTAGGTCGGGAGCGTCAAGGAAGGGTTTCAGTTTCCATAGGTAGCTCAGGTGGAATCTGGCTGATTTGGCCATGGAGTTGATGTGGTCGCGCATGTTCAAGTTGCATTCCAAGGTTATTCCCAGTGATTTGGCCGAATCCACAATGGTTGGTGGACAATTTAAGGCTGTGATGGCCTTAATCCATATCTGAATCTCAGGGTCGTTTTTTGGCGGTGAAATTAGAAGAAATTCTGTTTTCTTTGCGTTGAGTTTGAGTTGATTGGAGGAGAGCCATTGGACGGTCAGCTTCAGGGCCTCGTTCAGGGAGAGAATCTCCTCGAGAGATGAGATTTTGATGTAGATCTGAGTGTCGTCAGCGTACATATGGTAGGAGATATTTGCGGTGCGTAGGACTTCGGCAAGCGGTTCTAAATAAAGGTTGAAGAGGGTGGGGGACAGCGTTGATCCTTGAGGGACTCCAACTGTGACCGAAGAGGGAGCGGACAGGTTGCCGTTAATTAGGAATCTCTGAGATCGGTTTTGGAGGAAGGATCTAAACCATTCTAGGACAGAGCCATCTAATCCCATCCTGAGTTTGAGGCGTTCGAGAAGCTTCCCATGGTTGACGGTGTCGAAGGCCGAGGATAGATCTAGGAGGATTAGGAGACAAGTTTTGCCTTGGTCAAGGGATTGGAGGGCATCATCGACGATGTGGAGCATGGTGGTTTCAGTGCTGTGTCCCGGTCTGAATCCAGATTGGAAGTCATCGAGTAGGTGGAAGTTGTCGATGTGATGACTTAGTTGCAGTTGCACACACTTCTCCAGCACTTTAGCTAAGAGAGGGATGTTGGAAATAGGTCTGAAGTTGTCAGGGGAGGCTGGATCCAGCGACGGCTTTTTCAGAATGGGGAGGACTTGGCCCACTTTCAGAGAGTCAGGAATTGATCCCTGCCGGAGAGAGGCGTTAATTATTGCGGTCCAGCTAGGAATAATGGATTGGGCGGCGGCAGCTAGGCAGTTAGAGGGGAGCGGGTCGTTGAAATGGTTGTTCGGGTTTAAGGTAGATAGGATTTTGGAGACGGAGTCTTCGTCTTAGAGTGTGAAATCGGTCCAGTGTGCTTGATTCTTAGGTGAAGCCTGTTGGGGCGGCGTGGGTGGAGGGGGCAGGTCAGGGGGGGGTATAGAGTGTGATGCGGAACTAAGTTCGTTACCTAGGGCTTTGATTTTGTCCGCGAAAAACGAGGAGAATTCCTCGGATGATATTAGAGACTTGGGGTTTTCTTTCAATGTTTTGGCCAGTTTGTTGGATTGGTGTTTGACCAGTTCGAAGAGTTTGCGGGGTCTGTTCTGGGCGTTCCCCAGTTCCGATCTGAAGAATTCTTTTTTTGAGTTGAGGATGTTCCTGTTGTATGTATTTCTGGCCTGGCGGAGAAGTTTTAGGTGAGCGGCCGAGGGGTGCTGTCTCCAGATTCTTTCGGATTGCCGGAGGGATCTCCTCTCATTGTTGAGGGATCCAGTGAACCAGGGGTTTCTATCTTTGATTTGAGTTCTTTTTAGTTTTAGTGGGGCTAGGTCATCCAGAATGTTTGTTTATGTCATCCAAACCTCTGTTTGTTTATGTCTACAGCTGACACAGCTTGTTTTCCAGCAGCTACTTCATTGGTAAAGTCTTGAAAAAGCACCATGGCAGTATCGTGTGTGCTGGATGTTACAGACAAAGAAGAGCTGTCTTCAAAATCAAAAGTATCAAGAACAGCAATTATATATAATTTCCTGGTAAAGTGACTTGGAAGTGGTGTGCCGTCGGATTCACAAGATTTTACAGCATGAGCTGCTAACAAGTTCCTGCTCCGATACTATGTCATTATAACTTGTTGATGCACCAATTCTATTCACTGAAGTGATTAGCTCTCTACTTTTGCACTTGTCATAGATTGCGTGACCAGTCATCATGTGTAGCGGAGTTTTCTTTTTGCCGTGATGTAATTCATAAAATATGATTTGGAAAAGAAGTGCATTTGCACACCAAAAGCCTGTTGGTTCATGGGATTGTCTTCCACTTCTTCGCTTATATCTTCAAAACCATCATCAATGTTGTCAGCTTCTGTTCCAAACTCAAGAACTTTAGTTTGTAACAGTTTTGCTTTGCTGATATTAAACAATGATGTAAAAAATGTTAAGACAATATCGGGCATTCTTGTCAATTCCCATGATTTGCAGAGCTCTCGGGCATCACAAAATTAATCATTACGTCCAAAATCTAAATATTTCAGTACGTTTCTTAAAATGGTTCCTGCTGATTTTACTGCATCCTGTGATTTTATTTTGGCAGCAAGAACTTCAGGAGTCAAATCAGCTGAGAACACCATAAGTGGCTCATTCTTTTTGTTAGACTGACAAAAATGAATTCTGTCATTGTACATTCTCACCAGAAAAATCTTAATTTCATTATTATGGATAAAAACAGTTTCATCAATGTTGACCATTATTTCTCTGATCTCACTGAGTGTGAACCCGTAGCCAGCACTCAAGAGTGGCTTTAAAACTTAATTTGCTTTTTCAAAGAGTGCAAACTTAAGTGAACGCTGGCGATTGCGTTGCTGCCGGGAGCTCATTGTACATTCACATTTTCGAATGTATGCACGCATGCAGTTTGGGTGGGCATGCAAATCCGCTGAAAATACATTAACCCCGCTGTTTAGATCAGCTACTCGGCTGAAAACGTAATCTTGGAAGAAACTATCTGCAGATAAAACATGTTTGCCCATTGAGACTCACATACTCTTACTTTGTTCTTTTGTCAATCCCTTTGGCCCTTGTTCTTGCTAAACCACAGATAACACATTGAAGATCCTCTGCTTTCTGATCAGTTGTTGGAGGTGGACGAGGGGTAGTCATCAATCTTCTAAGTAGATGGGCATTGGGTTTGGTTGTCGTCGCTTTCTCAGAAGACTTTGATTTTTGTTGTGATTCACTTGTTTCTGCTATTTTTTGACTAATTTTTTTCCCGGCTTTATTCCATTGTATAGGACTTATAACACTTGTTGTTACAATGATAAAATATTTGATCTTCTGCATCCATCAGTTTCAATCCTTTGTGAACTTCGTCTTGCCGTATTTCTGCAGTATCTGAAACGCTCTTCTGTCCAGCCGCAGTTGATGTTAGGTGTTCTTTTGGATTAGTTTGGCATATGACAAATTGTTCTTTGTTGAAGGAGTCCTCAAGTTTTGTAGTTAGTAACACTCTGTCAGGAGGTAAAGATCCTCTGCTACCACCTGTTTTGCTTATGTTTACAAATTTGAATCAACGGAAAACCTGAAACAAAAACAATATTAAAATAAATTACCAATATGATGGCTAAAACACATCATTATAGAGCCACCATTTTGGAAAATGGCGGAAGGGTTGCTCTGAGGAGTTATTTTCTGTCTCTATAAGACTACTTGACCCCCAAAACCTAGGGTTGCTCTGAGGAGTTATTTTCTGTCTCTATAAGACTACTTGACCCCCAAAACCTATGTTTTGACACCATAAAGAAGTACATAGGTCTCATCGTTCCTGAAATATTACATCATCACTGCAACACATCTGCCATTTTTAAAAATGTAGTCCAGAAAAATTCGACCCGGATTAGCAATGTCTACCCAAGCTAAATTACTTCTCTAATGATACAAAAACGCAAATCAAAAATGAAAATCTCTGGACAACAATTTGTTTACAGAGGTATATCAAGGGGTCAGGACTAGTAAGTGCATAGAGTCAAAATATGGCAAACATGTTGACATTTTATGTGCCTGTACATCCATGCGCATTCTAGCACAAAATAAGTATTATGTGTTTTGTGAGGGGCAAGCTTTGGTTGTGCCCCTGCTTTACTTTAAAGAAATGGTAAAACAGATTACCTGCTACAGTAAATGTGGATGATCATGAGCAGCTGGCTTGCCACAAAATCATGGCATATTTCAAAGACTTAATTTGGATTTGAGCTTAAACCTCCCAATGTACTTCGTACAGTCTAAGATTGGCTGTACTCTGTGGTCAACTTGATGGCCATGGTGCCAACTAAAATAAAGATATCATATTGTTGGTAACTTTGAATAGTCTCAAGCAGCAACAGAAAAAATAAACGAAGAAAAAGAGTGTGATGGAGGAGGTGCAGATAAAAGGCTACCAGCAGTGCAGGTTCCTGTTGGTTGGCAACGTAGGGTGAATCACAATGGAGTACTTTATCTTAGGTAAGCATTATAGGATACATGTGATATGTATACATGTGTATATGCATGTTTAGCCAGGTTGCACAGGGCAGGGACTGTGCTGCTGCTATGTGATAAACTGTACATATAAAAAAGTACTGGCAGGAAACTCTTTAAGAGGCAAATTCTTTGACAAGTTGTGTCTATTTACGTGTTACATCAAGTGTGCAAAGATTTTAATTTTTTTATAAACAAGCATTTAAAGAACATATTGTCTCATAAAATACGTCATGAATATTGCATGGGAACTTTGACAGGAAAAGTGATTAGACAAACAAAGTACAAAAGAGGAGTGTACCCAACATGGTTGGCTAATTTCAGCTCTGAAAACAGATTAATGTGGCCGTTCTTTACATGTAAATGATATGTACTTTGTCCAGGGGTGTTTGATTGCACTGTAAGAAACAAAGGTACAATGAGCATTATGATCACCTTAGGGGTGAATGTGGACTTCAACACTAGCTATTATGATCAGAATTGTGTAGTAAACTTTCAGGATAGAACTGATATACAGCCAGTACCATTGGAATCTCTTAATTAGCAGATGGCAATTGGAAAACTGTCAGTTCATGGTGCTCTTTCACTAGAGTGGAGAAATTTAGAAAGAGGTAGTGGTTAAAAATGAATCAAGTTATACAGAGGAACTTGACTACAACAAAATGAAATTTCCTTTAAAAAAATAGTTGGAGCTACACTCTACAATGGGAACAAGATCTGGGGAAATAGATACTTGATGCATGCTGGGAGCACGGCTGGAGAAGCATACCTGAATGATTCCGAAGTCTGCATTATAGGGAGTTGGAATACAAATTTGTGATGCATTGATATCTTGCTCTGAAAGGATTGACACTGATCTACTGACTACCATGAGCTGGTGAATGAGGTGTGCGAGGGAGTGGGTTCAGTGATTTACATATGGTGGAAATGAGCAACTGATTCAAGCATATTGGAAAGAAACTCTTAACTGCATTAAAAAGGTTATAGGCTTGTCGGTGGATCGTGACCCCCAAAGCAATACTGCTGCCCAAAGAAGATTGGGGCAGCTCTGAGGGGTTGTGGGTACAGAAGATCCCACTATATTGCATGTTGAGGATATCCAAGAGGCGCATAGCTGAGCATTGGAAAAGGAAAAAAAACACCACAGCAGCACGGTGGATACATTCCCTTTGGCCCTAGAAAAACTCAAGCAACACTCAACACACAAAGCAAGACTTCTGATAAACGTTTGAGCCCATTGATTGACTACTAGCCCAACTAAGAGACTTCCGGCCAAGAATGAGGGCGTTGCAGCTGTTTAGTATGAGCAATACTTACAGATATTCTTGTTCCTCAACGATACACAACCAAAAGTGAACAAGAGGCTCCAGCTGGTTGGAACAGTGGGGGAGAGTGAGGGAAGAGAACCCAGAGGTTAGGGGTTGGGGGAGTTTAAGAGTTATGTTCTGTGGGAAACTGCCCTGTCAATCTAGTGGAATTTCTGTGGGCAACCGGTACTGTAAGGCCAAATAATACTAGTTCAGAAGTCAAGTCAAGACTGTATGGGATTGGCTAAGTTGCTGCTACACTTCAAAAAAGTAAATGTTTATCTCATGAACCTTTACCATTGTAGGTTTGTTACGTTTCCCAGGGTATTATTTTGCAGAAAGTGCTGCTACAACATCATTCGAGGACAAAAGTGTATAACAAATGAAATCATATTTCTTTCTCTGTCGTTAGAAAGATCACATTATTGGGCACATAGTTTTAAGGGTGTTGACTTATTTAACATGTAAGGGTTTTTGCTTTCTCCAGAACTGTGGTTTAGATATTATCTTTGCATTTTTGTCAGTCTTGATATAGCATGGATATTTTAATTCCCAAGATGTGTATACCAGAATTGTTTAAGTGGTTTAGCTAAGGTGTATAAATTAGAAGAATTATTTCTTATACACTATTCCCTGTGTAAGAAGTGTTCTCAGTCTTCCGAATTCCCACTTCTTGATGTGGGTTCTTTAGTAGCCAGAACTGATTTCTCATTATTTGAGTCCTTTCAGTCAATGCTTCTCCCTGCCCTTCCACTCTCCCAAAAGGAGGACAAAGAGGCTATAGCAGTTCACTATGTCGGAATCACAGATTACTAAAAAGATGCTTAATTTTAACCTTTCTAAACACTTCCACTCAGATTTTAAAATATGGGGGCATATTAGCAAGACCCACGTTAAAATTATCGCCGTTTTCTAACCTGGGCTTCTATTGGAATTCCATAACGCATATTAGCAAGCCCATTATCGCCGTTTTAGCGGCAGTTTCCTGCCGCTAAAACGGCGATAATTTTAACGTGGGTCTTGCTAATATGCCCCATGGTTCTTTACAAAGTGAAAGTTTTGCTCCTTTTCAGGAGGTTAGTCCCTTTTCAAATTCAGATTGAATTGATGTGTTGTTTAATGGCAGAATATTTTTTGCAGACCAGTCTTTATGTTTCATCTAAATTTAATCCATGTCTAACAGGGTAGAGATTAAATTTCACACACTTGATTCGTTTTTTTGTTTTTTGTTTTTAAGAAAAGCAATAATGATTTAATGAGACTCAAAATCTGCCTGAAACAAAGAACATTGCACTCCTCAAACAGCTAGTGGACCTTGAAAATAACCATGTGATAAACGTAAAACTTGTATATACAGACAGACATAGGAATAATAAGTGCTAATAAATATTATAAAGAATGTGAAAGACTACTTACCTAAAAGATCCATTAGGCTTGATGAACTCTAGGGGTATGGGTACTGATCACCTCTCTCATTGGAGAACACCCCCCCCCAAGTTGTAACTGCAAATATTTTCCTGATTTATACATAAATAATTGGACGTAACAATACATCAGTAAATACCACCTCATATCAAAACAAATAGATGACACTGGGGGGCGTGGTCTGGCCATGCAGGAAGATGGCCGCCTGAGCGTCGAGCTCCGCTTCGGGAGGAGCTCCGAACGGAGGAAACGCTCTCACCAACATGCCTAGGACCCCGGCGCCAACGTTTTGAGAAAGCTAAGTGTGGCGGCAGCGGCTGGGCGGATTTTCAAATGTCTCTGCCCTCGTTTAGTGCCCATATTTGATGCGGTGGTCTTCTCCTCAGAAGCCGCGCGTCGGGCCTTTCACTAAAACGCGAATCCCCGGCCCTTGCGTAGCTGGTGCGCGCCACTTTTTCTTCATGTGGGGCTTTCCTCAGCACGAGCGGTACTGAAGAAACAACATTTTCTTTGCCTCCCGCTCCTCCTTGACAACTGGTAAGGCCTCTTCAACAAATCATTTGTCCTGCCTTTATAATGCCTCAATAAATCATATTTTGCAAGCAGCTGTAAAAGCGGAGCACTTTAGCCAGAGTACATACCTTTCTAGAGCTCCAATACATTAAATACATAAAATAAACTACTAGCGGGCAACCTTTTACAAAATAAAATAAAAAACGGAGCATTATATTCAGCATTTTTGACAATAATATTCTCAGAATATTGTAAACCCGCTTCAAAGCTCCTTATATCAACGCTGCCATTCAACGTTATATTCAGGCCACCTCAGCCTTAATTCTTTGTGGTTGGACTCCTCTGCATTATTTATTACTAGCGCTCCTTCTAGCACCTCCTGCAGTGATTAATTAATTTCTGGTGCTATTGGCTCCTGACCTTTCTCCGGCTTTTTGCACACGATATTTTTACAACTTTTGCATGGCACTGACTGAGACAATTATCTGTGATGCCTTCTAAATCCTGAATCTTTGGCATTTCGTCACTATTACAGTGTCTCTTCATAAGGTTCCCTTTACTATAGTTTGCAACATAATAACAGACACAGTACTTTCCACATTGCTGATAGATTAAGATTTGCTACGTTCTTTTATGCAAACTCTTCTTCACAAACTAAGCTCCTTCTGGCATGTAATTTTTGCATTAACTGCGTTACTACTGTGATAGTGGTCTCACCAAAGTGAAGGTGCAGTGACTACCACATATACAAGACAGATATCCTTGCCTATAATTTCCATGGTTCTCTGATTCTGTCACAGTTCACTGTTTCATTACTGTTGCTATTACTGATTTTTCGTCAGTACACCTATTTCATTTGCCAAACTTAGTCACCGCTACCACCTAGATAAGAGGTCTCGTGCTACTGTTATTAGTATTCTTTTACTACACAACAGACAATCTCCAAATGCCTAATTACAAGAACGAGAACAAAAACTCCAAGCAACCTCTTTTCTCAGAAGTTCTCAAACAACCACAAAGTATGTCTGTGAAAGGCTCAGCCTCATCAATGTCTAACCCATCTTTGACCACCTCCTCTACAATGTCAGGGGAAACTATGGATCACATTTTATAAGAAATTTCAACTATCAGTTGCCGTTTAACAGATATGGACATTAATATCTCCTCTCTCACCACAGAGGCCAAATCAATCAGAGCAGAGATCGTACAATTTAATACTAAAACAGATGGATTAGACCAACGATTAACTGCAGTAGAAACCAGGATTGATTCCATGCAACGTAGAGATCAAGACCTCTTACTTCTCTGCAGTAAGCTCGTTGATTTGGAAGATCGCAGTTGACGAGACAACATCCACTTTTTTGGCTTTCCTGAAAAAATTGAAGGTCAGAATGCTAGAAGCTTCTTATGTAATGTCCTTCCCAAGTTGCTGGATATCACCTTCAATCCACCGCTTGAAATCCAGCGGGCTCATCGTATCGGTCCTCCGCGTACTGCTTCAGATTCTCGACCACGACCCCTCATTGCTTGCTTTTTGTGGCATGAACAAGTACGACAAATATTACTGGCAGCACGCACGCAAGGCTCATACATCTATACTGGCCATGAAATCCGCATTGCAGCTGACTTCTCCCGAGAAACTAACAAACGGAGAAAGGCTTTCCTCTCCATGAGGCCACAACTGCGGAAAATGGACATCAAATATGGTTTGTTTGATCCTGCCTGTTTTCGCATCACCAAAAATGGCGAATCCAAAGACTTTTATAATCCTGAAGATTTGCAACACTTTATTGATGAACTGCACATTCAGGACATGGACGTACAGCATACTCCTATTGAACAGTTCTCTCACGGTTCTCAACATCCTCCACAACTAGCAGATAATCGACGTCGCACCACTAGTGAAGTTCGTCATCGTGGCAGAGACATTGAAAGATCAATTCGTAGTCATGAAGACAAAATCTCTGCCCTTCAAACAGTGTCTACCTTTACGCAAGATCTTCATAGGGACAAATCCCGATCTCTCTTAAAATCTGCTTCGGATGAAGAATGACCTCAATAATATTTATATCTATTCTTACATCAGGGTCTGACTATTATAGGGGTTTTGCTGCTCTACCGCACACTTGTTTCTTCATCTAGAGCTGTTGAAGGATTCTATATTTTTTGTTATTTATTACAAAGTATTATCGGATTTTACCTTGCATAACATCTATTTTATCTGACATTACATGCTTTGGTTCAATGTTCTATTCTCAACATGTAATTTATTTAATTTTCCCTATACTTTAAAATTATAGATATTTTATTATATACTTTTACATCTTGTTAACCTTGATCTTCCTTTTTAATAATCAAAGTTATATATGTTATCATCATATATTAGATAATATTTATCTTTGTAACTGCATATTGTTCTGCACTTATCTACTGATATGCCTTTTCTTATATTTACAACTAGTTTTATAGAGGATTGTTTATTGCTTATTATTTCTTGTTATATATCATATGATCCTCGTTCCCATACTGTTTATTTTCCCTATCAATGTATGCTTAAGTTTATTGTCTGCAATTTTTAAAATGTCATCTGATTAGTTTTTCTCACTATTTTAGATTATAGATATTTTGTTACATACTTATATCGCTTATTAGATTTGCTCTTCCTTTTTCAATAATCAATACTATATATAATGAACTCTTTTGTTAATATATTTTCCTTTCATATTATTCCTGTTATGATTGTGTTTCTCTTTACACAAACTCCATTTGGAAATAAGCATGTTTTTTCTTCTATTCTGCTCCACTGGAATATAGTCTTAAAAGAGGTATATTTTTCCTAACAGGTATAATTATAGCCAATATCATTTATATAACTCTTTTACATTCCTAGCAGCAACAGTTGATCATTATATGTTTCTTATGTTTTATGCCACCTAACTAGATGAATTGATTATATCTTATTTCATTTATTTATTCGTACTTGACATTATTTCCTTACTAGCATTTATATTTATATTTGTATCTAAGTTTATACCACTATTTTTAATACAAAGTGTGCTTATTGCTTAATGTATCTTATCTATACTTGTACATTCTTAATCACTTCTTTCACATTCTATACTTATATTTCTCTGTCACTGACTTTCAACATATCTTATATCTAACTATGTATTCTATTATTCTATTAACTTTCGTCTTTCCCTTTCAGTGGTTCTTTTCCTTTATTCCTTTTCACTTATATCTCTATTTATATTCCTATCTAACTCTATCTTACTATTACTCATCCAAACATATTTATTGTTTACTGTATCTTATTTAAAGTTGTAAATTATCAAACAATTGTTACACATTTTGCGCTTGTATGCATGCATTAATGACCTTGTTAATCTTTGAGTATATATTTATGTATTCTATTAACTCACGCCTTTTCCCTTTTACAGTTGTTCTCCCCCAGTTTCTCATTACTATTTATATATATATTCGTATCTACCTCTATCTTACCATTTTTAATATAACTATATTTATTGTTAACTGTATCTTATTCACAGTTGTAAATTATTCGTAAATTATTAGTAACTTGCTCCACATTTTAGCTTATATTTCTGCGATATAGAATCTCTATATATTTGAACTTATATATATTTTAATATATATTTATGTATTATGTATTCTGTTAGCTTTCGTTTCTTCCTTTTAACAGTCATTTCTATACAAGCTTGGCTCTTTACGTCTCCTTTACACACACTTGGCTCTCCAGATCTTCACTTCCCTCCAACATAGTCCTTATTAAGGGCCCGATTCTGATGCGGGTTGGAAAAGCTTCCCGACCGAATCGGTTGGGAAATGGTTTCCGACCCACTCGGATCGGGAAAGTCCGACCGGCGGAGTAGGATGCATCCGGATGCTTCCAGATACGATTGGGTTGAACTCCCATTGACATCAATGGGAACATTTGTTCCTAACCACATCAGAATTGGGCCCTCGGTCGGGAAGACACGTTCCCGATCCGATTTGGAAGGAGCAAATGCCGTTAGGAGGCCTTCCTAACCGCATCAGAATCAGGCCCTCGGTCGGGAAGCTTTTCCAACCCGCATCAGAATCGGGCCCTAAGTCTTAACCCTCCTGACGGGGTTCCCTACCCGCGGCGGTTCTCTAGTGAGCCCAGACCCGCGGCTAAAGTTAAACTTTTTGTTTTTCCTTTTTATAGTTTCTTGTTTGTTTTTCTTATTTCTGATATCTTTTTCTTTGGCAACTCTTTCCTATTGCATCTTATTATTCTACACGTTATTTTAATAGTATTCTTCCATTTTTCCCTTTCTTCCTTTTTCTTTCATATCTTAGATTACTCAATTAATAAATTCTGCATTTGCTCTATAATTCACTCCTACTTCTATCCTAGTTCATCACTTACTCAATTTTTTCAAGAGTACTAGTCTCCATTTGGGGTATGGCTAATACTCATTCTCTGCGTGTCATAACATGGAATGTTCACAGTTTGATGCACTATATCAAAAGGAAAAAAGTCCTTTCATATTTGAACTCGAAAAAGGTAGATGTGGCTTTACTCCAGGAATCTCATCTTGAACCATCAGAATCCGAAACGTTGCGCAGAAAATGGGTGGGTAAAGTATATCACAGCAGTATTCATGCGGAACGGCCCTCAGACATTGCTCCCGTTCGTAAATGTGGTGTGGCCATTCTGATTCGTAAATCTTTACCAGTTACAATATCGAAAACTTGGAAAGACCCAGATGGTAGATATGTGTTTGTCAAACTACGCATCAGCGACACACATTTTTGTGTAGGATCAGTTTACGCCCCGACGGGTGCGAAAAAATAATTTCTTCTCCAATTGAATCATATTTTATCAGAGATAGGTGCTTCCCAATATCTGATAGGTGGGGATTGGAATCTAGTCAGAGACCCAGTGTTGGATAAAACAGGTCCTTTTGATAAGAATAATGACGCGGATAGAGCTCTTATGGGCGACATCATTGAAGATCATGGCCTGATTGATCATTGGCGCCTATCCCAACCGACTGATACTGAATATTCTTTCCTATCCCCCACTCATGGAACTCTCTCTAGACTAGATTATTTTTTAATCTCTCAAAGGGTTGTTCAGTTAGTTCACGAATCCCTTATCTTAGAAGCGTCAATCTCTGATCACTCCCCAGTTCTACTATCCCACCAGACAGGACTGGCTACACCGGGACGTAAACCGTGGAGAATGAATATTCAGCGTTATAAAACTCCTATGGGTAAATTACAGCTTAGAACTCATCTTCAAACCTATCTTTCCCTTAAACAAGGGTCCGTGCATTCAAGCAGAATCCTATGGGCTGCAGCCAAGGCTACCATTCCGGGTCAACTTATGAAGGATGCTGCACAGGCCAATAGGCAAAATGCTGTTCGGCAGAAGGAAATAGAACACGATATTGAGACATTTACTCAACTATATACTAAATAACCTCTTTTACAACATCGCAAATCACTAGAACAAGCATGTAGGGCGTTAAACAGCCTTTTTACATCTAAAGCTGAATATGCTTTACAAAAAATGAAAGGACGCCACTATGAACAGGGGGAAAAAGCAGGGCGACTTTTAGCGGCTCAGTTGCGACAACGAGAGGTTGCAATGGCTATTCCAGCTATAAAAACATCTGGGGGGACCATGTTGACTCGTCCACAAGATATTGTTAATGAATTTGCTTCTTATTATCAATCATTATATACCCCAAGAGCCCAGATAGATCACAACAAAATGCTCTCTTTCCTTTCGAACCTACCTTCTCTTTCTGAGGAGGGCAGGGCGCTTCTTGAAGGGGAAATTACTAAAGAAGAGATCTCACAAGCTATAGCTAAACTCCCATATCATATAGCTCCAGGGGAAGATGGCTTTTCTGCAGAATTCTACCGTTGGTCAGGTGAACAAATAATTGACAGTCTATATGCTGCTTTTCAAGAAACAGACAGCAAAGCCTCCTTAGGCTGTATATCTAATAAAGCAATAATTGCAGTCCTGCCCAAACCAGGAAAAGATCCATTAATTTGTAGCAGCTATCGCCCCATATCTCTTCTCAATTGTGATGTAAAAATTTTAGCCAGTATCCTGGCCTCTCGCCTTTGTAAAGTCTTGACCTCTTTAATTCACCATACCCAAGTGGGATTCATGCCTGGATGTTCTTCTCGAAATCATCTGCATACTCTGGCGCATACACTCCACTCTGCCAAATCCCTTCAGAACGATGCATTGGCATTATCACTTGATGCCGAAAAGGCATTTGATCGAGTGGAGTGGCATTATCTCTTTTAAATCCTGGAGAAATTTGGTTTGGGATCCCAATTTATAGACAAAGTAAAGCTACTATAGCAACACCCTACGGCTCAAGTTAATTGTGGAGGTTTCCTCTCAGACTCCTTTCCAATTTGTAGAGGAACACGTCAAGGCTGTCCCCTATCCCCTCTTTTATTCCTCCTTGCTTTGGAACCCCTAGCAGCAGCAATTTGTCAATCATGCAATATTGTAGGTATCCCTCTTCCAGTCGGAAACTCGAAAATGTATTTATATGCTGATGACATATTACTCACTCTTACTGATTTGCCTCGTTCCCTACCTTCATTGTTTAAAATCCTAGAAGAATTCTCCTCCTTCTCTGGTTACAAAATCAATTGGGATAAGAGTGAAGCACTTCCCATATCAGATGGCACTACTAAAGCAGCTATTCAGGGCTTTCCCTTTCACTGGCAATGCTCACATCTACAATACCTGGGTATTCTGGTGAATAAAGGGACAACTGGAATGGTTGTGGACAATCTTGGTCCTTTGATTACACAGATGCAGCATGACTTTGATAAATGGAGAGCATTGGGATTATCTATATGGGGCAGAGTTCAAGCTGTAAAGATGGTCACGCTCCCACGTTTCCTTTATACACTTGGAATGCTCCCTCTTCAGATACCTTTATCCTCACAGCGTCTTACAGATTCTAAGATCCTTTATATGGGGCTCTACCAAACCTCGTCTAGCTGTACATAAATTGCAAGCACATCACTCTAAGGGCGGTCTGGGTCTACCATCAATAGAACACTACAATTTGGCACTACAATTATCCCAAATCACATACATGTTGCAAGATAATTCTCACACACCACAATGGGTACATGTAGAACGTCATCTATTGTCCGCTGAACTTGGTCTCTCAGCTTTTTATGGCACAGGTACCAGTCGCCAGGATCCTCACAACCCACTATTGGCTGCAATGCACAAAACATGGCAGAGAGCTCACCGCCTTTTGTGTTTTAATTCACGCATTCATGTCAAAGCTCCAATATGGAACAATACAGCCATACGTGTTAAGGGAAAAACTATCTCCTGGCCCCAATGGAAACAGGGGGGTATTTTTACTTTGGATCAACTTCTGCATGATAGTGAACTTAAACCCTTTGCCCAACTGTCTGAAGAATTTGGTCTTCCATTACATCAAGCAATGAATTATACTCAACTCCATCTCTGCCTTACCAAAGTTCTAGGGTCACATCCATGGTCCCTCCAAACTTCACCAATAGTATCCTACCTGTATACTTGGGGAACTCATAAAGGGATTATATCTGGTTTATACAAACTATTCACACTACAATTATTTTCCCAACCCTTATCATGTGCTCTCCGCCTCAAATGGCAAACACGACTATCGGTTACTTATGATGATGAAGAATGGACTGAACTCCTGGAAAATTTAACTAGACGGACCAGAGAAGCATCATTGAAATTTTGCTTGTTCAAAATTTTACATGATTGGCACTGGTCTCCAGTAAAATTACATAAAGCTGGACTCCTTCCTCACACCAATTGTTGGAGATGTGATGCTCCTGGTTGCGACATAGTCCACATTATCTGTACCTGCCCTATGGTTCAATCCTATTGGTCCTACATAGGCCAGATTTTACAGCATACTTCACCTCTGGGTTTACCGTTAACATCAGCTACCATTCTCTTGCATGATTTACGAACATCACCACATCTTTCCAAGCCACAATGCCGTCTTTTACATACTGCTCTAGCCACAGCTAAAATATGTGTTTTACGACAATGGAAATCTCCGATTCCACACTCACATGAGTCTTGGCTGGTGACTATGGTTCAAACTGCCTCCTATGAAAGAATCATTTATACTTTGCATGACCAGACACAATTATTTAATCAAGTCTGGGCCCCCTTTTTGCAAATGAATACTGATTCTGTGATAGACAATGTTGCTCACCCCATAGTGGATAATACAGTACCATAATTCGTCCTTCTTTCTTATCTCTATCTCATTTCTGTCTTTTTTCTCTTCTTGCCATTATCGTTATACTTTTTCCCCTTTTTCAACTTTATTGTTACAGGTTTGGGTAATAACATTGTGAAGATGTGATTAATTCCCTCCTATCTCATATCTTGTATCTTGTTTTTTGTATTTGTATAATTCTTTCATAGAGTATACTATACTATATGTTCTGTTCTTTTATGCTATATTATATTGATATTTTTCTTTTATTATTATTGATTTCCTATTTAAACACATTTGTTGTCTTTCTTAATCCATAATAGATTGTAATTTAATAATTCACTCTGTATCACGTTCCTGATCTTCTGACTTTAATCTTTATTCTTCATTTTTATAATTCATTATTGGAGTTTCTATTTCAGACTACTTATTGTTTTGCTCATAACTGGATTTTTATATTTTCCTTCTTATTATTATTATATTATTTGTTTTCTAATAGGATAAATTTGATTGTCCATCCAATACTCCCTTTTCTTCAGATTTACGAATATCTGCATTTTTCTGAAATAATATATTTGACTATTTATACTGTAATTGCAATGTAATTCACGTTCTTGTATTGCCAACTCTTCTATTGTATTGTATTATATTTATAAAATACTAATAAACAATTTCAACACAAAAAAAACCAAATAGATGACACTGTAGTGATGTCCTTAATAATATCAATGTTATGGTCATATGTAATGGCATAGTAATTTTGTCACTGTAATTTGTGACGTTATCGGATTCATAGGCATCTTCCTAAAGAATGCAATGTGCCACCTCCCCTTGCGCAGTGTACAGACCCTGCACCAAGCTTGAAATTATCCTACATTTTAAAGGGATGCCCTAGGTTTGGCACACAGCAGGCTCGGGCTCTTAATGTTTAAATGATGTGTACCCTGAGACTCGCATTTTTAAGCTGCCTGCCCCAGACAATGGAGCACTGGATGTAATGTTGTTTCTTCCTACAGCTTACATCCCCAGATTGCTTGTTATCTCAGAAAGCCTCCCTCAATACTCCTAAAACCGTGCATGAAAAATTTACCTTAATTTCCATATTCTTGATTCCTCTCCTCTCTTTCTTCAGAGTGACCCTCTTCTTACCTTCCATCCTCTGCATGCCTTTTATTTCTGAGTATAGCCATCTCTCAGTCTCATGGCTGTCTGCCTTAGTCTCTCCTATTGTAATTCTGCAATTGGCTGACACCACCTTTCATAGATCACAACCTCTCCTTCTTTAAAACCCTATACTTGCAACATAACACTAGCTAATCTCTGCCAGCCTATTTATCTCACCAACCATTCACCTGAATCCACATAGCCCTCACTAATGATCACAAATGAGTGGTATTAATATAATCTATCACTAAGTAACTGGAGTAAATGCATGTCATTTCTTTTTAGCACACATGAATAAGCACAATAACCACTGGATTAACCACTAAGCTTGGGTTCAAGAGTAGCTTGCTACTCACCGTTCAGCACTTCAATGCCTCTTCAAGGGTAGTAAGCACTATATAAATGCAAATGCAATTACAATTAATAGATGAGAAGCTTTATCAAACTGCACACCTTGCTTGACTGGTGCAGTGCAGTAGTGTAAGCTGGGCCTAAACAGATGTATATTTAACGCAAGATGAAGATAGACAGTTTTTGCAGAAAAACTGTAACATGACATTTGTTTCAATGAAATCAATGCATGTACAGACAGTCATCGCAGAGTGTTTTAAGACTGGTATCATCTTTTCTTTGTTAAATAGACAAAAATGGCTTTTGGGTAGTGGCATTACTTTCTATGTCTGGTGTTATCCAAGGCCTTTTGATTTTATTACAATAATATGTATAATATACTTACTTAAAGGGGCTTTCAGCTACCTCTCTTCATCCAATAGTCTGTTGTTGTGTCATTCACATTTTGCTTCCACCCACTACAGCATAAAGCATGGAGCAATGGGTCAGCCTACTTCACTTTGAGTGACTGCATCCCGTCAGTGCCAGTGATTTAGTTTTTACTTGATAATTACTTTAGTGTTGAGGCAAAAGCAGGACACTTTGTACCAGAGGTGAGCACAGACCACATTCCACAGTTCATCAGTTCCTGTCACCTGCCAATGCTGCTGTAAATTCCTTTTAGAGTGTATTTTGTTTATCTGGCTCCTGGTATTTTACAGCATCCATTTAAAACTGTTCTTCAATATTATACATGTGAATTCATAAGCAGATAATTCTTCAGAACATGTTTATTTGGGACTCAAATATTTTATTTTATTTGATTTAGACCTCTACTGAGGTCAACAAAGAGGTAAAAATACATTTTAAATTTCCTTTATAAAACCAGTTATGATATATCTTCTTTAAAATATTTTAAAGAAACTCTTTAAAATAAACAAATGATGGCAGACATATTCATTAAGTGTCGATTTAAAAAACATTGTTAAGCCTTGTACAGTAGATATATTGTATCTGAGACAGATGGGTTTTAAGTAACGAGGTCTGGCTTCTACCAAGGTTATATTTGGGCAAAGAAATAATACATGTGGTATATCTTACACACCTCCATTACATAGATCGCATAAACCTGTAGTGTAGTCAGAATTGTTCCAGTTTTTCGTTTAAGCTTTTAATGGTAAAATCCCCAGCTGCATTAGAATGATACAGAGTCGCACCCTGTGAACTAATGTAAGTCGTAGGTATCCTTGCTGAGTTATATATTCTACGGTGTCTGCGTAATGTGTATACTGTTTTAATTGGGAACAATGTTTGACGTCGAGATCATGACTGATTCTTGAGGTCAAGGTTTTTAAAAATATCCTCAGGTGTGCAGAGGTCCAAGACTTTAAAAGTGCTGTTGTTCAGTGTGAAAGATGTAATGCTATGCTAAGATTCTTGTTAAAAGTATATTGCAATGACTCATTTTTAAAAGTCTCCAGTTTTAGTATGCTCCTGAAAGATCCTGGTTTGGCATGTAATAGATTGTACGCCCATCTTATTATATTTGCTATGGCTAACTAAAGACAGCTCGAGACATAATGCTTGGACTGGAACCGCTTGATTAACTTTTATAATTTTGCGAAGCAGGTTCCCTTCTCTTGTATTTGTTGCTTGCCATTTATTAATTGGGATGTATTCAAGAGCATAAGATAAAATGGGAGTTATTTCCATATGGTAAACCTCTAATAAAGAATGAAAATGTCTATACCCAGAGGAAGAATATAGTCGCTTAAGCGCGCCAATATGAGCATCCGCTTTAAGGCCTATATGTTGGAAATGGGAAGAATTTTGTAAGGTTTGCGAAAAAAATTCTTCCCAGGTAGGTATATTCTTTAACTACCTCTATTGGCCTTCCCCCGAGAGTCCAATTAAAATGAGAGAAATGTTTTTTTCCTCTGAAAGGTACTACCTTTGTTTTTTTAGAATATTTGCCTTTAAAAAGTTTTCTTCTGTGAAGCTAAATGAAGCATTTAAGTTTCGTTGTAGGCCGATTGGTGTAAGATCTAATATGACAACATCATCGCCATACATCAAAAAGTGCATATCGCCGGATGCTATTTTTGGAGGATAGTTATTTATTTTTAAAAGACACTCAGGGAGGTCGCTTATATAGAGGAAAATAAGAGAAGGGCCAAAAGACAGCCTTGCTTTAGACCATTCGGTGTAGCTATTGATTGGTTTAGATCTTTATCTTCCCCCCATTTGTTATGTTATGTTATGTTAATTCTTTTTATATAGCGCACAGCTGCCTCAGCGAAGAGGCGTCCCGGCGCTGGTAGCAGTGTCAATAAGGAAACATGGGACTAAGCCACAGGAAACAGGTAGGTTTTGGCAGCCTTATGAAAGGACAGCAGGCTATCCAGACAGCGAATCTGCGTAGGCAGGGAATTCCACAGCTTAGCCGCTAAGCAGCGAAAAGATCGTCCTCCAGCTCGGAGACGCTTCACTCGAGGGACCGTAGCCAGATATTGCCCAGCTGATCGTAGCTGGCGCGTGGGTACATAAGGTACCAGCAAATTGGACAGGATCTCAGGGGAAGAGAATTTTAAGATTTTAAAAGTCAGACATAGGGTTTTAAATTCGATCCTTTTGGTCATAGGCAGCCAATGTAGGCGACGAATCGCCCCCATCGCAGAGCAGGTTCTGGGAAGCCTCAGCAGGAAGCCTCAGCAGGACTCGGACAGGACTCGGGCACTGTACTCTGTACCACGTTGCTGTATATAGTGAAATAATTAGGGTTTTCAGCCACACTTCACCTATTTGTGTCAATCCATTTGTGTCAATCACGTTTTTCTCCAACCCACTCAAGCATGCATTAAGGGGTGTTAGACCTAACAGCCTTTGATGTAGTCTTTCCCCAAAGGTTTTGCCTTATTACCTCATGTTCGTTGGAATTCATTTTTGATGGCTTTAGGTCTCTGTACTTTACCACTTCTAACAGTGCTAAAGTGCTTATGCTCACTCCTTAAAACATGGTAAAATTAACCTACACCTGATTGGCACATATCATTTACTTATAAGTCCCTAGTTAAGTGGTACAACATGTACCTAGGGTCTGTAAATTAAATTCTACTGTTGAGTCTGCAGCAGTAATTGTGCCACCCAATTAAGTAGCCCTTTAAAACATTGTCTCAGGCCTGCTATTGCAGCCTGTGTGCAGTTTGAACTGCCAATTCGCGCTGGCAAAATAAACCTTTTGCCAGGCCTAAATCTCAATATTTAATACACATCCCACTGTACGCAACTCCACTCTCACCACTCCACTCTACGCTATTCAACTCTACGCCACTCCACTATATGTTATTCCACTCTACCCAACTCTATTCTACACCACTCCATTGTACGCTATTCCACTCTAAGTCACTCTTGGAGCTCATATAGGTACAACTTAGTTTCCTCTTCTTAGGTTAACATGCCAGAGCTGTCAATTTTTGTACCTTTAAAGGTTTTAACTTGGAACGTAAATGACCTTAGGGTTAAAAATAGAAGAAGAAGAATTCTAGAATATCTGACACTTTCGGATAGTGAAGTCATAATTTTACAAGCGACTCACCTGTTAAAAGAAGAATGGAAGGATATTATAAAGAAACAAAAATGGCTAGACCATTACGTATGTACCAGTCAGTCATGTTGTGTCAAGGGGGTTGCAATCCTCATTAAAAAATCTATCAATGCTGCTTTGGGGGAATATATTGCAGACCCGGAAGTGAAAATATATAGTTCATGGTACGCCCCCCTTCAGGCCCTGTATAATTAGCTTTCTGGAGGTCAAACTTTCCATAATACTAGGAGAGGATTTTAATGTGCTAACAGACCCCATTTTAGATACATCTAGTATAAGAGACATGGCAGGCTCCCACAAAATGATTTCACTAGTAAAACAATGAATGGATTATATGGGCCTATTTGATATTTGTAGACTGAGAGCAAAAAGAGAAAATCATTTTACTTTCCATAACAAAAACTTTGTGCACTTTTCTAGAATCAATTTTTTCTTAGTGGATTTCAAAATGAGCAAAAATTCAAAAAAGTGGAACATGTATCTGATCATTTTTCAGATAACTCAGCAGTTAGCTTAGAATTTCTGCTAGATAAAATACCTGCCCTCCCAGATGGTCGGTAAATTGTAAGTAATAGATCACCTGAAGTAAGATACATAATCATTTTTTCATACAAATTGAAATTCAGCCCCTCTGCACATCATCTGGGACACATACAAACCCTTCATTAGAGGTAGGTTTATAAGTCAAGCTCCAAATAAGTGTAAGGAAACAAAAAGCAAGATAAGGGATCTTGAATCTACAATACAGAGCTTGCAGATAGAGGTAGGCAACACACACAACAACCAAGATCAGGTAGCTGTGGAGGAAAGGATAAAGAGTGCAAGAATTGATCTTGTAAATTCCTTAAAGGCAATAATACGGAGCAAATGGGAAGCCCGCAAATTGGCCCATTATGAATATGGAGAGGGGTGTGGCAAATTACTGGCCTAGAAAACAAAGGTGGAACAGACCAGAAACATCATTAAGGCATTTCAAATTGAAGATACATGTAAAACATGCATGGAGGACTGGGGGATAGAACAGGCTTTTACACACTTCTTTCAAATGTTTTATACAGAGGATCTTGAGGCGACTGAGGATCAGATCAAGAATTACTTTAGCGGAATGGTCATTCCGACCCTGCAAGTAGACTTAAAGGAGAAGCTGAACTTGGAAATTAGTACTGAAGATGTGTAAGTGTTATGGTTGTCCGGAGTAAATGTTGTGGGGTAGTGGGAAAGGAGCATGTCTAATTCCTCAGACGACTCCGGGTACCGGCCCAGGATGGTGTGTATGGGTACTGGGGAGGAACTACAACTCTACAATACCTTGAGAGGATGGGCGGAAACAGGAATACAAAAGCCCCTCCATTTGAGCGGGCCAATGATTGTCAATCCTTTTCCGGAGTCGAGCGCTTGCAGCTCTTTCCAGCGGTGTTCGAGGAATTCCTTCAGCGGCGCGTTCAGGAACCAATTCTGCCGTAACTCCTGGCCGCTTCAGTTCAAGACTGTGTTACGCGTTCCAGCGGGACGTGTGCTCTTCCTTGTTTTCCTGGCATAAGTGGCAGCCTTTGTTGGTATATGCATTCAGGACAGAACACTTCTGGTTTCCCTAGAATCCCGCATCACTCCGGAGAAGTCGTCTTGAAGCCGGCTGCCGGCTTTGAAGACAGCATTGTTGAAGTGCTACATTCACTCCCAGGCTTAAGAGTGGGTGGGTACGCTGTTTCAGGATCCTGTTCTTCTATTACTTTTCTCCAGTGGCGGTGGCCACAGAAGGTATTTCTTTTTGACTTTTGTATGTGGAATGGATTGGAATGCTAGTCTACCAATCCAAATCAGATTTAGACTTTAAAGACTCTTGTAGACCCAGTGAGGTCTCCCAGTACTTTATTATTTCGTGACTTTGATTATTGCAGACCTCGTGGTCTCTACAGCTAGGAGCTATTGAATAGACGGATACTCTCTCTGAGGGGGAAGCCATATTATGTTACAGTTTTCATGGGTGAACAGCTTGTGAGTAAACAGTGTGATGTTTGTTTTACATGAATACTCTAATGAAATGTGAGGAGGTGATTGATGTGAACGTAAAACTCTTGCTGTCTCCTTTCACCTACAGGATCCCATCTGCAGTTCCCTGCCTAGAGAGAGAGGTTTCCTATAGTATAAGGAGAGGACAGAAGAGGTTTTTTGGTGGCGGACCGCTGCTTTATTCTTTCTTATTTTATCCACTTCCCTTTTCCCCTGGGTGCCTCTGTGCAGGACAGTGGTTCGTAACAGCTCTCTGCGAGTTGCACAGGGAGGAACTGAGAAACCTATCATCGCCCCCGCTGGATCTGTTACTGACAGGTTGGTGGTTATTCTTTATGCTAACCTATCATATCCTGACAGATTGACAAGCCCACGTTACTTATCCAGCCTGGGCGATGGATACCAATGTGGTTCTCACCTTTCTCTTAGAGACCCTGTCAGCCATGCAGGTAGAAGTCAATGCCTTTCGCGCAGAACATCAGGACTTGAGAAAAGAGATGGGCTCTATAAGAAGAGAGTTAGCTAGCATAGTCAGAGAACCTAAACCTGAGACAGGAGGAGGATCTTACATTAAGGGATGGACATTACCCCCACCAACGCATTCACAGACATCAGGCTTCCCTATGGGACAATCTGTACCGGTATCACATGGAGCAGGTTCACCTGGGTTGGGGTATTTTACGGCCCCACAGTCTGTCCCTTTGTCAATATCAGGCCAGGCTGCTATTCAGGTGATACCATCCCCACAAATACCTCTGGCAGCCCCGGAACGCTTTTATTGAGAACCCACATTTTTGGGATATTTCTGAGCCAGTGCCGGCTGCATTTCCTATGTAAACCTATGGTATTCCATGATGACCAATCCAAGACCGCTTTAATTATGTCTTACCTGGGTGGTAATGCAGCCCGTTGGTCGATCCCCTTAATCGAACGAGATGACCCATTATTGAATAACTTTGGTGACTTCTGCACGGAGATGCGCAAGTTGTTTGATCAGAAGTCGCATCTTTTTACTTCAGATCATGAATTGATAACCCTGAAACAGGGGTCACAGGATCTTCTGACGTATATTACAACATTCAACCGCCTTGGTGTTGAAACAGAATGGCCACAAGAAAAGCGTACCTCTCTCTTCTATCAAGGCCTGCGAGGAGAGTTGAAGGACGTACTGGTGCAGGTAATCCATTTACCGCAGACGTGTGAGGAACTGTTTGATCTTACTGTACAGTTGGATCACCGGATACAGGAAAGGAAGAGTGACAAGAACCGTGGCGATCTTAAGTATTTTGTTCCTCGTATGAAGCAGGCAACCGGGGAAGCCTCAAAACCTCCTGATGGGGTAGAGCACATGCAAATAAACGGAATACATGGACCTCTTACAGCAGAGGAACGAGAAAAAAGACACCAACAACATCTTTGTTTGTATTGCGGAAAGGGGGGACACTTTATAATGGACTGTAAAAACAAAACCCGGCAGTTTGAGAAACAGCCTCAGGCAAAGACACAAGCGGTGGTGCAAAAGCAGTGGTATAGAAGCGAGGAGTCGGAAAACTAGAGAACCCGAGCCAGCAAGAGATCCTTAGCTCAGGGGAAAGAATTGATGTGGTCTTTCCAGTGATAGCTAATACGCTACACCATTCTGTTCCTCACCTAAATGTGTATGTGACCCTGTGGTTGGAAGATGGAATACAAACACAAGTACCCGCTTTGTTGTAATTTCATAGATAGAAAATACGCCAGAGACATAGGGGTGCCTTGTCTGAAGAAGATGTTGCCTGACCCAGTAAAAGCGGTGGATGGAACTCCGCTTACTTCAGGGCCTGTTAAGTTCCATACACAACCTTTGATGATGCAGTACGGAAAGGAACATTATGAGACAATCCAGTTTGATTTGATCAATGCCCTGCATCTTCCCTTAATCCTTGGTATGCCATGGCTAACACTACACGATCCCACCATTAGATGGGCCAATAGATCATTACACACAGATTTTTCCTATTGTCGTGAACACTGCACCAGGGAAACTGCATTGCACCCAGAAGCTTCGGACTCTCAGGCCCGTCTTCTCTCCATTGGGTGTGTTGAACAGCTTCTTTGTTGGTGACAACCCTGCCTCCTTAGTACGATCAGTTTCGCTTTGTCTTTAGCAAACAGGAAGCCAGTCACCTTCCTCCTCATCGTGACTACAACTGTCGAATAGAGTTGACCCCGGGGGCAGCAATCCCTTGCAGTAGGATTTATGCCGTAACCGAACCAGAGACACAGCATTTGCGGGAATATCTGGATGAAAACCTAGCCACTGGTTTTATATGACCTTCATCATCTCCACCCTCTTCCCCTCTCTTTTTCATTCCCAAGAAAGAAGGGGATCTAAGAACATGTATCGATTACAGGGCACTCAACCGTGCCACCATTAAGAACCGGTATCCGTTACCTCTCATCCCAGTGTTGCTGGACCAATTGAATGGGGCTACCATCTTTACAAAGTTGGATCTTCGAGGGGCATACCATTTGGTAAGGGTGAAGCAGGGAGATGAATGGAAGATGGCCTTTCGGACGAAGTTTGGGTTGTACGAATATCAGGTAATGCACTTCGGCCTGTGCAATCCTCCTGCTGCATTTCAGTACTTTATGGACGAGGTACTCTGTGGATTCTTGGATCTGTTGTGTGTAGTATACATAGATGACATCTTGATATACTCCCCTGATCTTGCTCAGCACGTGAAGCATGTCCGTGCTGTACTAGAAAGACTGCAGAAGCATGCCCTATATGCCAAGGTGAAGTAGTGTCTATTCCATGCCTCTGAAGTAGAATTCCTGGGCTACGTCATCAATGCCAAGGGTATACAGATGGACACTAAAAAGGTCACAGCTATCATCCAGTGGAAACCCCCTACTAGTCTCAAGTCCCTGCAGAGTTTTATAGGCTTTGCTAACCTCTATAGATGCTTTATGAAGGACTTCTCTAAAACCATTCAACCGATTACCCACTTGTTGAGAAAGGGGGTGCCCCTTGTTTGGAACAAAGAAGCCGAACATGCTTTTCAGACGCTAAAGGCCTGTTTTACTCAGGCACCCATATTTAGGCACCCTGACGCCCAGCTCCCATTCATACTGGAATCAGACGCCTCACACTATGCCTTAGGGGGGATTCTGTCACAAAGGCACCCAGAAACTGGACAACTGCATCCAGTAGCCTTTTACTCAAAAAAGCTCACTTCTTGTGAAATGAATTATAGCATCATGGATAAGGAGTTGTTGCCAGTAAAAAGGGCCTGTGAAGAGTGGAGGCATCAACTGTTAGGGGCAAAATTTAAGATTGAGATATACACAGATCATAGGAATCTGTTGTTCCTGAAAACGGCCAAGGTTCTCACACCTTGCCAGTTACGGTGGTCCCTTTTCTTTTCAGACTATGATTTCATCATCAAATATCAACCAGGACCTCAAAATGGCAAAGCCGATGCTCTATCCAGACCGGAATCCACAGAACTACATGAGGAATTGCCAGTCACTGAACCCCATGTATCCTGCATAAGGCCTCTTTTTGTGAAAAGGAGTTAGCACTGGTAACCACAGAAAGTTTCCCGGAGGACTTGAGGGTGTGCTTGTCCACTATGGACAAACCGGCTTGGGTGGATGAGGAACCAGACACCCGAGTAGAGAAAAAAGATTTGCTATATCAACATCATGCTTTGTATGTACCTGATCTGGCCTTACAGAGACGTGTCTTTACGTGGGCTCATGATTCCACACTTGGAGGTCACATGGGTGTTTACAAGACCATCGCTACCATGGAATGACATTTTTGGTGGCCCGGGTTATGTCAGGCAGTAAAACAGTATATCAAGGGATGTGCCATCTGCGCCCAAGGAAAACCAAGTCATGCTAAACCTGCTGGGCTGCTTAGCCCTATTCCTATTCCTCCCAGCCCTTGGCACACTGTATCCATGGACTTTATTGTGGAGATGCCACCCAGCGACGGACACACAGTAATACTGGTAGTGGTAGACCATTTAACCAAGACGGGTCATTTCATACCCCTAAGGGAAATCCCTATGTCTCCCAAATTGGCGGATATCTTCCTGCAACATGTAATCAGAGTTCATGGAATACCAGCAGTGATTATAACGGATAGGCGGTCCCAGTTCACATCGAAGTTCTGGCAAGAGTTATGTAAAATAATGAATGTAGACACTCGCCTTTCTACCAGTTATCATCCTCAAAACGATTGGAAGACAGAACTCCTAAATCAGACCCTAAAACAGTATTTGAAGTGTTTCTCAATTCAGTATACCACCGAATGGAGCACCTTACTATGGACTGCTGAGTTCGCTTACAACAATGGTGATCACACCTCATTAGGGTGTTCTCCTTTTTTCTGCTTATGTGGTTACCATCCGAACATGCTTCCTTTTGAATCGCCCATAGCTTCAAAACATCCCTCCATACAAAAGCATCATGCGCATCTTTGTGCAGCACTCCTAGACGTTAAGATGCAACTGCCCAAGGCACAAGAATCCTGTAGACGTTTTGCAGACAGGAAACGTTCTAAAGAGCCTCTGTATCAAGTGGGGGATAAGGTATGGTTTGCTACAAGAAACCTGGAATTAAAGGGAGCAAATAAGTTGAAACCCAAATACATAGGGCTGTACCCCATTGTGAAGATCATAAATCCTGTAGCCATGAAGTTGGCTCTCCCCCTTTCCTGGTGTATACACCCTGTTTTTCATGTGTCCCTGTTACGTCCTTGCCTACCACACACAAGGTTGCCTAGTTCCCCATTGCCAGTTGAGGTTGAGGTTGAGGGCGAGCTCAAATATGAGGTACATTGTATTCTTGATTCCAGGCGCAGGAGAGGGAGAATCTACTACTTGGTGGATTGGAACGGGTTTGTTCCGGAGGAGTGAACTTGGGAGCCTGTTCAGAACCTACACTGTCCGCGTCTTCTTCTACGATTTTATGCTCTTCACCCTTCCAAGCCCGGGAGCCCTCCGAGACGACGGTCCTTGTGGAGGGGTACTGTCATGGTTGTCCGGAGTGAATGTCGTGGGGTAGTGGGAAAGGAGCATGTCTAATTCCTCAGACAACTTCGAGTACCGGCCCTGCATGGTGGGTATGGATATTGGGGAGGAACTACAACTCCCACAATACCTTGAGAGGATGGGCAGAAACAGGAATACAAAAGCCCCTCCCTTTGAGCGGGCCAACGCTTGTCAAACCGTTTCCGGAGTGGAGCGCTTGCAGCTCTTTCCAGTGGTGTTTGAGGAATTCCTTCGGCGGCGCGTTCAGGACTGAACGCTGCCGTAACTCCTGGCCACTGCAGTTCGAGACTGTGTTACGCGTTGCAGCGGGACGTGTGCTCTTCCTTGTTTTCCTGGCGTGAGTGGCAGCCTTTGTTGGTATATGCGTTCAGGACAGAACGCTTCTGGTTTCCATAGAATCCCGCATCACTCCGGAGAAGTAGTCTTGAAGCCGGCTGCCGGCTTTGGCGGCAGCCGTCGTTGAAGTGCTACATTCACTCCCAGGCTTGAGAGTGGGTGGGTACGCCTTTTCAGGATCCTGTTCTTCTATTACTTTTCTCCAGTGACGGTGGCCAAAGAAGGTATTTCTATTTGACTTTCATATGTGGAATGGATTGGAATGCTAGGCTACCAACCCAAATTGGATTTAGACTTTAAAGACTCTTGTGGACCCGGTGAGGTCTCCCAGTACTTTATTATTTTGTGACTTTGATTATTGCAGACCTCGTGGTGTCTACGGCTAGGAACTCTTGAATAGACGAATACTCTCTCTGAGGGGGAAGCCATATTGTGTTACAGTTTTCATGGGTGAACAGCTTGTGAGTCAACAGTGTGATGTTTGTTTTACATGAATACGCTAATGAAATGTAAGCGGGTGATTGATGTGAATTTAAAACTATTGCTGTCTCCTTTCGCCTACAGGATCCCATCTGCAGTTCCCTGCCTAGAGAGGGAAGTTTCCTATAGTATAAGGAGAGGACCAAAGAGGTTCTGCGGTGGCGGACTGCTGCCTTATTCTTTCTTATTTGATCCACTTCCCTTTTCCCCTGGGTGCTTCTGTGCAGGGCAGTGGTTCATAACAGCTCTCTGCGAGTTGCACAGGGGGGAACTGAGAAACCTACCATCGCCCGCTGGATCTGTTACTGAAAGGTTGGTGGTTATTCTTTATGCTAACCTATCATATCCTGATAGTTAGCTGCAATTAGAAACCTTAAGAGAGGAAAAGCAGCTGGCCCAGATGACCTACCAAACAAGCTATATATGTCCCTAAAAATAAGCTTGTCACCACTCTAACTGAATCGCTCATTGCTGCGTTCTCTGAAGGACAAGCTCTGCCGTGCTCTTGAAATGAGGCCACTATTAGTTTAATTCTTAAGTCAAATAAAGACCCTAAGATTTGTGAGTCATAAAGGGCAATTTCTTTGCTGAATAGCGACTACAAAATCTATACACAGGTGCTAATTAAGCAACTGGAGAAGGTGATGGAGATATTAGTAGACGAAGACCAAAAGGGTTTTGTTACAGGAAAGCAGCTCCATGAACTAACACATGACCTGATTAGTGCAATAGACATGGCCACTAAAGATAAAACTGTTTTGACGGTACTGACCTTTGATGCTGCCACAGCTTTCGAAAGGGTGAGCTGGCCTTTTTTACATTGTGTGATCCAACAGTATGACTTGGGCGAGGAATTCTCAAGAGAAGTTAGGTCACTATACAAAAACCCAACAGTTAGGATATTGGTGATCAGAAATCTCACCAAACAGATCAAGATAGCGAGAGGGACACGTCAGGGGTGCCCACTGTCACCTCTACTTTTCAATTTATATATCGAGCCCCGGGCAGACAAAATTAGGGCAAGTCAAAATATTATCCCCTTTGAATGTAACGTGTGGGAGAAAAAGGTTTCTCTGTATTCTGACGATTTGATGGTGTATACAAGTGATCTGGCAAGGTCATCCCAGTGATTCTGAGTATGTTGGAGGACTTTGGGAAGGTCTCTGGTTATTTGGTTTATCAGCAAAGAACAGAAATGATGGAATGGAACACTTGCTGCAGTAGTCCTCTGGTAAAACAGGAAATAAGGTACTTAGGAATCCCGGTAGCAGAAGATCTAGGTAAAATGGCCCAAGTAAATTTTAATAAAACAATGATGGGAACTAGGAGGCTATTAAGAACATAGGGATAACTCCCAATTTCATTCCTAGGAAGGTCCAACATGCTGAAAATGTTGATACTCCCAAAATGTACCTTTATTTTTAACACAATACTTTAGCTTTCAAGTCAGGGTGGTGTAAAAATCTACAGGGGGGGAGATATGCAGCTTCATATGGTCATCTAAGGGGGTAAAAACTGAGTGGAGGAAACTACATAGGAAAAAAGATCACAGTGGGATCACAAGTCCAGATTACTATCTATACTGTAGGGCTTTTCCAGCTGAAGAATATAAGATCCCTACTTTTCAATAATTCCTCCTTTACCCCGCTTCTTAAAGTCATGACAAAGAACCTGCCCCGATGTGGTGATCATTTCCTCTTTAAATTTGGACACCCGAAGTACTTCATAAAGGTCAGGCTGAGGATGTTGGCGGCAGCATGCACGTTATGGTATCATGTTAGGTGGACACTGGGAATACCATACCTTAGCGATTTCGTTGCAATATTACACTCTCCAGGAACTCCTGAATGCCTACAGGGCAAGTTGGCAAGCCCTTTAATTGAAGCGGGTGTGAACAAGTGGGGTCAAATCATTAAGGGGAACTCTTTGGTCCCTGACGGAAATTACAGAATGAAACTTGTCTAAATTTAAGAACTACCAGTTGGCAAGTTGGGCGCTTTGATTAGGTAGAGAATGGAAAGAAAGAGAATGGGAGCCTCTAAATGGTATTTGATGTTAGTACAAGCCGGGAAGGACATTTTCACCCTGCTAACAGAGACCTGGAAGATGGACCTGCCGTCGATGGACTTAACAACTTTATGGCAAGTATTGATGTTTAATATTTGGTTGTCTATCAAATCTGCCCCTCTCAGGAAAAATCATCTATTTACAGTTCACAGGGTGTACTGGACACCGAAGAGGCTGTCGATCCTGGGAGGTCGGGAGGAGCAGATGTGTCTCAAATGCAGCATTGAAAAGGCCGATGATGTCCATATGTTCTGGCAATGCCTCTTGATCCAGGCCTTCTGGCAGGAAGTGGGTCAGGTGCTCTCTGCGGTAATGGGACAGGAAGTAAAGATAAGCCTGGCACTGGTGGTTTTCGGGGTCACAGATGGTGTCGGGTCACTTGCAAAGCTGCACAAGAAGCAAAGATCCTTACTTTTTGTGTTAATATTGTTGGCACAACGAGAGGTCCGTTTGAAATGGATGGTTCCTATCCCTCTGGCTCTCTGTGACTGGGTAACATCTATTCAGCGGGTGGACAGATTGGATCTTAGCTGCCACACAGCCAGGAGAATAGAGTTTTGGTAGGCATGGGAGCACTGATATACCTGGCAAAATAACAAGCGAGCTCACTCTAGTTTCCAAAAAGAAAATGTCCAATGATTATGCTCCTAAATAACAACCTTGTGAGGGGTGATACAACCTGGGCTGAGAAAGAACTCCCCCACAACTAAGGTTGTTTTCTTGAAGCTTCTGACCCAGTCAAAAGAGATTTGTTTTGGTTTTTGTTCCTTCTCCGTCCCGAAGTGAGAAGTGGTTAACCTTCACTAATGTCTCTTCAGATTGAGCTCTTTTCTGTCTCTGAGCTACACTAATGAGGACAAAAAAAAAAAAACTATACAAACAGGAGACATGATAAAGTTATAGTTATAGGCACTCATTATCCTCCTCGACCTGAGCGCAGCATTCAACACCGTTGATCACAAGACCTTGGCACTCAGATTGAGGGAAACTGGCGTAAGGAGTACTGCTCTAGAATAGCTGGTGTCTTTTTTAAAAGAAAGATCATTCCAGATCTGTGAACCTCCCTGTTACTTTGAGGCTGTCCCTCTGAAGTGTGGGATCCCGCAGGGTTCCACACTCAGCCCCACTCTTTTTAATATCTACGTTAGACTACTGGCCTCCATTGTTAAGGAATTCTGAGTGTCTATTGTGTCCTATACTGACGATACACAGCTTGTCGTCTCCATCGCTGCAAGTGAGGGTACTCAGACTCAGTTAGGCCCATGCCTTGAGAAAGTGGCTCCCTTGATGACAAGTTGCTCATTTAAATTAAATGGGGACAAAACCGAACTGATGGTACTGGGAACCATCCTGTCCCAGGTGTCATCGTTGGGTTGGCCAGATAGTCTAGGGACTGTATCCGTCCTTTTTTCCCCTATAAAAAGCAAGGAAATGTGGCTGGACAGTTCTCTTTCGATGGAAGCCCAAGCCAAACAATTGACTAGTTCCTGTTTTGTCATGTTGAGGACACCGAGGAAAATTTGGGCTCTATTGCCTATTTCATGCAGAAGAGTGGTAGTCCAGGCACTGATTTAATCACGCCTGGATTACGGAAACTCCCTTTATCTGGGCCCCCCCAAATCAGTTTAAAAAGACTCCAGGTTCTGCAAAACACTGTGGACAGAACCATCTACAAGATACTTAAAGGTTCCTCAGCCAAGAAAGCCTTGACCTCTTTACACTTGCTTCCCGTGGAGCATATAATTAAATTCAAGGCACTGTGTCTGCTACACAGGGCAATAAATTGGAAGGGCCCCTGTATGATTAGAGCCTTACTGACCTCCTACATTCTGAGCAGGACGTTAAGATCTTATAATACAGGTCTCTTAACAGTTCCACATATTCAAAAGGTCAAATGGGGTGGAAGAACTTTCGGATGAGGCCAGATTCAGAAAGCGTCTCAAAACTTGGATATGCCCCAAGTAATTCTCAGGCCTAACTGTAGTTCTACAGGTACACACTCTGACTCACACAGCGCTGGGAAGCCTTAGGGTAGCTATGCGCTTTATAAGTCAAGAAAATATAAGATAACTTACATTTCTAATTTACTCACCACCTTCAATTTACCATACGTCACATACCTCGGTACACATTCTTCCTGCATCAATCACCACACCAAAATTATAAAGAAATCAGTGGTTTTTGCCTTGATCCTGTGGGACTCCCGTGGTTTCGCAGCACAAACAACAAAAAAATGGCACCTGCTGTTTTTGTTTCAGTTTATGGGGAGAGGGCGTGAGTAGAGTACCCCTCCCCAAGCCCATTTTTGGGCCCCGGGGATCCAATCTCCCGGGGTCCAATGTATTAATTAAGAGGAGAGGGCACGTGGCACCCCTCCCCGAGCCTAAGGAGGCCCAGGGTCCCATCCCTTGGGGCCAAAATCAAAAGGAAGGGGAGGGGGTCTGAGCAGGCCCCTTCCCCTATCCTCAAAAAGGCCCTGGGGACCCATCCTCCAGGGCCCTCACTTTAATGAAAAGGGAGGGGGCCACGCGGCCCCTCTTCCTGAGCCTTTAATGTCCATGTATATCCCATCCCCCCGGGTTGGCTCAATGACTATGTCTGGGAAGCCCCCCCCCACGGGACACAGTAGTGGCTTCCTTGCCCACACTGGCGCATGCATGAAAACGTGTGTTTGCTGCCTCCCCTTTTAAAATAAATATGCCCTGGGGGATGGGTGCCCCGGGGACTAATGAGGCTCGGGGAGGAGGGTCACACAGCCCCTTCCCTTTTTTAAGTGCATTGGGTCCTGGGGGATGAGGTCCCCAGGACCTGAGAAGGCTGGAGGAGGAGGGCAGCACTGCCCCCTTCCCCTTTAAAATTACATACGGCCCTCGGGATGGGCTCCTCAGGACCTAATTAAGCTCTGAGAGGGAGTCCATGCAACCCCTCCCCTTTTTAAGTCCATTTGGCCCCAGGGGATGTGGTCCCCGGGGCCTATTAAGGCTTGGGAGGAGAGCTACACCCACCCTCCCTGTAGATTTTGGCCTCAGGGATAGAGTCCCCGGGACCCAAGAAGGTGCGGGAAGAGGGACCGCCCGCCCTCTCCCCTGTTTAATTTATTTTGCCCTGGGGGATGGGGTACCTGGGGCCTTTTAAGGCTTGTGGAGGGAGCTTAATAAATATGTTTTGGCCCTAGGGAATAGTGTCCCAAAGGCTGTGCACAGTGTGGGGTTGGCAGCCGGCTGGGGGTTTATCCATAGGGCCTGGTAGCAGGCAAAGCCCTGTGGCCAACCCCCGGGGAGTTAGACGCAGGACCTGACAGCATGCCAGGCCCTGCGGCCAGCCTCATGCCATGCACGACCAAAGGCTGTGTGTGGCTTGGGGTTGGCTGTCTCCAGGGGGGTTGGCTGTCTCTGGCTGGATTGGCAACAGGGCCTGGCCACAGGTCAGGCCTTTTGCCAAACCCTTGTTGTCAATGTTCAAAAGCTGATCGCAGTGTGGGTTTGGCTGCCTGAATGGGTTGGCCTTGCAGCCAGGCCCTGCAGGCAGACCCCTGTTGTGCATGGCCAAAGGCCATGAGCTGTGGGGGTTGGCTTTATGTATGTTAAAAAAATACTACTTTATTTAAAAAACAAAAAACTTTAAAATCACTGGAAAAAAACAGCTGTTAAAGTATTGTTATAGTTAGGTGAATATCTCATTGACAACATTAATGTTTTTAACTCAACAAAATACAGAAACTAACCAGTTATAGTTAGTGAAGCTTACTATAACTTGTGCCCCTGCCATTCACTGCTTATGACCTCACATAATACATCACACGTCACGTTCTATAACATAATTTATGACACTGCTGATTACATCTCAAATTACATCATTGTTGACATCACTGATGACATCACTTATGACATCATCCAAGGAGTGTATTAGTTTGTTTTATAGTTTGCATAATGGCGAGTAACTACCATATTACTTTTCTACCTAATTTGTACAAACTGTGTCCAACTAATGGGGTGTTTCCAAAACATATGTGCTCCTAATGCCTCATAGGTATGTAGCGGTATATAACACATTATAAATCTTTGTATTGAGGAGTAACTCTGTGTGCAGGTAACAGTTGATGGCTTGTGTCCAGTATGGTCCACAAAAATAAGGACTGCTCCTATAGTGGAAGAAAAGAGAAAAGACAAAGTTGGAGACTCCTACGGGATCCTAATGATTATTTCTTAGTGCCCTCACACATCCAAAAGGATGTCATGCTTCATCATAGGGCGTGCTCCTCGTAGGGCCGGTGCTGCAATGCCCTGCGGGCCCCGCGAGAGGGCTCTGTATCGGAGATCTTTTTAGTTTTAGCTGCAATGATGCATGTATGTGTGACGACATGAAATATGTAGGGTGGAGTGGGTGCAAAAGTGGAGTGAAAGTATAAATTAAAACTGTCTAGGGGATACCAAACTGTGCTTAATGTGATGGTTCCCTTGACAGTTAAAACCAATGAAGAAAGGCTACCATAAGGGCTCAATTGACCAAGATAGCCTTAATAAGTGTGTGCGGTCATGTATTAATATTTACATTCTCAGACATACACATATATGTTGTGCATATATCTCATATATCTACATAGGCTGTTTTTTTGTTTGTTGTTTACATCTAAATATATTGTTATACCCTTAAATGTACCTTCCCTGTTATCATATTTTCATACCCCTAACATATAAGTATTATATTACATCAACAAAGCATAAACCCAGATAGACACACTCAGAAGACGCAGGTGTACCAGGAGGAACGAACAATGTTTGTGCGTGAGCTCTCAGAATAATAGGGGGAGTTTTGCAGAGGGTTGCGGGTACGTAGATATCTGCCTTCCACAGTCCATTATAAATTTGCCTTTACAAAACTGTTTACCTTTCAATAACGCCTGTATGGGCATAAAGGGAAACACACTTCTCTGGAGCGTGTTTCTTCTTTTCAGCTTATAATATTTGGAGCCTCCTACTGTCAGTGCTTAATTTGAGCCGGTGGTTTCTGGTGCTCAGCACCGGCACTTAATCATCAACACCGGGGCTATAGTTTCATGAGCACCAGTTAAGGACACAATCATTTTTGCAAGGCACGGGGAGATTAAGTGATTTATCCTTTATGTAATGTGGATGTTGAGCCAATGCCGAGACTCGGACCTGGTCCCCCAGCTCCGAAGTTGCCAGCTCTGGCCATTAGGCCACATCCTCTCCCCACTTCCTGGTTAGTAGTTGACTCTGTTTTAGGCGGCGTTAAAGGAGAAATGGGCTGGTGCAAGCTGCCTCCTGAGGAGAGCCCTGGCACTTATTGTTTCACAAATTAACCACTGCCTACTGTACATTTTGACTTGTGTGTGCCTGCACACTCGGAGCATTTTACTGCATGCCAAAGGTGGGAACATGGGAGGGGGCAGGCTAGACGCTGCGTTGTCTCCTGACACATTCATGCATCCTGCATGCCTCCAAATCATATATTTAGCGAAGTGTTTGTCATCTCAATAGCACATCTATATCACGTTAAATAAATAAATACATACCTCTTGCTACACTGACCTACATATTAGACACAAACCCTGGCACCATCATAAGGACACCATGGTGATAAGACATAGACTTTGCCTTTGGTACACGAATACACATAATGCTCGATACAGATCAATAACGTGATCCAGCTAGCTGGTCATTATCCGATATAACTCATCGCTAAACTACATATTAGTCTAGACTAACCTTGTAGCGCACTATTCACTATGAGACCCTAGTTAGAAATTGTCTTGTGGTTTATGAATAAATTATGTTTTTCTTTTTTTCATAATGTATTAAATGTCATGAGAGTTTAAAAGAAAAGAAAGCCCTTCTCCTCACAATCTATAATTTGCTTTCTTATAGTATAGCGGTGAACTCGGCCAGAAGGTATCAGAGCACTTTACATGAGCACCAGTAGCGTAACACCCGGACACATTCATTTTTTTGTTAGGCATGGGGAGGTTAAGTGTTTTGTCCAGGGCTTTAAGTAAGATGAAAAAACTGGGGGGTCTCTCAAAGGGGTGTGGCCTATGTAATTAAGGGCGTAAAAGTAGCTTAAAAACACATAGGGTAAAAATTTGTGCTTAGCATAGTGTGCCTCCCGACTAGTATTTTGCTGTTTCTGTCATTGCATCCATATATATGATACAACAAGTAACATCATACCTACATCAAGTCAGGACTATTGGCTTTGTCAATGGTTGTTAGTTGCATAAGATAGATAAGCAGCAACTATGTTATTGTATATAATATTTAAAAAGCTTCCAATTAAATCCCTGGTGACACCACGACGATGTTGCTGCTCCTGCGTTTCAAAAAGAGAAGGGAAACCCAGACAGAAAATGACTCTCTTTAAAGGATTTATCTTACCCTACAACGCTCACCTGGCATGACCTCATGCCGTAACGTCTCCACTAGTGAGAAATAAGCAGTGTGAGCATGCGTACATCAATGTGCCTGCTGTCACTGCAGTCTGGAAAAAAACGGACCGCCTGTGCCAGGGCACAAAACACAGCCCGATAGAGACCCGTTTCGAGGCCCCCTTTAAAAAACTGCCAGTGCTCAGCACCGTTGAGACCCGGCCCACTTAAAGCCCTGGTTTTGTCCAGAATCACAAGATGTTGAGGGGCATATTCACAAGGACTCATCGCCGATTTAGCGGCACTTTACCGCCACGAAAGTGGCGATAGATATTTCGCCCTATTCACAAGCCTGCGCCAACAGCCCATATCGTCAGTTTACCTGCGATATCTGCTGCCAAAAACATCGCCAAGGCTGACAGCGACTACTAACGCTAATCATATGTAGAGTAGGCGTTCCCGTGCAAAAACTCACGATAACACCACTTCGCGATATTCACAATGACCAGCCAGATTTGCGACGCGGGCCCAAAACATGCGATAAGGCGCGTTAGCAGCAGGAACTTAAGACCTGCTCAATTCTGGTCTTAAGTAGGACGAAAACCTGCAGTAGAAAGGGAGCCCAGCCCAGAGCCACATCTGAAGACCAACACATGCCATGGAGCTACTAATCATGCAGTTTGGAGACCCAAGAGGGCCCCAACACCCACCGCCACCACCCCCAGGACCACCCCCACCTCCCGGACCACTCCCCCCCCCCCGGACTACCACCGAGGCAGCGCAGAACAAGACAGCAGACCTTCCGAAGACACACCAGCCTCAGAGACTTATCGCCAGAGGAAGTCATTGCCCACTACAGGCCCAAAAGGACAACCATCCTCCGCATCCTGACCCACATTGCCCACAGGCTGACGGTACCACCACAGCGGACAACCAACATCCCTCCGCAGACAAAGCTGCTGGCTATGCTGCACTTGTTGGCCTCTGGTACCTTCCAACCAACAACTGCCAGAGTCGGAGGAGTCTCACAGCCAGCCCTATCAAAGTACCTCACACCTGTCTTGGATGCCATCATCAGCTTGATACCCCAGCACCTTCACTTCCCCCACACTTCACAGGAACAGCTGGAGACCAAGCAAGGCTCCTACGCCATAGCTGGCTTCCCGCACGTGTTGGGGGCAAGTGACTGCACACATGTCCTACTTGTGCCCCCTGCCGACACTGCACACAATTACCGCTACAGAAAGCACACGCATCCCATCAATGAACAGGCAAAAGTGGACCACCGGGGACTGTTCACCAATGCCGTCGCCAACTTCCCAGGCAGTGTGCATGACTCCCACATCTTCCGACAGTCATCATCCACCAGCGCATTCAGGACGGCACCTATGGAAATGCACTGCTCGTTGGTAAGTACCAACGGAACACACCACACACCTCAACTCCACAATCATACAAATCACAGCTGTGGGAATGCACACGTAACAAAATCACATACAACATGCCAACCAACATGCCCACCTACCAGACACGACAACACAAGTAACTGTGGCAACAAGGGCCACACATGTAGACAAAACATTCACAAAGGCATAGCCCCTCTGCCACACAATTGCAGAAGGTGGGGAGAGGTGGGAAGCAAGAATGTGCAAAGGAGGCAATGGACCCATGAATAAGAATGTACACAATACCAAGTGTGGCGGTGATGTGCTGGACAGTCCTGAGTATGCAGAGCACAGACATGTCCATGTGGACATATACTGCTGGTGTCTGTAGTGTTGTGGACAGTGGACGCAACCATGTCACCTCAGGCAGTGGGGAAGACCTTGGACATGTAGCTATGTCGCCCCCCTGTAAGCGTAAGCGTAGTGGGCTGAGCCGGTGTACCCCAGTCCAGCGCAGGAGTGTGAATAAACAGCCCGGGGCTCTGGGCGTGGTTCACTTCCGGGATGGCCACCAAAGTAACTATGGCGTGTGTCTCTGTCGTGGTGTCGGCGCGACCCGGCCCCTAATCGACAATGTCGCAATGTAGTGTTATCGGGATCCTGCACATACACAGAACTATGCACAGCAATGCGTTACTTCAGTATATAGGGGCTACGCCTTCCTACAGCCTTAGTACCCACGTGCCCACGACCGGCTAGCTATAGTGTCCCACCTGCCCTCCCATACACAGATATAGAAACAGGCGTTTAGACAACCCAGAACACAGCACTCCCCTAATCACTGAGGGATCGTGGGAACAGGTGATTCCCTATCGCTCAGACTCCCGTACTCATCCACAACAAGAGATTGACAGAGTCACTGAGTTAGTCCAAAATTTATATTTTAACTGACGTGCACTGAAATGCAGTATACGAGCCACTACTAACATTAGAATGCATAATACAAACATTGTCAGCATTGTAGCAAGTCCACACAATTCAAAGGAGAAATCATTGTATATTGATTCTGGAGACAGTACTATAAAACCTACACTCCCTCCCCGTGGACGGGAAAACCAAGATGACATCATAGAAGAACTCTGGGATTGTATAGCAGACCACATACACCTAAGACATAGATCGTGTCTCCACATCACAGCTCCATACAGCTCTTCATCCTTGAAAACTCACTCCTCAAGTGTGTCTGCGTGTAACATGCATCCTCCTACTATCAAAAAAGAAGGTGGGTGTCCCACAAACAGCAGCTGCAGGGTATGTTTTGTCTATGTGCCAGGGCCTGACCAGATCAAAATAACAAGGGACGGTGTTGTTTGACCTTGCTCACGATGTACAGACCAAACTCCAAGAACAAGCAGGGAACCAGCGCAGCCAGCGGGTCGCAGGCGACCAGTGAAAACATTCTTGCATAAGAATAAGCATGTAGTGTCGTGTGCAAAAGCAGCATCATGGCCTCCGGACCCATTCCAAACTAAAGATGTCAACGGGGTCCCTTAAATCCACATGACACCCTCCCCCTGGCCAGGTTGCAGAAGAATAGAAGAAACAAGGTCCAAGTTGCAAGCAGAGTCAAAGCACTGTGCATAGCAGGGGCAAAGTTCAATAATATCAAAATCAGGTTGATTAGCAGTAAAATACGAGAAGAAGAATGAAATCAAAATGTCTTGTTGAACATTAATCATCGGAATCATATGAGATCCGTTGAACCTTGGAAGGCAAGGTGTTCCAAAAGACGGTCCCCCTCCTCAAAGACAAGGAGGGACAACACCCAATTCAACAACTCGAAGGAGCATCCGTGCTCATCATAATCCATAGCTTCAAAAAGCATGGTCGGACATCCTGTATCATACTCAATGTAGCTGTGGTGCAGCAGGCGCGACGCCCCTTCACAGATGTCCCATTGTGCCAGCACTCCATTCAAGGCCGCCATCAGCATGCGGGTACCAGTTGCACATGATTGATCATGACGCAATAGGGGCCACAGCAACAGGTCGTAATCAGGGCAAGGCCGTATAGCGTTTGAGAGGCACAAATCCAAAGCCCAGGAGAAAGGACAGTCGCGGCTCCAGAAAACTGGCTGAATGCATGTAAAGTATGCGTATCTGTAAGTCACATTGTAGGCAGAACCCAAAACAGCCATAGGCAGGCAACCAAGGAATTCCTGCAATCGGCTACTGTACAGCTCCAGCTGGACCGGATGATCGAGTAGCACATGAAGGGCAGCCATTACGAAGTAGTAAAACAAGTACCAGGACAGCACCAGCGAGCAAGAGGATCAACGGCAACCCACCAAAAGCGCTTGTAAAAATTGAATGAATAAAAGCCGGAATTACACCAAATATCCTTTGAAACGAGGACACAAGACCTGAGCCCAACTATTTGAGAAAAGGTGCAAGGCCTCCTGTGTCAGAAACATTGACTAATTGGTGTATCAACTCCCCAAAATGTAGTGGGAGATTGGTATTTCATTGGTTTTGTATTTCACTTGATGTCCGAGCCACTTGTAGCTCGAATGTTTCACGGGCCAAGGTCAAGGCAACTTCATGTTGGAATAACAGTGCTTTGAGCCTACTTAATTTGTTAAAGCTTGCTTTCATAGTGGGAACAGACGGCCACAGAGAGCTATCAGCAATGCCATGCGGGGGCGGGAACAGGACGTTGCTGCAAGAGGGACACCGTTGCCGATACACCGGCGTGCGCCCATGCCATGCCCTCCTGTCCAGCTGTGATCAACGCATGTTTGCAGTCCTCGTTGGGAATCAGCGGATCCCCAACGGAAGGAATTGTTACTTGCGGAACTTGTTCCGGGGACAATTGGTATTCATATTTGGACGGAAACCCCTGTGGGTATTTCGTCCTGTCTCTGGTAGCCGCAACAGCTGCCAGTATGTCGGTATCGACTTTTGTCATAGACCTCGTGACTGCTGCTACTGAACAAGTGGCTACTGCATTTCTGGCTGACTCGTCAGCCAGAGTGTTGCCTATAGCGTGTGGTCCCACGCGCTGCTGGCCAAGAGTATGTGTTACATGTGTAAGTGGCAAGCCGTCTTTGAGAGCCGCCACTCGTACCCAAAGCGTTTTATGCTTGATCGTGTTACCCACATGACATGACATGACAATAGCATGCACCCGGAGGGTGGGCTCGCCCGAATGGAAAGATGAAGGAGCGCTCGGGGTCTTGGCTCATACATGCCAACTGTTGTGTGGGTACCTTCATTGCCGCAACATAAGCCAAAGGCCTAGCCTCAATCGCAGCGCGAGTTCAGCCAGGCCTGAACTCCACATTTGTGTCCGCCCTATCCTTACCAAGGCCTACACACACGTGGCCGCCCACCTCCAACGGCCAACATTACAGTGATGTTGTCAGGCTTGCGGACATGCGCAGACAGGCATGACAAAGGTGTGCCGTAGGAGTGCAAGTGATGCAACCGCACAGCGCACACAAGTAAATAGGCCCGGGGGAGGGAGGAGCAGCTGTGAGGCTACGCAACACACATTGACCCCGCACATTTGCCAGAAGCAATACATGGCAAACATGAATCCCAAAGTCACACAAATCACACACCACAAAACTTGTGAGTCTGCCAACACAGCATGCAGAACCACCAGTTTACACTGATCTCACTTACCTCTCACAGGTTATCAAGGATATGCTCGTGGATGATGGCACCCCTCCGAGCCCTGCACACCCCGGCCCAGAGGCAGTACAATGTGGCCCACAAACGCACCTGGGGCATTGTTGAGCGCACATGTGGCGTGTTTAAGTCACGTTTCAGGTGCCTGGACATCACAGGTGGTAGACTCCTGTACAGCCCAGGAATAGTGTGCAAGATGATCATTGCATGTTGTGTATTGCACAACATATGTGTACGCAGCAATGCCCCATGGATCCAAGTGCCAGATGCACCGGACGGTGATGAGGAAGATGAGGCAGGTGGACCACACCCCACTGCAGCTGCAGCAGGAATGGCCCGAAGGAACACAATCATTGACAATTTCTTTGCATGAGCATGTCACATTGTGACAGTCCTTTGCAATCATGGAACAGTACAAAATGACCACATGACCAGCATGTGCAAATAAGTTCATTGCAACACACATTCCCTGTGTGCATGTCAGTCCTCTGCATTGGCACATCACTCTGACAAGTGTGAGTGCAACATTAAGTGCTAACAATCTCACAAATGGGACATAGATGGTGGGTATGTCACCTCTGTACAGTAGGCTGTTCAGGGTGTCACGTATTCGGGATGCCATTTCAGGGTGTCCAATGTAGTACGTAATCCCACTCATCAGCGTATCACATGTGTACAAAAACATGACATGAAGGCTGTCATTGGTGTTCCAAAAAAGACAACAGGGTGTCATTCGGGGTCAGATATGAAATTGCGGGTGTCAATTGGGGTCAGAGATGAACCACCCTGATGCAGAGATGCACCCTGTGACTCAAGTCCCACAACATGAGCAACATGGACGTAAGGGGGATGGGGGCACAGTGAACACCTCAGCAACATGGGAGATGCACACCAGCTGAGAGGCCAGCAGGAATACTGTGCCGGAAGGTGGAGCAGTGACATCCCCCCCCCAACCACATCACTTTTCCAGAATGCAAGCAGATGACAAACTAACATTAGGGATGAAAGCTCCTTTGTCTGAACTGGAAGGCGGTAGCACATCTGCACCTCCGACCTTGGAATTGCATGCGCCCGGCACCCCTGAGAGATACCATAGCAGCTGATGACGACTCCCACACTACGCACAGCGCTAACCAAGGACCAACGTATACACACCCCACACACAGTGGTCCTTGCTCGCAGTTCTCTTGCATGGAATGACCTTCACACTTACGCACAGACCATCCCAAGAGTCCGACCGCTGCACACTGACACAAATCATTGCTCCGAGCTGGGGCATCCATATAACTTAGACTTAGGCATTTTTACACACAGCCCTATTTCCTACATTGACGTGGGGCTATGTTGGGAAATTGCGAGATTGTTGTTTAGGAGCACTGAGGCCACAGGTAGTTCACACATTCCCAGTCTGCTCACTGCCTGTCTGGGTCACGGTCAAACATGCGCATTGATATCAGTTCCCAGGGAGTACCTTTTTCTGGTATCACTGCCCCTACATTCATCCATAATTTCATACTTGCTTGCTAATGGACATGACACATCTGTGTGAATTGGAATGTTTTGGTCACATTCGGTGGAGTGTTGAAGCTGGACCAGTACATGGCCATGCATACCCCACTTTACATTGTTGCCCCGTGGGCGGCCAGCCTTGTGCATGTGCATGGGTTTGCACATGCATGGGCTTGTTGTGAGATTGGTGATGTGTGGGGAGGGCCCCCTCTGGGTACATTGTCGACGGGGGCCTACTTGCTGTTTCTATGTGTGCTGCAGTATGCCAGGGAGATCAGGGGCATGATCCATAGTCATTGTGGGTGTGCACTGTGCTATACTTAATTGTGCATGTGTGCCGTTGTGCCCATCTCCCCCCGTCCCCCCAGTCCCTGGTCGTTACTCACCCTGTTGCTGTTGGGTCAGGTCATGTTGAGCAGTGTCCGGTCCCCCAACTCCTGCCACCGTCTCCCCACTGATGACTGTGGACACCATTTCCTCCATCTCATCCAGCGCCTGCTGTGGTGCTGGAATCCCACCTCCAGTCTGCATTGCTGCTTTCCGGTTGTTAGCGAGTTTCAGCTTGGTTTTGCGCTTCACATCATTCCAGCGCTTCTTGCAGTCATCCACTTCCCTTCTCTTCACTCCGACTGCATTCACCTTGGCCAAGATGGACTGCCATATTGCATTTTTAGTTGCCACTGACACAGTGGAGGTGATGAACAGTTGTTGGTGGTGTTCTATCACCTCCGTAATCAGGATCTTGTTTTCCTGCGGACCAGTACTTAATTTGTAAGAAAATAAGTGCCGGTGCTCAAAGTTTTATCTCAGAACCTCATGACCAGCGCTGCTGATTGCGGTATTGACATTTGTTTCATCTACCACCAGACACTCTCTCACTCTTTATCTCCGTTTTGCAGGTACTTTTCACTCCTACTTTTTCCCTTTGTCTCTATTTTCCATTTGTTCCCTTCTTGTATGTTTACACAGTTTTACCTTCCTCTCTCGTTCTGTCCCAGTCCCTGAAAATAAGTGCTGCGGGCCACCACCTGCACTCACCAGTCCAAATTGTGCACTGGAAATAGGATTTGTGATGGTAGTGTTGGCCTAGACTTTGGCTCTCCAGGCCTTACTTGATTTTTTTTAAGTGAGCAGCCCTCGATTATGAAATGTAAACACGCAAGTATTTGTTACCGGAGCTAAGTTGGAATTAGTTATTGAAAGGCTTCTCTCTTTCTGTGTAGCCGAGCAGGTTCAACAAGGCCCGGTACAGGAGGAGGCAGAAACAGGCATTCACTGGCAGATTCACAGTGAAGTCCATCCCAGTTTAATAGGAGAGTGTTCCCTGGGTAATCCTGTAGTCGAGACTTTACGTCATCAAGCCATTTAGCCACCAGGGGCGAGTGGAAAGGTTGCCACTTGATTCGCTTTACCACGTTCAATGGTTCATCTTCTATAGGATAGCCTAGTTCCTGGCCCGTGTCAGTTATCTGGTGGTTTAAATTCAGATTTATTGCCAGCGGGTTATGATCGCTTTCTGTGCGGTTTATGACGTCGAAACTCTGAAGATGATTAATTAAGCAACTGGACATGAAGATGTAATCGATTGTGGAGATTTTCTTAAACGTGGGACGGGCGTCCATCCGGGACCAATGTGCCGATTTTAGACCAAATATGGTAAGTAGATTGTTAAATTGGTCATGTTTGCTATTCCTCTGTCCGACATTGTGACGGTGTCCCAGGAGTTTAGTGTTGAAGTCGCCTGCTAGTACTATTTCATATGTGGGATGAGATTCGATAATTGTCTTGATGGTTGAAAACAGGGTCCCCATGGCGCGTGCTTTTGATATTTTGCGGGGGTTCAAGTAGCAATTTATGACGATCAGAGAGAAAGTCTTCTTGCTGCTTTTTAGGCCTTTGATGGCTAAGGCTTGGACGTTCTTGTGGGCCAGCCTAGGTAAGGAGATCGAGACTGTGAGAGATTTTTTTATGAAGATGGAAAGGCCCCCTGAAGGCCGCCCGAATATACTTGTTTAAGTTGCCGATTGAAAAATTTCATAAAACCCATAAATTGTCGTGGGGCTCAGTGACCAGGTTTCCTGGAGACATATGATGTCTATGCTGTTTAAAAAGTTGCGCCCCTGTTTGGAGCGGAGTGTTGAAGCCAGCCCCGCCACGTTCCAGGAGACAATGGTGAGTTCATCTTTTGTTGCCAATTTCCTGGCCTGAATGGGCACTGTAATTGGCCTAGGAAAAGGTTCCCTTGTGCTAGGTAGCGTGAAAGGAGTTACTGCCCCTGGTAGCTGAGTACGTGGTTGTCCCCTCGTAGTTCAGGGCTGCAGATTGCCTGCTAATAATCCGATTATTTTTGCCACAGAGGATCATTAATGGGTTGGTTGCCAGTGATGTACTAACTAGCCAATCATGGGTAGCACCCCAAGCTCCCTTCAGTATACACCCTCTGGGAGGAGAGTTGTGGTCCTCAATTAGGACATGAGGATATTTCTTTGGCCGAATGGCTGGAGTTCTATGCCCCATTCGTCGAAAGTGGCGGCCTCTATAAGAATTGCGTCTCTAGTGGCTATTGAGTCCCAGTTTGTAATTGTTGATTCGGGAGCCCTTGTCCCAGGTATGTGGGCAAATTCTACTGAGTGCAGTTCCGCTGAGGTTAGATGCTTGAGGGATGGTATGTGTTGAAATAGTGTTAACAAATTCTCTCTGTTCAAAATGTCCGCAGGCCCGCTAGAGACATAGTGAGGGATGAATATTAAGCCGACTGAGGGGTTTCCTGCCTTTGTTTGCCCGTCCCTTTTAGTGCAGGAGGGTGAAGGTTCTCCTGGGTGGCCTGCTTCCTTATATTCCCATAACGCTGGGGTCCTGGGCACATGAAATTTGCCGGTCCCATCTTGTGTGTAAGGTGGGGTGCTGCGACTGTGCCCCCATGTGACCTTTTTTTCCACGGTTGGTTTCATGTGTTGGGTTTTGCTAGGATCTCTTGTAAGGTCCCAATTGTTTGAAATCCCCCTCAGCAGGTTGTCCTGTGCCTGTTCATTGTCCCTCGTAGATTCGGCCATCATATGTGTGACGATTCCTTGGGGAGGGTCAGTTTGAATTGAGGTCGATGTTGCGCTAGTAGAAGGGGGAGGCAGGCTGGAAATAATGTGTGCGCCATTGTGTGCGACTGATGTTTCTGCGCTAGACAGAAGGCCAGGGGCCGTTGTTTGAACTGCATATCGGCTCGGATGGTGGTGTGCTCTCTGGTTTTTTATTAATTTTTCTGGGCTGGCCTGGTGTATTGGTGGAGTATCAGCCAGGGATCCGAGCATGGCCATTGTTTGTGTTGGAGTTTGTGGCACTTTCAAAAATATCGCTTATGTCCATTTTCAATACAGCATCCTGACTCAGCTATACCATGTGTTTTAACACGTAACTCCCCATTCCTCCCTGTTTTCCTACATTGTGTACAAGTCACTTCACTATGCAATGGCTTATCCTTTAGCCGTGGAAGGAACTTGTAACATCTCTTGGTGGGGTAACAAGAGTGTCACCGTCTTCTCCTCCTCCTCTTCCTGGTCAACTTCTTCCACTTCTGCTACTTCCTAGGTGTTCCACTCTCCTTGATTCTCGCAAGGAAGGTTTCTTTCTCATGTCCTGGGTCGGTCATTTACATACCTTGCCTTGCCTCCTCAGTCCTAGGTTTCTCATTACCCCTCTTTTTGGCTGTGCCCACAGCCCTAGCAGTCTCCGGAGTTTGGCTCGTTCCAGGTCCCGATGAGCTACAGCTCCTTGCATGATCACTAGTCTGTCTTTAGGCTCTTCTTTTAACCGTTTCTAATTACTCCCTCTTCCTCATTTGGCTTGTATTTCTTCCTGTTCTCTCTAAGTTCCCTTCTTCTCTGTCTATCATATCTTTTTCAAGTCCTTTTTTCTCTTTTCACTATTTACCTTTCTCTATCTAGATCTACAGTTGTATTACACGGAGACATGTCCCTGCCTCGGATGAAAGGTAAGTGGTCCCATACCTTATCCCCTGACGTTCCCCTCTGAACAGTACAAAGCACAACCAAATGCAATGCCAACATACCACTCTGTCAATCAGCAATAGAGAACCTTAAAGAAAGGCCAGATTCTGAAAATGCCATAGCTTACAAATGTTAGTAATGCTAACATAAAGAGTGCTGCCAAAAAGGACTAATGGTATTCTTTGAAACTGGAGAGCTCCCCTACCATAGTGATGAAAGCTTTCATAAAACGGCCTTATTCATAAACTTTAAATAAATTTAAACTTTAAATTGATAAACTGAGAAGTACATTTTTGAGGTAAACTGGACTCTTGTTCCTGTGGTGACCATTTCTTCAATATGCAGAACAGAGTGAAAATCTGACCAGATGTTTCTATTGAAACAGTACAAATCCATGCATAGTCACTCATCACCGACATTCTTCTATGCTAGAACTACTGGGCAAAGTCAAAAGGAGTACCAAATTCCTTTAATTATTCCATATTTGCACCACTTTTCTAAACCTGTCTACCTCCTTTCACACATTAAGTGGCGTACTTCACGTTTTATGGGTTACTCGCACAGCTGCTCATTTCAAATTTATTTTGTGATAGCAGCCTTTCAGCTTTCCTATCTCCTCCCCAAAGTCATATTTAAACCATACAGCAGTCTCTCCATGCTTTTTTCACCAATTCGCCAAACCCATGGTTGAGCACAAGCGGCCAATTTAATTCATAGATCCATTTGATGCTCACCAACCTAAAATATAATCCCTTTCTTTACCATATAACCCTTGCCACTTGCATGTCTATTTTTTATAGACCAGTGTTGCTCAGAAATTCCTCTTTACATCACTTGCATAGCCCCATACACTCCTGATCATAAAGGTTTCCAGTTTCAAAGCAACAGGTTACTGTTTTAAATCTTCAAAACTTTTATGAGAAATACGAGGGATCATTAAAACCAGAGTATGAAAAAGCCTCTACAGGCTGACACTTTTTCAAAACATTTAGCACCTCATTACGAGTGCCCTGTGTAATTCCGATGTGTGTGATAACTCCTATTACCGAAATTATTAGTTGCAGAGATTTTATCTCACCTGGTAAATACTAGATGTGATAACATCCGCTTTGCCTGGATATATTCTAGCAGGTCAATCGCGCTGAAGTTTATGGGGCTAATATGCCTGGAGAATACAGCAAAATGTTGATTTTGGTGCTGTAAGTACCAAATTCGACATGCGAGGCCCCATTTTGCACACACAACTTATAATAGGCGATATTATCACACACTATAAAATCCAAACACCTCGGCGTCGGATTTTATTGTGTGCAATAATTATCACGCAGGACACTGGGGCAGTCGTAATGAAGCCCTTAGGACCTTATTACAAGTTGCGCGGAATAGTGTGTGGCATTTACCACACATGGGTCCTGATTACGAGTGGGCCAGTGTTTTCCAAACCCAGTGTAAACCTGTTTGCAGAGGGTCTGAATTACGAGTTAGATGGTACTTACTAAATCTAGTAATTACAGTGTGTGTTAAATATCTCACCATTCATTAAACTATGGGAGGTCAAAGGAGACTGAAATTTATTAGGAGAAAAGTGTACGTATTTACTGTACCATGCATATTTTGGTTGGCTAAGCACCAAAAACCCCTGTTATTCCTCAGAAACGTGTAATAGGTGCTACTTATCAAAACTGATAAATAACGTGCTCCAGGGTATCCTCATTTATCTGCCGTGATAAAAAACATCTGGATTCTTACAAACTCGGAATCACGGCTTTTTTTCCTGGTCTGTTCCGTTGGTAAATTTCGACAGGGTCGGACAGGCTTGAATTGCAAAAACCCACAAAGGGAAAAATGGATCTGTGTCAGAAGTCGCCCTCTGGATAAAATCCAACTGACTTAAACTAAACTCGGATAAGACAGAGGTGGTACTCTTTGGGGCACACACCCACCCCGTCTAGCCAAGCCAGGAAGCTGGGAATCATGGTCGACAAAAAACTATTGATGTCCAGCCAAGTCAACTTGATTACCTCATCCTGCTGCCACACCCTCTTCCTCGGGAAAATCTTCAGGTGGGTTCCTGTCAACACCTCCATTGTACAATCACTCAGGCACTCTTCACCAGCAAGCTAGACTCCCGAAACGAGCTCTATGTTGGAATTTACGCCCAACTCACCAAGATAATTCAAAATGCAGAAACTATACTTTACCTCCATCTATGCCCCCTCATTTCCACTCACTCCCTCCACTGGCTCCCCATACACAAGCATGCATGGTTCAAATTACTCACACACACATACAGAGCACTGCACAATCTAGGCCCACTTACCTGAACATCTGCATCAGCTTCTACACCTCCAGGCAGCCTACCTCCTGATCACCGCTGTCTCCCCATTCAAAGAGCCAGGGCTGGCAGCCATGCCTTCTCGTACCTTGCTCCAGCTCAGTCCTTGAATTCAGGAATTAATAGAAAATGTGGCTTCCCCGCATTCTCGCCGGCTCAAAGAAACCCTCTCGGGTGAGAAACATGCTGTACACTTAACATAGCCGAACAACATCTGAAATTAGCCCTCAACTTATAATTAGTGTGTGTGGATTTCACTTAATTTGCTTTCTCACAATTATATATTTTAGATTATATATTTTAGCGCTAAATGCATTAACTGAATTTCATCTGTGTAGTTTAAATTTTGCCAGGGCCTACTTATAATGAGAACCTTAGACTGTTTTATCCCTTTTTAGAGTTTTGGCTTGAATGAGGGGAGGAGCTGTAGTCTAATGGCCAGAGCTGCTGGCCATGGAACTGCGAGACCAGGTTCGAGTCCAACCATCGCCTCAACATCTAGTTATTCTGAGCAAATCACTTAGCCTCCCTATGCTGCCTCCCTCTGCTGCCTCCCTATGCTAACAAAAAAATAATCTGATCTTTTGTTCCTGGTCATATAAACTGCTCTAATGCCCTTAAGCCAAGTTTGCGCTATATATAACTGCACAAAATTAAATAAAATATCAAGAGAAATTTGTCTTTAATTCCATTTACACACTTGATTGTCTGTGAACTCTGTATCAACCATGAAAACCTCTCTATTTGCTGAAACCTTACAAACCTATGGAAATTGCTCTTTCTGCCACAATTCCTTCTGTGTCTGAAAATGTCAATGTACCCTTTTGATGTCCCAGTATGTTGATTTGGTCTACACTTTCAATACACATTGCAAGCACCTTAAACTCTCCTTCTATTGGCCTCATAAGTTCACATAACGTATTTACCATCTTAATCTGGCACAGTTTTATTTAATATTTTGGCAATAGCTGCAGTCTCTAATGTTTTTGAGCTTGTTTCCAAATAGTTCTTGTGACTAACTGATTAGGAATCATCTCATCAAAGAAGTAGTAGTAAAAGTACACAAAGTCAGCACGTATGCTTCCACATTCTACCCAGAGCCATGACATAGCTAATACCATTTGTGCCTTGTCATAACTCAAAATAATGCTTAAAGTATCACAGTGCCTCTCTAATCTCTTTGGAAACCTCTTTTTCTATCTATTGCAAAAAGCACATGGCAGTGTAGACTGCGAATATGGAATTCCCAATATAGATGAGACAGAATATCATTACAATAATATCAAGAGACAAAATATCGAAAGATACGTTTCTATACCTATCTCTACATATTCATACCTTGGTGATATAATATTTTCAAGGTACGTTGTTGTGGAATTAGGAATAGTAAATCCTCACCTTCCTCTGTGCACTTACCTTTCAATATTTTGTCCATCGATATTGTTATTACAGTACCCTTTCCTGTTGATATTCAGCATTCGTTATTCCCTACTACAGTCGTACATGGCATCCATTGATACAACAGCAACTGAGCTGTTTGCTTCATTTTACCACTGGCATTCCTAGTAATTCCATGAGCATGGGGGTGTGTGATTCCTGTCGGTGTGCAGGAAAATGATTACCGTTCCTCATCCGATTAATCTTTTTAGTTGACTGAGAGGCTAAGGGAGTCAGCATTAATAAGACAATTCAACTTCTGTTTAGCCCATTTGGCCATACAAAGAGGACCAGGAATTGGTAACTGTAGTTAAGTGGGTTTATTGCAAGTTAATAATGAATCCAATATATATGCAAATCAAAAACATATTATAAAGGTACAGAATTACAAAACAACTGTCAAGCTGAAACATCGGAAGAGATTCATATTCACTAGCATAATACATGCAATGAATGCATTCACAGCAATACAGGTACTGAGAAATAGACATTGGTGTTCCTTGAAGAAACTCCGATCCTCCTTCCTAAACATGAATAGATTCTAAAGTCATCTAACCCAAGTTCTAAATCTAAGATACAAAGGAGTCATTGGGGAAAGCATTCTGCAGAATTCAGAAGTGCGGGAAGGATTCAGCATTGTGAAAACTCCAGTAGAATTTTTCTAAAGAGAATAAGTGCTTAGCATGAAGCTACACACTTGCAAGGGAAGTAGAAAGGCCTCTACCCCTCAGAGTCAAAAAGGATCTGATCTGAACTCTAACGGTGTGAGACTAATCATAACCAAGAAGTTTCAGGAACAATCGTATCTTTCCCCAAGTCATCAGAAACCCAACTAATTCTCCTCCACACAGTAGGTATTAGCAACATCCTTTGACTTTCCCATTCCACAAACTTGGACAGTCTCTACAAACTTGAGCGTCTCCTTGTTCCTGATAAATGATGAATAGGAGGCCTCTTCTGCTCATTAGTTCTTCACGTCCTTGCCAAGATTTCTCGTCTCAGGCCTCACTATCAACAATACAACAATTCTCCTTTCTCTAGCTATGAAATCATAAAAATGCACCTGAAAAAGAGAGAACACACAAGGCAAGCAAGGCCAGCAATAATACATTTCCAAATTAAGGCCTTTAGTCAAGCTAACTTTAGTTAAGTATTTCAATATACATTTTTAATACTTGATTATATATGCACATGTAACTTCAGAATACATTGAAACGTGAATAAATGAGTTCATTATTACGTATACAATGTATGTTAATAAACGCAGTCTAACTGGAAACAAAGTTTAAATGCAAGTGAGAATTACATGTCTTCACAGTTTAAACTTTTACTCACACACATTTATGAGTCTCTAGTTTCTACAGTAATTACATATCAATAATGCAGTTAAATGCTTCATTTCATGTAAATAAAGTTAAGACACACCTCGTATATTGTGTCAAGGGCACGTAACATTGCGCTTCCGTGATGTGTAAGGGTGGAGCATAAATTGCGCTGCTCCAATTTCCCCTCTGATGGTGAATTTAGCCATCACAATCAACATATGAATCTTATCAGATGGACCAATCAAAACCTCATATGTTTCAAACATTTTTGTCTGGACTCCTCCATATGTTTAATGTCATTATAGTATCTAGACTGACTCTCCTCTAAGACTACATCGGCTCTCTTTCTTTTCACTCCCCACCTTGCTTGTATACTCTTATTACACTTAAAGATCACATACAGTAATATTGCACAAAGAGCAATTATCACAAGGGGTTTCAAAGTGGAACACAATATTTCCCTTCCCAATTTTCCAAACCATCTGCCTACTGCAGCAAATCCATTCCCAATGGCTTCCCAGTCCTTCAACTCTTCCTTCAGATCAGAAATATTTTTATGAATTTTTCACATATTTTCTCACTCATGACATGTTCAGTGACATGACTGATGACATCTCAAATTACATCACTGATGACAACATCCACAGAACCACTAACACACCCACTCAGACCCCCATAAAACCTCTCATACACCCACTCCCACACAACGCCTCACATATCCATTCACAGACCCATACCAGTATTCACACAACCAATCACTCATACAGCCACTCACACACCCACTCACTCACCAGCACAGCCACTCAGACATCCAGTCATACAGACATAGACACGTACACATCCACTCATACACCCTTACAGCCACTCACACACCCACTCAATCACCCATTCAGAAACTCACACAACTACTTACTCACCCAATAGGTACTCACATAGCCACTGTAGGAAGCTGGCTCTCTAAATAGTGCTCTAAAATCAAGTACACTATGCAGAGAGTCCAGTGACTCCCAGATTGGTATACAGAGGCAAATGTAGACAATACTAACACTCTAATTGTGGTAGTGTGGGCGAGCAGTTAGGCTCATCAGAGGGTAGTGCTAAGCATTTGTTGTTCTCACAGAGGCAATAAATGAGACACACACTCAAGAATAAATCTGAAACCAATTTACAAAAGTAACACTGATTATTATATACTTTTCAGACCAAGAATGTAGTTCTACAATAAGTACTGTTTTCAAAGTTCACAAAATGAATTACTTTTCTGTGCAATTACTCACTGTTTAAATCAATGAGAGAAAATAGAAAAATGCATATACAATCACGCAATTAGATCTCAAGGTTCACCTTCGGGATTTAAGTAAGTAGCAAGGCAATGACCAATGTTCCACCAGTGGATTCTAAGGAGCATCCTGGATTTGGCCGGCAGCAGGGTGCTGAGATCGTTGGTAGCTGGTGCTCTACAAAGAAGGGCGATGTTTTTTTAATTCTTCCCCCTTTTTCCCTCCAGATCCCTCTCCCTCCTTATCTTCCCCCTACTTATCCAGGCAACTTCCCAGGCACTTGCTTTATTGCTTAGTCCTGATGATGATCCCATGACCCTGTTGGGGATCGAAACGTCGTCGACATTAACATCTTAACTCTAAACTGTAAATCCTTATTATATGTGGAGTACAAGATGTATCTTTGATTGTGACTTCTTACAAATTATATTTACACTAAAAGTCACTTTTAAGTCACCTGCCTGTGGTAAGGAAATCGGCTGATTTCCCAATACCCTGTCACGTCCTGCTCACTCACCAATTTATGTTTTGTTGTGTTTCTGTCATATTTTGAATAAATCTTTATATCTGTCAATTTCAGACACGTATAGACCCAATCTTCATTGTAATATTGTGGTATATTTGAATTTAACTAATTACCTTGTAAGGGACCATTGTCTCTTGAAATTTACTACAAAGAAGAGCGAGTTCATGTTTTCTTGGAAGAATATTTCTGTGTCAGCCCGAACATCCTTCAGTACTCTGCTTGTCTGTTGGTCCCATGCATTAAGACGCCACCTCTGATCATTGCCCTGTCTTCTCACTCCTAATTTGACGAGAAGCGGTGAGTGGTCAGAGAGACCTCTCGCCACATAGTCCGCTCGTTCTATCTCGTTCAGTTCGTCGCCTGGGATGAAAACATAGTCCAGTCTAGAATATGTGTTATGTGCACCTGAGTAGTGAGAGAATTGTTTAGTGTGTGGATGCTTGTGTCTCCAAGCATCTAGCAGCCCCATTGTGTTACCGAACTTTGACAGGGGGGTGATCTTAGTGGGTTTATCCCCTCCTTCTGAACGGTCCATTGCTGGGTTGAGTACATCGTTAAAATCCCCACCCACTATGTGTAAGGCAGAGGGAGTTTCAAGTAGGACATCTACTACTTTGCTCATTGTGAATGCCTGTAGCCTGGGTGGTGCGTAGACGCAAATCAGGGTCACCTCTTTCTGCCCCCAGTAGCCCGTCACTCCCACGTATCTGCCCATAGGATCTTGCCAGAGTCTTGTGGTTTGGAAGGGGATAGTTTTCATGATCATTATTGCTACCCCCTTTTCCCCTGTGGTGTATCCCACATGTGCTAGAACTGTGTATGCTCCTCTGCCTATGAATTTGCATTGTGTGCCCTTAAGGTGTGTCTCTTGAAGCATCACGATATCCGGGTGAAGTCTTTTTATGAATTGAGTCACTAATCTCCTTTTTATTTTATCTCCCTGTCCATTGATGTTCCACATCAGAATCGTAAAATCTGTGTGTTTATCTGTTATATGTCTGATTCTAGGGAATATTCTGTTTCCCTCCTCCGGAAGAGGGAATGGTTTTCTACAATTTTGGGAATACTATTTGGGTTTCATTTCAGGGCAGTTTCAGCCGACCAATGAACAATAAACATATAACTAACCCCTAACCCTTTTTCTACCCATCAACCCCCCCAACCCCAACTCCCACGATCCCCCCACAGCATCTTTCCCCCTCATCAATAGAAGTGGCTCTCAGCTGGAGAAAACCGGGTGGTCTGTCGTCCACCCCCCGCTACTCTATACAATGAATTAACTCCCCAACTTTAGTAACTTTAAATTCAATCTGCGATATTAGTCTTGTGCAAAAAAGTACTTATCGCCTTCTAGGGCTGGATGTGGCTCCTGGGTGCCCTCCCGCCGGAGTTCAAGTGCCTGTTCCCACAGTCATCAGTTCCAAGCCAGGCGGTGCTTGTTCTTTCAGCTGTCTGTCACCCTCTTCTTCTCTCTCCAAGGCCTGTATTTCTGCCGCCAGTGGGTGCAACAATTCTGCTCCCGAGGTTACCTCGGCATCGTCAGAGTCTGTATGTGGATCCAAAGATTTGGTTTCCATTCTGGGCCTCTTGTCTTTTGTATGGGTTTGACGTCTTTGGTCTTGTGTTGCTTTTCTAAGGGTGGACTGAGTGTCACCTCCGATTCTTCTCGTTCGGTTCCCAGCCTTGTATGTCTTACGGTACGGTGTCTGGTGTCTCTCCTCTGTATTCTGTCTTTTGGGCTTGTCCAGTGTCTCTCCTCCCGTGTTCCGGAGATTTGGTCTCTCCTCTATCCAGTCCCATGCATCCTCAGGGGTCTGAAAGAAGACAGATTTTCCAAGGTAGTTCACTTTGAGCTTTGCAGGTAAAACTAGCATATACTGGATTTGAAGGACCCTGAGTTTCGCTTTAACTGAGTCAAACGTTCTTCGCTGTCTTTGAATTTCGCGGCTATAGTCCGGAAAGGTCATTATCTTTGCATGTTCATATCTGACCTCTCCCTTGCGGCGCATTTCGCATAGGATCATGTCTCTGTCCATGAAGTTAAGTAGTTTTGCAATGATCGGTCTTGGCGCCACCCCAGGGGAGGGTTTGGCGCTCAGTGCACGGTGCGCTCTCTCTATTACGAAGCAGGTAGAGAAATGTTCTGCCAGGATTATATCTCTGAGACAGGTCGTCAGGAATGCTATTGTGTTCGCCCCTTCTGTTCCTTCCGGAAATCCCACGAAGCGGAGGTTTTTCCTCCGGGCCCGGTTTTCTGCATCTTCAATTCCCCACATCATGTCTGCGGTTGCGTTGCGCATTTCTTTCATCCCTTTCTGGAGGTATTTCACTGTGTCTTCAACTTCTGAGACTCGAGTCTCTGCCATCGTCACTCTTTCGGAGACTTTGCATAGGTCCTGGCGAAGGAGTGACACTTCTGAGCAGACTTCCCCGATCTTACCCTGCAGGACTTCTCTGGAGTTTTGTATGGCTTGGAGGAGTACTTCTGTGTCTGATGGGGGCTGCGACTGTTCCGCCGATTCAACTTGCGGTGGCAGTGGTTTCGTATATTGGTCCATTTTCCTTTGTTTCGAGATTTTGAGCTCTTTGTCTTTGGCCATAATCCTGGATAGCTATCCCCGTCGTTTGTCCAGTTGGGGCTCACCAGGGCTCGTTGGGTCCTGCCTTTTTGCGTTCTTCGGTCTTGCGGGGGGCTGTGTAAGGGAGGAGTGCGTAAGGCAACAGTCGTCTAACTTAGGCCCTATTTCAGGCATGCTACCTCTCAAGATTGGCCTGCTGGAGTTCAGTTAGGTGCCTAGGCGTCCTGTCACCTCTCCAAATCTCTGTGTATCTTTTGGCCTCCCCGGTCCTGACCTCCTTTGCTTCTCCAGTGCCGGTCACTTTCTTCTCTGTCTTCCAGGTCTTTTCACTGCTTTCTCCCCCTTCCTGGCACCACTTCTGGCCCTCTGTGTGATGTTGATGTTGCTTGCTTGGAATGTCTGCCAATTGTCTTGTGTCTGACTTTTATGTACCACTTCTCACCTCTATAGGGCCTCTGTATGGATTTGCACCAGGTATCTTGTGGTTGACATTCCCATATGCAACAGATTAAGGACAAGGGGGGGTCCCACCGGGCGCTGCCTCCTCCTGTCGCCTTCTCTGGGGCGATGGTTTATCCTTGTCTGGTGCTCTGATCACGAGCCGCCTCCTGTCTCCCCGGTCACACACTGTTTCTCATGTGGGACGTCTGCTACTCCGAGAGGTCCGTTTTTCAGGCTCTTTGTGGCCAGGGCTCCCTTTCCTGTATTCACGCCAGCGGAATCAGCTCGTACAGGGCCTCCGCCAGCCCACAGCTTACGGCCGGCCCGACCCCTCTCTCGCCGGGGGCCGAGACCCTGGGATCCTCCTGCCGTCTTCCCTGTGCCAACAACTGTACCTCTGTTTCTGAAGAGAGGGGGAGATATGTGTGTCCTCTTTTCCCTCCGATCTACTGCGGCATCTGGGGGCCTCCTAGCTCCGGCCCAGAGCGGCCCCTTGGCTGTCTCACACTCTCACACCCCGTAGCCGCCACCCGTCTCTCCCGTTTCAGGCACTCACCCGGGAGAGACGTTGTTCAGTCATTTCGGAGGGGGTCCTCCTCGCCCGACCATCCGTCTTGTGGCTTCTCTTCCCGCCAGACGGAGTCGGCTCTTGTTGGGTTGCGGCCGCTCCAGTCCCTTATTCCGGGGGGGGGGAGTCGCGGCCCTACGTCATGTCCCTGGCCGACCCTTTCTCCCAGGCTCCGACCATGCTGTGTCTTCTAGGAGGGGAGGTGGGAGGAGGTTCCTCGTGTTCCCCCAGTCAGCGGTGGTGTCTGAAGGTCTTACAGGCACTCCAATCGCTCTCCTACTCTTTCCTGCGATTGGGGGAGTCTCAGGCGTATCAGGCTGCCATTTTGAATCACGCCCGGCGATGTTCCCCCTTCTCCATTCTCGCTGTTAGTTCGAGCCTCGACAGCTGCCTCTCATTCCGGAGTGGTGCAGTGTGGTTCTTCCACTTCTGGGGACTCTTCAAGACCAGTTTTATTTCGGGATTCCTTAGGATTAAGGCCGGATGGATAGCTCCGGTGGGAGCTCTCTTAGTCAGCGTCTTACTCGGCCATCGGTCAGGCCGCACCCCGCCACTACTACTATTTAATCTACAGGCCCTGGCTTCGTGTGCCAATTGGGTGTAAGCCAATTTGACCACGTTTATTGGAGAGAGCACAAGCATTTTAGCACTTCTTAGCAGTGGTAAAGTCCTCAGAGTCCATAAGCCAAAAAAAAACAGGTTAGGAAAACAGGAGGGGTGAAGACAAAAGGTTTGGGGGGTGACCCTGTAGAGAGTTACACGTCCAACCACTGGTTTCAGAAGCTACTGTAAAGTGAAAGTAAAGTAAAGTTACCAGTACCAATCGCCAGTTTCAATTCGAGGGAAGCAGCGAATCTGGATCAGCCCATGCAGCCCATAATCAGACCAGCTGGAAAAGGCAGGAGGACGCTGGCGGCAAACGTGGCCTCTCTCAGAAGGAAAACAGGGAAAAGGTCAGTAGACTCAGTAGGGGTAGAAAGTGCACGGACTGAGGCAAGTTGGCTGGGCCAGATGCTTTGGGCAAAGAAAGGCTCAGCTAGGGGGCAAACTGACAGCCTGGAAGGGGGAAGGTGGTCAGCCTTGGATTCTATGTATCTACCAGATAATGTAACAGAACTTTGTATACCCTCTAGTAGCAATATCATTAATTAGCTCAGATGGGAACCAAGGTGTTACCCAGTAATGAAAATAGGGAGGATTCCCCAGGGTGGGATGGGGGGTAGGGGTAGCACCTAAAAGTGGATGGATAGGGTGGTGGAGGTGCTGGGAAGGGCTCAGGATACTGGGGCATGTGGTGAGGAGCATGTGAGTGAAAAAAGAGAAAAACATATCTTGTCCTCATTGGTCTTAGGTCTTAGGCATCGTAGAAAGAAACAAACTGGGCAAGAGAGAGGGTAGGCACAAATGGTGGTCAACCCTTTAGGATACTGACTTGGAATGTCAATGGCCTCAGGGTTAAAATTAGAAAAAGGAAGATCTTAGAATATTTAAGACAAGAAACTCACTTGTTGAGAAAAGAATGTATTGAAATATTTAAGGCTCAGAGATGGATTAGCCTGTGTGTGTAAAGCTCAAGCATGCTGCATGATGGGGGTTGCCATTCTAGTAAAGACCTTGGCCCAAGCAGGGGTAGGTGAGTTTAAGGCAGACAGTGGAGGAAGGTGGGTGATGGTTAGTGTAGCAAAACAGGGGGTCTGGTATAAAATTGTTGTCTTTAATGGACCTAATATAGATGACCCCACTACCCTGCAGGTTTTATACTATCACTTACTGGAGGTAGGGACACCTACAATTTTGGGGGGCGATTTTAATGTGCTGTGAGATCCTGTTAAAGATAAATCTTTTGCCAGGATGGTTATGAGAGTTCCAAAATCCCACCATCAGCTTGTACTCATGATGCAAGATATTGATCTCAAAGATGCATGAAGAGAGACAGCTGGTGACGAAAGAGAATTCACTTTTTACAATAAGAAATACCGTCATCACTCAAGGATTGATTACTTTTTGGTAGATAGCAAATTTTTTAACAAAGTCAAGAAGGTGGTATACTTACTGGAACATCTATCAGATCATTCCGCAGTCAGGTTGGAGATAGCCCCAAGGGAAGGGGAGGACCTTCTGAAATGGACGTTAGACAGGAAGTTATAGATCAGCCAGTGGTAGATCAGTTGAGGATGGATACGGAGTGGTTTTTTAAGCTGGATGTCGGGTCCACTCCCTTTCATGTAGTCTGGGATGCGTTTCAGGTCTACATAACCTATATAAGAGGTAGGATGAAGACCATAGTGGGTTATAAAAACAAAGAGGCCAAAAAGAAGTTGGAGGAGATAGAGGTAAGAATAACAGTAACTCAGTATATGTTGCATGGAATGGCAGAGGATACTCCAGAGAGGGCTCACTTAGGGATAAACTAAGAGAGGCGAAAGAGGAGTTAGCTAGCCATCTGGAGGGGATCTGGTTGAGGAGCTGGAAGGCAAGTAAGCTTGCCCATTTTGAGTTTGGTGAAGGATGTGGAAAGCTTCTACCATGCAAAGTGAAGGAAGCTAGTACCAGAAATCACATTACAACTGATAAAAGATAGTCTAACGGGAGAAGTGTGTGCAGATGACATTCACATTGAAGCAGATGACAATCACATTGGAGCAGTATTTGCCAAGTTCAAGATCAGGATTTGTATAGGGAAGAGTTGGTGGCTCCTTAAGAATCTGTAACAGGTTGGTTAGGGGAGGACTCGTTACCAAGACTGGAAACAAGCCAATCAGATCTCCTGAGCTGAGAGATACTCCAGGGTGAGGTAAAGGACGCTTTGAGGAAAGGTAAACGGGATAATGCGGCTGGTCTGGACAGCCTCCTTAGCGAGTTTTATATCATGCTAGAAGATGTGATACAAACTGGTGGGGAGTATTTTTTGTAGGAGGAAACTTTCCCCCACAGTCATGGAATGAAGTCAGTATAGGCATTATTCTGAAACCAAACAAAGATCTAAAGCTTTGTGGATCATACAAGTCAATATACCTGTTGAGTTTTGTAGTAAAGACATCATTTGTGCCCTGATCACCCCTATTTGTTTGACTGATACTGGTGGTTACTGACTCTGAAAGTGCCCTGGGCTCTGCTAACCAGGCCCAGGGCGAGTGCTCTATCTTCAAAAGGTATATGGTAATTGGTTTAATTCTAATTGGCCAAGTCCTTAGTATATGGTAGAGCAAGAATGTTTAGAGACCCCAGTGAACTTAAAGTACTTAAGTTTGCACAGCTGTGGCATCTGGAGTTATTTTAAAGCCAGGCCTGCTTTGCAGGCTAGTTTTAAAATAAAACTATGTCCAAATTCGACTTTGGAAGTAAATGTTCTTCTAAAGTCCAAAACTACTTTTCTATTACATATAAGTCACCCCTAAGGTCTGCCCTAGGTGCCCCAAGGATAATGTGTCTTGTTATAAAAAGCAAGGACAATATAAAATATGTTTTATATGCCCTGGTAGAGAAAAACAGCCAACGTCGTTTTTACCTATTGTAGTGCTGCTAGCCCCGTAGGCTAACATGGGAAGGCTTTATTAAACTTAATAAAGTCTAACTTTTGAGTGGTGCTAGCTAGCAATATATTTCAAAGTATCAAAATAATGGTTACAATAAATCCAATAACTTGCAGAAAAGTCGTTTTAGAACTTACCTTCCTGTAGTTACCTAAAGCAGCCCTGTAGCAGCCTCTTCTAATTAGCCTGCCTTTCCCAGCCTGAGCCAAGCTGCTACCTGAGTGGATGTGATGAGGCCTGGGGCTGTATCAATACAGCCATTTAGTGGGAGGAGATTTGCTTCCTTGATCTCCAGCCAGATGGGATACTAATTAGATTAGGAGAGGGTCTGGAAGGGGAGTGTAGTCAAATGTTAGTTCGTCTTTGGGTTGGGTTACAAGGACACACACCCCAAGGAGAGAATTTCACTATTTTGATTTTTAGAGAATAGTGCATTCTGGATCAAATATATGGCACACTTCGTAGGAAGTGGTCATAGCAGAGAGAGGTAACTTTACCCCTCTTGGTTGGGGTCCCCTCACTTGCCAGTCCAGAATGGAGGATGAATATGGCAGAGCTGCAGGAGCTTCTCAGATCACTGCCTAGAACATCAGAAGAAGAAGGACTGTCCTGCTGGACTCTTGAACTGTACCACAGAAGGCTTGTACTCAGAAGGACTGCACCTGCTGCACTCTCAAGGCTTCATAAAGAAAGGACTGTGCTTGACTCAAAGGAAAAGGAGTGGACTCCCTGAGCAGAAACAGGTTCAAAAGTGCTGAAAGAAGTCACCTGCAGCAGACAAAGAGAGGACTACCTCAGCTGACCAGTTACAACTGGATTTTCCTGGACTGCACAAGTGCACTGAGGGAAATTGAGTACTGACCCTCCAAGAGGCAATCCAGAGACTCTAAACACTTGGCTGGTGCTGCTGGATATTTCCCTCCCCAAAGGACACCTCAAGGAACAGGTTCTGAAAACTTCGAAACTTCCTTACAAAGATATGCTAAAAAGCTCCAGGAAGAGACCAGCTTGTCTTCGAGAGTCAAGCTTTGACGTCGGACTGCAAATAGCCCTAACTGCGCTGGTTTGCCCCTCTGAAAGCTCCAGAGCTCCTCGCTGTCGACGCTGAGGACCAATACTTCTAGGGCTCACTGAGGCTTCGCGCTGAAGCAGGCCACCGTCATTCGAACTGAACTCCGGATCCAAGGAACACAAGGACTCGACATTGAGAGAAAAGCTCCAAGAAAAAGACTGAGGGGCCGATTCCGATTCGGGCCGGAAATCTCACCGACCGAGCCGGACCCGGAGAGATTTCCGACCGAATCGGACCCTAGTAGCCAGACCGAACGAGTATGATGCGCACGTATGCTATCGGACTCGATTCGGTCGGACTCCCATTGAAGTCAATGGGAGCCGGTCGTACAACGCGTACGCGGGCTCCCATTGACTCAATGGGTGCGAGGCAAACAAGGGCGCCCCCTACAGCGTGTACGCGGCGAAGCGACTCGCGCCGTACATGCACAGGTAGGGGGGACCCATGGGTCCCCCCTGTGTGCAACTCGCGCGGGTACACGTACAGGTGGGTCCGACACGGACCCCCAAAGTGCGGCTCCGACTGCTCTTTGGAGCCGGACTGCGCGAGTCGGTCGGACTGCTCGAAGCGCGCATCGTACTTACCCGGCCGGGGAACGTCTCCATTGCGCGGTGCGAGTCGTCTCCGTGCGAGTCGGTCGGAGCGGTCGAGTTCTGCGAACGAGTCGGTCGGTGATGTCGCGAGCGCACGCATCGAACTCGCTCGCCCGGACGCACGTATGAATCGGTCGGGAAATAGGGCTCCGAATCGGATCCGGTTAAGCCGAATCCGATTCGGAGCCCTACCGGCCGAGATCGGAATCGGCCCCTAAGTCCAAAGGTAAACCTTTGACCAGAACCTAGCACTCAACCAAGCTGGTCCATTCTCCATCGCGGTTGGCCTAAAACTTTGACTTTGTCCCTGCCCAACACGACCAGATAACCGTGAGTGGCACTTTAAGCTTTTTGCCACTAGAATGCACATTTTTATATTTAATCTTTTAAAATTCATATCTCCGGTTCACTACATTGGATTATTGTCATTTTGATGTCATTTTAAAGATAGAAATATTCTCTATATTTATGAATTGATGTTGAATTTTCATTGTGTTGTGTCTTTTGCTTATTCCCTGTTTTGGTGATATTAAATGCTTTACACATACCTGTCTCCTAGATTAAGCCTGACTGCTCGTTGTCAAGCTACCAGGGGTTGAGCAAGTTTAATTTATTGAGACTTGACTGGACCTTATTAGGGATTGTGGTAATATTAGTAGCTGAAGGTGAATACCCCAACCTACTAATAATCCAGTGCCCTACAAATTGTGACTATAAGTTATTTACGCAGATTTGGGAAAAAAGGCTGGATAAAGTGATTGATAATTTAGTACATGAAGATCAGAAGGGTTTGATCAATGGGCGTTATCTGCGTGAGTTAACATATGGGTTAATTGGATCTATTGATATGGCAATGGTCTGGAACCTCCCCCTAGCTATTTTGACCTTTGATGCAGCCAAGGCGTTCGACAGTGTGAGCTGGCAGTATCTGCACGCAGTACTTGGGAAGATTGGCCTTGGGGAACGGTTCTGCAGGGCAGTGGAGTTGATTGATAGGGAGCCAGTGGCTAGAATTGTAGTAAATGTCAGATTGAATAGGGAGATCAAAATATAGAGGGGGACAAGACAGGGTTGCCTGCTGTCTCCTCTTTTGTTTAATTTGTATATAGAGCCATTGGCAAGGAGGTTGACAGACACTTTAGACATAGGGGCCGATTCCGATCTCGGCCGGTAGGGCACCGAATCGGATTCGGCTTAACCGGATCCGATTCGGAGCCCTATTTCCCGACCGATTCGTACGTGCGTCCGGGCGAGCGAGTACGATGCAAGCGCTCGCGAAAGCGCCGACCGAATCGTACGCAGAACCCGACCGCTCCGACCGACTCGCACGGGGACGACTCGCACCGCGCAATGGAGACGTTCCCCGGCCGGGTAAGTACGATGCGCACCTCGACCAGTCCGACCGACTCGCGCAGTCCGGCTCCAAGGAGCTGTCAGAGCCGCACTTTGGGGGTCCGTGTCGGACCCCCCTGTAAGTGTAGGCGCGCGAGTTGCACACAGGGGGACCCATGGGTCCCCCCTACACGTGCATGTATGGCACGACCCGCATCGACGTGAACCCGCTGTAGGGGGCGCCCTTGTTCGCGTCGTGCCCATTGAGTCAATGGGAGCCCGTGTACGCGTCGTACGACTGGCTCCCATTGACTTCAATGGGAGTCCGACCGAATTGAGTCCGATGGCATACGTACGCATCGTACTCGTTCGGTCGGGCTGCTAGGGTCCGATTCGGTCGGAAATCTCTCCGGGTCCGGCTCGGTCGGGGAGATTTCCGGCCTGAATCGGAATCGGCCCCTAAGTCTCTTTTCAACACAGTGGTTGGGAGAAGAAAGTGGTCCTGTATGTGGATTACCTAATGGTTTCTACATCGGACCTGGCAAGCTCCTTCCACATTATTGAGGAAATCAAAGAAATTTGGAGAGATTTCCGGCTATTTGGTAAATGATGCTAAGACTGTTGATTATGACATGGAACATGCAGTGGCAGGGTCACTCAGTGAATAAAAAGATTAGGTACTTTTTTTTTTTTTGATAACAAAAAGCAGAGACAAGTAAATCTTGTAACAATGGACAAAGTATACATCGCAATTCTATTCACATTGTTGTAGTAGCGCCACTGTCTACACCAGCTAATCACAGCATCATGTAGTACATCTCCAGATCATTTAAGGAACTGTCCAGAACCCAACACGCTTAATATTCAGTGCCAGCTCGTTAACACTTTATGTAGGCCATCTGGCTAGCAACTGCCCACAATCCAGAAGGAGGGTCCCAGGGTGTCCTATGAATAAATCACACTTTACGCTCCCACTCACACTGTTCTGTTCTATACTGGATTATGCAATAGAGTTTTCTGCTCCCCTTGTCTCCCCTTCTTTAGTAGCTAAATAGGTTTGGTATAGGCCCCAGAAGTCCTTAGGCCGGTTGCGGGGGGTAACAAGTCACTATAATACTCTGTTTGCGTGCTACAGTATATCATGTCTTTTGACCAGCTGGTTAAAGTAGGGGTCGGACCTCGGGACTAGCATATAGCTACCCTACGCCGAGACATCAGCAGACCCATATCTACTAGTCGCCTAATTGTTTTGGGTAGTTGTCTAGAGTTCCCTAATAGGGCTAGCATAGGATCTGGTTCGAGTGTCATGTCTGTAATGTCTCCTAAAGTTCTAAATATTAAGGCCCAAAAGTCAGCAATCCCAGGGCATAACCAGGCAACTTGTAAAAAAGTCTGCCAGGGCTGCACCACAACGGTCACATTCTGCTGTATCCCGTAATCCATACCTGCAAAGCCTCTCTGGGGTATAATAGACCCTGTTCAGGTATTTAAAGTGTATCAGCCTGTGGCGCCAATTCAGCGATATGCGCTTGGTACTCTCGCAACAATATTGCCATGTTTTATCGTCGATAACTATATCCAGATCCGCCTGCCAGGCTAGTCTAGCCTTGTTAAGGTGATGTGCCCGGTGTCCCTGAACCATATTATAAATCTTGGAGACAAGTCGCCCTGGGAAGTTCTCCTTCATAACATGTGTGAGAGGTGCGACATCAGGGGGTTCATCTAAATCACTGCCCAGCAGTTCCTTTAGCGAGTGCCGTAGCCTATGAAAGTGGAATTGTGTCAGTGGTGTGGTGTGTTGTCCCGCTCGCACCACGTCGTCCCAAGTTATAACTTTACCGTTCGCAAACATGTCCCCTATTGTGTTAATATTTATTGATTTCAAGGCCCTGATCACACTGTTGTCTTAGCAAGATGAGAGCCAGAGGCACCAGTTTATCAGTGTCTGAGGGGAGTATAAAATTACACCCGCATGTAATTTCAAGAGGTGATGCCATGCGTGAACTGTTGCATTGATAGAGTCTAGAATTCCAGTTCTACGGTCTGGGGGATTAAACAGAAGCTCCGGCAGAGGAAGCGGAGCTGCCACCACCTTCTCAATTTGGATGTGTGGTGCGTCCGCAGGGCCATGCATCCAGTGGTGCACGTGTGCGCATTGCGCCGCTCTATAATACAGATCTAGGTCTGGAGCACCTAGTCCGCCCATGCTATAAGGTAGCGTGAGGGTGCCCCACCTAACCCGGGCATATTTCCCAGCCCAAGCTAACCGCACCAGTAGAGATGTAAGTATCCGGAAAAAAGATCTCGGGAGGGCCATCGGTATATTCGTGAATAAAAACAAAAATTGCGGTAGTACGACCATTTTCATAATTGATACTCTGCCCGCCAGTGATAGGGGCAGGCGTATCCGGTGTTGCATGTCGTCTTCTAATTTAGATATCGCTCTCCCATAGTTCTCTTTGAAAACCACCTCCGAGTCAGTATGTACCTTAATACCCAAGTATCGGACCGGATCAGTCGTCCAACTCAATGGGTACTCCGGCGTGAACTGAGCCGTATCTGTGGTTAGCGGGAAGATGGTCTACTTCTTCCAATTTACCCTGAGGCCTGACAGCGTTCCAAACCTGGTCACTTCTCGCAGCACCAGGGATAGGTTCCGATCTGGGTCTCTAATATATAACAAAGTGTCGTCCGCGTAAGTGGATATAATCAAGTTATAGCTCGGGAAGCGTGATACTCGCGCAGAGCGCAGGCTAGTGGCTCCACCACCAGAGCATATAGCAACGGGGAGAGCGGGCACCCTTGGCGTGTGCCACTGGTAATAGGAATCGAGTCGGTGACCATGTCCCCTATCTTAATTCTGGCCGTGGGAGAGTTGTATAATACGCCAACCAATTGCAGAAAAACACTCCCTTATCCCATTCGTGTCAAGACCTGAGTCATGAACCGCCATTCCACCAAATCAAACCCCTTTTCCATATCGAGAAACACTGCGATCGCCTGCATGTCCTGTCTAGTATGTTGAAGAGCTCCAAATACCGTCCTCAAATTATAAGTTAGATTCCGACTTGGAACAAATCCCGCTTGCTCCGGCGATACCAGAAGCGGCATCAGGGGAGTCAGCCGGGTGGCTAGTATTTTAGCATATAGTTTCGTATCCACATTGAGGAGCGACAGAGGACAGTAGGATGAGCATTCAGCCGGTGGCTTGTCTGGCTTGAGTATTGCAACAATTAGAGCTTCTCTCATCGAGGGAGGCATCTGTCCAGACTCGCACATTTCCTCAAACAGTGTTTTTAAGTGTGGGATTAATAAGTCTCGAAACTCTTTAAAGAAGGATACTGTCAGGCCATGTATGCCTGGGGCACTGTTAGATTTCATCCCAGCTAGGGCAGCTGTAATTTCCTCGGTTTCTAACGGACGCATGAGGTGTTCCCTATGTTCTTTTGTCAACGAGGGTAGCTTAATGTGTGTTAGGTAATCTAAAAGTGTGTTGACGTCCCTCCCACCTCCAGTGTTATATAATGACGCATAATATTGTTTAAATCTGTTAGCTATTTCCTGAGGCTCCATTAGGGGTTCCCCGTCTTCAGTGTGAATAACTGAAACAACTGCTTTTTCTCTGCGTTTCTTGAGTAGTGATGCCAGGATCGCACCTGGTCGTTCCCCCTCCCCATATGTTCGAGCAGTCGCATATTTACCTAGGTGTTTAACTTCAGCATCAGCCGTCTCATGGTACTCTTGCAGTGTCCAGTGTAACTCCTGCGCAACACTGTCATCTGCGTCGGAGAGCAACCTCTGTTCTAGGGCCGTTAAAGTGGTCTCCAAGCCCGATAGGCGCTTTCGGAGAGCACGCAGAACTCCTGAGTGCTTAGCCATGACTATCCCGCGGATATAAACTTTAAATGTTTCCCACACAGTGGAGAATGACTCCACTGATACTATGTTATTCCCCAAAAAAGTTTCTATGGCTTCTGCGAGTTCTGCTTTAAAAACGGGGTCAAGTAACGAGTATGGTGGGAATCGCCAGGTAAAAGGTGGTATATGTTTATGCGGAGTGTCGATAACAATTTGCACCGCGGAGTGATCGGAGAAGGTGCGGGGGAGAACAACGCAGTCCCGTTCATTGCATACATGTCTCTGGAAATAAACAAATAGTCTATCCTAGTATGTAAGTTATGATATGCCGAACAGTGTGTGTAACCCCCCTGCCCTTGCGAACGTGTGCGCCAGACGTCACATAGGTCTAGTTGGGTGGTAGCGGCGATAATAGATCTAGCTGCCGCAGTGAGGCGACGTTCCGGGCCACCCAATCTGTCTAGCTGTGGATCTAAAACACAATTGAAGTCCCCACCCCAGAGCTGTGGACTAGAGCCATAACCATTCATTTTTTCCAATAAATTCGCATAGAAGGCTGGATTATCGTAGTTTGGGCCATAGACGTTAGCCAGTACAAGATCTAGTCCTTTCCCCCTGCACCGCGAAATAGCGTAGCGACCCTCCAAATCCGTCTCCAACTCTTCAAGAGTGAATTCTGATCTCGGATTAACCCAGGTGATCACCCCTCGTGCATGCGACGTAAACCCCGCAACATGTATATTTCCCTGGAGCCCCCTGTGGCGTAGCAGTGGACTGAGGATGGGCAAGTGCGTCTCCTGCAATAGCGCCACATCAATACCTCGTCTATTGAGATATGCTAGGACCTTCCTCAGTTTCTTATGGTCATTTGGACCGCGGACGTTCCACGTTAGAATGTTTATCTTGCTAAGTTGCGACTGTACCATGACTATTGGTGATGGGTTTCAGTGTAGTGCGTATTTCTGCAAAAGTGTGTCTTTTGTTGCCGTTTATGCTGCAGTGCTGTGCGCAGTCAAACCAAATCTCGCCCCATAAGTGACCACAAATATCATTTGTCTCTGAACAGTCCCTCTCCCCCCCCACAACCCACGTCATGCCTGACCCAACTGTGCATGAGCGAAACCCCCCCTGAACCTCCCAGATCAATAATACAATAATAACATAGATCAATTCCATAGGTTACTCAACTAGAGGCAGTTCGCCTAATGTTGGTTAACACACGTGGGCGGATGTTACCTGATCCGATTTTCCTACCCGCTCCCGTAATGCCCTGCGGCATGTTCGTCTGTCGTCAAACACTTTATAGACACATCTGACTATCAGAATCCTATTTACACCCTTATAAATCAGTAACAATCTCAAAGGATCAATCTCAAATTATGCGTCCTTAACCAACAACTGTTGGTAATACTCTGCTTGTTCATAGGACGTAGTCCTTTTGTCCGTACCCCTATCCCTCAGCAAGCATGTAACTGGCCATTAAACCCCGATAATATAAGTCTAAACCATTCCATTTTCGCCAAACCAAATTCTTATCTGTCAAAGAGAGTTTCCAATGTTCAGTCCTGCTCCTCCAGGCTTCCTCCCGTTGCACCCTCATGTTCACTTGCGTCTAGCCTGTGCGCTTTATCTTTAGACCATTCCTTAAGGGCTTTCGGTAGCTGCTTAGGGTTTGTGAAGATTCGGGAACGGCCTGGTCTGTTTACACGTAGTCGCGCTGGATATAACATTGCATAATCCAGGTTCTGGTCTCACAACTGTCTTTTCAGTGGTGCGAATTGCCTCCCTGCCTCCTGTACTCGGTTGGTAAAGTCCGGATATAACGAAATCGCAGAACCTTCATAGTGTAGAGTTTGCAGTTCTCTTGCCGCTTTCAGCGCTGCATCCCTGTCTCTATAATTTAGCAATTTGGCAATAATAGGTCTTGGGGGTGCTCCTGGCGGGGGTCGCGGTCCCAACGTGCGGTGTGCTCTCTCAACTACAAACATTGGGGAGAACTTGTCCCTACCTATTAGCGTCACCAGCAGCTCTTCCACAAATAGCTCCATGTTCCCCACATTAGTGGTTTCCGGAAGGCCCGTAATGCGTATATTGCTACGCCGGGACCTAGCTTCTAGGGCCTCCGCCTTATCCTGCAGGGATTGCAAGAGTTTCCCCATCTGCTTGTGGTCTGTCTCCAGTTCCGTCTGCGCTTCCTCTACTTCAGTAATTCTGCATTCCGACATGTCTGTTCTCTCCGCGTGCTTGTCCAGCCGCTCCGTCATCCGGTCCATACGTGGCGCTAGGGAGTCAATCTTGCTGTCAATGGTAGACAAGCTCTGCTGCAAGCTCTTCTGCATAGCTGTCAGCATGGTGCGGATATCTCCCTCCGACTGTTCCGGTGCCTCCGATTGCTCGTCCCTGCGCCCATCCGGGGTCAACTCCCTCAGTCTGGACTTCCTCTGTTCGAAGTACAGCTTCGGCTGCGTTTTGTCCACCTTTCCCATAGTCTTCCCACCGGGGAGCACTATGCAGTGTATCGTCTGGATCTTCTAGGCACCCACTAGTAACGAAGGCACGCAGTCAGATCCCTGGCAGAGATCCGGAATCACTGCAAGGTCAGGCAGAGAGCAGTAGGTGGATTGAAGCTCCACGGAGGGGCTGTATTGTGCAAGGGACTCACCTCCACCGACCCTATCTATCCAGAGTCGCAGCAATTTGTTGCCATGATTTGTCCGATTGTGTCGCTGCGACGCCTCCCAATGCAGCGGGACGCCCCTAACTGCAGGTCCAAGCAGGAACTATGGCATCTGCTCAGCGGTGCGTCCCAAGGATCAGGCAGCAGTAGAAGGAGCGCTAGTAGAGGCCTGGTAGGCTGATACTTGTTGCCTGGGGTGTCCTCCAAATAATCCCCAGCTGCACCTATCGCCTATTGCTCTAGGAGCGCCACTACATGGAGCAAGGCGGCAGATTCCACTTCCCTGCTCGTGGTGCACCCCAGAGTGAATTGCCAACTTCTGCTCCGTTGCCTGCGCCCACCGTGCTGCAGAGGCCACACTCGGCACCGCTGGGAAGCAGGAACTACGGGGGCGTGTGGCAGCGTAGGAGCGCTCTCGCCCAGCAAGCAGGGACCTCCTCACCGCATGCGGCACAGCAGGACACCGGGCCCAGGCAGTGATTCCCTGCGGGCGTGGCGAACCGTTAGGGGTCGGGGTCAGATCACCTACCGCTGCGGGCGACCCCTACCAATCAGCAGCGTTGATCTCCGGTGCGTCCCCGCAACGTGGTCCGCCACCGCTCCGGCACCGCACACCGGATCGCTGGGTGTGCTTCCACGCTCTCCAGGGGTTGTCTCAGATCTCCTATGCCGGTGCTTGCTCTGGAGCCTCGCAAGGCGCTGGCAGTCTCCGTCCGATCCCGAATGGCGCGGCGCATACGCAACAGCGCCGGGCACAGCAGGCCCGCTTTTGGCCGTCACGCCAGACTGTCGTATCAGCACTCGTGGGCGCTCTCAGCGCGACACAAACAGCTTATTGTGTCGGGGTCGTTTTAGTAATCCTCAGGGTGCGTTATTTCAGCAGCTCCAGCATTTCAGATGCAGGATAATGAACGGATGTTCTGACGACTGGACGGAGCTCTGCAACTAAGCCGCCATCTCGGAAACAGGCAAGCTCCGCCCCCCAAAATATTAGGTACTTAGGCATACAGGTGACACATGACTTGGAGGAGTTAGCACAGGTAAACTTCAATAAAGCCATGGCTGAGATGAGAAAGCTCCTGAGAACCTGAATAAACCTCCCCCTTACTATATATGGCAGATAAATATCATCAAGATGTCAATTCTATCCAAGTTTACCTTCTTGTGTAACTCAATCCTACTATATTGTAGGAAAGGTTGGTTTAACAAATTACAAAGCGAGCTGAGCAGCTTGATCTGGGCCTCAAGGAGTGTTAGGATTGCGTGGAAAAAGCTGTGAAAAAAAGGGAGAAGGGAGGCTTAGAAGGGCCTGATTTTCAACTATACTGCTAGGCCTTCCAATGGAAAAACAACAGGATGCTGCTTTTAGGTCCGCATCACTCACAATTAGGTTGTATGTTTGAAGTCATGTTAAAGAGCTCTTTGCAAGGGGGGGGAGGGTGCATGTCCTGTATAAGTTTGGAAATTCTAAGTATTTTAAAAAGGTGAAGCTGAAAGTGGTGGGCAGAGTGGTTAGACTTTGGACACAAATTAGGCTGACATTTAAGATATCATACTACAGCGAATTGCCCCCCATATGGGAATGACAAGGCACCCCTATTTGTGGGATCAGCTTACACCACCTCTGAAGATTGCTAGCATAGAAAAATGGGGCAAACTCTTTCAGAACGGGATCTTGGTTTCGTGGGGGGATATTTTAAGGACAACAGGGTACAGACTCTCCAGATTTAAATACTACCAGATAACCAGTTGGGAAAGAAGCTGTAAGGAGGGAGCTGGGACAAGATCACCTTTGTAACTACTGCACAAGGGCATCCCTAAGAAAAAGAGGTGGCAAAATGGTACTGGGCTTTTCTAGAGGCGCTGGATGGTGACTTTAGACTGCCAGAGGAGCTTTGAAAGAAGGACCTGCCAAGGATGGGGAATATAAACCATAAATGCAAGCGTCTATGTGCTTGTTGTATAAAATGGTGCAGTACGCCTCCTTAAGGAAGAACCATCTGTTTGTCCTACACAGAGCATACTGGGCTCCAAAAAGGCTGCCAGCAGTGGGAAACCATGTGAAGAAGAGCTGTCAAAAATGTGGGGCACAGAAAGCATACGATATTCACATGTTCTGGCAGTGACCTAAGATTCGGCTCTTCTGGCAAGATGTGGGTAAGGTGCCATATGTGCTACTCGATAGAGAAGTCAAGGTAAGCCCATCATTAATATTTTTTGGCATGCTCGAGGAAAATGGGGCTAGCACTGCCACAAGATGTTTAAGGAAGAAACAACAATCACTAATTTTATATTTGGTGTTGTTGGCGAGAAGGGAGATCTGTAAGAAGTGGGTCTCTCCTGCACCCCCCGAGTCTTATAGAATGGGCACAAGAGATCAGGAGAGTTGGGAACATAGATCGCAGAGAGAGGCAATCCAAAGGGTTGGAGATGTGGATTTGGGTAGATGAGTGGTGGGGAAGCTGAAGCTGAATTAGAGTGGAAGTCTGTCCACAGATGATGCCAGAAAACTAACTTACTGGGGCTACCAAGTACAAAGGTACGTGTTGGTAAGGCCTTCCCATCCCCGGGTGGGAGAACAGAAAGGCTCTGCTTGAAAGACTGTCACAGTTTGAACAGAAGCCAGCATCTGGTGACTGATAAGGACAAAAAAAAAGGTAATGTGTTCAATGAATATAAGGGGGCAACATTAAGTGTCATGCACCATGGTCATCACAAAACGATTTTTATCAATGCACATTTAGGCCATTGCAAGTTCAAGCTATCCACTTAAGGATAAGGGTACCAAAATATACGCTCAAGTTCTAGAGGCCCTTTTATGGTGCTTGATTTCTTTATTGTGGTGACAAAGTTGTAAATAGCATCCTAAATAATGTTCGATAGTGTGTTGTTGCATATGCTCCATTCAATTGGTTATCTCACATTGTTGTACTGTTCTTCTTAACTCAGTGCATTTCAGGGCTAGGGTTGGTCCTTCATCAGGGAATAATATTGAACATGTTGAGCAACCTCAGTTAAAATATGGTTCGGCTGGGACGAATGCCGTGTTCAGGCAGCGCAACATGTTAAGCAGTTCTTAAGGGGATAGCTTGTACTGGCATTCAAAGTAGTATCCCAAGGCCGAGGGTACTCTCCAGCAGCATGCTTGAAACTTAAAAAATAGGATTAATCTGAATGATCCAATTTTTCAAAACCACAAGGTGCAACATTGGGATCATAATCACTGGTCTTTTAACATGCAGGCCATTCTAGCACATAGTATTCTCATAAACAAACAAGTATTGACTTAAAATGTAAATGTTTATCGATTTCAATACACAGTGTTTGTAGGAAGATCCCTGTTGTTTCACACCGAGATCCTATTAGTCAGACAGTATTTGCCCCATTCTTCCAAAAGGTGCTGTGGCTCATAATTAGTGTTGTGGGTTGAATCAAATGGTCTTAGTCTCATAAACATGTGGGCTTCTTTTTTGCACAATCTGAGTTCCCTGTCACCTATTCTCTGGTCCAATTTGATATATTCAACCGCATACCATTTAATTCTGATGTATGCGCTCACCATGTCGTTTGTTCTAGGAAGATACTTGGTAATATATATTGTCCAAGTTCATGATACCCCTAATTAGTTCAAAAATTCGTACCCTGGGAGATTTATTTATAAAGTTTTATATAGCGCAAACATGACCCAAAGAGGGTATCAGAGCACTTTACAAGAGGTCAAGAAGGAACAAACAGTAAAACAGATAACAAAATCAAGACAGAAACAGGATGGGAGGGACCCAAAATGAGACAGGAGGCCATCAAAGAGCCCCTGCCACCCGCTTTATATACATATACAAGATCATAGAAGTCCAATACTTTACATTAGATGGTAAGGACTGGTTTTATTGTCTTTCTTTTTGACAAAAAGTACATCTATGTACAATTCAGCAGTTTGATAGTTGTTGCTAATTTGTGATGGTTTAATGTATGGAGGAGAACAAAGAATGGCATGTTACCTTGAACATAGTGGCAAGAGTATTATGCTATATTTGGGATACCATACTTTTCAATGCTGGTTGGGCACCATACTTTCAGTGCCAGAATGTCATTTAACAACACAATGCATTCTGGGAGCTATAGACACAGTACTCTGCAATTGGCCCAGTTGGAGGTTCATATCTGAAAGCAATTTTTGGAAACGGAAAGCTCAAACTGGAACTATAGCAACTTGACCATTTGGAGCACTCTAGCAAAACATTTGCCACAATCACAATAACCACCTTCACAGAGCGCAAGATGATGCAGAGTTTTTCATCTTTAGGATAAAGAAATATGATATTATTACTGCAGGGACAGATTGTGGTCTGAGGTTTCATGCCTGCTCTTTCAATCCCCCCGCCATCTGATGCAACAGATTGCCCAGTAATACAGCCCTCTTGTGTGTGCTATCACCTGGTGGATATCTATGGTGTGTGGGTGGATGGTTCTGGGGAATTGAAACCTCTTAGCTCGTAGGAGTACCTAATTTGACATTTTTCCTTCAGTGCATAGGAGCATCATTGTACATTATTGGGGTGCTCATGCACGGCATTCCAGGCATGGGGTATCATGACTCACAATGGCCCACAATAGAATAAAAAAGACTGAAGGGAAAGAAGATGGAACCCAATCAGAGAACAAAAGAAAATGGCCTGTGAGTACTGAAGACCAGGTCCAGATGGAGCCTGCAGTTTTCGTGGATGTTAACACATCAAGAGACAACCCAGACCAGATTATGTTTCAGGTTATGGATTTTTTTAATGGTCTATGTGATCAGAACTTTCTCCCACTTTACTGCTGTAGGTGAATCAGTAGGATTGGCTAGTGCCTCAGGAGGACTCAGGTTGATTTGTTATTGTCATTTTTGATGTTATGGCATTTCTGGTGCTTTATCCTCCAGGTATCACATTTAGGTTTTTACCTTTTTAAGGTTTTTTACATTATTATTTCACAAGATTTGCGAACTCCATCAATTGCCAATACTGACACAATATGGATGCACTTTTTTACAGATCTACTTACATTGCTCAACATATACAAATGCTACATCACATCACAACTTATGAATCTTCATTTCGATCAAGCATCGAAACACGCATCACCACACTTTACCATATTCATCACCATCATGTTGGAAACAACAACTCCTTCCATGCCTGAAACCTGTGTTCATCTGCCATTTCCTGCATGACGACCAGTCCACCTCATTTCACCATGAGGCACTGCATTGTCCATCTCAGTAATGTATGCCTGCGCTTCAGAGTCTTCAACCTGCAGATACACCTTAGATCCATCCCCTCTCTACCCAATCAATCTGAACATCCAACTCTGCTTTATTGTGCCGGGCCTGTTTCTAACAAGTAATGGCTAAGCGATATCTTTAGGGTGAGAGGTACTTGGAATGAGTGATTCGTCTACATAGCTGATGTCATTACAATGTATCATATCCAGGAGCCGCTGTTTCTTTGTAGGTGGTGGCCCCCATCCAATTGCTACCTTTCTCTTGGGGAATAAAAGTGCCACTGTAACACAACCGACGAGCCCTGGGCATGAATTCCTTGATGTGTCCCAGTAAGGCCAGCAGAGGAGAGGGGATCAATGGAGTATCCATCATGTCATTGAGTGTTTCGAAGATCTCCTGCCAGATGTTAAGGATGATAGAATAGCCCCACGAAAGGTGCCAAAAATCAGCTGACTGGTGATGACTGCACTTGCAACACGGCTCTGATACCATTCCATGTCTGTGTAAACGCATTAGTGTATACAATACCCAATGAATGGATTTGAAATGAAGCAGAAGATACTTACTATTCAGCAAGACTCCTCACCTCCAGGAGCAGCAGATATACTGGCATCTTAACATATATTAACTTACAGCTGCAAAGTAGTACATAAATTACACATATTGTAGCGCTATTAATGTAATGTATAATTTGGTGTATAATTACTAAACTTTCTTCACTTGTCCATAGCATGTTCTGCAATGTGCACACCTATAGAAATAGTTGTTTTTAACCTTGTTAGTCTTGCGTTTAGTGTGCGCCTAATTGGCACTGGCAAGGTTTCTCTTTGTGGTCACTCGTCTAAATGTTATAGTTGTTTTTTTAAATTTGTTTATGGTTGGATCATTAGCTATGAGGGTCCAATGTTTGTTCAGGGCCTTACTGACTTCTAGTCGGACCTGGCTGTAAGCAGTGATCTATCTACCCTTTCTGTCAATGTTTGTATGTTTCCTGGTCTTGGAAATAAGTGTTGTGGCTCTGTATACTCTGTATGTATTGTCCTGCTTTTTGGAGGACATCGTTCTTGCATCCTCTTAGTGTGAAATCGTTCTTCAAAGTCAGTGAGTGAAGTGCAAAATCTAAGTCAAAGCTACACTTTCTTATCAGTGTCACCATTAGGGATTGAATGTATCTGTGATTTCGGATGGACTTTGTCTATATGTAATGCAGCATCATATGCACTTTCGTTTCTCTAAACTCTGCTTTGTATAGTACCATTATGTGCGAAATGTTTGATGTCAAGGAGCCTCATTGCATATTTCCTAAACTCTAAGGTCAATTTAATCTCATAGTGTTTTTGATTCATATCTGTGGAATGTGTGTAACTCTTCCAAGGTCACAGTCTGGTTCAGTAAAATATATTCTATATACCAATCCCAGCAATGGATTTTGTCTCTGAGGCGTTGTATGCTACAGGCCGAGACATCCACCGTCTCACACCAGCCCATAAAGAGGTTGGCATAAGAGGGTGCAAACCTAGAACTCATGGCAGCATGTGGTAGTAGTTTATACTGCTTGTCACTATAAAAGCAGTTGTTGACAATTATCATCTCAGCAACACGTGTGTTTTTATAGTAGCACACTGATGTAATCAAATCAAAATAATCTTTATTCGGTTTCATGAGGTAAAACCATAAAAGCACACATTAAATATGATAAAACAAAGACATACCGGATACAATAATAACCTAGACTAGAAGTAAAAACAAAGTTCAAGGGGAATCAAAATCACACAGACAATGCCAGGGGTCGCTCTGGTTGACAGCAATTAATCTCATCTAATAAAAACATTTGATAAACAGAAAGATGAACAAAACATTACAAAGTCCATAGTGCCATAAGTAATATGTAGGAAACTGGGTGCTTAGTCACAACTTGCCCTAAGCCTGACAGCAGATTTAAAAAAACTGAGCACATAACAAACTGTGCTACGTAAGCATTTGTAAAAAAATAAAAGCGGGACGCACTTGCCTAAAATTAGCCTTTTTCAGAACCTGGACTAGAAAGGTCTTTCTAGGTAAGTCATAAAAACTACAGTACATCAAGAAATGGAGCATGTCCTGTGGGGATTTTCCGTCAGGGCGACGGACTCTGACCCTTACTCTGCCCCCTTGGGTAGGCGAGGAGGAAGTGGAAGAGGTCGAGTCGAAACCTGGTCAGTAAAAATCGATCATATGAGTTTATGTACCCTAGCAGGTAAGGTTCTACCATCAATGTGACCTCGCAAGCTATTCGATATGGTCAAACACCAATCCAACAAACTGGCAAAAACCTCCAAAGAAATCCCTAAATCTCTAATATCATGCGAGGAATTTTCCTCCTTCTTCTGTGACAAAATCTCTGCCCTAAGAAACGAACTCAAATCCGCAAAGTACTCCCAAACTCCGCCGGCTCTACCTCTTCTCTCCGCGCTGCCCTCACAGACCTCACCCAAAAACCAAGCGCACTGGTCCAGCTTTAAAGTTTATGACGAACACTCTGTCTCGAAAATTCTATCCTCCTTAAACCCGAACAATCACTTCAATTATCCTCTCCCCTCTAACTGCTTAGCCGCCGCCTCTCAGGCTATAATCCCTTCTTGGACTACAATTATCAACGCTTCCCTCGTACAGGGATCAATACCTGACTCTCTTAAAGCCGGCCAAGTCGTCCCCATCCTAAAAAAATCTACGCTGGATCCCGCCTCCCCTGACAACTATAGACCTATATCTAACATCCCACTCCTAGCTGAAGTTCTGGAGAAATGTATGCAACAGCAGCTGAGCCAACACATCTCCAACTTCCACATACTTGACGACTTCCAATCCGGATTCAGACCTGGACACAGCACTGAAACCACCCTCCTCCACATCGTGGATGATGCCCTCCAAGCCCTTGACCAAGGCAAAACCTGTCTCCTAATCCTCCTAGACCTATCCTCGGCTTTCGATACGGTCAACCACGAAACACTCCTTGAACGCCTCAAATTCAGGATGGGACTGGATGGCACCGTTCTTGAATGGTTTAGGTCCTTTCTCCAGAATCGCTCACAGAGAGTCCTAATCAACGGTAACTTATCCGCTCCTTCGCCGATCACGGTTGGAGTCCCCCAAGGATCAACCCTGTCCCCTACCCTCTTCAATCTTTACCTTGAACCGCTCACAGAGGTGCTACGCACCGCCAACATCTCCTACCACATGTATGCCGACGACACACAGATCTACATTAAAATCTCTTCTCCTGAGGACATTCTCGCCCTGAATGAGACCTTGAAGCTGACTGTTCACTGGCTCACCTCTAACCAGCTCAAACTTAACGCAAAAAACCCAGAGTTTCTTCTAATCTCCCCACCCAAAACCAACCCAGACATTCAGGAATGGATCAAGGCTATCAAAGCGTTAAACTGCCCTCCTACCATTGTGGACTCTGCTAAATCCCTTGGAATAACCCTAGACGGCAGCTTGAACATGCGTGGCCATATCAACTCGATGGCCAAAACTGCCAGATTTCACTTGAGCTACGTAAGAAACCTGAAACCTTACCTCGACACTCCCGACCTAAAAATGGCAATCCAGGCGCTAGTCATCTCTAGACTAGAATATGGTTGCTCTACCCTCGCAGGTCTACCCAAGAACTCCTTGGCCCCATTGAAAGCCTGCCTCAACGCCGCCGCTAGACTCCTAACAGGTTCAAAGAAATTCGACCACATCTCTCCCCACCTTAAAGCTCTGAACTGGCTTCCCCTCGAGGCCAGAATCCAACTTAAGCTGGCTTGCATTACTCACAAGGCTCTATACTCCAATTCCCCTGCATTTCTCGCCCAGAAACTCGTGGTATCCGGAGGAGCCAGAATCTCCCGATCCGCCAGAGACCTTTTGCTCCAACCAGCACGCTTGCGGGAAAAAAAAACGTACAATAGGGCCTTCTCTGGAGTCGCTCCAAGAATATGGAACTCACTCCCGCCCGCCATCAGAAGACTTCCGTCTTTGGCACGCTTTAAAAAGGAGGCCAAAACTTTCCTAATGGGCAAATTCCTCTCCTAACGCTCGCATTACAATCACCTCAGTGTCTCTATTCCACCTACCATTACGGCATTATCCGTGGTTTTTCCGGGAGATACCTACCAGGCACTTCTGTGTATCCCACCCGGGATCTGGGACTGCTTGTTTTCTTGTATAATGTATCTACCTGTTTTTATCCCAAATGTATCCGGGATTTGTGACTGCTTGTCTTTCTTGTATAATGTATCTACCTGTTTTTATCCCAATTGTATCCACCCCTCCTAAGCCTTTGCATACCACCTGTTCAATCCTGTAAAGCGCTCTGATACCCTCTCGGGTGTGGTTCGCGCTCTATAAAACTCAAAAAAAAAAACAAAAAAAAAAATGTGGTTCTTAACATGATGAAACAACGTACACAGGGCTTCAGTAACTCCTTGTCTTCCCTGATAATTGACTGCTGCTTAAAAAAGGCCACCTTGATGTTGATCAAGTCCTTCTTATTGTTCAATTCAGGGTTAGTGAAAAGGTCTCCTCTCACCATGCTCGTAAGACTCTCCTTAATGTATTTGAGCCACGGTACTCAGGAGGCGTGATTGAGGGCCAAGCAGTCCCTTAAAATCATTTTGCTTAATGATGTCCCCGTGCCAGCCCAGGTTTTTAGCCATAATGACACTGGGCGATAGGCTATCAGATCAGTGTTGTAGGTCAAACCAAGCTCCTCATGAATAGTGAAGGTGGGGGTACCCTGAGGGAACGGATATAAGCGGTCTTAAAAAATTATTTTCAGCAATTTAAAGTTCTTCAGGGATAGTATAACCCTAACTTTCACTGCTGTATAGTGCTTTAGAGATACACTTGGCTGTATCAAGCTGTAATATGGCCCCCACCAGTCTTTTTCCCAGTCTGGAGGCAAAGTTAAAAATAGCTGCAGTCTCCCGGGTAAGGTCATTCTTTTTATGAATTTTTAGGGGCCCCCATTTTATTTTGGCATCCAACACTTCTCCCAAGTATGAAAAAACACTCGTCCTTGGGACTGGGGTAGACCCTACCTTGAAGATGTAAGGCCTACTAGAGCGGGCACCTACTTGCATGACATAGGACTTTGAGTTGATGACCAAGAGGTCCTGCTCCCCCATAAATTGGACAAAAGAATTTAACAGCGTTTGCAGACCCCGCTCAGTCCTAGCCGTCAAGACAGCGTCATCTGCCTATAGCAGAACCGGGAGGCCACGCTGTCCCACCTGGGGATAGTCCACCTTGGTCCCCAAAAGGACCTTCTCTAAGTTGTTTATATATACATTAAATAGGAAAGGGGCCAGAATACAACCCTGTCGGACCCCTCTCTGGATAAGGAACAAGCGCGTAACCTTCAGATCACCTGAGTATCAAATGGCTGCCTTCGTGTCTCAATGGAGATCTTGTAAAAAGAGGACTATGTGCCTGTCCACCCCCAGGGATAACAAGGTCTGCGACAGCTTACATATGTTCACACAATCGAAGGCGTGAGAGAGGTCCATAAAGGCCAGGTAAATGGTTCCGGAGCGGGCGACTGTGTACTTGTTCAAAATCATGAATAGATACAGGCATTGGTCTATCGTTGAACAGCCGGGGTGGCAGCCATATTGGACATCTGACAAAATGTTATTCTCTAGGGCCCAGTTGGATAGCCTATCTAATAAAATCTGTCCAACCACTTTAATCACTGAGTCCAACAGGGATATAGGCCTATAGCAGTGTGTGCTATCTCTGTTCCCTTTTTTTAAAACTGGGACGATGATGGAGGTGGCCCATGAGGTCAGGGGACCAGACCTGAAAACCGCGTTAATAAAGGAGGTAAGCACAGGGGCCCACAGCTCCACATTGGAGATGTAGAGGTCGGGAGGGATTCCATCTGGTCCCGGGGCCTTGTTGCGCGTCAACCCAACTATTCCTAACCTGACTTCTCCCTCCGAAACTGTCAGGGCTGATTTATCAGCTCCCGCTCCACAAAGTGCACACTGGGCCGAGGTACCCCCAAACATTTCTTCGAAATGGCTAATCCATTCGGTCTCTGTGATATGGGCATCCAGGGCGTTTGGTGTGTCGACTGCCAAGAAAGGACTATTGACAATGCTCCAGCACTTGGTGCTACTCTTGATTGTACTGGCTTCCAGTAGTGGCCGGTGGTGGGAGTGCTGCCGGGCGCTGACGCGGGGAGGGGCAGGGTGGGGGGTAGTAAACTACGGATTTTGGCCGCACTGAGGTAAGTAAACAAAAAAAGAAATAAAACGAATTTCGTCGCGCGTGCAACGAAATTCGTTTTATTTATTTTTTTGTTTACTTACCTCAGTGCGACCGAAATCCGTAGTTTACTACCCCCCACCCTGCCCCTCCCCCGCCCCGCATCACCACCCGGCAGCACTCCCACCACCGGCCGCTACTGCTGGCTTCCATGAGCTTACTCCAGGCGTCCTCCTTCAAGGCACCCTTCCGCCTGGCCAGGACTTCTTTGACTGCTTTCTACAGGATCTAACTCGTTGACTATCTCTAGGGGTGGCATGTAAAGCTCCCTTAAGCTTCCTGGCCGCACACGAACAGGCGGTGTCGAACCATCTTGGAGCCCTATCAAGATGCCTTTTATAAGCGGGAGCCAACAATAGGTCAGCGATGGAGCGGCAGATGGTTACAAAAGCGTTGACAGTGAGCTCATCAAACTCCGACTGCGCGGCCAGACAAATCTGTATCTCATTTTGACATTTGGCTAAAAGGGTCTCCTGAAAGTGATCTGAGCCCATTGAGCCTTCTGCCCCCGTCTGTAGCCTTCAATGAACCCCCCCATACCCCCACCATCTTCAAGTCTAGTAAGGGCCAGCTGGCTTTAAGACACAGCAGATTATTATGATCGCTATGGATGCTCGCTTTGATGTTAAATTCAGATATTAGATAAAAAAGGGGTAGAAACAAAGATAAAATCAATAAAGGAGTTGCTACCATTTCCTTTAAAGGTGAGAGTAATATCAGTCTGGCATGGATCCAGTTTGCCCAGTGCTGACAAAAGATCAAATTCGCACATTAGGGTATTTAAATTATCACCTTGACCGCTATGTTCTATGTGTATCCCTGAGAGACGGGGACAGGATGAACCTCCCATACCCTGTGTTCTTGGATTCCCACATAGATGAATATTGAAATCTCCCACCAATACAAGTTGAGTCATGTGACGAGTGGAAACATTAAAATTGGTCAAGAAGGTGCCCAGCTTAGATATGTTACAAACCTCTGGAAGAGATGAAGTTGCATTGTAAAAATTCAAAAGCAATAGTTTACTGGTCCCACTGGAAAGTAAAAAGGCCTGCAAGCATGAGTTATCTGTGGCCAATTCAACAATCCTGCATTTTAACCTGAGGGAGACATAAACGGCCAAGCCCCCCTTGGATCAGCCAGCCCTCGAGGGGGTAGCAGGCACAAAACAAGACTTATACCCCTCCAGAAAAAGAGAGTTTTCAGTGGCCCAGGTCTCCTGTAAACATATGACTTCAAACTTTTGTACAAAACAACGCCACCCTAGGTCCAAGAACTTGCTTGCCAAGCCGGCTATATTCCATGAGATAAGGTTACAGTGATTAATATCCAAGGAATTGCTTCCGAGGTTGCCTCTGTCCAGCTGGTGGGTGAGATCGGATTGCAGGGTGGGAACCATCGGGATCACTGGCACTGACACTTGAAGTCAATCACAGTTATCTAAAAATATCTTGGAATTATAGCATGTGACGGGGATCTGTAAAAAAAGCCCAAAGAGAGGGCCACAATGGATGTGACAGGGCCCATAGTGTTGTCGAGGCTGGCCGCGTGCAGGATTCTCCCTGCCAGGTGGGGTCGATTAAAATTGATTATGACACAGTAACCACCACTACTCTTTTTAGACCCTCTTACCCAGGTAACCCTCCGCACCATGATGATGTGCCTCTCAAATCTGAACCCCAAGATTGTGTTATTATTCAGTCAGTGCAACACTTTATTTTTTGACTGGTGAAAATCTTCAGTAACCCCGGGTTTCAACACGGGTACGTTTCCCAGGACCACAACGTACGGTGTTGCTTCCGGGGGTAAGTGGAGGGAGATTGGGCCCTAGGGCTGCATGCCCAGCACTCCGTTTGCCAAGTTGGATTCCCCCCCTCGCCCAGACTCCCTCCTGATAGTCCTATTGCTACATAGGCGGGTCTTCATCCTAAGGGTATCCAGAGGGGGTGCTGATTCCTTTGACTCTTCTTTTCGGGTAGGGAGCGGGGCGAGCCTTGTCGGTCGGTTGGTGGGAGGGATGGTGCTCTCCTGCAAGTTGGGGCAGGATGATAAATCCTCCATAGCTATGAGATGGGGACCGGGCTGTCTGTGGTCCTTATTTCCACCACAACTCAGAGAGGCCACAGGACCATTATTATCTGCGTTATTATTTATCTGGTTATTCTGAGCCAGGTCAATAAGTTCCCTCTCAATGGTAACCAGACATAGCTTAATCGGTTCCAGTTTACAATACAGACCTGCCAAGAGGGAAACCACACATGCTTACAATATAACTACCAGCTCATCTTTGGACAGGGGCAGTGCTCCCGAGATGGTAGGTATTGAAGTCTCCGCTCTGAGACGCTTTGCCTTGGCTCCTGGCAAGGAACACTTACGCTTAGCCCCTGTCCCTGTGTCCTCACCAAAGCCCCCCACCTGGGCGTCAGGGCGAGTTGCTGCCGGCTTGGTAGAAATCATCCTGTTACGTGACACGGGCACTGGTGCAGACTGGGCCCCGCTGGTCCTGCCCACGACATCCCGTGTGTCTGCTACCCCACCTAGGTCCTGGCCAGGAGGGGGTACCGAAGGAATCGCCCCTCCTGGATCCAGCCGATCCACCAATTCAGGTGTGCGCAATGATGGGTCCTGGCCTCTTGTTGGACTAGAGGAGCATGGGAGCAGTTGGTTTGCCAGGGAGCGGGAGAGCCGACGAGCCACAAGCTCGATTTCCTTGTCTAGGTCCCCCACTGCTCGCTGTAGGAGGCAGTCCATAGTGGGTATTGCCGGGCCGCATGGACTTCCACAGCTGTCTTGCGTTTCCCCATGAGTCCGAGCTGTGTAATAACGGTGACCTTTGAATCAGGGCTACGTGGCAGCAAGATGTTGACCCCAGAACCGTGTTAACTAGACTTAGCTGGGCTTACCCCCCCCCAAACAAAAGGTTATACGCTAGCACACAGCATGGGGCGGCGGAGAGCAGTGAGCCACTTGATCCCAGGATTATGAAAAGTCTGCAATGGGAAACCCCGAGCGGGCCTACCTTATACTGGTGGGAAGATGGAGTCCAAGCCAGTCTTCAAAGCTCACAGATGCCTCTCCGGTCTGCTTGATGGATGTACGTTGGTGAAAGCCTGGAGAGGCCAAGAGGGGGGTCCCGGCCCGGCCTCCTCTGGTCTCTGACAGGCGCGGACGGGCCCGCCCTTGGCCCAGGCTTCGCCCGAGCACAGCCCGCACCGCGGGAGTGAAACTGCACTTTTCTGTACGCAGTACTGGCAGGCACAGCTCCTCCGCCTCCTTCGGCAGGCAGGCAAAGCAGCAGGGCACACTGGGACAAAGAGTCCCGCTGGCAGAGTCAACAATCAACTGATGTAGAACCCATTGTGACTGGGTTCTAACGTTAGAAACAAAGGGAAAATGGGAATGGGAGTGAAAAAAGTAGCTGGGGTTGTCTTAGCAGAAGGATAGTCAATAGATCTTCTCTAGTTGTACCTCTACTGATTAACATCTCTATCTCTAAGTGCAATTGAATTCTTAAAAAATAAAAGCATAATCTAGATATAGTGTATCAAGCTTCTTGCACCTCACTGGCCAATGTGACATACCTCTATTTGCTACTGAACTTTCTATAGTTTAATTCTCTCTGTAGTTAAATGTCTAGGGTGAACTAACCTCTAAAGAAAGTGTCTCAGTAGTTGGGGAATAGCTTTATCCAACCCAATCCTTCCCATTGTACCACCAAAGCACCCCACCTCAATGCTTTGACATTGTTCCTTTTCACTTTTTTCTATGAATAAGACAATGGAGATACAATTAATGAAGCAAAATGAAGTCAAGAGCAGTCTGATGAATAAGAAAAAGAGACATGATTATAAAAGCATCCATTCATTTTGTGAATTAAACATAACAAATGGCATAACATATATTCTTCATAGGAGAATGAAACATTCTCTTTATTGTTTAAATTGATTAAAGTTATGAGAGATCATCATTTAAGTTGTAAAGATGCACAGCTTAATATCGCCTGGGCAACTGAATTTTCACAATGAAGCTATGAAACCAATTCTTGCCATCAAATTGCAAATAAAGGAGGAACTCTATCCAACAAAGAACGAGCAGACACTTACTAAGCAACAGCAATAGCATTCACAATTAAAGGGCAATGCACTGATGAAACTAGTTTCTCATGGTCCAATCATAAAATTAGAAGAGCAAGAGCATAATTGGATTGACTGATTAAATTATTTTGAGTAAATATCTCTTCACAAAATGTTTAAAGATCCTTGCAAGCAGCAAACACCTGCGAGCACTCAGTCCACAGATCCCTTGTATTTCGGACAATTTGAAGAGTTTCTATGCCCTGCCACTGAAACACCTAATAGGCCCAAACAAGTGCCCAATAGGACTGATACAACGTTTGCCAGGTTTTTCTTCCAAAAAAAGCTTGGAAACTGTAAGGGTCTTACTAAATGTTTTCCTATTGGCATTAATTTGTAAATCTTGCAACCATAATGTATCCAGGCCTGAAATCATGTTATCTCACAAGGTGGTGTAGTAAACAGAGATGCTGTAAGATTCAGAGAGAGTATGAACCACAGGATTAAGCTTGATAAGAAATTCTCTAGGGAAACACAAATTAAAGCCCTCCTACTGTTGCCTCATGTCAACTGAGCAACACACACAACCCCCCTGCTTAATCTAGTTTCAAAGAATTTGTCAATAATAACAGAGGAGAAAAGCAGATTATCTCAAACTAAGGTATTGTACAAGATAGCTTGCAGTTCCTGTGTCATAGCGATGTCAAACCATATTCTAATTAAGTCTAGCATACTTTAACATGTGTGAAGACATGTGGATGCTAGACTCTCCCTGTTAGAAATTGGGTTACTGGTTGACTGGGGTGTGAACCCTGGTCAACCACAAACTACAATCCTAGTCAGGATAAGGCAGAAGCAAACCCCAAATTTGCCTGTGCTCACCCACTGGCAGCTTGGCACAAAGCAGTCAGGCTCAACTTACATGCAATGTGTAAAGTATTTGCACAGCATATCAAACAGTAAAACAGTGAAAACACCACACGAAAAGATCCCACACCAGAACAATAGAGCTTTACTTAATAAATAAAACAAGACCAAAATGACAAAAATCCTATTAATAGAGCCGTAATGGTGCTTTGCGTTCGATTGACCACACAAGAAAAGGGGGTTTTAAAGTAGTGGTTTAGTGGAACAGTTATTTTCCAATTCTATGTGATTCTCAAGTCTTCTGTTCTCTTTTCCTTCCTTATAGAACGTCTAGAGGTCTGGTCCACCGGCCCCCTCGGAACTAGTAAACAGTCCGCAAAGGTGGGATGCGTCAAGGTGGGTCTTCTTCAGGGCAGGAGGGGGGGATGGGCAGCCAAAAGGCAGATTATCAATTGCCTCCAACTCAAAATATGGGTTTGCAAAAAATCCACATGTACCTCCTGCCCTGAAGAAGACCCACCTTGACGCATCCCACCTTTGCGCAACTTTTAGGGTTGAAACGTCGGCGTACTATATATGTCCACACAACGCCCAGGATCACAGTTCTATTTTTCATTGGGTCCTGCAACATATGTGCAAAAATAATAAGGACATATGAAAAGATTTTTCTCCCCCCCCTCTACTGCACGTTCAATCATTTCTGTATATAGTGTACTGTCTTTATCACCAATCACCACATGTCACTTTTTCACCACAGTCACGTATTTCACATTGCAATTGAAATTGTAAATTGCGACAGCCATGTTTGTCTGATTTTTTCTGAATACAAAATTGAATTCTAATTTTGGTGTGTGCTACATATTTATTATTCTTTTTCAAATCATTAATATGTGTTGGAAGTAAGCTGCCGCTACGTATTCAGGGTGAGGGCATAAAGCTCCGCCCACGTTCCGCCCATCTTTTTAATTGTCTCCTGTCCCTGTCCTTTGTAAATGGTGGCCTTTCATTGGTCAATAGGCTTAGTAGTCCCTCCTTAGTACCGCCTTGTCTCTTCTTGTTACCTCCCATGAGAACACCCTTTGTTACATGTGTTGTTACTCCCTAGGTTTTAATTACAGCCTCAAGGCACTATTTTCTTAAAAGGCTTCAGGCAGGACACACGCTTGGTCCTAAGCTAGGCTGGCAGTGGTTACTTCACTCACTAGAACATCTCACATTTATTTGAGACCGTCTATAAATTTCCCTTCATCAGCTCCACACAGAGTACAACCTAATCCGAAATTAATGTAATAATTCTTTTGTCACATTTCAAAGCTACTAATTGTATACATGGACATAGCTATTTGAATGTACTCGTAGTACTGTCTTGCATGCAATGCATTATAGGTAAGGTGGTTTTACCATATCTTCTGCAGGGCGCAGTACCATATGTGACCAAAAGAGGTCCCCTTTTGGCCACATGTGCTACTGAACCCTGCAACATGGCTAGGTAGAAAACATTGCCATTTATAATGCCAATAACTCCAACTTTGTAGACATGCAGTGCTGGTGCCTTGCTCACTAGGGACCTCTAGGAGCAGCTTGCGGTACTGCACCGAGACATGCAGTGCTGGTGCCTTGCTCACTAGGGACCTCTAGGAGCAGCTTGGGGTACTGCACCTAGACATGTAGTGCTGGTGCCTTGCTCACTAGGGACCTCTAGGAGCAGCTTGCGGGACTTCACCGAGACATGCAGTGCTGGTGCCTTGCTCACTAGGGACCTCTAGGAGCAGCTTGCGTAGATGCACTGAGACATACAATGCTGGTTCCTGGCTCACTATGCAAGCATTTAAAATGCACTAGGTCTCGCATTACTGAAAGTTTGAGCTAGAGGCGTTGCATTATTATTTGCAACGCCAATGCCCCAAACTATCAGTAATGTGAGACCTATTGCATTGCAAATGCTTGTTACTTCTGGGGTGTTGTCGAAGGCCTTAAAAAGCAAAAGAGTCTTGTGACTTGCACTTTCAGGGGTAGCACCAGTCATGTATCATGTCAAATCATTGGGTAGGTCCTCACTGCTCAGCCCGTAACCCCCTCCATTCTGACACATCCCCACCCCAGGATTTTTACTGATCGGGGAAAATAGGAAAACATGACAAAAAGTCTACATTAGCATGCTCCTCGCCTTTACCGTTGTGGACCTACAACCGAAAGGGTTACAGGGACATAAACCACCTCAGTACTCTCTGGTTATTCCCTTTATTCCGGCTCATCCACAATAAGGGGGCATGGTCAGTATAAAGAATAAATGGGTTACCCTCCAGTAAATATCACAATTTTTCAATGGCCCATTTTATGGCCAAATATTCTTTTTCAACGACTGGATACTGTTATTCCCTGGGAAAGAATTTTCTGCTGATGAACAGGACTGGGACTTCCAGGTCTTCATTATTATACTGAGAAAGGACTGCTCCTATCCCCATGTCTGAGGTGTCTGTCTGTAATATGAAAGGTTTGTTAAAATTCAGGAAAGCCAATACCGAGCTTGAAGTGATGGCCTGCTTCAGGTCCCTAAAGGCTTCCAGGACCGTAGTGCAGAGTTGTTGGAACATCTTGTTGGTCACCCCTTTTTTTAGCAGATTTGTTAGGGGAACAGCTTTGTCAGAATAATGGCGTATAAACCTCCTCTAGTATCCGAGAAGACCTAGAAAGACCCTGACTTCCCTCTTAGTGTGTGGAAAAAGGATCTCGGTGATGGCCCTCACCGTTTCATCCTGGGGTTCAATGAGGCCATTATCCAAGACGTAACCCAGGTATATCACTTTCCCATATCCTGCTCTTGATTTTTTTGCATTGACATGCAAGTTAGCTCTTCTTACTTCCTGAAGGACTGCCCGAAGCTGCGTAAAGTGGTCTGTCCAAGTATTGCTGAAGATGACAATGTCATCCAGGTAAGCGGAGGAGTAGGCTTGATGGTGCTTTAGTACTTAGGAGCATATTTACAAGCCCCTATAGCCACTGGAGCATCATGTTTTTTTGACGCTCCGGTGGCATAGCGCCATTTTCCATATATACATGGTGGCGCTAAGCCACTTAGCATGGCTTAACGCCACCTTGTAAATACGCCCCTTTCTGCCGCAGTACTCTGCGGCAAAGGGGCGTGCAATGGGTGTTGCTATGGGCTTTCCAACGCAACTCCCATTGTTTTTTGATGCTGCCCCAGATTTACAAGGAGGGGTAAATCTGTGGCAGTGCCAAAAACTACTGGCATGTAAGAGCAGGTGTTAGAATGGCGCAGGAGGAGAAATGCTTTCATTTCTCCCTGTTTTTGCTTTTTCTATGTGTGCTGCATTCTGCATTCTATAGATAATGATGATTTGCTACTTCTATGTGTGCTGCAGAACGCAGCACACATAAAAGTAACAAATAGCTAATATGGATTGTTTATGTGCTGGAAGGAACACCTTCCTGCACATAAACAATCATTCCCTGCAACGTAGGCACTCTTGCACTATGATGCAAGGGGGCCTGCGTTGGAGCTAGGCAGCTAAATTATGCGCCCCCACTAGGGAAAACACAGGAGTGCACAGTATTGTAGAAATACGGCCTATCCCTGCATTTTGAAAATGTCAGAGCAGAGAATTTTGTGCAGCTCTGCGCTCCGAACTTACTAGTAAATATGCCCCTTGGTTCATTAATCTTTGAAATATAGCCAGGGCACCGTGTAGCCCAAAGGGCAGTACAGTAAACCGAAATAAGCCGTATGGTGTAGAAAAGGCTGTCTCTTCGTGGTCCTCCTTTTTAAGGGGTACCTGCCAGTACCCCTTAGTAAGGTCAAAGGCAGATATAGAATGGGCTTCTCCCAAGATTTCTATCAGCTCATCAATCCTGGGAAGGGGGGTACCCATCAAATTTGGATACCTTATTGACCGCCCTGAAGTCGATGCAACATCTTATTCTCCCATCTAGCTTTGGAACTAATACTATAGGGCAGGACCAATTTGTTTGACTTCTTTCTGGATTGCCTGTCATCTAGCGGCTGGTATCCGATAATGTTTTTGCTTTATGACAACTCCGTCTTGTGTCGGGATGACGTGCTCTGCTAAGTGTGTTTTTCCTAGGAGATACGAAAATACCATAGAAAAAGGCTGTAGTGTCTTTAGTAGTTCACTCTTTTATTGTTCCGTCAAGGAATCACTAAGGGGAAGTTGCGTCAGGGTGCTAGGGGGGTCCCTACTGTAGTGGCGGATTGTACCTTTCGGGGAAGGGGGCCCAACCATTTTTTCAGTAGATTGACATGATAATTCTGCTTTTTGTTGGGGAAATATGTAACTAATAGGTAACCCCACTGATCTTTGACTCTATCTGATTGGGACCTTGCCACTCAGATTTCATTTTCTTGGCTGAGTTAGGTAGGAGGACTAAAACCCAATCACCGACTTGATAGCTTTGCCACTTTTTGCCTTTGCCGTATTTAATTTACAGACACTGGGTACATGTAGTACCGCTGTAGAATAGACTTATAAGTATATTAAATATGCCAACTAGGTTTGAGCCAATTTAACCATGTTTTAGGTGAGTGAGCAGGAGCACTCCCCTTTAGCACTGGTTAGCAGTGGTAAAGTGCGCAGAGTCCTAAGGCCAACAAAAATAAGGTCAGCAAAAATGGAGGACGTGAGGCAAAATGTTTGGGGATAAGCCCACCCAAAGGTTGACAGATCTTACACATGTCCCTGCCAGTTGAAAGTGGGGAGAACTACCCAACCCCTTGGGAGTTCTTTTCACTAAGGTGGAAAAACCTGGAGAGACCATCAGCATTGGTGTGGTCTGACCCAGGGCGGTGTTCCACTGTAAAGTCCAGTCCCTGTAGGGAAATGGGCCACCTCAACAATTTTGGGTTCTCACCCCTCATTTGTATTAGCCACCTGAGGGGCCTGTGGTCTGTCTGAACCCGGAAGTGAGTCAGAACACAGCAAAGGCTTCTCTCTCAATAGCACTGCACCCCTGTTCCCTGGGAAGTAGCCTGCTAGAGATGAATGATACAGGTTGATCTAGGCTCTCCTCATTTAGCTGTGATAGGACTGCCCCTATAGCATGCTCTGAGACATCGGTTTGGACAATAAATCCTGGGAAAAGTCAGGGGCCTTAAGCACAGGGGATGTGTACATGCCCTGTTTTAAGGAACCAGACACTTTCTGACAGGCCTCTGTCCCGATCACCTACCTGGAAAGCTTCTTCGAAGTGAGCTCAGTCAAGCGGGCAGCAATGGTGCCATATCCCTTAGCAAACATCCTGTGTTACCCAGTGAGGCCTAGTAAGGCACTCACCTCAGTTAGAGTATTTAGGGGCTCCCAGGACACAATAGTCTCTAGAAGACTTACCTCTCTTCAACCCTCTCAGTCAGGGCAATCTGCCAGTAGCATGAAGTCAAATCAAAAGCGCTCAGCAACTTGGTAGCCCCTAACATATCAATGAGCTCATCAGCTCAGCAGATGGGGTGTGCATCAGTCTCGGTGACTGAGTTGAGTCCCCAGAAGTCAACACAGAACCTGAGTTCTGGGGTAGTGCCCGGTGGAGCCGCCTTCAGTACCAGCACCACTTGGCTGGACCAGGGATTACAGGAGGGCTCAATGACCCCCAATTGCGGCATCTTAGTGACTTCTGTTTTGATGCTGGTCCTCACTTTGTCAGAAAGCCTGTACATTTTGTTTTTTACAGGCAGGCTGTCCCCAGTATCTATATCATGGGTACACAAGAATGTGATCCCAGGAGTGAGGAAAAATAGGGAGGCAACCTGTTCCAGTAACTGCCGACAGTCCTTCTGCTGCTCTGGGGTCAGGATAGGGGAGAGGTTGACACTTTCCACTGACCCATCCTTCTCTTTAGATGCCAGGAGATCAGGGAGAGGTTCACTCTCATGCTCTTTCCCCTCACCAGCAGCATGGTGACCTCAGACCTCTCATAGTGGGGCTTGAGGCAGTTGAGATGGAGTACCCTTAAGGGGTCCTTGGGGGTCTTGGGATCCACCAGATAGGTGGACTCCCCCCTTCCTCTCCATCACCTCATATGGCCCAGGCCAGCGATCCTGGAGAGCCCTGAGCTCCACTGGTTCTATCACTCACATTTTTTGCCCAGGTTGAAACTCCACAGGGGTAGCCATCGGGTTATACCACTGCTTCATAAACTCCTGGCTTGCCTACAAGTTCCTAGAATCTTTCTTCCAGAATGGGGCCAGCTGGTTCCTGAGGGCTAGCATGTACCTAACCACATTCTGGTGGGGGATTCTTGGGAACTTGCTCCCACCCCTCCTTGACCACCCTGAGAGGTCCTCTTAAGCCCCCTTCCTTCTGTGGCACCTCTCGGTAAGCAAGAAGACGGCAAGGCAGAAGGACATCCCCCTTCCTCCTCATGGGCTCAGGCAGGCCTATAATCATGCCCTTAAGGGTCATGTTGAATCTTTAAACAAGCCCATTTATTTGTGGATGATAGGGTGTGGAGAACTTATAGGTAACTCCACACTTCTGCCACATAAACTTTATGTAAGCAGACATGAAGTAGGTGCCCCTGTCGGACACCACTTCTTTTGGGAAACCCACTCTGGTGAAAATCCCCATTACCACCCTAGCCACTACAGGTGCAGTAATGGACCTCAGAGGGATGGCCTCTGGATACCTAGTGGCATGATCCAACAGGACTAGGATAAACATATTGCCTAAGGCTGTCTTGGGGTCCAAGGGTTCTTCAATATCAATTCCCACCCTCTCAAAGAGTGTGCCAACAATGGGCATGGGAGTCAGGGGAGCATTTGCTTTTTCCCAGTCTTACCACTAGACTGGCAGGTGAGACAAGTACTGCAAAAGGCAGCAGTAGCTGTCCTCATCCAGGGCCAATAAAAGTGGATGGCAAGCCTGTCAAAGAGCTTGTCCTACCCCAGATGTCCTGCCAGGGGTATCTCATGAGCCAGCCCCAGTAGGAAGGTCCTGTAACATTGGGAACCTACCAATACACACGTTGCTCGATGCTCCAGAGTTTTAGGCTCACTATACAGGAGGTCATTCCCAATATATGAGGTGATCTCCAGAGATGTCACCAGCTGCCTAGTCCTCCGCTTGCCGCCTCAGGCCCTCGAAGGTTGGTCAGTCCTTCGGTGCCTTACAGAACTCCTCCCTGATGGGCCCTCCTTACACTTACCATCCAGCAAGTTCATGAAGGGTACCAAGGAAGGCAAAGTCCTCCTTAGTAGGCTCCGGCAACCCATCCACCTGTGCTGGGGGACATTCAGGGGCTGGCTTCCCATGCCCCTTGCCCTTCCCTTTCCTGGCATCTGTCTGGTCCATTCTTCCAGGCTCCAGACTTTCTTGACTCCCCTCCTGGGCAGCCATGGACCGTGTGGTTGCACAAATCCACTCATAAAAACTCTAAGACTTTCAGGGGTGACCTGAACTTCACTTCTGTCTAGGCAGTGTGCTCCAAGTCATTCCCTAACAGACAGTCCACTGGCATAGCATGGCTCACAGCAACTTCTAGAAGACCTGAGACCACCCCTCTCAAAGGTAACAAGAGTCACGGGTAGTGACTCTCCCGGTTGTCTGCTACCACAACCTGGTGGATTGTATTGGGTACCACCTGCTCTGAGGACACCAGATGACACCTGACAGTACTCATCCTTGCTCTTGTGTCCCTCTGAGCCTGCACCTTCTACCTATTGATGGTGACCGACTGCCTATACTTTGAAGTATTGGAAGGCATGTGGACTTTGATCACCATCTCCGCATCACCCAGGGACACTCAGGTAACTTTACTAGTCTCCCCTACACTAACTGGGGCCATCTCCACCCCAAGCGCTATACTGGCTATTCACTGTGACTGCCCACCACCGGGCGACGGTGCCCTCTTGGAGCACTTGGCATCTCCCTTGATATGCCCTGTTATAAATTGGGTTGTTGGTTGACTGAGGTGTGAGCCCTGGTCAAGCACCGACCACAATCCTAATCATGGTAAGGCACAGGCAACCCTCAAATTAACCTGTGCTTATCCTCTGGTAGCTTGGCACAATGCAGTCAGGCTTAACTGGGAGGCAATGTGTAAAGTATTTGTGCAACACTTCAAACTGACAAAAATCCACTCAGGGAAACCGGAGATATTGAGGGGCATATTAGCAATGCCTGGCGATAATTATCGCAAAGCGCAATTAGCGCTTGGATAATTATCGCCAGGCATCGCCGGTTTCTATCGCGGAGTTAGCGTGCAATCAGCAATGCTAATCTCCAAGGCGATATAAACCTTGGAGAACAGTGTGAATATCGCCTGAAAACAGGCGATATTCACACTGTTCCCCAGTTCTGCTTGCTGATAGTGCAAGGGGACTTAGCCATGTAATCCACCTCTCATTGGATTACATGGCTAAGTCAGGGTGGGACCAGGTGTTAGCAAACCAGCGCTAAACGTGTTTAGCGCTGGTTCGCTAATCACCGCCCCTGCTCGCTGATAGGCGTTAGCGACCTCAGCAACTGTTTCCAGTCGCTGTTAGGTGGGAACGCCTACTTTGCATGCCATTAGCGATAAATATCGCTGGCATGCAAAGCGGCACCCAACCCGGTCGCTATCGCCTAAAAGCTGTCGCTAACAGCAGTTAGCGACAGCTTGTTGATAAGGCGATAATATTATCGCCGCTTTAGCGTGAAAAAGTCCCGCTAAAGTGGCGATAATCGCCTTGCTATTATGCCCCACAATTTTAAAGTTTTAGGTTAAAATAGCGCCAAATAGCACAAAGGTTCAACAAGGGATATCTGGTTGAGCCGGGCCAGGACAAAGTCACAAGTTCAGGCCGACCGCGATGGAGTGCAGGCCGGCTGCTGGGACCAGGTTAGGCCCGTTGAACAAAGTAACTTAAATCCTGGTTGTGGAGCACTACGTGGATGCGAGGGGAGGAAGCGTTGCACAGCCGAAATGATTAGTCGATTCTGAGATGCGGTGAGGTTGTGGTGCAAGGTCCTTTGTTGTCGTCGTCGAGGATCTCATCGATGGGGGCTTGCGATGTGAAGGCTGAGCATCGAGGATGCGGCGTGCAGCGAAGGCCATGCATTTCCGAAGAGCTGCGAGACTGCTATCTGGAGGCAGGCGTCATCGTCGAGCTGCTGTCTACGAGGGATGCAAAGTCCTGGATCAGAGATGTGCCATCTACGATGCATCGGTTCCGAAGATGCAAGGGTGATACGGACCTTCTGCGATGGGCCCAATCCAGGCAGCCGCAGCGATGTGTCGGTTCTGCTTGAGGATGCGCCACTCAACCGAGGAGATGGGTTGGTTCGGCTAGAGGATACACCGCTCGGCAGAGAAGATGTGTTGGTTCTGCCAGTAGCACCTTACGCCCACGTCCTAGGACCCTAGACTGGAGTGGCACCATTTGACTGGGTAGACTCACAGATGGTAGAGTCCAGGTGCAGATGCAAGGTTGTTGGAAGCCAGTTATGTCCCTGAAGCTTCAGATCAGGAGGCCAGCCAACTAGCCCTTGGAGTCACTCTGGGCTCTGGGGTAAAGAGATGCAGGCACAGACCTTCTTACCCAGGCAAGAGGGCAGCAAGCAGCAGGTCAGCAAAGCAGGAGTCCAGCAGAGTAGCAGTCCAGCAGAGTGGCAGTCTTTTCAGCAGCCCAGCTGTCCTTCTTCCTGGCAGAGTATCCCAATGTCCAGAAGTGTACTAAAGTGGTGGTGTCTGAGGTCCAGTACTTGTAGTCAGTGGTGTCTTTGAAGTGGGGGACACTTCAAAGAGATACCTTTGAAGTGCACATACGTCCTGCCTTCCATCCCTAGCTCCAAACTCATTACAGGGGGATATGCAGCCTTTTGTGTGGGGACAGGACACAGCCTATTCAGGTGTAAGTGAGGCAGTGCCCAGCTCCTCCCTCCCATCCTGCCAGATGGCCCATCAAGTCACACCTAAGGTCCCATTGTGTGTGGCTGTCTAGGTGGAATACACAAAGCCCATCTGCCAACTACACCCAGACATGTGATCAGAGAGAGGGTGCAGGCACCAAATGGCTAAGAAAAGAAAATGGCTACTTTCTAAAAATGGCATTTTCAGAATTGTAATTTAAAATCCAATGTAACAAGTTAATCCCAATGTTATCTAATGGGACATATGAGCCTTGCAGTAGTGAAAAATGAATTTAAGATTTTTTTTACTACCAGGACATGTAGATCTTAAAAGTACATGTCCTGCTCTTTAAATACATGGCACCCTACCCCTAGGGGTGAATTATATGTATAAAAAAGGAAGGCCTGAGCCAGGCAGAACTTTTAACTTGCCTTGCCAGGTTGACATGCCAGGTTAAACTGCACACACTGGCTCTGCAGTGGCAGGCTTGAGACATGTTTAGCGGGCTAGTCAGGTGGGTAGCAAAATCAATGCTACAGCCCACTAGTACCATTTAATTTGCAGGCCCTGGGCACATGTATTGCATTTTACAAGGGACATATAAGTAAATTGAATATGCCAATTGTGGATAAGCCAATGTTACCACATTTAAGGGAAAGAGCACAAGCACTTTAGCACTAGCCAGCAGTGGTAAAGTGTGCAGAATCCTTAGGCCAGCGAAAACAAAGTCAAAAGGCAAAAATTAGGGGAACCACGCCAAGAATGCCAGGTCTAATGCCCATACGCATAGTACTCATAGCACTTAGGGACAAACTTTTCAGTCTTCTGATTTGTGAAGCCTTTCTTCTGGTGGTCAGATTGGGATTTGGACCCATTCCCCTGTGAACTATTTTGGGGGCCTTGAGAGAACTCCTCGTTTTTATTTGTATCTCCTCCCCTCTTTCTTCTGTTGAGAACCCTGACCACCCTTTTGGGAGTCTTCCACAGAGACCTTCTTAGACACTCTGGTGCTGACCCAGAGGTCTGCCTCCTCAGCAAACTTCCTTGGATCATTTAGCCTGCTATTTAGTAGGTGTTGGCACAGCTCTGGAAAACACGCTTTGAGCTTGTGCTTCCTCAGAATTAGGTTATACAGCCCAGTAAAATCATCCACTTTGCTGTCCCTCACCTAGCCCTTCAGTGCCATGCTGGCATAGTCTAAGAAATCCACCCAAGACTGATTTGGGAGCTTGTGGTTGTCCCTGAGGAGTTTGGCAAATTATCGAGTTTTAAATTTCGAGATACAGAAATACTGGCAAACAAATATTGTGATACAAAAATATTGTGATGCAGAAATATCGTTGACAAGAATATTGATTTTTTTAGGTAAGTAGCATCGTTTTCAAGAATAACTGTTTTGTTAATATCGTTTTCAATAATATAATTGTAACAATAGTTTTTTGATTATCTTTATGTGTTTTTAGTTCATATATTAATTTTATATGTTAAATATTGTTTGTATAATAGTTGATAATATTTTTAAATATAGTTTATAATTTTAAGTGATTGATAATTTTTAATTTAATTGCTAACAGTAATTTAGAGTAATGTAGCGGGTTGCGAGGTTTGTAGGGGTACAGGATGGGAAGTTAGTTAAGAATAATTCATTAACAAATAATTATTAATATATTATTAATTATTTAATTGATTAATCATTGTGTAATATATTTTTGAAGCTGTTTGCTAGGTGGGCGTTGTTGGGTTTGTAGGGGTATAAGATGAGAAGTTAACTAAGTAATAATTAAATAACAGTTAATTAACAATGTATTAATAATTATTTAATTGATTTTTAGTCATGTAAATTTTGTAATATTATATTGTTTAGGGTATTTGTTAGGTGCAGGCTGTTGTGCTTGTAGGGGCACAGGATGGGAAGCTATTTAAGTAATAAATAATTATTAATTAATTATTCATTCACTAATAAATATTTAATTGATTATTAAATATGTTAATTGTGTTATATTTATTTATTTTAGTTATATTTTAAGTGTGGGTTGCTAGGTTTATACGAGTATAATGTGGGATGTTAATTCAATAATACATTCATATAATTTTTTAATTCATAGTTAATTATTACATTTTTAAATAATCATGTAAATTGTTTAATTGTTTTTTATTTTTATATATTTATAATTTACTTAATAAGAGTTTGATATTTCTGGTGAACTAATAGGGGTTATTAAAATATGTTATGTGTTTGAAATGAAGTACTTTCTCTACTGTTGCACAGACAGGAGTGGGAATAGTAAATTTAACCCCTCTGAAGTCCAACGCTTTCCCTACTGTCGCATAGACTGGAGTGGCAATAGTACATTTAACCTCTCCGAAGTCCAACGCTTTCCCTACTGTTGCACAGACTAGAGTAGGAATAGTAAATTTTACCACTCCGAATTCCAATGCTTTCCCTGCTGTTGCACAGACTGGAGTGGGAATAGTAAATGTAACCCCTTCGAATTCTAATGCTTTCCTTACTGTTGCATAGACTGGAGTGGGAATAATATATTTAACCCCTCCGAAGTGAACACTTTCTCTACTGTTGCACAGACTGGAGTGGGAATAGTAAATTTAACCACTCCAAAGTCCAACGCTTTCCCTACTGTTGCGTAGACTGGAGTAGGAATAGTAAATTTAAACCCTCCGAAGTCCAAAACATTCCCTACTTTTTCACAGACTGGAGTGGGGAGATCTCTTGTCTGGGGGTAAGTGTTTGAAAGGTTTCAGCAGTCCGTCCATCATCTTGTTGTGCTTGCTATGTTCGCCCTAAGTGGCCAAGGGTGTGCCCAGACGTGGCTCCCATGCTCACTGTGCCACTGGATTCCACCTAGCCTAGCAGATATGGGGTGGTACCCCGAAACTGGTCCCAGGATGCTTGTTTCCAGTCCAGGGAGCACCTGGCTTGGCAGTTTGAGCTGGACTGTTCCAATGGGGAACAGGTCAGGACTGATTAGCATATGACTGGGTCCAAACTGGGGTGGCATGGTGAGCAAAAAAACAATGGATTTAACCCAGATCTTGGACTGGGGGTGTATGTTTGGTATGTTCAGCATTCCGTCCATCACCTTTTTGTGTTGTCACATTTGAATCAATATCAGGAAAATGAATTGATATATCTAAGTAAAGAAATCACAAGATGTGCGGCTGCCAGCGATGACAGATTAACTGAATTGACAGGAAAGTATGAGATGGATCTCTCCAAGAGTGTTCCTTTATGGAAAAGCTTCTGGGCACAGTTAGATGAGGAAAGCTATTGCGACGAAGCGGTCTTCAGGAATGAGACTACACATTGCGGAATTGGTAAAGTGCATCTGCAAATGGAGCGATTTTGAAAGATTAGAGAGCAAGTGGGCAAAGGAATAGGGAAAGAAAAAGAAACAATCATATGATACAGATACAAATGGTAAGCCCCCAGATGATGAGGCTTTAACTTTCCCTAAGAAGGAAATACTAGGTGGAGGATATGGTCATGTACCATGAAGTAGAGGTGATCTTGCAACATTAACGAACATTTTCAACAAAAGGAAGGTGCACCAGAAAAGAAGTCCACATCCAATTTAAGCATTCCAAAATCTTTTTTATTGATCATATATATAGGTTAAAATCCAGCCAACGCGTTTCGTTCCATTTTACAAAGGAACTTCATCAGGGCTCCAGAATAATGTTGTGAAGGAATCATATATGCCCTTCTACAATCTCATCACATATTGGGGAATATTCTCCTCCTTAAAATCAAAGTAATTTCCAGGTCACAGATGGTATTCAGGGACTCTATTACGTCCCAAATTTGGTACTGAAAGTAAGTGCTCCGAGGAAGCAAGGAAACAGCAGTCAGATCCAGTCGTCTGAATATGTTTCCTAAATTAAGAGAGAATCCTGCTCAATGGTATACACAGGTTGACAGATTCGTGAAAATTTCAAAAGTTTTGTGGACATACTTGAATACTTACTTTGATATTGTGGTACCAAGTGATATGTGGGCAAAATGGGCACGTACTTAGCCCACAAGAGATGCGCATACTGGTGCACCATCACCGGTGGTTATGACCAAGTATGATGAGGTGATTACCTTTTTAAAAGGAAAAGTTCCAGCGAGGGATATCAATTGGCTAAACATCAATAGAACTGCCCAAGAAGCTAAAGAATCAGTGCATGCTTATTATCAATGATTGTTGCAGGTGCTTAAACAGCATAGCGGACAATAAAATCCCGAAAAGGGCGATATGGGGAGTTTTGTGTCACAGTTCATTCATCAGTTGCAACCAGAGATCAGTATGCATATACAACAGAATGTGATTTGTTGGCAGACAAAACCTTTAGATGAGATTCTGGGGTATGCAAAAAACTGTAGTGATGAGCAAGAAATGAAGCAGAAGAGACGAAGAGAAGTTTATGCTAGCACAAACTAAGCTTGCTCAAAAGGGATTTTAGAATCAATCGCATGGATGGTATGTTGGTGGAATGTAATCTGTTTGTTTTCAGGTAGTAGGTCAAATTGCACAAGGTGGAGTTGGTATTCAACAGGGTAGAGGTTGAGGTGTTCCAGTTGATACAAATTCTGAAGTAGAAATTGCAATGCTGAAGAAATCAACTCCTTGTCACTACTGTAACAGGCTCAGGCATTGGAAGAGAGAGTGTAGATAGAATCCAAATCAAGTGAGTGGTGAAGGGAAATGCAAGGGGTAAATCAAACACAAATGCAAAATGTTCCAGTTCAGGTTCCAGTCCAATGAATGCAGAAGCGAATTAAGTCACCATTTTCCATGATGCAGGTCCCACAAGCTCCCATGGCTCCACAGAATATGGGTAATCTCAGATTCAATATGAATCAACTGTTGAGAGCAAATTCAAATCCATTCCAAAATCAGAACTCGTTCCAACAGTTACCCATGTTGGAGAATGAGAGTTTTGATTCTGGCAATTCCCAAAGATGGTGCCTGAGGGAGTAATAAGATTGTGCGCATGGCACAGTCTTGGAGGCCGACCAAAGTGTACCATTTGTAGAAGAAGTGGTTAATGGATACCGAGATTCATTTCTCATCTGCACTGGTGCTACCAGTTGCACTGTTAGAACAGCAGAAGTCCAAGACCTGCCACTCTCGGGAAAGAAGGTCCAAGTTGTAGGTGTCACAAACAAACAAATAACTAATCCTGTTTCAAAGAAAGTGTCTGTAAAAATAGGTCCATTTGAGGAAGATCACCAACTCAGGACCTATAAATCTATCAGGAAGGGATCTTGTGTGCAAGTTAAATTGCACTATTTACTGTTCACCAAATGGTGTAGAATTTCAGATGCATAATGAAGATGTTGAATTCAAAATGGCCCAATAAGAATCAGCTGTACAATTGGATTCTGTGAGAGCAGTGGAGGATCTATCTTTCGATTTACAAGATCCTGTAAAATCAGAAGTATGGGATTTTCGAGGAACGATGTCAGATTATTCAAAGGTGTAGAACCAGTGCTAATAACAATAAAGCCAAATGCATTTTTTCCGAGAACACCACCATATAATCTAACATCTGAGACAGTGGCTGGAATAACTCCAGTAAGTAAAAACATGCTAAAACAGGGGATTTTAAAAGAAATTGTCAGAAGTCCTTGCAATTCACCTATTATAGGTGTACAGAAACCCAATGGAAAATATAGAATTGTACAGGATCTTCAAAAAATTAACAACATAGTTTTCCCATGGTACCAAATCCAGCAACAATATTATTTCAGATTCCTTGCAGAATGCTTTACAGTTGTTGATCTCTGTCAGGCTTTTTTCTCAATCCCATTGCATGAGGACAATCAGTTCTTGTCCTTTGTATTTAGAGATACAGTTTTCACATGGTGCCAAGTTCCACAGAGGTATACAGAGAGTCCTTCAATCATTATAGATTTTAAAAAAGAACCTTGAGACTCAGCAGATGCCTTGCAATTCTGTTCTTGTGCAGTACGTTGATGACCTTCTTGTGGCATCAAGTATGCAAGAAGCTTGTAAACAGGACACAATTGATCTTTGAAATCATTTAGATGAGAATGGGAGCATGATATCACCTGAGTATACCACAATACTGTCAAAAAGAAGTCCTATATTTGGGGCATCTCATTGAGAAGAGAATGAGAAAGATGTTGCAGGGGAGAATAGAGACAATTCTGAAGATGAGCCCACCCAGAACTCCAAGAACATGCCTAATGGATCAGGTCAAACCCATAACTAACTGAGCGCAGACTCATGTGAACCTCCATAATGTGTCACGCTAAAACAGCATTGGTTAAATAAGATTTTTGAAAACAAATATCCCAACCAAGAACTTGACAAGCACTATTTAAGTCATTTAAAAACCTGAAAGAATGAATACGACAAATGATGAACTGTGTGTGAGGCAGAAAATAATAAGCCTGAAATAAATGAATGTGACAATAAACAATTGACAGAGGTTAGTAAAAAGAATTAAGAAAAATTCCCTAGGGCCAAGTTGCAATATAAAAGTAGGGATAACACATTTAGAAGAAGATGGAGTAGGGCTAGGGTTGTCTCATGAAGATTTTTGTACCTAGACTGAATGAGATAACTGCAAGTTAATCATCAAATGTTTTGCTTGTTTGCACAAGTAAAAGTCAACACAAAATATTGATTCTGCCTGCTGTTATACACTGCTAGAGGTGGGACTATAAACAAATATGTGTACCCCTTTATCAAGGCTAAGGGGCTCATTACGATGGTGGTAAAACCGCCATCTCGAAGCACTTCTCCGCCCGCCATATTACTATGGCGGGCGGTGTGCTGGTGGACGCAAAGTCCGTCCGCCACGGGTCCGCCACAGGCAATCGCTTACGATTGCCTGGTGGACCCACCAAGCATCTCCAAAATGGTGGCAGTGCCTAGCAGGCACCGTCCACCAAATTACGATGCTGCATCCCCGCCAGCCTGTGTATGGAGGTTGAACCGCCATTCACAGGCTGGCGGGGATGTAATTTGGGGGGCGGTTGCGGGCCTTCGCTTAACCAGGGGCACTTTGGTATTGCACTTGGGGGGCACCTATGGTGCCCCCCAACATTTCCCTGCACCATGTGGCAGGCACCGTGTGGTGCCTGCCACGTAGTGCAGGGAAAGCAAAATTTGCATTTTTACCATTGCAGCGAGTGCTGCAGCCAGCAGCACCCGCCGCAATGGTAAACATGCACAATGTGACCGCCACAGTGGCGGTCACATTGTAATTGCACCTGCGGGACCGCCGCCATATAGGCGGCCGGTCCCAAGCCCCGTGACGACCAACGTAATAACCCCCTAAGGGTAGAATAATGATTATTGTCAGACTAATAGTTGTTGTGTTAGCATTTATACTCCTTTTAGTTGGAATGAGTTTTACACCAGAGATAGAAATACTTAGATCTACACCTGTACCTACAACGCCTGCTCACACAATAGATGCGATAAAATTAAGTTTAATTTATAGATTTCTCAAAAGAGAGTTTTTGACTAATGTTTAATGTAGACTAGTTTAGGAATACACTCAGGCTTTAAACACTAAGGATTGTTATGTTTGCGCACACTTACCCTCTTCAGCTGCTGAAGATGTCACTTACTATCACATCCCTCTTTCATATGCAATTACATGTAGCGTTTTACTTAGATAATTTTATAGACAGGAACGTTTTGAATATTATTTTTATAATTATGACATGATCCTTTTTAAGGTTCCCCTTCAGAAAAGAATGATTCCTCATTCACAATCCAAAGACTGGTATTTCTTTAGATCTCCCACAGTTATAGAAACTGTTAAGACATGCGAGAGGAATCTAACCTGTTTAATGAGGCCATTAGAAAAGAAGTTCATTTTAACATTAGAGGAGAAAAAGAGCTCACATTTTTCATAAGGCAAATAAAGAGGAAGTTTATTCAAAGAATGTATGGAGGAAAGAGGAAGAGGAATACAAGAAGAAAATGGTATACCTAATTAAAATTAGATAGATGACAAAAATAGAAATTGTGTTTTTACAAAAGGAGAAATTAGTTTAGAAAGAGGCACATTGGGAGAAGTAATTCTGAACACACATTCGAGGTTTTGGGAGGACCGGTTCAAATTTTAAAATGGATAGAGGCAGATACTCCCGGAGTCTATTTTGTGTGTGGACAGGATGCCTATTTTCAATTACCTGCTGACTGGGAGGGTGTTTGCTATTTAGCTTTATTGTTTCCTACGGATCACTGACATAACATCGACACTCAAAATATCAACCTACGAAATTATCGACACACAAATATTGACAACATAAATATCGATAGTCTATACTTATTTTTAAAAAACACAAATATTGACACAAAATTATCGACAAACTAACATCGATATCACTAATATTGATCAAAAAATATCGTCATAACTAATATCGAAAACATTAAATAAACATACAAAATGGCACAAATATCGATAACAAAAATATAGATCACACTATTATTGCCCCAAAAAAATATCGACACTTTAAAAATATTTTAATAACACAATATATCACAAAAATAATATAAACAATATCACAAACACACACAACATATTAAATAAATACATTTAACATTAAATACATTATATTTCAATAAAATAACTTTAACATATTTAAACTCACCAAATTTATTATACTTACAAACACTATATATAAAATAAATAATGTTTAATATACATGCAATGCAAAATAAAATACAAATAATATACTATTACACTTTTAATTAAAGTAAGAATAAAAAACAGTTCAACTGAACATTAATTAGCGTTTCCCATATAAGGAAAAAACTGCCAAATTAATTGAAAATATTACTAACAACCAATAAAAAATACCTACAACTAAAATAAGCCAATAAGATTGAAAGCAGAATTAAACAAACACTATATAAATGAAAGAAAATTTAACCTTATTTTATTCTCCAACAACAAAACCAAGAATAAGGGGAATCTCTGCCGGATTGCTTCTGCAACACTGGACTTCATCATTGAAAGCTCTAAATACAACTTTAAAAAGTAAGTAAAATATCTATTTAATGTTACAACTGCATAAAATAATCGTAAGGCACTTTTTATAATAACTAGGGGGCGATTACGATGGCGGAAGGCCCGCCACCGCCAGCCGTGCGGTGGCGGGCCCTCCGCCATCCGACAACAATTTCCCCCCACCAAATTACGATGGCGGGGGGAATCGTCCTAGTACCGTGGCGGGCGCAAAGACCACCCGCCATGGGTCCGCCACAGGAAATCGTTCCGATTGCCTGGCGGACCGGCCAGCATGGGTAAAATGGTGGCGGTGCCTAGCAGGCACCGTCTGCCAAATTACAATGCTGGCTCCAGCCAGCCTTTCCATGGCGGTGAAACCGACATGAATAGGCTGGCGGGGATTGGATTCCAGGGCCTGTTGCAGGCCCCCCTTGTGTTGGGGGGTGGTGGTGCACTGGGGGGGTACCATGCCCCCCTACATCTCACTGCACTAAGTGGCAGGCACAGTGAAATGCACGACATGGCAATTTAGCAGTGCGGCGGGTGCTGCAGTCAGCAGCAACCGCCGCAATGTTAAATTGCTGGATGCGACCGCCATGGTGGCGGTCACATCGTAATATGGAGCTGCGGGACCGCCGCCTTACAGGCGGGCGGTCCCAATCCCCGCTACAATGGCGGGCGGACTCAAGTCCGCCCGCCATCATAATCGGCCCCTAAATAATTAATGTATATTTGCTTTTCACTATATCTCCTCTACAGAAACTTCAACAATCAATCAATCAATCAATCAAAACATTTGTAAAGCGCACTACTCACCCGTGAGGGTCTCATGGCGCTGGGGGGGGGGGGCGGGGCGCTGCTACTGCTCGAATAGCCAGGTCTTGAGTAGCCTCCTGAAAGTTAGTAGGTCCTGTGTCTGCCGTAGGAGGATGGGGAGGGAGTTCCAGGTCTTGGCTGCGAGGTGGGAGAACGATCTGCCGCCGGTGGTTGCTCTATGGATACGGGGGATGGTGGCGAGGGCGAGGTCGGCGGAGCGGAGCTGGCGGTTCGGGGTGTAGAAGGTGAGTCGTCTGTTGAGGTATGCTGGCCCGGTGTTGTGGAGTGCCTTGTGTGCGTGGGTGAGGAGCTTGAAGGTGATTCTCTTGTTGACGGGAAGCCAGTGCAGGTCTCTCAGGTGGGGTATGATGTGGCTGTGGCGAGGGATGTCGAGGATCAGGCGTGCAGAGGCGTTCTGTATGCGTTGTAGTCGTTTCAGGAGTTTGGTCGAGGTTCCTGCGTAGAGGGCGTTTCCGTAGTCCTGCCTGCTGCTGACGAGGGCCTGGGTGACCGTTTTTCTTGTTTCGGTGGGGATCCACCTGTAGATCTTGCGGAGCATGCGGAGGGTGTTGAAGCAGGAGGACGAGACGGCGTTGACTTGCTTGGCCATGGAGAGTGTTGAGTCGAGGGTAAACCCCAGGTTGCGTGCGTGGTCGGTGGGTGTCGGTGCTGCTCCCAGTGCGGTCGGCCACCAGGAGTCGTCCCAGGCTGAGGGGGTGGAGCCGAGAATGAGGACCTCCGTCTTGTCCAAGTTCAGCTTCAGACGGCTGTTCTTCATCCACTCGGCGACGGCTTTCATTCCTTCATGGAGGTTGGTTTTGGCGGTGAGGGGGTCCTTGGTGAGGGAGAGGATCAGCTGGGTGTCGGCGTACGAGATGATGTTGAGGTTGTGTAGTCAGGCGACGCGGGCGAGCGGTGCCATGTAGACATTGAACAATGTCGGGCTGAGGGATGATCCTTGGGGTACGCCGCAGATGATCTCGGAGGCTTCGGAACAGAAAGGGGGGAGGCGGACGCTCTGGGTTCTGCCGGAGAGGAAGGAGGTGGTCCATTCCAGAGCCTTGCCTCGGATCCCTGCGTTGTGGAGGCGTGTGCGTAGGGTGCGGTGGCAGACATCAACACATACTCAACTACCTTCAAACATCATCCAAAAACCACCTTGCCAAAAAAGTAAGTATAAATCTCAATTAAACTATTAAAACAAGTAAAATTCCCAACCCAAATTGCCCACTAACCACAAAAACCCCAAAATGAAATAAATGCTGTTAAACACATCTATTAAAATTTACATTTTTCTTCTGCAGGAAATCAAAAGAAAGACTAAAGGCAAGCCCCAACAGAAACACCTCAGCGTCAAAAAAAGTTCAACATATTTAAACATGTAAGTATAATGTTGTATATAAAAACCTGTATTAAAATTGAAACAATTACAATACATTTAATATTTTTATATACATTTTTCATAGCATTTGAAACATCACAATGACTGAAGGTACAAAATTCATAACTTCCCAGAAAGGAATTTTTTATTATGTTATATGGGATATGTCTACACCCAGGAAAAACAGACAGGCGACAAAATTAAATGGAAATGCAGCAAATATTATTCAAATGCATGTTATGAGAGGGCTACAACAAAATAAACTACTGTGTTACATGTTAAGGAACATAACCACCCCCCTAACATCGCTGAAATAGATGTCAGAGACACTTTAGACACTCTGAAAGAAGCTAGCACTAGCTCTCAAAAACCTACTACTAAAATATTAAAAGATGTACTCACCAGAGTTCCAGAACATGTAACTGGCCAATTTCCCTCTGTCTCAATGTTGAAAAGGCAAATAGCTAGAACAAAAAAAGCAACTGCTACCACCCCACCTACCCCCAAAACGTTCAGTGAAATACAAATACCACCTGAACTCACAGTAAGTGATAATGAAGAGCAATTTCTACTTTATGACAATAAATCTAACAACAAAAGAATTATTATATATGCAACTCCTACAAACTTACTTAAACTTTAGAATTGTGAGACATGGATGATGGACGGAACATTTAAAATATGTCCCAAACCATTTTACCAATTATATACAATCCATGGACTATATCACAATATCAACATCCCCTTTATATATGCCCTGTTACCAAACAAACAAACCACTACCTATGTAGAACTCTTAACAAAAGTAAAGCAAGAAACTAATAATTACTATCCTCAAAAATTATCATAGACTTTGAACAGTCAATGATACAAGCCATCCTGAATAACTACCCTCACACAGCAATACAAGGTTGCTATTACCACTTTAATCAATGCATTTGGAGACACCTTCAAAAATCTACGCTCAGTGTAGAATATGCAACTAATAGCAATTTTGTTTATGAAATTAAAAAAATAATTGCACTAGCATATGGCCCAATAACTGTTGTAGCAGAACACTACAATTTCTTAATAGAAAGCCCCTACTATCAAACAAATGAACATAAACTAAGTCCCCTACTCGACAATTTTGAGGACACCTGGGTGGGAAGGCTACACAGATCTGGACACAGGAGACAGCCCAAATACCACATTCCATGGTGGAATGTATATAACAGTACCCTAAACAATGAAGCGAAAACTAATAACGCTGTGGAAGGATGGCATAGTGCTTTCCAAGCCACAACAGGCAGAACCACACCAACTCTACATAAATTACTACAATCATTCCAAAAAGAACAAAGCTACCAACAACTAAGGGGCCGATTCCGATCTCGGTCGGAGGCGCACCTAACACCATTCGGTCGGGAAAAAAGCCATGCGAATGCCTGTTTCCCGACCGATCCGCACATTAATCCGAACGAACAAGTACGATGCGCACAACAGCACAGATTCCGACCCAGTCGTACTCACCCAATCCAGGTCCTGTTCCCCGACCGAGCCAGATCCGGAAACGCAGAATCGAGTCGCACGGAACCCAAAATGCAGCCCCGTCCGGCCGGCCTAGTACGATGCGCTTCCCGTATGCGCCGAACCCGTCGCTACGCATGGCACATCAAAGCATCCGGGAGAGGCGCACATAAGCTCCGATTCGCGCCACAACACGATCCACGGCAACGAGACGAACACGCCAGCGACGAGGACGAGGCGAAGCAACGAGAAAGACGAACGAGACGAACAAACCATGAATCCCATCGTTCCGATCCTACCAATATTCTACATCAACTACCGGAACAGGCACACACGTACGGCGCAGAAGGTAAGCCAGACACCAACCACAAAAACAAACTACACGTACCCGACATATCACACACACACAGAGGGATGCAGAAATTACTTACACCAGCAACAGCAGCACCATAGGGGCGGGATGCCCATCACCAATGCCACATATACACATAGGGGCCCGGATGCCTGTCACTACTACCACCCTTACCCAGGGGTGCCAGATGCCTACCACTACTACCACCTCTACCCATGGGGGCTGGATGCCTGTCACTACTACCACCCTTACCCAGGGGGTGCCAGATGCCTACCACTACTACCATCTCTACCCAGGGGTGCCAGATGCCTACCACTACTACCACCCTTACCCAGGGGTGCCAGATGCCTACCATTACTACCACCTCTACCCATGGGGGGCTGGATGCCTGTCACTACTACCACCCTTACCCAGGGGGTGCCAGATGCCTACCACTACTACCATCTCTACCCGGGGGTGCCAAATGCCTACCACTACTACCACCTCTACCCATGGGGGCTGGATGCCTGTCACTACTACCACCATTACCCAGGGGTGCCAGATGCCTACCACTACTACCACCTCTACCCATGGGGGCTGGATGCCTGTCACTACTACCACCCTTACCCAGGGGTGCCAGATGCCTACCACTACTACCATCTCTACCCAGGGGTGCCAGATGCCTACCACTACTACCATCTCTACCCAGGGGTGCCAGATGCCTACCACTACTACCACCCTTACCCAGGGGGTGCCAGATGCCTACCACTACTACCACCTCTACCCATGGGGGCTGGATGCCTGTCACTACTACCACCTCTACCCAGGGGTGCTGGATGCCTGTCACTACTACCACCTCTACCCATGGGGGCTGGATGCCTGTCACTACTACCACCTCTACCCAGGGGTGCCAGATGCCTGTCACTACTACCACCTCTACCCAGGGGTGCTGGATGCCTGTCACTACTACCACCTCTACCCATGTGGTGCCAGATGCCTACCACTACTACCACCCCTACCCATGGGGGGCTGGATGCCTACCACCAACAACACCCCCACTCACAGGATGGCTAATACATGACACCACAAGCACACACCAACATAAAGAATGCAACATAAAGACATCCCCCCCAACACCATGACAAGCGTGTGTAGACTGTGTCAAATGCCTACAACACTGAACATGACTTTGAACCTACAATGTGACCCCGAATCACATGTGCCACACATAAATGTGTGTGGCCCCCACAATGCAAGCAGGCCATGACCATTGTGGCAATGGGGTCCAAACCCCCATCATCACAGTGACCAAAATGTAAGTGTGGGGCCCATAGCTGAAGCACATCTTGAACATTGTGGCAATGGGGTCCAAACCCCCATCATCACAGTGACCAAAATGTAAGTGTGGGGTCCATAGCTGAAGCACATCTTGAACATTGTGGCAATGGGGTCCAAACCCCCATCATCACAGTGACCAAAATGTAAGTGTGGGGCCCATAGCTGAAGCACATCTTGAACATTGTGGCAATGGGGTCCAAACCCCCATCATCACAGTGACCAAAATGTAAGTGTGGGGCCCATAGCTGAAGCACATCTTGAACATTGTGGTAATGGGGTCCAAACCCCCATCATCACAGTGACCAAAATGTAAGTGTGGGGTCCATAGCTGAAGCACATCTTGAACATTGTGGCAATGGGGTCCAAAGCCCCATCATCACAGTGACCAAAATGTAAGTGTGGGGCCCATAGCTGAAGCACATCTTGAACATTGTGGCAATGGGGTCCAAATCCCCATCATCACAGTGACCAAAATGTAAGTGTCGACAAAGAAAAAGCTGCAAGGGCCAAACTGCATGGATGATTCCTGGTCACAGAACAACAAACACATCAGTGGCAAAGTAGTGCTTGTGTCCCATAGCAACATAGATTGGGGGAGGCATTCAGTACAGTGCAAATAAGACATACCTTTGGCCATGTGCAGACAAACATCACCCATGGGGGCTGACACTGTCAACATTCATCAATGACACAATGACAGAAGTGACCATCAGAATGCAGACCCACATATTTGCACCAATGGGCACACAAATGCAGATACCCTGTGGAGACTGTAGATGTGAGGTGAACAGATACCATACCATGGCAGCAATGGGACACACAAACAATGATCATTGTGCTGACTGATGACCTAGGAGTCCCAGGGACAGCAGGGGAAACACACCAAACAACATACAGCCAATGGCACACTAAAGATATGCCAATGCAGTAGTGCAGATGCACAAACACAAACAGGCAGACCCACACTGCACATCAAACACAACAGGTGAGGGGGGGGGTACCAGTGTCCCCAGGCAACCACACAACACATGAGGAGGCCTGAATACCAATTACACAGATGTGCATACAGTGCCACACAAAGGCAACTCATGGATCCAAATCCCCTATGTGGGCAATCAGGCATTGTCAGATGAGAGGGAGCACAAATCACACATGTCACACAAGCATGTAGGAACAGCAACTGACACAGCAAGACACAGACACACCACAGCACTACCCCCAGGGCCCCCACAATGTGGTGAGCCTGGGCTGCATTACAATCCCACTCTGATGACAAAGCTAGATGTCGTTCACACTGTGAACCACAGTCATGTGTCCTGAGCAACAAACTACCATCACACCTACACAAGCACAAATCAATCAGCACGGCCAGTAAGCCAAGGGCAACATGGAGGCAGGGGACTAGCCGGGCAACAACTCTCATCTGCACACACTCAACACCACACACCTCGACCTCCAACAATGTGCAGCAGTGAAGCTCACATGCACTGGTGACATTGCACATGCACCCATGACAATCCCAGGGGGTGGTGGGAACCAAGGCGCAGAAACACATCACACATGGCCACTCAACAAGACTCCTGAATGTCTGACACACTGCACACTACGCTGTACATGGACATGACGGCAATACCACACAAACCAATGGGATCCCTGCCACAGTCACACACCAATGAAGAAGCCAAGGTCACCCACAAAGAACACACATAGACAACTACCAACATTGCAGCCCTGACCCTGAGGAGTGCCAGCAGTCACACACACAACGTGTCACAACCAATGACAGCTAACACAAACCGGAAATCACATGACAGGTGTAAACAACAAGTGCCAAGGGGAATCCTGACTGTGACCCATCAGCGTCTGCCCACAAACTCAGCCCTGACAGCAAACACACCTATGGGTGACACCCTGATGACCAGTAATGTGCCATGCACCCACATCACAGAGAACCCAGGAGAAGACTTTGGGGGAACATAGGTCAACTCAGCAAGCATCACAAACAGGAACATCACTAGGGATCCCAGCATGCACAGCAACATGGAAGTGAACACACAGACATGCTCATACAACACACACCTTGGGCGCAGGCGATCTCACAGGAGTACACACTGCCATGAGGAGACTCCACTCCTGTGTGAGGAAAGCTGTGCCATATGTCGCATCAGTAGGGCTCCATCATGTCAGCAGAACACTTGGTCACACAGTCAACAATTAGCACCAAATGAAGGCTCCCGTCACATCAGCCTGGTCATGGGAGTGTCAACGAAATCATCAGCACAGATCCAACACACATGTATAGCAAGTTGCACTGACAACACAGATGAGTCCTTCCCCATTGATGCCCAAACCTGCATGTCCAGTGGAGATGGCCACACGGTCATGGAACTAGACTAATTGAACAATGGCAAGCACAACAGATGTGCAGGGGTGGAAGCCACAGATGTGACATTGCAAATGTAAGTAGGAAATCCCATTGCCAAATATTGAAAAATGACACCCTCAGATGCTGCTAAGGATGACATGGATACACCACAGGATAGGACACAGTCCCCTGGACCACATGGGTTCCGGCACAGTAACACTTCATTTTCATGAGACCAAATATCACCATCACTGCAGCAAGGGCATGGTTAGCATCATCAACATCATGTACATCAGAAGCAAAAGCACTAGAGAACAGAAAGTTGCTTTATTCAGCATATGTGGGTTCGAAACTTGAAGTCATTTAAAAAATAAACAAAGGCCAATGGCCAGTCCATCATGAAAGTCAAAACAGGGTGACAGTGGCAGATGTCACCCTATGCATGCCTGCACTGATAAATACCAGGGACAATCCCCTAGGAGGGGCATACGGGGGCAGGCCAGGCACCGCAGGGACAGGATCAGGGCTCACCAGGAGGAGGCAGGGAAGGGGTGGTGGTTGCTGGAGAGCCACTGACAACTGCAGTGGAGGTGTCTGACATGGTGTGTGCTGGCACAACTGGGGGCATGACTCAGATGGTGTGGGTGCCGCCACGACTGCAGTGGACCGTGCAGATGGAGTGGACAGGTTCGCCACTGCAGTGCCCAAGTCAGACAGGGTGGTAGTGGACTCCACTGCAGTGCCTAGCTCCAGGGGAGGAGAATGGGGATCAGGTAAGGTGGGCAGGACAGAGGGGGAGGACACCCTCACCACACCAGTGGCACAGACAAGCGCAGCGGGGGTTGTGGGGCCGGAAGAGCAAGTGGCAGGGGGAGAAGGCCTGATCCTTTTGGGGATGGTGTATCTGTGGGGGAACCTGGGGCAGGGTGTGGTGGGGGCACCTGTGGAGTGGGGGCCTGAGGGATGGAGGAAGGAGACTTGGTGCCTGAGCTGCAGGGCGGCGGCGGGGTCTTGCTCTTCCGGGGGGACTTGCGGGTGGGGGCGTCAGTCGGTCTGCGCCTGGGTGAGGGTGTCCGTGGGCGAGGGGCACTCCGCTCCGTGTGGGTGGGCTTCCTCTTCCCCCTGAATGCTGTATCAGCTGGATCGGAGGGGAATAGGCCGAGGTCACTGAGGAAGAGCCGCTGTGTCTTTGGGGTTGCAGGTGAGGCAAGGGAGGGGGCATTGGAGGGAGAGGCAACTGAGGACTGCGCAGTGCTCGTGGATGCGTGTGTGTGTGCCTGGGCCCCATCCCCTGTGAGTGTGGTTTCAGTCCCCTGACTGTGCGTGCATGTGCGTCTTGTTTGTGGCGTGTGTGTCTGTGTGCTGCACGTGTCTGTGCTGGTGTGTGTCTGTGCCGGTGTGTGTGTGCTTAGGACAGGTAAGGTGCTGGGGAGTGTGGATGGGGCAGAGGCAGGAGGGGTGAGGGACTGTCGGAGGAGGGACACTGCTGCCGTCAGGGAGGAGTCCATGGACCTATTGCCCCTCTGTAGGGCAGACATGCCCCATGAGATGCCCTCCATGAACGACACCAGCTGAGTCAACAGAGTGGTATGTGCATGGAGGACAGTCAGCATCGCTGTCTGCCCTACATGGAGCTGGCGAAGGAGGTACACAGACTCCTCACTCAGGGCAACAGGGGACACAGGGGCAGGGGGTGCGGTGCCTGGCCCGAAGGAGACACGCTCCCGAACATGGGAGCCTCCACGGACCTCGGGAATGGGAGCCGATGGGAGGGCGGTGGTGGTGGTGGCGGGGACAGCAACACTAGCTGGGGTGTGGTGGCTGCTGACACCCGCCTTCATAAGGGAGTCATCCTCCGAGCTGCTGTGGTCCTCAGCTGAGGTGGATGGTGCTGAGGACTCCTCGGTGTGGCTCCCCTCGCCCTCAGTGCCACTGGGTCCCTCCGACCACTCCTCGGCTGTTGACCCAGTCTGGCTCTGCGTCTCCTCCTGGTCCGTGGAGCTGTCCCCTCCTGTGGCCGTGGATGTATCTGCAATCAATAGGGAAACAGACAGACATCAGTCACCTGCACCGAACGCACACACCACAGTAAGTACAGCACATTACAGAGCAAGCCCTGGCATCCTTAGTTGAACATTGCTAAAAGTGCCCAAACAGAACAGGAGAAGCCAATTGTCAGTCTGATGGTCAACCATGGCACTCACATCCCACCTGGCCTTGCACCCATCTGTCTGGTGTCTGTTGGATGGCAATACCCCAGTGTGGACACATGCACCACCTACACAGTAGTTGGACAGTGCAGAGAACACGGTGAAGCATGTGAACATGCACACATCACAACTTTGCCACTGAGTCAGTACAGGTATCCGGATGAAAGGGATGCCCAGAGTCAAATAGGAAATGCATGTGATGCATACCAGCGACAGACACCATGATGCACCCATGTCCTGATAGCCAATGCCACAATGGTGTGCATGTAGCACATGTCACTCCCCTGCAGGATCACTAGTAGGAAGTCACATGCCATGGCACAGGCATGCCTGCTAAGTCATACATCACTGTCTCCAGTCACATGGGCAGGGCAGCCAGACAACAACACTCTGCACTGTGTCACAATAGTAGGTCATGGGGAATGCAAGTCCTGGAGCTGAACAAGTGCACATGTACATCCCCCACACACCACATCATCTGAACACTTATCTGTCCAGGTCATACCGATTGGACATATGGGAGACCTGTAACACTACCCTCTGAACCTGAGCACCTCACAGTCTGCTGTGAATGGGAAACAGCTGCCTGAACTTCACATTCGCATACCCCAGTCTGCACGGTCAGGTGATCAAACACCTATGTGTCACACAAGTATCGTCTCCCATGGTCACATCTCCGGTGGCATGCTGAGCCCCAACCGAGAAACACCCCAGCAGACCTGACAACGAAGCCACAGCACACTGACACAGAGGCAGACACCTGAGGGGACAAATCACTGAGCACAACGTGTCAGCTGATACACGGGAGTGGGAGTACAGAGTGTATTGTATGGCCTGGAGTAGGCATGACTGTCCTGCCCCACATGAATGAGGGATGAGCCCTGGACAGTAGGCAGCTGGCTAAGTATGTGTGACACACGTAATATACACACTCCTGGGGCCCAAACATTGTTCCCACCCGCAGCATGGGTGTGTGCCAGATACCCCAGGCACATGTGGTGGATCAGCTCTGCAATTGGACCACATATCAAAGTAACACGCAGATTACATGTCAGAACACAGCCATTGTGTAAGCAATGGACCCACCCATGATGCCCACCACAGAGTTAGGGAAACAGATGCTGTCCCCCACCTTGAGTCAAGCAAACTGCAAGGACACAGTACCCAAGTGACACAATTCCCTGACTGTAAGGGCCACACCAGGGTATCAGATGAGGAGTGGGCAGTGCACAATAGAGGGACATGGGTCCTGGACCACATGACTGATGTACTGTGGATGTTTAACCAGGCCATAGGAGGGCACATAGCATGGCAGACATAGTTCACAATGCAGTCATGGACTCACCCCCTCCTTGCTGCTCTCTGGCCTTCAGCTGCCCATCCAGATCAGGGAAGACCACCGCCAGGATCCTGAGCATGTGGGGGGTCAGGGTCCGGTGCCCGCCCCTCCTGCGAGGAGGCGACAGCTTCAGCTGGACCCGTGCGATCCTCCGGGTCCAGCCCCGAAGGTCCTGCCACCTCTTCTGGCAGTTGCGGATCCGGCGCTTGTAGACCCCCCACGGATCTCACTGCCCGGACGATGGTCAGCCATATCTGCTGCTTCTGGTGGGCATCAACCTGTGAGGATGACAAAGTGAGAATGCCATTACTACACATGCAACATATCCGTGCATTACACAGTTGTATATACATGTCTCAATCACAGGGGCACATGATGTACACAGGCAGTGCAACGATGGCCATGGACAGTATGCCAGCAGTTACTACATGGTATCATTGCCTGGGAAGTAAAACCTTGTTTAAATGCACTGTCACTGCACTATACCTGTCCAGAGCATGTAACTATACACTATGGGGGTGACAACTACTCAGTGAGCCTGCTAGCCAGTGGCGTGCAGACTGTTAGCCTTGCTAGTCAGACAACATGCACATTTAGAAAGGCAGTGGACAGAACACTCACCTGCTCCCCTGCTTTCCCATACAGCTTGCTGTACTGTGGAAGGAGGTTGTCCAGCAGGGCCTGGTTCTCCTCAGTGCTGAAGGCTGGGGCTCTCTCCACAGTACGTGCCATTGCAGGGTCCAGAGGGTGCAGATACAGCAGCAGTGTAGTGGCAGATGTCGTCCTGGAGCATGTAGTGCAGGCAAGTGAGCTCTCAGGGGAACAGCCAGCATTATATGTGTGCTGCAGAGGCAGATACTGTCCCATGTGTCCAAAGTGATAGGTCCAAGTCGTTTGCATCTTCTGAATCTGGCCAATCCATGGAATTGCACCACTTACACACGCCCCAGCATCCTTCAAATGTTCAACTTCATGACACCCATGAATTTGCAACATTGTTGTGGGTGACCAACTGAATTTACAGCATCAGACTCGTTCAAATTTTGAAAACGCGTCCATTGCCAGGCCAGGCCATAGCCAATGGGTGCGCACCGATCGGTCCATTGCTGTTCAACGCGTACCCGCACACATTGGATGCAATGGGCCGGCCTGTCAGGACCAATGTCTTTCCTCTATTGAACCGCACAGGAGCAGAACGACGTTAGTTCCAATGCCCTTCTCAGAACCTTCCCTGCTAGGCCTTCTAGCATTCCATCGCAGGTAAGTTCTAAGGGGGAAAGGGGTTGGGGACAGAGAAGAGACAGCTTCCTGCGCTCTGCCTGTTCTGCAAGGTCTTCTTTTCTTCTTACTTCTTGCAGACCTGTACACAATTCAACTTTAGCATTTACTCAGCACTTACTTGTGACCAACTTCTCTTTTTATATTAGATAACTTATCTTACCAGGGAAACTTGGGAAGCTTGCTACTCTTCTTACTTCTCGTGTTGTTTGTCTGGTTGAGATGAGAAGTTTTTACTTAGCTTGTTTATTTTCTTTTTCTATTTCAGGAACGTCCTGCCGCAGATTCTGGCTTGTGGCTATGATGCAAGAAAGATTGTGGTAAATGTTTGCTTTTTATTCTTTTCTTTTTGAATTGGTTATATTTATTATGCCCTTCATCTACTGTACTCACTGTGTATTACGCTCCTTTATCTTATCAGTTTTATTCTTATTAGGCTGCTTTAATTCTTCTTTTCTTCTGAATTAATAAAAGAGCTCTTCACAAGTTTTTAGTATAGCAGAAATGATAGGGTTCTCTTGAGCTCCCTTTCAGTAGTTAATTAAATGAATTGTAGGCAACTGTGCTAATTTAATTTGTCTGTGCAAGCTTGTGCTTCCATCTTATTTGATTTATTTAGGAGCTGGAGATTTCTTTAACAGAAACGAATTTCAACTACAGAGTTAGTTGACCCTTTTAACCTTGCTGACAAGTGGATGACTAATCTCTTTCACATGCATTTAACAAATGCGGTAAAAAGGAAAATGACTAAGTTACTTTAATTCATCACGGTCTTTAACCTTCTCAACCAAGCGTGACAAGAGTCTTTTAAATATAAGCACTGGGAATTCTTTGAAGAGTGCTATTATTTGAACGTTCAGCTTAAGCAGAAAAATGCATTTGGTTCTTTTAAATATACACTGACCTTATTTCATAGTGCAAGAGAATTCGACGAAACTAAAACCCGATATTTAAACGCAACTACCCTAACTAACTTTCGCGACGCCTCAGGAACAGGTGCTCTCTCAGGAATTTCTTCAGTGAAGTGCACTGTGGAATGTTGAAGCGCACTTCACCTGACCTTCATTATTTAAGAAGACTAGACTGCTAAACAGCACTATGCTGTAGCAGTGCTGGAATTTTGGCAGCCATATTACAATTTCTGCGATGCCAGCTAGCACTCCAGCTAAGGGGATAACCTGCCTTCAGTTTAGTCTGTAAGGGAGAGATAGTCATCAGTGTAGAGATGGAAGGAGGAAACCTACCGTGAACCCTGACAGTACCCCCTCCCAACGGGGTTTCCTCCAGTCGAGGTTTGGCTGGGAATTTGGCATGAAAGGCTTTAATTAATCGGGGGCATGAACATCAGTACTTTTTTCCCAAGAACGCTCATCAGGTCCATAACCCTTCCAATCAATGAGGTAGAAAAGTTCATTACGAATGATGCGTGAATCTAAGATGCGTTTAACCTCATACTCCACCTCACCATTAAGAATTAAAGGATCCGGAGGAGAACTTTACGCAAATCTGGTTGAATGGGTTTGAGGAGAGAAATATGAAACACTGGGTGAATTTTAGTAGTGCCTGGGAGAGATAATTGATAAGTGACAGGATTGATAACCTTCTCAATAGGATAGGGACCCATAAAACGGGGCTGGAATTTACGGGAACCCTTGAGTCTAAGATTTTTAGTGCTCAACCAAACCAAGTCTCCTGCCTGAAGATCAGGTTCTTTACGCTTGCGATCAGCGAAGTGTTTATAACGATCCTTCGCAATCGACAAGTTCTGGATTACAGAGTGGTGGATTTTAGTCATTTGTTGAGCAATGTCTTGAACAGCTGGAACATCTATCTTATCAAAATTAGCATGAGAATTAGGATGTCTGCCTGCGTTTACAAAGAAAGGGGAATGACCAGTAGATACATTTTGAGCATTATTGTAGGAGTATTCAGCTGTCCATAAATGGTCAGGCCAATCACCCTCTTCATCTAACAAATAAAGCCGTAAGTATTGTTCTAGTTCTTGATTAATGCGTTCAGTCTGCCCATCAGTTTCTGGGTGAAAACTGGTAGAATAACGATGGTCTATATTAAGACCTTTGATGTAGGCCTTCCAAAATTTTGATAGAAACTGGGAGCCTCTGTCTGAAATGAGTACCTTTGGAATGCCATGAAGGCGAATGATATGTTGATTAAAAAGTTGGGAAAGTTGTTTAGCAGTAGGTGTTCCCATGAAAGGTACAAAGTGTGCCATCTTGCTAAAGGTGTCCACTACCACAAGAATGGTATCATAACCATGGGAAGAGGGCAGATCTACAATTAAATCTAGGGAGACTGTGTGCCAAGGATGTGGGGGTTGGCATGGGTTGTAGAAGACCTTTGGAGCCTGCCTGTCCGATTTCCCCGTGCACAAATCTCACAGCCCAGAACGTATTGACGAATGTCTCTGCACATGTATGGCCACCAGAAACTACGTCTAAGTAACTCTTCAGTTTTGGAGACGCCCTTATGGCCCGCCAAAGGGTTATCGTGACATTCTTGCATTGCCTTCAACTGGAGTTCCTTAGTAGGTAAATACAGATTGGTGCCATGATATGGAAGACCGTTGTGGACGAGACGTTGAGGATCTTCTGTGGCCCAATTCTCCATTTCCAGGTCAGACATGGTATTCCGAACGTGATTTTCGAAGGGCTCGAGAGAGATAACTCCAATGATTTTATCTTCAGGTATGATTTGTTGGTTAGTAATGACAGGAGTTTGATTTTCGGTGTCCAATCGAGAAAGAACATCAGCCTTTCCATTCTTAGATCCTGGACGAAAGGTAATTACAAAATCGAAATCTGCGAAATACAGAGACCAACGTAGTTGTCGTGGTGTGAGAGTACGAGCAGATCGCAGGAATTTCAGATTGCGGTGATCCGTAAACACCGTCACGGTGTGCTTAGCTCCCATTAAGTAGTGCCTCCAATCTTTAAAGGCATCTTTGATTGCCAAAAGTTCTTTCTCGGTAATTGTATAATTACATTCCGCAGGGTTGAGCTTACGGGAGCGGTAAGCCACCGGGTGTAATTGTCCCGTATCCTTATGCCTTTGTGAAAGTATTCCTCCGATGGCCAGGTCCGAAGCATCTGTCTCCAAATAGAAAGGCTCAGAGGGATCTGCATGAAGTAAAACAGGTGCCGTGGTAAAGCTGTCTTTCATCAATCTAAAGGCCTCTTCAGCTTCTTCAGACCATTTAAATGGAACTCCTTTCTTTAGAAGACGAGTTAAGGGGAGAATTTTCTGGGAGAATCCGTGAATGAATCGGCGGTAAAAGTTGGAAAATCCAATAAAGCTTTGAACCTCTTTGACACTGGTAGGGGCTTTCCACTCCGTTATAGCTTTCACCTTCTGCTCGTCCATTCTCACTCCTGCAGGTGATAATACAAAGCCCAGGAATTCCACTGTATCAGTATTGAATAGGCATTTTTCCAGTTTTACGTATAGTGAATTTTCTCGTAATCGTTGTAAAACAGCTCGGACCTGGTTTGGGTGGTCTTCAACTGAGTCTGAATAAATCAATATGTCGTCTATATAAACTATGACGCATCGATCAATAAATTCACTTAGGACATCATTGATGAAGTACTGGAAGGCCGCTGGAGCGTTGCAAAGACCATACGGCATGACCAGATACTCGTAAAGGCCATATTTAGTCCTGAACGCAGTCTTCCACTCATCGCCTTCCCGGAGCCTGATCAAATGGTATGCTCCTCGTAGATCTAGACGAGTGTAAATCTTTGCTTCCTTCACCTGATCAATCAATACGGAAATTAGGGGTAGCGGGTAACGGTTTTTAATTGTTATCCTGTTAATTGCCCTAAAGTCAATACAAGTCCTGAGATCCCCCTCTTTCTTTGGTACGAAAAAGAGGGGAGGAGACCGGAGACTGGGATGGTCTGATAAATCCATTCTCTAAATTTTTGGCAAGGTATTCCTTCAAATGAATGTTTTCTTTCTCCGTCAAAGCGTAGATCCGGCTGCATGGCAAGTTAGCCCCAGGTTCAAGGTCGATTTTACAATCGTAGGGTCTGTGGGGCGGTAGCTTCTCAGCCTTCACTTCATCAAAAACATCCACAAAGTCTTGATACTCTTCGGGTACAACAGTAGTTTGTATGACACACACCGAACCTCCATTTTCACACAACTGGGCGACTGCACTGGGCTGAGAAGGATTTGTTGGACAATTGAAACAATTTCTTGTACAATATTCCGAATTTAGTTGAATAGTTCGTGCTGCCCAATTGATCTGTGGGTTGTGCTCTGTCAACCACGGCAAACCTAGAATCAATTGGAATTGAGGGGCGTCTATTAGATTGAACTGCAATTTTTCTTGATGGCCTTCGACTGTAATCATGTGCACCAATTCTGTGTGACTGGTTATGGGCCCTGAAGTTAGATCCGTACCATCCACCGCTCTAACCTTCTCATTTTTCTCTTTTTAATTGCTTGTAGTCCAATTTGGCTAGCGAATTTGTGATCGCAGAAATTTCCAGTTGCTCCAGAATCTACCATAACCGTAATTCCCGCCAAAGCTTCATTCCTGAATCTTAACGTCACTGTCATAACCAAATGGGGTGAGGAGACTTGTAGAGTGTTTGCCAACTGATGATTATGTGGAGTTGTTCCTTCATTCGCATCCACCAGTCCAACTCCGCTGACCGGTGGTGCCGCTAGTTTTCCTTCTCCTTTGCGGGCAATTTAGGTCTTTTTATACAATTTTTGACAAAATGTCCACCTCCACCGCAGTACAGGCACAACTTATTCAGTCTTCTCCTGTCTTTCTCCTCCTTCGTCAGTGGACCTCTGACCACACCGATCTGCATGGGTTCTACTCCAGAAGAACTCTCTACAGCCCGCGTAGACTCGACCTTTACCCGATCAAAACGGGGAACACTGGACCTGAACTCCCTCCTTCGTTCTCCTTTCCGTTCGCTTTGTCGATAATCGATTTCTAGAGTTAAGTCTACTAATTCTGAGATGTCAGAAGGGCGATTGGGAATTTGGGACAACACGTCTTTGAGTTCCTCTCGCAGTCCTCTGTAGAATACAGCTGCTCTTTTATCTTCGGGCCAGTTGGTCTCGACCACTAGTTTGTTAAATTGGGCCAAATACGACACTAGCTCTCGATTTCCCTGTTTCAACTCTAACAGCTCGTTGTCTGAAGCCTGTGATGCAGTTCTTCTATCAAAAATTCGGAGAAATTCTTTTTGAAGTTGTCTAGATTGTACAAAATTGGGTCATCTTTGGTAACAAGAGGCATCGACCAAGAAGCGGCATCTCCACTAAGATAGGAGAGGATAAAGGCTACCCGGGATTGAGCATCGGGGAAAATCGTTGGGCGGCACATGAAATGCAGAGAGCACTGTGTCAAAAAAATTTGTGCTTTGTGCGGGTCTCCATTAAACCTCTCCGGAGGAGCAAGAGGGATTACTGGGGACAATGAGTGGATAACTTGTGTGGGGGCTATGGATATAGGACTTGTGTTTGGTCCTTGGGTTTCTAAGAATGTGGTTCCTTGACTGGTCCCTGAAACTGTATCTCCCATTTTAAAGGTAATTATTTCTTGTCTAAGGATTTTATTTTCCTCCCTAACTGCCTCCAAATCTCTTTGAATGTTACTTAAAATCTCACCTAGATTTTTAAAATCAAACCCCTCCGCCATTCTGCTCGGGTGCTTGTACCAACGTGGGCACTTCACTCTGTCAGGACCAATGTCTTTCCTCTATTGAACCGCACAGGAGCAGAACGACGTTAGTTCCAATGCCCTTCTCAGAACCTTCCCTGCTAGGCCTTCTAGCATTCCATCGCAGGTAAGTTCTAAGGGGGAAAGGGGTTGGGGACAGAGAAGAGACAGCTTCCTGCGCTCTGCCTGTTCTGCAAGGTCTTCTTTTCTTCTTACTTCTTGCAGACCTGTACACAATTCAACTTTAGCATTTACTCAGCACTTACTTGTGACCAACTTCTCTTTTATATTAGATAACTTATCTTACCAGGGAAACTTGGGAAGCTTGCTACTCTTCTTACTTCTCGTGTTGTTTGTCTGGTTGAGATGAGAAGTTTTTACTTAGCTTGTTTATTTTCTTTTTCTATTTCAGGAACGTCCTGCCGCAGATTCTGGCTTGTGGCTATGATGCAAGAAAGATTGTGGTAAATGTTTGCTTTTTATTCTTTTCTTTTTGAATTGGTTATATTTATTATGCCCTTCATCTACTGTACTCACTGTGTATTACGCTCCTTTATCTTATCAGTTTTATTCTTATTAGGCTGCTTTAATTCTTCTTTTCTTCTGAATTAATAAAAGAGCTCTTCACAAGTTTTTAGTATAGCAGAAATGATAGGGTTCTCTTGAGCTCCCTTTCAGTAGTTAATTAAATGAATTGTAGGCAACTGTGCTAATTTAATTTGTCTGTGCAAGCTTGTGCTTCCATCTTATTTGATTTATTTAGGAGCTGGAGATTTCTTTAACAGAAACGAATTTCAACTACAGAGTTAGTTGACCCTTTTAACCTTGCTGACAAGTGGATGACTAATCTCTTTCACATGCATTTAACAAATGCGGTAAAAAGGAAAATGACTAAGTTACTTTAATTCATCACGGTCTTTAACCTTCTCAACCAAGCGTGACAAGAGTCTTTTTAAATATAAGCACTGGGAATTCTTTGAAGAGTGCTATTATTTGAACGTTCAGCTTAAGCAGAAAAATGCATTTGGTTCTTTTAAATATACACTGACCTTATTTCATAGTGCAAGAGAATTCCGACGAAACTAAAACCCGATATTTAAACGCAACTACCCTAACTAACTTTCGCGACGCCTCAGGAACAGGTGCTCTCTCAGGAATTTCTTCAGTGAAGTGCACTGTGGAATGTTGAAGCGCACTTCACCTGACCTTCATTATTTAAGAAGACTAGACTGCTAAACAGCACTATGCTGTAGCAGTGCTGGAATTTTGGCAGCCATATTACAATTTCTGCGATGCCAGCTAGCACTCCAGCTAAGGGGATAACCTGCCTTCAGTTTAGTCTGTAAGGGAGAGATAGTCATCAGTGTAGAGATGGAAGGAGGAAACCTACCGTGAACCCTGACACGGCCGGGCACACCGATCGGTCCATTGCTGTTCAATGCGTACCTAGGATACAACGCGTACCCGCACACATTGAATGCAATGGGTCGGCCGGGCACACCGATCGGTCCATTGCTGTTCAACGCGTACCTAGGATACAACGCGTACCCGCACACATTGGATGCAATGGGCCGGCCGGGCACACCGATCGGTCCATTGCTGTTCAACGCATACCTAGGGATACAACGCTGCACCCGCACACATTGAATGCAATGGGCCGGCCGGGCACACCGATCGGTCCATTGCTGTTCAACGCGTACCTAGGATACAACGCGCACCCGCACACATTGAATGCAATGGGCCGGCCGGGCACACCGATCGGTCCATTGCTGTTCAACGCGTACCTAGGATACAACGCGTACCCGTACACATTGAATGCAATGGCCAATGTGTGCGCACTGATCGGTCCATTGCTGTCCAACGCGTATTGCGAATACAACGCTGCACCAGCACACATTGAATGCAATGGCCAATGTGTGCGCACTGATCGGTCCATTGCTGTCCAACGCGTATTGCGAATACAACGCGTACCAGCACACATTGAATGCAATGGCCAATGTGTGCGCACTGATCGGTCCATTGCTGTCCAACGCGTATTGCGAATACAACACGTACCAGCACACATTGAATGCAATGGCCAATGTGTGCGCACCGATCGGTCCATTGCTGTCCAATGCGTCCATGTACAAGTCACTGGCATATGTCACCATGCCTGTCACAGGTGAACATATGCCAGCCACATATACTTCCCAGGGAGTGAGGGGCACACCTACAACACCACAGCCTGTCCAAACTGTATCCTATGGCATGTAAGGCTGCATTACCTATTCCGTGTATGGGGGTGAACATGTTGTTCTGTGGGTGTCACTTGGGGGCAGCCACCCCAGGCTGTGCACGTGTTCATGGGGACAGAATCCTTGGTGTTTCGTGTACATGACCACTGTGATGTGCAACTGTTCATATCTGAGCATGTGGCATGGTCACATTTCACGGTGGTGTATGTGTATGTCATGTCACATACCCCCTGAGTCCCATGTGGGACGGTATGTTTAACCCAGGGTGACCCATTGGCACAATAGTGATGGTCCTCCACAGTCTTGTGTGCATGTTGTGTTTACAATGTCTCTGATTTCATGTGCACAATGGGAGGCAGTCTCCACATCCACGTTGTTTGTGCATGGACTTTGATGTTGTGCGTGTGTGTGTCACAGACGTCCATGTCTGTCCTGCCGAGGCAACAGGGACCACTACCTGTGGGTGTCATGGTTGTTTTGCTGTGGTGTATATATGATACACCATGCCATGCCAATGTCCATGTGGCAATACAGGGTCCCTGGGAATCTACCTGTCGTTGAGCTGTGATGCCTGGGGCACATCTGTCCTCACTGTCACTGTGGAGTGTGTTTGTAACGTGGCAGCAGGAGATGGGAACTGGGACACGGCCTCATGATATCCAATGGCACGACCTGGGACTTATTGATGCCACTTGTTGAACTGTGATGTTAGATGTTGGCCATGTATGTGCCATACATATCCTTACGGAACTGCACACATCATGTACTTGTGCCTCATAATGATGTATCATGTGATATTGAGTGTGTTCAATGCCACATATGTGGGGTGACTGACAATCTTTCTTTCTTCACCTATGCACTGCAGGGCACCAGCTGTCCTTAGACCATTCCCTGACCTGGCAACGATGGTGGAACGTGACAGCATCCGACGGTACCGCTTCACCAGGCAGCTGATTGAGGATTTGGCAGTGCGCTTGGCACCACATTTGCAACCTGGCCGGCCGTACCCTACAGCGCTGACCCCCAAGGTTAAGGTGATGGCAGCCCTACACTTCTTTGCCACCGGTACCTTTCAACACACTGTGGCGACTGCTGGTGGGATGTCACAGACCATGTTCAGCTGTGTGCTCCGGGATGTTTTGGAGGCTATGTTGATATACCTGAACCAGTACACCTATTTCCCTAGACTCCAACAACTCACTGGCGTGAAGAGTGACTTCTATGCCCTGGGGAGGATGCCGCATGTCATTGGCTCCATTGATGGGACACATGTGGCTTTGGTACCACCACAGGCCCAAGAGCAGGCATACAGGAACCGCAAACACTACCACTCGGTCAATGCACTGGTGGTCTGTCTTGCAGATATGAGCATCTCACACGTGTGTGCCCGTTTCCCTGGTTCTGCACACGATGCCTACGTGATGAGGAGTAGTCGCATCCCGAGGATGATGTCACAGATGCGGAACCAGCGTGCCTGGCTTGTTGGTGTGTACTGACTTTGTACCATTGTGTGTGTTCTGCAATGTAGTGTTCCACCCTCTTTTCCAACTCTGCTAATGTGCAATTGTCTGTATGTAGGTGACTCCGGATACCCCAACATGCCGTGGTTGCTGACGCCCCTCAGGAACCCTGTGACACCAGCCCAGATGCGCTACAATGAGGCACATGGTCGGACCTGGAGAGTGATTGAGCGGACATTTGGTCTCCTGAAGAGCCGCTTCCGCTGCCTCGACAAGACAGGAGGGTCCCTCCCATATGCCCCAGCAAAGGTGTGCAAGATTGTCCTCGTCTGCTGCATGCTACACAACCTGGCAGTGTGGAAGGAGTTGCCTCTCATCCTGGATGACGATGACCAACGTCCGCCACCTGTGGAGGATCCTGGCCTGGACCACGATGCCAGTGATGATGATGATGATGATGGTGATGTCCGCACACAGCTCATCACCAACTTCTTCAGCTGAATGTGAGTCAGAGATGTCATGTCAATGATGTGAGTTTGCATGATATGTGTTGGTGGTGCTCTGGTGCTGTTTGAGTGTGTCCATGGGCTACATGACTGTATGCGTGTAGCGATGTGTCCTTACAGGTAGTCTGTACTCCCCAACAGTGTTGACATGCTAACTTGGTTCTGGGTGGGTATCTTGTGACATGTATTGGGCAAGAGTATTGCAGTTCTGTCCTGTTCTTCAGTGCTTTTGACTGTGTGTCATTTCTGTCCTTCACAGGGTACTTTCAGAGTAGTTTGGTCAACTGTGATCCCCGACACCGTGATTCGACTTCCAGGGTGGTAGCTGTCGTGTCCCTACAGGTGATGTGCGCCACACCCATGGACTTCCTTCCTTCTACACTTGTTGACTGTGTGCCCGCTGCCAGGTGGGATTACCTTGCATCTGTGGTGGTTACAACATGTTGCAAATGTGTAATAAACCTGTGCTTAACTTTGTGATGTGCGTTGTCTGTGGTCACAATTCTGACTTACATTTGCTTACTGCACCAGTGGGCTAGTTAACACAGACTGTGAATAGGTGTTGGGTCTGTGCAATGCAACGTATTTCCTGGCAACATCAGTGTAGGCGATGAGTCAGATGGCCCTGGTGTGTATGTGTTGTGTAGCCCTGGTGGTGTGTCTCCCTCATATGTGTGACGTCGCCATGACTCACATGCCGGTGTTGTACTTGCTGTAGCAGTTAGCATGCACAGTGTCATTTCCCAGATCATCATCGCCACTTCAGAGACAACGTAGGAATCATAACAGAGGCAACTATGGTGTATTAGTGAGTTTATTGACATACATGTGTGAGTATAGTGCACAGGATGGTGGGTGCTGTACATTGTGATTGTAATCCAAAGTTCCTAGATGATTTGGAAGTCCTGGTAGAAGAAATGTCCAGAGTAAAGTCCACAGTCATCTGAGACATTGGTCCAACTTCAGCTCCCCATGTCATGTGGGAGAGTTGTGTTGCAGTCAACAGGGTGAACAGTTTGCGCACAAAGGTGATTATCCAGAACAGGTTTTGGCTTCCTGGGGGTTGCACATGGCCAGCGGCCTCTCACTTGCCCCTCCTCGGATGACCCCTCTTCTTTGGGGGGGGACCCTCAAGTGCAGGCTGCTGCGGTGCAGGGGACTCTTCGCCAGAGTCATCCTCCCTCCCTGTGGCAGTTGCAGTTGTTTCAGCACCAGATGTTGTGGGCACACAGGGAGGTGTTGACTGGTTGCTGCTCATCTGGCGGAGGCATTGTAATATGTCCCTATGCACCGCCGTCATCTCTTGCAGTGTGTCCCACTTGGACTCCACGCGGGACATGTGTGAGTCCAAGCGGGCATGATGGGCAGCCTGCTGCTGTTTAATGTCCCTGAGGAGCCCCACTACCTGGCTGAACTCTCTGGTGCTGGACTGGTACGCATCGGCTATGCGTGCCAGTTGTGGGTCATCATGCAGTCCAGACCCCTCTGCGAGCAGCGACCTATGTCTCCCACCCCTCCCACCACCCCTGGCGACACGTGCAGTACCTGAGGTGGCACGCACAGGTGACCCTGGGCCACCTTGGGGGTTGTTGGTGGTGTTGGTGTCCATGCCCCCACGTTGGTCCAGGGTCCCTGTGCTGGTGGTGGTGGTGCTCCTTGGTCTGTCCATGTCGGCAGGGGTGGTATGTGTGTTGACAGTCGTTGGAGGGGTGGGTGCAGGGGGTGCAGCTGGTGGTCCTGCTGGTGCTGCATGATGACTTGCTCCGGAGGTGCCAGGTGGGTCTTCTTCATCCGAGGAGGGCAGAGGCTGTTCCACACCAGTGAGCTCTGTATCCTCTTGAGCCTGGGACGGGGACTCCTCAGCGTCTGCTGCTGTGTCCCCATCATCACCTGTTTTTGGGAGACACACACAATGTATGTTATGTTTCTGCAGGCATCAATGGTTGACACACCTGACAGTTGTGACTGTGCCTCTGGATGTGGGCCTGTACATTGCATTGTCCTAAGTTGTCACAGTCAGGGGTTGATATTGGTGTAGCACATTGTCCTGCATTATTTGGGCATTTCTATGTGAATGTTGGGGTGTGTACATGGTCTGCATTGGTTGTATTTGGTTGACATCCGGCCCTCCTTCCCACCCAGCCAGATATTCCACCATGGAAGGTCCTTCCATTGCAGGGAGTGCAAGTTGTCTTTCAGGATGTCAGTCAGTGGTGTCCTGCTGTTGGTTGGTGCACAGTTGCCAGCAGGGCCTTGTGCTCCCCACAGCAGTAGCCAGTGTCAGCCATCTTGTCAGTTGTTTTCCACTCCCTGTGATGTGCGCATGGTTCAGGGTGGTGTTGATGGGACAGTTGTGGGGGTGACCAATATCTGTGACTACCACTCCCATCATGCTATTGCCTCCACCCCACTTCCCAGCATGCCCATACTTACTTGCTTTTGGGTGGACTTCACTGTGTGTGAGTGTGAGAGCAATGGCAAGATGGCTGACAGTGGTGTCCTGCTGTTGGTTGGTGGCCAGTTCCCAGCATGGCCTTGTGCTCCCCACAACAGAGCACCAGTGTCAGACATCTTTGATGGGGCTTTCCACTCTCTGTGGGGTGTGCATGCTTGGGTGTGAGCTTGCTGGGCCATGTGGGTGAGGGATGTTGAGCTGTGACTACCACTCCCATCATGCTATAGCCTCCACCCCCCTTCCCAGCATGCCCATGCTTCCTTCCCTTTGACTCTGCTTCCCTGTGGGGTTGTGTGCCTGTGCTGACAAGATGGCTGACAGTGTTATCCTGGGGTTAGTTCTGCTACAGGTCCCATGTGTGTCCCTGTGCTTCACACAGCATGACCCAGGGTTGTGGTTCTTTGTGGGATATTTGATTGGAGTGTGAGGCAATGCATTCTCCCAGGTGAGTTGTGTGGAGTTTGTGTTAGGGGGTGTGGGTGGAGCTTCTGGTGACTATGGTCTGTGCTGTGAGTCCTCCTTCCCACCCAGCCAGATATCCCACCATGGAACGTGCTTCCATTGCAGGGAGTGCAAGTTGTCTTTCAGGATGTCAGTCAGTGGTGTCCTGCTGTTGGTTGGTGCACAGTTGCCAGCAGGGCCTTGTGCTCCCCACAGCAGTAGTCAGTGTCAGCCATCTTGTCAGTTGTTTTCCACTCCCTGTGATGTGCGCATGGTTCAGGGTGGTGTTGATGGGACAGTTGTGGGGGTGACCAATATCTGTGACTACCACTCCCATCATGCTATTGCCTCCACCCCACTTCCCAGCATGCCCATACTTACTTGCTTTTGGGTGGACTTCACTGTGTGTGAGTGTGAGTGCAATGGCAAGATGGCTGGCAGTGGTGGCCTGCTGTTAGTTGGTGGACAGTTCCCAGCATGGCCTTGTGCTCCCCACAACAGTGCACCAGTGTCAGACATCTTTGATGGGGCTTTCCACTCTCTGTGGGGTGTGCATGCTTGAGTGTGAGCTTGCTGGGCCATGTGGGTGGGGGATGTTGAGCTGTGACTACCACTCCCATCATGCTATTGCCTCCACCCCACTTCCCCGCATGCCCATACTTACTTGCTTTTGGGTGGACTTCACTGTGTGTGAGTGTGAGAGCAATGGCAAGATGGCTGACAGTGGTGTCCTGCTGTTGGTTGGTGGCCAGTTCCCAGCATGGCCTTGTGCTCCCACAGCAGAGCACCAGTGTCAGACATCTTTGATGGGGCTTTCCACTCTCTGTGGTGTGTGCATGCTTGGGTGTGAGCTTGCTGGGCCATGTGGGTGAGGGATGTTGAGCTGTGACTACCACTCCCATCATGCTATAGCCTCCACCCCCTTCCCAGCATGCCCATGCTTCCTTCCCTTTGACTCTGCTTCCCTGTGGGGTTGTGTGCCTGTGCTGACAAGATGGCTGACAGTGTTATCCTGGGGTTAGTTCTGCTACAGGTCCCATGTGTGTCCCTGTGCTTCACACAGCATGACCCAGGGTTGTGGTTCTTTGTGGGTTATTTGATTGGAGCGTGAGGCAATGCATTCTCCCAGGTGAGTTGTGTGGAGTTTGTGTTAGGGGGGGTGTGGGTGGAGCTGCTGGTGACTATGGTCTGTGCTGTGAGTCCTCCTTCCCACCCAGACAGATATCCCACCATGGAACGTGCTTCCATTTCAGGGAGTGCAAGTTGACTTTCAGGATGTCAGTCAGTGGTGTCCTGCTGTTGGTTGGTGCACAGTTGCCAGCAGGGCCTTGTGCTCCCCACAGCAGTAGCCAGTGTCAGCCATCTTGTCAGTTGTTTTCCACTCCCTGTGATGTGAGCATGGTTCATGGTGGTGTTGAAGTGCGCATTGTGAGGGTGGGCAATATCTGTGACTACGACTCCCATGATGCTATTGGCTACACTGACTTGCCCAGCATACACAGAATACCTTTCTTTCAGTGGGCTTCACTGTGTGGTGGTGTTGTAGTGGTGGCTACATGTCTGAATGTGTTTGTTAGTTGTATTTGTGCCACTGCCTAGCTGTAGTTGTGTTTGTACATGTGATGAGACAGTTACATGTCACTATGAGATGGCATGTGTTGTGTTTATCTGACTGACATACACATTTTGGGATGATTCTGTTCTAGTTGCTGTGTATTTGCTAAGGGTGCATGGTTTGACTCTCCCCTTGACAGTGATGTGTGTGTATTGTGGCACAATATTGTGTACATTTGTTGTGTACTCACCAGGCTCTGGGATGTTTTCTAGTCCATATACGCTCACTGGTGGTAGGATGGCCCGCACCTTCTCCTCCCAGGGCCTGAGGTATACTGGCTTGGCAGGAGGGCCACTGCCGGTGTGTTGGCTCACGAGGTAGTCCTTCTTCAACAGCTCCCTGACCCTCCTGCGCACGTCATACCACCTGTTCTGGATGTCTATCTTTGTGCGCAAACATGGTGATTGTGCGTTCACCCTGTCGACGATCCTCTCCCACATCTTGGTTTTCTGCGCCATGGGTGTCTGTTGGACCAGTGTACCAAACAGCTGTGGCTCTACCCTGAGGATCTCATCTACCAGGACTTCCAATTCACTATCTAGGAACTTATGATTCTTCTTTGGGGGCATGGTGATGGGTGGTGATGGTGAGTGGTGTGTGTGTTGGTGAGCAGGTGAAGGTGTGTGAGTGTGTGTTTTGCTGGGTGTATGTGAGGTTGCTATTTGTTGAGATGCTGATGGTGTGTGGCTTGTGTGATGGATGAGCTGTGGGTGTATGGTTGCTGTCTGTTGAGTGCTGGCAGGTAATTTGAATTTGCAAAGGATCATGGTAGGGATTTGTGTCCTTTATATGGGTGGAGTTGTGGGTGTGTACTGCCCCCCCCCCAGTATTTATTGGCTTTGTAATTGCTTGTTTGGCCTTTTTTTGTGTATTTTCCCTTTGTACTTTTCGTGCATGTAGGAGACGTTCTTGAGACCGAGTCTGACCCTACAGTTGTCTCGTACGAGCTTCTCCGATTCATTCACACTGTGTTTGTGCTGTTTTCTATGCTGCGGACGCGTCGGTCGCGGTGTTTTGGGTTGCTTCGGCTCGCAGTTTTGTATGCGTGTCGGTCGTACGGCTTGTCCTCCGTGCGACTCGGTCGTGTTTTCCACGCGTTGCATCGTACTTGGCGGGTGGGAGTTCACGGGTACGTTTCGTTCGGGATTGTTCCGGGTGCGTGTCGGTCGGTTAGATTCGCGTGTTTTTCCGGCCGGATTGGTGTTTTCCGCGCGGCTCGGTCGTTCGGATTGTGTTCCGTACGGGTCGGTCGGGTTTTGCACGCTTCTCATCGTACTTTGCGGGTCGGGCTGCACCGGTACGTGTCGGTCGGAATTAATTCCGGCTCCGAGTCGGTCGGTACGTTTTCCGGCTGGAATCGGAATCGACCCCTAAGACTTGAACAGTCTGTAACACAGCTAGGTCCAAAACTAACTAAACAGACTAAAACAATGTTCGAGCACTTACAATACAAAGTAAGACTCTACCCAAACACTAAAGGGCTAGAATATCTTGAAACAATAACTAAATCCCTACTTTAGAACAGTACAACAAAACATAGGAAAATCGTAATTGTGCACTAAATTCTTAAATAAACATTTCTTTGGAGACATGTAAAATAAAAATATTATGTTAATTAATTTTAACTTATTTGTTAAAATTATGACATAATAAATATATTTTATATATTTACAAACATCAATAAAAATGACAATAATTACATTTCCCTCCCATTGTAAATAATTTAAAATAACTTACTTTTTTGTTGCTGAAGAATTGAACCCAAAGTGCCATAAATAAATCCAAACTTGTAAAAATCCCAAAACTTACTTAAAAGTCCCCCAAAAAATACAACTGTAAAAATATAATCCGGCTACAACATATCCGTAGACTTCAATCCATTAAAAACCCGAAAAATGTAATTAAGAAAAGAAACGCTCCAGGAAAAGACGAAAAATAAACAAACTGTAAAATAATTATTAGTTTACTTGAAGCTAATACACAGTTCCTTTAAAAAAAAAAAAAAAGCATGCTTCTCCCAACGGCAACTTCCAAACGACAAAAACCTGTAAAAAAAACAACACAATCCCTCCCACACAAATACACAATAAAATCATTAAAAAACACACATAAACACACTAATAACACCATACTCTGAACATATTTATACATATAATACATACCCTAACACCTACCTATCAACGAACCTACCGCATTTCGCAAACGCAAAACTACTAACTAAACCGCACCAAAAACACAAAATACAAACTATACATACACTGTACACTACCTAACTACCTTCACCCTACACCTAAATTAAGCCTAAAAGTAATTAAATTAAACTTACCTTAACCGATGCGACGCAGCTTCGAACCTCGAGCTTCTCCCCTCAGAAATGACCTAAAACAACACAGATAGCCTACAAAGTACAACTTAGTTAAGAAAATGGCTACCTAAATGAAATAATAAAATACTTTTTACATTAAAGTCAATGTACATTAGAAATACAATACAAAAAAATGTTTAAAAAATAATAAATATTACTAATGTACTAAATGTATTTACTTTACTGTTTAAAAATGTGAAAGTATAATACTAAATATTAGAAAATAAATATTTTTTATTATACATTGAAATAAAATATGTTAACTTACCAATGTGATTTAAAAAAATTATAATGCTTGCTCAAAATGTGATAAAATGTGTAAATGTTAAAAAATATTTTTCTTTTCCAAAATGTTTTCTTACCTTAATAATTTTATTTGTATTTACAACTTAAATAATATTATACAAAATATATTATTATTTATTAAAAAATTTGCCAAAAATATAAAAAAGTTATACAATGAGAAAATTGTAAAAAAATGTATGTTTTTAAAAATATACACCGTATGTAATTATGTAATGCATATTTACAATGTAAATAAATATTCTATAACTGTTACCAAAAATCTATGGGGCTGATTAGGATGGCAGGCGGACTTTAGTCCGCCCGCCATCCTAGTGGTAACGGGACCGCCAGCCTGCCATGCGGCGGTCCCGCCACCCAAATTATGATGCGACCGCATCTGGCATTCGCATCTGGCGGTCGCATCTGGCATTTTAACATTGCGGCGGGTGCTGCTGGCTGCAGCACCCGCCGCAATAGGAAAATGCCATGTTGTGCATTTCCATGCACAACGTGGCAGGAACCGCGCGGTGCCTGCCGCCTTGTGCATGGACATGGTACCCCCCAAGTGCACCCCCGCCCCCCGGGGGCCCGCAATGGGCCCCCAAATCAAATCACCGCCAGCCGAAAGGCCTTGAAGTTCACACATCATAATATGGCTGGCGGTGCCTGCTAGGCACCGCCACCATATTGCAGCCCCAGCTCCGCCTGGCCGGCAATCATAACGATTGCCGACCGGCGGAAAAGCAACAGACAGACTTTCCGTCCGCCGCGATACCCACCGCCATCGTAATATGGCGGTGGGTATTGCACGTTACAATGGCGTAACGGTTGCCACCGCCGGCCCGGTGGTGGCGAACATTACGCCATCGTAATCAGCCCCTATGTTATAAAGAAAGGTATAAAAAACAGTGGACAACTACATCTTTTATTTGTAAAAAATGTACATATTCTACATTATAAAAAACTTAAAATTGTTTCATGTTGACTATACTTAAAAATTATGGGGGTCATTATGATAGCGGGCAGATCGCCACCGCCCATATGGCGGTGGCGATCCACCCGCTATCTCACACCGCCCGCCTAGCATTTTCCCCCGCCATATTATGATGGCTGGGGGGTCCGCGGCGGACGGAAAGACCATCCGCCGCTTTTCCGCCGGTCGACTCGTCGACTGGGCGGAAAACATACATAGGGGCCGATTCCGATCTCGGTCGGAGGCGCACCCAATACTATTCGGTCGGGAAAAAAGCCATGCGAAAGCCAGTTTCCCGACCGATCCGTACAGCACACCGAACGAGCAAGTACGATGCGCACAACAGCAAAAATTCCGGCCGAGCCGTACTCACCCAAACCAGGTCCTGTTCTCCGACCGAGGCGAATCCGGAAACGCCGAATCGAGTCGCACGGAAGGGAAAATGCAGCCCCGTCCGGCCGGACAAGTACGATGCGCTTTCGGTACGCGCCGAACCCGTCGCTACGCACGGCACGTCAAAGCATCCGGGAGAGGCGCACATAAGCTCCGAATCGCGCCACAACACGATCCACGGCTACGAGACGAACACAGCACCGACGAGGACGACGCGAAGCGACGAGGACGAAGCGAAGCGACGAGGACGAAGCCAAGCGACGAGGACGACGCGAAGCAACGAGAAGGACACACGACACGAACCAACCATGAATCCCTTCGTCCCGATCATACCAATATTCTACATCTACTACCGGAACAGGCACGGACGCGTACGGCGCAGAAGGTAAGTCAGACACCAACCACAAAACACATACAACACGTACACGACACATCACACACATACACTGGGAATCTGAATATACTTACACCAGCAACAGCAGCACCATAGGGGCGGGATGCCCATCACCAATGCCACATATGCACACAGGGGCCTGAATGCGCGCCACCACCCCAACCCAGGGGGGCTGGATGCCTACCACTACTACCACCCTTAGCCAGGGGGCTGGATGCCTACCACTACTACCACCCCACCCAGGGGGGCAGGATGCCCACCACTACTACCACCCTTAGCCAGGGGGCAGGATGCCCACCACTACTACCACCCTCACCCAGGGGGGCAGGATGCCCACCACTACTACCACCCTTAGCCAGGGGGGCAGGAAGCCTACCACTACTACCACCCTTAGCCAGGGGGGCAGGATGCCTACCACTACTACCACCCTTAGCCAGGGTGGCAGGATGCCTACCACTACTACCACCCTCACCCAGGGGGGGCAGGATGCCCACCACTACTACCACCCTTAGCCAGGGGGCAGGAAGCCTACCACTACTACCACCCTTAGCCAGGGGGCAGGATGCCTACCACTACTACCACCCTTAGCTAGGGGGCAGGATGCCTACCACTACTACCACCCTTAGCCAGGGTGGCAGGATGCCTACCACTACTACCACCCTTAGCCAGGGGGGCAGGATGCCTACCACTACTACCACCCTTAGCCAGGGGGGCAGGATGCCCACCACTACTACCACCCTTAGCCAGGGGGCTGGATGCCTACCACTACTACCACCCTCACCCAGGGGGGCAGGATGCCCACCACTACTACCACCCTCACCCAGGGGGCAGGATGCCCACCACTACTACCACCCTTAGCCAGGGGGCAGGATGCCTACCACTACTACCACCCTCACCCACGGGGGCAGGATGCCTACCACTACTACCACCCTCACCCAGGGGGGCAGGATGCCCACCACTACTACCACCCTTAGCCAGGGGGCAGGATGCCCACCACTACTACCACCCTCACCCAGGGGGGCAGGATGCCCACCACTACTACCACCCTTAGCCAGGGGGGCTGGATGCCTACCACTACTACCACCCTCACCCAGGGGGCAGGATGCCCACCACTACTACCACCCTCACCCAGGGGGGCAGGATGCCCACCACTACTACCACCCTTAGCCAGGGGGCTGGATGCCTACCACTACTACCACCCTCACCCAGGGGGGCAGGATGCCCACCACTACTACCACCCTTAGCCAGGGGGCAGGATGCCTACCACTACTACCACCCTTAGCTAGGGGCAGGATGCCTACCACTACTACCACCCTTAGCCAGGGTGGCAGGATGCCTACCACTACTACCACCCTTAGCCAGGGGGCAGGATGCCTACCACTACTACCACCCTTAGCCAGGGGGCAGGATGCCCACCACTACTACCACCCTTAGCCAGGGGGCTGGATGCCTACCACTACTACCACCCTCACCCAGGGGGGCAGGATGCCCACCACTACTACCACCCTCACCCAGGGGGGCAGGATGCCCACCACTACTACCACCCTTAGCCAGGGGGCAGGATGCCTACCACTACTACCACCCTCACCCACGGGGGGCAGGATGCCTACCACTACTACCACCCTCACCCAGGGGGGCAGGATGCCCACCACTACTACCACCCTTAGCCAGGGGGCAGGATGCCCACCACTACTACCACCCTCACCCAGGGGGGCAGGATGCCCACCACTACTACCACCCTTAGCCAGGGGGCTGGATGCCTACCACTACTACCACCCTCACCCAGGGGGGCAGGATGCCCACCACTACTACCACCCTCACCCAGGGGGCAGGATGCCCACCACTACTACCACCCTTAGCCAGGGGGCTGGATGCCTACCACTACTACCACCCTCACCCAGGGGGGCAGGATGCCCACCACTACTACCACCCTTAGCCAGGGGGACTGGATGCCTACCACTACTACCACCCTCACCCACGGGGGGCAGGATGCCTACCACTACTACCACCCTCACCCAGGGGGGCAGGATGCCCACCACTACTACCACCCTTAGCCAGGGGGGCTGGATGCCCACCACTACTACCACCCTTAGCCAGGGGGGCAGGATGCCCACCACTACTACCACCCTTAGCCAGGGGGCTGGATGCCTACCACTACTACCACCCTCACCCAGGGGGGCAGGATGCCCACCACTACTACCACCCTCACCCAGGGGGGCAGGATGCCCACCACTACTACCACCCTTAGCCAGGGGGCAGGATGCCTACCACTACTACCACCCTCACCCACGGGGGGCAGGATGCCCACCACTACTACCACCCTTAGCCAGGGGGCAGGATGCCCACCACTACTACCACCCTCACCCAGGGGGGCAGGATGCCCACCACTACTACCACCCTTAGCCAGGGGGCTGGATGCCTACCACTACTACCACCCTCACCCAGGGGGGCAGGATGCCCACCACTACTACCACCCTCACCCAGGGGGGCAGGATGCCCACCACTACTACCACCCTTAGCCAGGGGGCTGGATGCCTACCACTACTACCACCCTCACCCAGGGGGGCAGGATGCCCACCACTACTACCACCCTTAGCCAGGGGGCAGGATGCCTACCACTACTACCACCCTCACCCACGGGGGGCAGGATGCCTACCACTACTACCACCCTCACCCAGGGGGGCAGGATGCCCACCACTACTACCACCCTTAGCCAGGGGGCTGGATGCCCACCACTACTACCACCCTTAGCCAGGGGGCAGGATGCCCACCACTACTACCACCCTCACCCAGGGGGCAGGATGCCCACCACTACTACCACCCTTAGCCAGGGGGCTGGATGCCTACCACTACTACCACCCTCACCCAGGGGGCAGGATGCCCACCACTACTACCACCCTTAGCCAGGGGGCAGGATGCCTACCACTACTACCACCCTCACCCACGGGGGGCAGGATGCCTACCACTACTACCACCCTCACCCAGGGGGCAGGATGCCCACCACTACTACCACCCTTAGCCAGGGGGCTGGATGCCTACCACTACTACCACCCTTAGCCAGGGGGCAGGATGCCTACCACTACTACCACCCTCACCCAGGGGGGCAGGATGCCCACCACTACTACCACCCTTAGCCAGGGGGCAGGATGCCTACCACTACTACCACCCTCACCCACGGGGGGCAGGATGCCTACCACTACTACCACCCTCACCCAGGGGGGCAGGATGCCCACCACTACTACCACCCTTAGCCAGGGGGCAGGATGCCCACCACTACTACCACCCTCACCCAGGGGGGCAGGATGCCCACCACTACTACCACCCTTAGCCAGGGGGGCTGGATGCCTACCACTACTACCACCCTTAGCCAGGGGGCAGGATGCCTACCACTACTACCACCCTCACCCAGGGGGGCAGGATGCCCACCACTACTACCACCCTTAGCCAGGGGGCAGGAAGCCTACCACTACTACCACCCTTAGCCAGGGGGCTGGATGCCTACCACTACTACCACCCCCACTCATAGGATGGACAATGCATGACACAACAAGCACACCACAACCTAGGGAATGCAAGATTAAGACATCCCCCCACCACCATGACAAGCATGTGAGCAGGCTGTGTCAAATGCCTACAACACCGAACATGACTTTGAACATACAATGTGACCCCCTAGCACATGTGCCACACATATATGTGTGTGGCACCCACAATGCAAGCAGCCCATGACCATTGTGGCAATGGGGCCTAAACCCCCATCATCACAGTGACCAAAAGGCAAGTGTGGGGTCCATAGCTGAAGCACATTTTGACCATTGTGGCAATGGGGTCTAAACCCCCATCATCACAGTGACCAAAAGGCAAGTGTGGGGTCCATAGCTGAAGCACATTTTGACCATTGTGGCAATGGGGTCTAAACCCCCATCATCACAGTGACCAAAAGGGAAGTGTGGGGTCCATAGCTGAAGCACATTTTGACCATTGTGGCAATGGGGTCTACACCCTCATCATCACAGTGACCAAAAGGTAATTGTTGACAAAGAAAGAGCTGCAACTGCCAAACTGCATGGATCATTCCTGGTCACAGAACCAAAAACTCATCTGTGGCAAAGTAGTGTATGTGTCCCATTGCAACATAAATTGGGAGAGCCAAATACTGCAGTGCAAATGAAACATTCCTTTGGCCATGTGCAGACAAACAACACCCATGGGGGCTGAGACCGTCAACAGTCATCAATGACACAATGACAGAAGTGACCATCAGAATGCAGAACCACATATTTGCACCAATGGGCACACAAATGCAGATACCCTGTGGAGACAGCAGATGTGAGGTGAACAGATACCATACCATGGCAGCAATGGGACACACAAACCATGATCACTGTGCTGACCGATGACCTAGGAGTCCCAGGGACAGCAGGGGAAACACACCAAACAACATACAGCCAATGGCACACCCAAGATATGCCAATGCAGTGGTGCAGATGCACAAACACAAACAGGCAGACCAACACTGTCATCATACACAGCAGGTGAGGGGTGGGGGTGCCAGTGTCCCCAGGCAACAACACAACACATGAGGAGAGCTGAATACCAATCATACAGATGTGCATACACTGCCACACTAAGGTAACTCATGGATCCAAATCCCCTATGTAGGCAAGCAGGCATTGACAGGTGAGAGGGAGCACAAAACACACATGTCACACAGGCACGTAGGAACAACTGACACAGCAAGTCACAGACACACCACAGCACCACCCCCAGGGCCCCCACAATGTGGTGACCCTGGGCTGAATAAAAATACCACTGTGATGACAAAGCTAAATGTCGATCACACTGTGAACCACAGTCAGGTGTCCTGAGCAACTAACTACCATCACACCTACACAAGCACAAATCAATCAGCATGGCCAGTAAGCCAAGGCCAACATGGAGGCAGGGGACTAGCCGGGCAACAACTCTCATCTGCACACACTCAAGACCACACCCCTCGACCTCCAACAATGTGCAGCAGTGAAGTACACATGCACTGGTGACATTGCACATGCACCCATGACTATTCCAGGGTGGTGGGTGGGAACCAAGGTGTAGAAACACATCACACATGGACACTCAACAAGACTCCTGAATGTCTGACACACTGCACACTACGCTGTACATGGACATGACGGCAATACCACACCGACCAATGGGATCCCAGCCACAGTCACACACCAATGAAGAAGCCAAGGTCACCCACAAAGAACACACATAGACAACAACCAACATTGCAGCCCGGACCCTAAGGAGTGCCAGCAGTCACACACACAACGTGTCACAATCACTGAAAGATAACACAAACTGGAAATCACATGACAGGGGCAAACAACAAGTGCCAAAGGGAAACCTGACTGTGACCCATCTGCGTCTGCACACAAACTCTGCCCTGACAGCAAACACACCTATGGGTGACACCCTGATGACCAGTAATGTGCCATGCACCCACATCACAGAGAACACAGGGAGAAGACTTTGGGGGAACATAGCTCAAGTCAGCAAGCATCACAAACAGGTACAACACTAGGGATCACAGCATGCGCAGATGAATGGAAGTGAACACACAGACATGCACATACAACACACACCTTGGGCGCAGGCAATGTCACACGTGTACACACTGCCATGAGGGGACTCCACTCCTGTGTGAGGAAAGCTGTGCCATATGTTGCCTCAGTAGGGCCCCATCATGTCAGCTGAGCACTTGGTCACACAATAAACAATTAGCACCAAATGAGGGCTCCCATCACATCAGCCTGGTCATGGATGTGCCAACGGAATCATCAGCACAGATCCAACACACTTGTATAGCAATGTTGCACTGACTACACGGATGAGTCCCTCCCCATTGATGCCCAAACCTGCATGTCCACTGGAGATGGCAACACGGTCAGGGAAGTAGACAAATGCAACGATGGCAGGCACAACAGATGTGCAGGGGTGGAAGCCACAGATATGAAATTGCCAATGTAAGTAGGAAACCCATTGCCAAATACTGAACACATGACACCCTCAGATGCTGCTATTGATGACATGGATACACCACATGATAGGACACATTCCCCCTGGACCACATGGGTTCCTGCACAGTAACACTTCATAATCATGAGACCAGATATCACCATCACTGCAGCAAGGGCATGGTTAGCTGCACCAACAACATGTACATCTGAAGCATGAGCACTAGAGAAAAGAAAGTTGCTTTATTCAGCATATGTGTTGTTTGATAACGACGTCCAGAAGAAATTAGAGCAAAGGCCAATGGCCAGTCCATTGTCAAAGTTCAAACAGGGTGACACTGGCAGATGTCACCCTACACATGCCTGCACAATACCAGGGACAATCCACTAGGAGGGGCAACCGGGGGGCAGGCCAGGCACCGCAGGGACAGGATCAGGGCTCACCAGGGGGAGTCAGGGAAGGGGTGGTGGGTGCTGGAGAGCCACTGACAACTGCAGTGGAGGTGTCTGACATGGTGTGTGCCGGCACAACTGGGGGCATGACACAGATGTCGTGGGTGCCGGCACAACTGCAGTGGACCCTGCAGATGGGGTGGACAGGTCCGCCACTGCAGTGCCCAAGTCAGACAGGGCGGTAGTGGACTCCACTGCAGTGCCTACCTCCAGGGGAGGAGAATGGGGAACAGGCAAGGTGGGTTGGACAGAGGGGGAGGACACCCTCACCACATCAGTGGCACAGACAAGCGCAGCGGGGGTGTGGTGCTGGGAGAGCAAGTGGCAGGGGGAGAAGGCCGGAGCATCTTGGGGATGGTATATCTGTGGGTGGGGGAACCTGGGGCAGGGTGTGGTGGGGGCACCTGTGCAGTGGGGGCCTGAGGGATGGAGGACGGAGACCTTGTGCCTGAGCTGCAGGGCGGTGGCGGGGTCTTGCTCTTAGCACTCCGGGGGACTTGCGGGTGGGGGCCTCAGTCCGTCTGCGCCTGGGGGAGGGTGTCCGGGGGCGAGGGGCACTCTGCTCCGTGTGGGTGGGCTTCCTCTTCCCCCGGGATGCTGGAGCAGCTTCATCGGTGGGGAAGAGGCCGAGGTCACAGAGGAAGAGCTGCTGTGACTTTGGGGTTGCAGGTGAGGCAAGGGAGGGTGCTTTGGAGGGAGAGGGAACTGAGGACTGCGCAGTGCATGTGGATGCGTGTGTGTGTTCCAGGGCCCCATCCCCTGTGAGTCTGGCTTCAGTCCCCTGAATGTGCGTGCGTGTGCGTTTTGTCATTGGCGTGTGTGTCAGTGTGCTGGATGTGTGTGTGCTGGTGTGTGCCTGTGCCGGTGTGTGTGTGCCTGGGATGGGTAAGGTGCTGGGGAGTGTGGATGGAGCAGAGGCAGGAGGGGTGAGGGACCGTTTGAGGAGGAACACTGCTGCCGTCAGGGAGGAGTCCATGGACCTATTGCCCCTCTGTAGGTCAGACATGCCCGATGAGATGCCCTCCATGAACGACACCAGCTGAGTCAACAGCGCGGTGTGCGCATGGAGGACACTCAGCATGGCTGTCTGCCCTACATGGAGCTGGCGAAGGAGGTACACAGACTCCTCACTCAGGGCAGCAGGGGACACAGGGGCAGGGGGTGCGGTGCCTGGCCCAAAGGAGACACGCTCCCGGACATGGGAGCCTCCACGGACCTGGGGAATGGGAGCCGATGGGAGGGCGGTGGTGGTGCTGGTGGTGGCGGGGACAGCAACACTAGCTGGGGTGTGGTGGCTGCTGACACCCGCCTCCACAAGGGAGTCATCCTCCGAGTTGCTCTGGTCCTCAGCTGAGGTGGATGCTGCTGAGGACTCCTCGGTGTGGCTCCCCTCGCCCTCCGTGCCACTGGGTCCCTCCGACCACTCCTCGGCTGCTGACCCAGTCTGGCTCTCCGGCTCCTCCTGGTCCGTGGAGCTGTCCCCTTCCGTGGCCGTGGATGTATCTGCAAACAATGGGGAAACAGACAGACATCAGTCACCTGCACCAAACGCACACACCACTGTGAGCACAGCACATTACAGAGCAAGCCCTGGCATCATTAGTTGTACATTGCTAAAAGTGCCCTAATTGAACAGGAGAAGTCAATTGTCAGTCTGATGCCAAGCATGGCACTCACATCCCACATGGCCTTGCACCCATCTGTCTGGTGTCTGTTGGATTGCAACACCCCAGTGTTGACACATGCACCAAGTACACAGTAGTTGGACAGTGCAGAGGACACGGTGTGGACACATCACAGCTCTTGCCACTGAGTCAGTACAGGTTTACGGATGTAAGGGATGCCCAGAGTCAAATAGGAAATGCATGTGATGCATACCAGCGACAGACACCATGATGCACCCATGTCCTGATAGCCAGCGCCACTATGGTGTGCATGTAGCACATGTCACTCCCCTGCAGGATCACCAATCAGTAGACACATGCCATGGCGGAGGCATGACTGCAAAGTCATACATCACTGTCTCAGTGATGTATGACTTTGCAGCCAGACAACAACACTCTGCACTGTGTCACAATAGTAGGTCATGGGGAATGCAAGTCCTGGAGCTGCACAAGTGCACATGTACATCCCCCCCACAACACATCCTCTTAACCCTCATCTGTCCAGGTCATACCTATTGGACATATGGGAGACCTGTGACACTACCCTCTGAACCTGAGCCCCTCACACTCTGCTGTGCATGGGGAACAGCTGCCTGAACTTCACATTTACATGCCCCAGTCTGCATGGGCAGCTGATCAGACACCTATGTGTCACACAAGTATCGTCTCCTATGGTCACATCTCCAGTGGCATGCTGAGCCCCTACCAAGAAACTCCACAGCAGTCCTGGCGACTAATCCACAGCACACTGACACAGAGGCAGACACCTGAGGGGTCAAATCACTGTGCACAATGTGTCCTCTGATACACGGGAGTGGGAGTACAGAGTGTATTGTATGGCCTGGAGTAGGCATGACTGTCCAGCCCCACATGAATGAGGGATGAGCCCTGGACTGTAGGCAGCTGGCTAAGTATGTGTGACACACGTCATATACATACTCCTGGGGCCCGAACATTGTTCCCACCCGCAGCATGGGTGTGTGCCAGGTACCCCAGCCACATGTGGTGGATCAGCTCAGCAATTGGACCACAGATCAAAGTAACACGCTGAATACATGTCAGAATACAGGCATTGTGTAAGCAATGGACCCACCCATGATGCCCACCACAGAGTCAGGGAAACAGATGCTGTCTCCCACCTTGAGTCAAGCAAACTGCAAGGACACAGTCCTAAGTGACAGAATTCCCTGCATGTAAGGGCCACACCTGGGTATCAGATGAGGAGTGGGCAGTGCACAATAGAGGGACATGGCTCCTGGACAACATGACTGCTGTACTGTGGCAGTTCAACCTGGCCCGAGGAGGGCACATAGCATGTTAGACAGAGTACACAGTGCAGTCTTTGACTCACCCCTCCTTGCTGCTCTCTGGCCTTCAGCTGCCCATCCAGGTCTGGAAAGACCACCGCCAGGATCCTGAGCATGTGGGGGTCAGGGTCCGTGTTCCGCCCCTCCTGCGAGGAGGCGACAGCTTCAGCTGGACCCGTGCAATCCTCCGGGTCCAGCCCCGAAGGTCCTGCCACCTCTTTTGGCAGTTGCGGATCCGGCGCTTGTAGACCCCCACGGACCGGACAGCCCGGACGATGTCCTTCCAGATCTCATGCTTCCGATGGGCAGAAGCCTGTCAGGATGACAAAGTGATAAGGCCATTACTACACATGCAACATATCCGTGCATGACACAGTTGCATATACATGTCGCAATCACAGGGGCACATGGTGTACACAGGCAGTGCACGGCTGCCCATGGACAGTTTTCCAGAAGTCACTACATGGTATCATTGCATGGGGAGTAAAACCCTGTTCAGAAGCACTGTCACTGCACCATACCTGTCCAGTGCAAGTCACTACACACTATGGGGGTGACAACTACTCAGTGAGCCTGCTAGCCAGTGGTGTGCTGACTCTCAGCCTTGCTAGTCAGACAAAATGCACATTCAGAAAGGCAGTGCACAGAACACTCACCTGCTCCCCTGGTGTCCCATACAGCTTGCTGTACTGTGGAAGTAGGCTGTCCAGCAGGGCCTGGTTCTCTTCAAGGCTGAAGGCTGGGGCTCTCTCCACAGTACGTGCCATTGCAGGGTCCAGAGGGGCAGAGACAGCAGCAGTGCAGTGGCAGATGTCGTCCTGGAGCATGTAGTGCAGGCAAGTGGGCTCTCAGGGGAACATGCAGCAATATATATGTGCTGGAGAGGCAGATACTGTCCCTTGTGTCCAAAGTGATAGGTCCAAGTCGTTTGCATCTTCTGAATCTGGCCAATCCATGGAATAGCAGCACCAAAACACGCCCACAGCATCCTTCAAAATTTCAACTTCATGACATACATGATTTTGCAACATTGTTGTGGGTGACCAACTGATTTTCCAGCAACCGACTCGTTCGAATATTCGAAAAAGCGTCCGTTGCCAGGCAAGCCCATTGTCAATGGGTGCGCACCGATCGGTCCATTGAGGTACAACGCGCACAGGGGTACAACGCGTACCCGCACACATTGAATGCAATGGGCCAGCCGGAGGCACCGATCGGTCCATTGCTGTTCAACGCGCACAGGGGTACAACGCGTACCCGCACACATTGAATGCAATGGGCCGGCCGGAGGCACCGATCGGTCCATTGCTGTTCAACGCGCACAGGGGTACAACGCGTACCCGCACACATTGAATGCAATGGGCCGGCCGGAGGCACCGATCGGTCCATTGCTGTACAACGCGCACAGGGGTACAACGCGTACCCGCACACATTGAATGCAATGGGCCGGCCGGAGGCACCGATCGGTCCATTGCTGTACAACGCGCACAGGGGTACAACGCGTACCCGCACACATTGAATGCAATGGGCCGGCCGGAGGCACCGATCGGTCCATTGCTGTACAACGCGCACAGGGGTACAACGCGTACCCGCACATTGAATGCAATGGGCCGGCCGGAGGCACCGATCGGTCCATTGCTGTTCAACGCGCACAGGGGTACAACGCGTACCCGCACACATTGAATGCAATGGGCCGGCCGGAGGCACCGATCGGTCCATTGCTGTACAACGCGCACAGGGGTACAACGCGTACCCGCACACATTGAATGCAATGGGCCGGCCGGAGGCACCGATCGGTCCATTGCTGTACAACGCGCACAGGGGTACAACGCGTACCCGCACACATTGAATGCAATGGGCCGGCCGGAGGCACCGATCGGTCCATTGCTGTACAACGCGCACAGGGGTACAATGCGTACCCGCACACATTGAATGCAATGGGCCGGCCGGAGGCACCGATCGGTCCATTGCTGTTCAACGCATCACTGTACATGTGACTGGCATATGTCAGCATGCCTATCTCAGATGGACATATGCCAGCCACAGATAGCTCCCAGGGAGTGAGGGGCACACCTACATCACGACAGCCTGTCCAAACCTTATCATAAGGCATGTAAGGCTGCATTTCCTATTGTGTGTATGTTGGTGTACATGTTGTCCTGTGGGTGTCACCTGTGGGCAGCCACCCCCAGGCTGTGCACGTGTTAATGGGGACAGGATCCTGGGTGTTACGTGTACGTGACCACTGTGATGTGCAACTGTTCATATCTGTGCATGTGCCATGGTCACATTTCACAGTGGTGTTTGTGTATGTCATGTCACATACCCCGTGAGTCCCATGTGGGACGGTATGTTTGAGCCAGGGTGTCCCAGTGGCACAATAGTGATGGCCCTCCACAGTCTTTGTGCATGTAGTGTTTACAATGTCTCTGATTTCATGTGCACAATGGGAGACAGTCTCCACATCCACGTTGTGTGTGCATGGACTCTGATGTTGTGCGTGTGTGTCACAGACGTCCATGGCTCTCCTGCCATGGCAAGTGTGGCCACTACCTGTGGGGGTCATGTTTGTTTTGTTGTGGTGTACACATGATACTCCAGGTGATGCCAGTGTCCATGTGGCATTACAGGGTCCCTGGGAATGTGCCTGTCGTTGAGCTGTGGTGCCTGGGGCACATCTGTCCTCACATGTCACTGGGGGTGACTGTGACACAGCATCATGATATCCAATGGGCCAACCTGGGACAAATTGATGCCACCTGTAGGACCGTGTTGACAGATGTTGGCCATGTATGTACCATACATGTCGTTCCGGTACTGCACACTTCATGTAGTTGTGCCTCATGATGATGTATGTTGGGATCTTGAGTGTGTTCAATGCCGCATATGTGGGGTGACTGACGATCTTGCTTACTTCTCCTCTGCACTGCAGGGCTCCTGCTGTCCATCGGCCATTCCCAGACCTGGCAACGATGGTGGAACGGGACAGCATCCGACGGTACCGCTTCACCAGGCAGCTGATTGAGGATTTGGCAGTGCAGTTGTCCCCACATTTGCAGCCTGGCCGGCCGTATCCTACAGCGCTGACCCCCAAGGTGAAGGTGATGGCAGCCCTACACTTCTTTGCCACCGGTACCTTCCAACATACTGTGGCGTCTGCTGGTGGGATGTCACAGACCATGTTCAGCCGTGTGCTCCGCGATTTCTTGGCGGCAATGTTGCTCTTCCTGAACCGGTACATCTATTTCCCTAGACTGCGACGACTCACTGACGTGAAGAGTGACTTTTATGCCCTGGGGAGGATGCCGCATGTCATTGGCTCCATTGATGGGACACATGTGGCTTTGGTACCACCACAGGCCCAGGAGCAGGCCTACAGGAACCGCAAGCACTACCACTCGGTCAATGCACTGGTGGTGTGTCTTGCAGACATGACCATCACACACGTGTGTGCCCGTTTCCCTGGTTCAGCACACGATGCCTTTGTGATGAGGAGTAGTCGCATCCCCAGGTTGATGGCACAGATGCAGAACCAGCGTGCCTGGCTTGTCGGTGTGTACTGACTTTGTGCCATTGTGTGTGATCTGATCTGTAGTATTCCGCCCACTTTTCCAAGTCAGCTGATGTGCACTTGTCTGTCCGTAGGTGACTCGGGATACCCCAACATGCCGTGGTTGCTGACACCCCTCAGGAACCCTGTGACACCTGCCCAGATGCGCTACAATGAGGCACATGGTCGGACCAGGAGAGTGATTGAGCGGACCTTTGGTCTCCTGAAGAGCCGCTTCCGCTGCCTGGACAAGACCGGAGGGTCCCTCCCATATGCCCCTGCGAAAGTGTGCAAGATTATCATCGTCTGCTGCATGCTCCACAACCTGGCAGTGCGGAAGGAGTTGCCTCTCATCCAGGATGACGATGACCAACATCCGCCACCTGTGGAGGATCCTGGCCTGGACCACGATGCCAGTGACGATGATGATGATGATGGTGATGGTGATGTCCGCACACAGCTCATCACCAACTTCTTTAGCTGAATGTGAGTATCCTGAGGTGTCATGTCAATGATGTGAGTTGGCATGATGTGTGGGTGGTGCTCTGGTGCTGTTGGAGTGTGTCCATGGGCTACTTGACTGGATGTGTGTTGCGATGTGTGGTGACAGGTGGGCTGTACTCCCCAACAGTGTTGACATGCTAACTTGGTTCTGGGTGGGTATCTTGTAACATGTATTGTGCATGAGTTTTGCTGTTCTGTCCTGTACTCCATTGCTTTTGACTGTGTGTCATTTCTGTCCTTCACAGGGTACTTTCAGATTCGTTTGGTCAACTGTGTCCACCGACGACGTGATTGCACATCCAGGCTGGTAGCTGTTGTGTCCCTACAGGTGATGTGCGCCACACCCATGGACTTCCTTCTGTCTACAGTTGTTGACTGTGTGCCCGCTACCAGGTGGGGTTACCTTGCATCTGTAGTGGTTACGGCATGTTGCTACTGTGTAATAAACCTGTGCTTCACTTAGTGATGTGCGTTGTCTGTGGTCACACATTTGACTGCCATTTGCTTACTGCACCTGTGGGCTACTTGACTACAACTGGGAATGGGTGTGGTGTCTGTGCATTGCACCGTCTTCCCTGGCAACATCAGTGTAGGCAATGAGTCAGATGGCCTAGGTGTGTATGTGTTGTGTAGCCCTGGTGGTGTGTCTCCCTCATATGTGTCACGTTGCCTGTACTCACATGCCTGTGTTGTCCTTGCTGTTGCAGTTCGCATACACAGTGTAATTTTGTTGTTCATCATCCCCATAACAGCACCCACGTTGGAATCACGACAGAGGCAAGTATGGTGTATTATTGTGTTTATTGTGATACATCTGTGATAATAGTGCATAGGATGGATTGTGCTGTACATGAATCTTGCAATCCCAAGTTCCTAGATGAATAGAAAGTCCAGGTAGACAGGATCCCCAGTATCGGGGCCACAGTTGTCTGACACATTGTTCCAACTTGTACTCCCCATGCAATGTGTGGGAGTAGTGTTGCCATCAACAGGGTGAACAGTCTGTGCACAAAGGCGAAAATCCAGAACAGGTTCAGGCTTCCTGGGAGTTGCGCTTGGCCATCAGCCTCTCACTTTCCCCTCCTCGGACGACCCCTCTTCTTGGGGGGGCCCTCAAGTGCAGGCTGCTGCGGTGCAGGGGACTCTCCGCCAGAGTCCTCCTCCCTCCCTGTGGCAGTTGCAGTTTGTTCGGTACCAGATGTTGTTGGCACACAGGGAGGTGTGGACTGGTTGCTGTTCATCTGGCGGAGGCATTGTAAAATGTCCCTGTGCACCGCCGTCATCTCATGTAGTACATCCCACTTGGACTCCACGCGGGTCATGTGGGAGTCCACACGTGACATGTGTGACTCCACGTGGGACATGTGGGAGTCCAAGCGGGCATGATGGGCAGCCTGCTGCTGTTTGATGTCTCTGAGGAGCCCCACTACCTGGCTGAGCTCTCCGGTGCTGGACTGGTACGCATCAGCTATGCGTACCAGTTGTGGGTCTTCATGCACACCAGCAACGTCTGCAAGCAGCGACCTCTGTCTCCCACCCCTCCCACCACCCCTGCTGACATGTGCAGTGTGTGCAGTTGCACGCACAGATAACCCTGGTCCACCTTGGGGGTTGGTGGTGGTGGTGGTGTCCATGGCCCCAGGTTGGTCCAGGGTCACTGCGCTGGTGTTGTTCCTTATTCTGTCCATGTCGGCAGGGATGGTATTCGTGGTGACAGTCGTTGGAGGGGTGGGTGCAGGGGGTGCAGCTGGTGGACCTGCTGGTGCTGCAGCTGGTGGTCCTGCTGGTGCAGCATGTTGACTTGCACCGGATGTGCCAGGTTGTTCTTCATCGTCCGAGGAGGACAGAGGCTGTACGACGCCAGTGAGCTCGGCATCCTCTTGAGCCTGGGACTGGGACTCCTCAGCGTCTGCTGCTGTGTCCCTATCATCACCTGTTTTTGGGAGACACAAACAATGTATGTCATGTTTCTGCAGGCATCAGTGGTTGACACACCTGACAGTTGTGACTGTGCCTCGGGGTGCGGGCCTGTACATTGTATTGTCCTAAGTCGTCACAGTCAGGGGTTGATATTGGTGTGGCACATTGTCCTGCATTATTTGGGAATTTCTATGTATTCTCTGGGGTGTGAACATGGTCTGCATTGATTGTGTTTGGTTGACAGCCAGACCTCCTTCCCACCCACCCACCCACCCAGTCAGTTATCCCACCATGGAACGTGCTTGCATTGCAGGGAGTGTAAGTTGTCTCTCAGGATGTCAGTCAGTGGTGTCCTGCTGTTGGTTGGTGTGCAGTTCCCAGCATGCCCTTGTGCTCCCCACAGCAGTAGCCAGTGTCAGCCATCTTGTGAGTCCTTCTCCACTCCCTGTGATGTGAGCATGGTTCAGGGTGGTGTTGATGGGACAGTTGTGAGGCTGAGCAATGTCTGTGACTACGACTCCCATCATGCTATTGCCTCCACCCCCTTCCCAGCATGCCCATGCTTCCTTCCTTTTGACTCTGCTTCCCTGTGGGGTGGGCTGGCTGTGCTGACAGGATGGCTGGGAGTGTTGTCCTGGCAGTTGTTTGGCTAAGAGTCCCAAGAGTGTCCCTGTGCTTCACACAACATAACCCAGGGTGGTGGTGCTTTGTGGGATCTTGTGTTAGGATGGAGGGCATTGCATTCTACCAGGTGGGTACTGTGGAGTTTGTGTTGGGGGGTGTGAGGGGAGGTGCTGGTGACTATGGTCAGTGCTGCAAGTCCCCCTTCCCACCCAGCCAGCCAGATATCCCACCATGGAACGTGCTTGCATTGCAGGGAGTGTAAGTTGTCTCTCAGGATGTCAGTCAGTGGTGTCCTGCTGTTTGTTGGTGCACAGTTGGCAGCAGGGCCTTGTGCTCCCCACAGCAGTAGCCAGTGTCAGCCATCTTGTGAGTCCTTCTCCACTCCCTGTGATGTGAGCATGGTTCAGGGTGGTGTTGATGGGCCAGTTGTGAGGCTGAGCAATGTCTGTGACTACGACTCCCATCATGCTATTGCCTCCACCCCCCTTCCCAGCATGCCCATGCTTCCTTCCTTTTGACTCTGCTTCCCTGTGGGGTGGGCTGGCTGTGCTGACAGGATGGCTGGGAGTGTTGTCCTGGCAGTTGTTTGGCTAAGAGTCCCAAGAGTGTCCCTGTGCTTCACACAACATAACCCAGGGTGGTGGTGCTTTGTGGGATCTTGTGTTAGGATGGAGGGCATTGCATTCTACCAGGTGGGTACTGTGGAGTTTGTGTTGGGGGGGTGTGAGGGGAGGTGCTGGTGACTATGGTCAGTGCTGCAAGTCCCCCTTCCCACCCAGCCAGCCAGATATCCCACCATGGACTGTGCTTGCATTGCAGGGAGTGTAAGTTGTCTCTCAGGATGTCAGTCAGTGGTGTCCTGCTGTTTGTTGGTGCACAGTTGCCAGCAGGGCCTTGTGCTCCTCACAGCAGTAGCCAGTGTCAGCCATCTTGTGAGTCCTTCTCCACTCCCTGTGATGTGCGCATGGTTCATGGTGGTGTTGATGGGACAGTTGTGGGGGGGCAATATGTGTGACTGCGACTCCCATGATGCTATTGGCTACACTGACTTGGCCAGCATACACAGAATTCCTTCCTTTGAGTGGTCTTCACTGTGTGTTGGTGTTGTTGTGGTGGCTACATGTGTGGATGTGTGTGTTAGTTCTATTTGTGCCACTGCCTAGCTGTAGTTGTGGTTGTGTTTGTACATGTGTTGGCACAGTTGGATGTGACTTTTTTGATGGCATGTGTTGTGTTTATCTGACTGACATACACATTTTGGGATGATTCTGTTCTAGTTGCTGTGTAATTGCTATGAGTGCATGGTTTGACTCTCCCTTGACAGTGATGTGTGTGTGTTTTGTGGCAGTATATTGTGTACATTTGTTGTGTACTCACCAGGCTCTGGGATGTCCTCTAGTCCATATATGCTCACTGGCGGTAGGATGGCCCGCACCTTCTCCTCCCAGGGCCTGAGGTATATTGGCTTGGCAGGAGGGCCACTGCCGGTGTGTTGGCTGTTGATGTAGTCTTGCTTCAGCAGTTTCCGTACCCTCCTGCGCACGTCATACCACCTGTTCTGGATGTCGGTCTTTGTGCGCCGACTTGGTGATTGGGCGTTCACCCTGTTGATGATCCTCTCCCACATCTTGGTTTTCTGTGACATGGGGGTCTGTTGGACCAATGTGCCAAACAGCTGTGGCTCTACCCTGAGGATCTCGTCTACCAGGACTTCCAATTCACAATCTAGGAACTTGTGATTCTTCTTGGGGGGCATGGTGATGGGTGGTGATGGTGGGTGATGTGTGTGTTGGTGTGCAGGTGAGGGTGTGTGGGTGTGTGTTGTGCTGGGTGTATGTGAGGTGGGTATTTGTTGGTGTGCTGCTGGTGTGTGGCTTGTGTGAGGGATGAGCTGTGGGTGTGTGGTTGCTTTCTCTTGGGTGCTGGCAGTGGAATGGCATTTGCAAAGGCTCACGGTAGTGATTTGTGTCCTTTATATAGGTGGAGTTGTGGGTGTGTCTTTGTTCTCTGTCCCCACCCCCCCAGTATTTATTGGCTTGGTAATTGCTTGTTTGGCCTTTTTTGGTTGATTTTTCCTTTGTGCTGTTTGTGTATGTTGGAAACGTTCTTGTGACCGAGTCGGACCCTGCATTGGTCTCGTACGGTGTTTTCCGTTTCGTTCACGCTGTGTTTGTGCAGTTTTGTATGCTGCGTACGCGTCGGTCGCGGTGTATTGTGTTGCTTCGGCTCGGTTTTGTATGCGTGTCGGTCGTACGGCTTGTCCTCCGTCCGACTCGGTCGGGTTTTTCGCGCCTTGCATCGTACTTTGCGGGTTGGAGTTGGCGGGTACGATTCGGTCGGATTTGTTCCGGGTGCGTGTCGGTCGGTTGGATTCGCGTGTTTTTCCGGCCGGATTGCTATTTTCCGAGCGGCTCGGTCGGTCGGCTTGGTTTCCTGACGTGTCGGTCGGATTTATCGCGGCTTGCATCGTACTTGGCGTGTCGGGCGCCACTGGTACGTGTCGGTCGGTAATTTTTCCGGCTCCGAGTCGGTCGGTGCTTTTTCCGGCCCGAATCGGAATCGACCTCATAATATGGTGGCGGTGTCTGCAAGACACCGCCATCCATATTATGATGGGCGGCGGTGCAGGGCTTTCCATGGCGGAGATTCCGCCATGGAAAGCCAGGCGGATTACACTTTCGGGGGCCCGTTGTGGGCCCGCAAGATGTTGGGGGGTGCACATGGGGGGGCATTGGCATGGACAAAGTGGCAGGCACTGCACGGTGCCTGTCACCTTGTGCATGTGAATGCCCAACGTGCATTCCCAGCATTGTGGCGGGCGGTGCTGTGAGCACCGCCCGCCACAATGCTGGGAATAGGGGATGCCACCGCCACCGTGGCGGTGGCATCCTAATACCGACGGCAGGACCGCCGCTCCTATGGCGGACGGTCCCATTCACCATTACAGTGGCGGCGGACTTTGTCCTCCCGCCATCGTAGTGTCCCCCTAAATGTTTATGTTTAAATATGTACTAAATATGCAATGTAAGCAAAACAAAATGTATTATTTCTCCTTATGACAATATATATTAAAAAATGTTTAATAAAACAAAATACATATTATTTATTTGATTGACTCTTTGAATGAAAATAAAAACTTTAATAAAATATAAATATTGTGTTGTATTTAATTCCTATATTAATTGTTGTTTTCTGTATTTACAATAAAATAATTATCTTGAATTATATATCACACATATTTTTTTTTTAATGCACATACATAGGGGCCGATTCCGATCTTGGCCGGTAGGGCACCGAATCGGATTCGGCTTCACCGGATCCGATTTGGAGGCCTCTTTTCCGACCGATTCGGGCATGCGTCCGGGCGAGCGAGTACGATGCGAGCGTACGCGAAATCGCCGACCGACTCGTTCGCGGGTCCAAACCGCTCCGACCGACTCGCATGGACACGATTCGCACCGCGCAATGGAGACGTTCCCCGACCGAGCAAGTACGATGCGCGCCTCGAGCAGTCCGAACGACTCGCGCCGTCCGGCTCCAAAGAGCAGTCGGAGCCGGACTTCGGGGGTCCGTGTCGGACCCCCCTGCACGCGTAGCTACGTGAGTCGCACACAGGGGGACCCATGGGTCCCCCCTACACGTGCATGTACGGCGCGACCCGCATCGACGCGTACCCACTGTAGGGGCGCCCTTGTTCGCGTCGTACCCATTGAGTCAATGGGAGCCCGTGTACGCGTTGTACGACCGGCTCCCATTGACTTCAATGGGAGTCCGACCGAATCGAGTCCGATAGCATGCGTACGCATCGTACTCGTTCGGTCGGGCTGCTAGGGTCCAATTCGGTCGGAAATCTCTCCGGGTCCGGCTCGGTCGGAGAGATTTCCTGCCCGAATCGGAATCGGCCCCTCAGTATACTATTACCACTTAAACATAGATTTGTATCATTAACCTTACTACAAAATACAGAACTAATATTTTACTATTCCCACTCTACACTATATCAACTCAGGAAAACTGCAGGACACTAAACATATATAATTTGCTATTCCCACTCCAAACTGTATTAACACAGGAAAGGCGCTGGACACGAAACATAGATAATATAATATTCCCACTCCAAACTAGAAAAAGTCAGGGAAGGTGCTGGCCACTAAACATATATAATTTACTATTGCCACTCCAAACTGTATTAACTCAGGGAAGGTGCTGGACACTAAACATATATAATTTACTATTCCCACTCCAAACTGTATTAACTCAGGGAAGGCGCTGGACACTAAACATATATAATTTACTATTCTCACTCCAAAGTACAAAAAGTCAGGGAAGGTGCTGGACACTAAACATATATAATTTACTATTCCCACTCCAAACTGTGTCAACTCAGGGTGGGTGCTGGACACTAAACATATATAATTTACTATTCCCAATCCTTTTTTATTTTTTTTATTTTTTTTATTAGCGCATGTTTACCATCAGACAAAGAGACATATTACAAACATACATTCAATATAACATAGATGCAATTAAAATGAATTTAACTCACAAATTACCGCACATGCGCAGTTTTTAAGCTACTTTTACCCCTTCTCCCACCCCACCCACCCCTCTCCAGGGTTGACCCTGAATGAACATATAATATCAGAGCTATCTCGAACCATTAAAATACATTATCTTTCAAGCCATTTAGTCAGTGGATCCCAAATCTTTAAACCTTTCCTCCTAGCCTGCATCCCTCTGTTCCCATAAATTGCTTTTTCAAAATTGTAATTTGATACTACTCTTGTTAACCATTGATGATATCCTGGTGGGGTTGGATCTAACCATGCTGTAGTTAGACAAAGCCTAAGTATTGCCATAGAAATAAAGACCAATTGCTCCCCAGGTTTCCCACAAGTCTCCTTATCCACCCCGAGACAGATCAAGGGAGTTGAAAGAACAAGGTCCCTCCCAAGCAGTTCTTTTATAAAATTTGCAATCTCTAACTTCAAGCTGCTTAGTTTACTACATGTAGCCAACATATGACTAAGATCCGCCTGATACAGAGAACACCGAGGACAGAGGGTCCCCTTCCCTGTCCCCCATTTTGCGATCCTTTTTGGAGTATTATACAATGAAAAGCAAGTTTTATAGTATTGGGCTTGCAGACGTGCTGGAATTAGCAAACTTTGTGCTAGTTCAATTGAGTGGAAAAATAAATCCTCCGAGATGTTAATTTCCTCTTCCCACTTCCTAGCACGTAAACTCAGATCATCCAGCATTAATATATTGAAAGAGTTATATAAAAGCCCAATAGTTAAATGTTTACTTCCCAAGTTATTTATTAAAGTTTTGTTTATAAATCCTGCTGGGCCACCCCCTTTTTTCCTCAAAAAGTCGCGTACTTGTAGAAATTTATAAAAATCTCTCCAATTCAGATCATATCTTTCCTTAAGATTTTCAAAAGAAATTATCTTGTGTTGAAAATAGAAGTCCCCAAGCTTCGAGAGGCCTTTGTCTTGCCATTTTTTAATTACTACGTCATTAAAAATTCCTGGCAGATTAGGGTTACTATACGTTGGAGTGTAATAGTTCAGTCGGCCCAGTCCCAATATTTTCCGGACCGACTTCATAGTTTTAAACCCAGCGATGAGTGTTTTAAAACGAACTTTTTTGTAATGTGAATCGTTCAAGAACTTCCATATCCAGCCCCATGCTACTTTGCCCATTATAAGTTCTATTGGAGTGGAATAGTTCCCAAACTATTATCCCTATGCTTAGGCTCATTAAAGAAAAGAGTTAAATTGTTCAAAATAGTTGTTGCCCAATAGTAAAGTTTTATATTTGGGAGTGCCAACCCTCCCTTTTCCCTTGACAAGGAGAGAAACCTATAAGCTCTTCTAGGCCTTCCGTACCCCCATATAAATCGAGAAAATAAATCTTCAATCTTTTTCAGACAGGTGGTATTAAACTCTAGTGGTATAGCTCGTATAAAATATAGAAATTTTGGAAAATAGAGCATTTTAATTACATTACATCTGCCAATTATTGAGAGATGTAGATTATGAAGACGGTATAATTCAGGTTTAATTTTATTAATCAGGGGGTCTATATTGCAGTCCACTATCCGATCAACATAAGCCAAAATGACCACCCCCAAATATGTAGCCTTTTCTACCTGACGTACATCATTGCCCATGCTAACGTTTTTACATATAATCTGAGTTTTGGATCTATTAAGGGAGTAACCTGATAGGCATCCAAATCTCTCCGCCTCTTTTTCCACCTCAACCATCGATATACTAGGATTAGTTGTAACTAACGCTATGTCGTCTGCATAGGCCAGGACTTTCATTTCCCAGCCATGATAAACAACGGGGCTAATTTTTGGATTGATTTCAAGCAGTCGCAGAAAAGGGTCTATATATAGGGCAAACAACAGTGGTGAGCTCGGGCACCCCTGCCGAGTACCTCTTGTAATTTTAAACGTATCCGTTAATATGCCATTTATAAGTATTTTTGCAGTTGGCTGAACATACAGCATTTTAAAAGCCCGCATAAGTCCCTGCCCAATCCCGGCCCTTGACAGGGTCTCCCATAGAAAAGACCAAGAAACCCTGTCAAAGGCCTTTTCTGCATCCAACAAGATGAGTGCCATTGGATCTACAGAAATATGAGCCGCGTCGAACAATGCTATAGTTCTCCTGATATGGTCTTTAGTACCACGGCCAGGAATAAAACCATGTTGCCATGGTGATATTATCTTATGCATAATCCCAGCCAGGCGAACTGCTAACATTTTCGAATAAACTTTACTATCCGCGTTAATTAATGTAATAGGTCGATAGGAGGCAGGATCAACAGGGGATTTATGTTTCTTCAAAAGAATAATAATTTTTGCTTGAGACCATGATTCTGGAGGTTTGCCCCCTTAAAAACATGGATGAATAGTTGGAACATGATCTTACTTAATTCAGTGGATTTGTTTTAATAAAATTCAACTGGAATATTATCCAACCCCGTAGCTTTACCATTAGGGAGGCAATTAATACATAATAAAATATCTATCCATTGTGGAGGCTCGTCACGTATCTCTTGGTCAGCATGTGCTAGCTGTACTGTTGGTATTTGATTAAGATATATCTTAATATCTTCTAACTGCACCATGTTAGTTTCCTGGTATAAGTATTTATAATATGTAAGAAATATTTTCCGAATACCTTCCGGCTCAACAATTGTTTTAAGGGTAGTGTCTCTAATTTCTGTGATAATATTCCTTGTGTTTTCTTGCCTCGCTCTAACCGCAAGGTGGTGCCCCACCTGCTCACTACACTCGTATGCTTCCTTCCCCCATGTTGATAATCTATCTGCCGCTTTTTTAGCAATATGTTCTAACACCGCTGATTTTGCTGATGTTATTTTGACAAGAGCCTCCGTAGGATCCTTCCCGTCTCTAATAACAATGATTAAATTCCTTTCTGCCTCTGCCAGCTGAGCTTTCAGGTTAATCATGAGCTGTTGCTTATCTCTATTTAGGATAAGAGAGAAGCTCAATGTTTCCCCCTAATGGCCGCTTTTAGTGCATCCCATACTGTTTCAATCCCTGTACTACCTAGATTTTCTTTAATAAATTGTGGAATCCAATTCTTCATATGGTTACAGTAATTATCATTTAAAAGAAGGGATCGTTCAAAGGTCCAGTTAGACAATTCTCTAATACTACCACTGATTCCTTTTATTTCCAGCACCAGAGGATTATGGTCCGAAACAATACGTGGTGTCTTTTCAATTGTACACAATTGAAGAATCGAGTAAGATGCAAACATAAAATCTAATCTTACCAACTTATTATGTGGGAAAGAATAATACGTATGACCAGCATCAGTGGGGTGTCGTGCCTGCCAAATATCGCTCAACGCTTGTTCGGAACATAACGTCCTCAATGCCTTAAAAACCTTTGGCTTCCGCCCATAATAAATCCACTCTTTGTCCCAGACTATATTTTTGTTGGCAGGCAGATTTATATTAAAATCGCCTCAAATGATTAGAGGGAGCGGGCACCCAGCCAACTCATTATTCATAAAATCAAAAATTGTTGGATCATCTATGGTACTACCATATATGGAACATATCGTATAGAAGCCCCCATTTTCATTCTGACAATTAACTATAACCCACCTCCCGTGCTTATCAGCTAGCATTCTTTTAAATTGAATTGAACGTTTCGCCGATAGTATTGCAACCCCCCGAACCCTAGCATCTTGTGTTGTAGCCCCTACTACTGTATATCCCAGTGAGCCTAAAAGTTTAATCTGGTTTCTTTCTATGTGTGTTTCCTGTAGACAGTAAATATCGGCTTTGAGTAGCCGAAGGGCCGCTGCGGTATTTCGTCGTTTCTTGGGATCATTGAGGCCACAGACATTAATTGTAGCTATACGCAGTTTACTCATGATCGTTTCTCATCCTTGCCATATATATATATATATATATATATATATACTAAATAATATTAAACAAAACCCTAAAATTCGAGTCCGCTCTTTTTTTGCCTGTCCATTTCCCCACCCTGGCCCAACCCATTCCCCAACCCCAACCCTCCCCCACCCCCCACCTCCCATACAGGCAATCTGGTTCACAAGGAACCAGGTTGTGGTCATCTGAGTAAACAAAAAAAAACGGTGCGTCTCCCCAAACCATCCCCTTCCCTGAACCACCCAACCTATTACTACTGTGATTGGAACTATATTAACTAATTTTGTCGATATACATCATTTTTACGACATTAAATGTCTAAACATTAAACCTAAGATTTATCTTTCCTTGTTTCTGTGACTTCCTTCAAATAAACTTGAGCTTGCACCTCAGAAGTAAAGCTACGTGTAGCCCCATTGAGAATAACTTTTAGGCGCGCTGGGTTCTGCAGGAACACTGTTGCTCCTATTTGCTGAAAGGGTGTAATTAGCTGCTGCATCCTCCATCGACGTTCCACGGTGGCGTGGGCAAAGTCAGGCCTAGTAAAAAAGGAAACCCCGTTGAATTCTCTCTTACTAGTAGGTCTAGCTAAGTCAAACAGTGTCTGGCACAATAAAAAAATTCCCAAGTATACTAGAAATACACGGGGATATTGAGCTGGTGACCGCTTGGAAAGAACTAGCGGGAAGCGATGTACCCTTTGAATCTCCTTATCCCAATCCCAAGATTGTAGCTCAGGGAAGCTCCTTTGAAAAGTGAGATTATATATGCCCTCGGGTCGCTCCCCTCCACTCCCTCTGGTATGCCAAGAATGCGGAGGTTGTTCCTTCGTAGTCTATTTTCCTGCTTCTCAACCTTCGCCATTAGATCCTTAACTATGCCATCCTGTGTGTCCCCTTGTAATTTCAGTAGGGCCACATCTTTCTCCAGATTCTCAGTACGTACTTCCACCGATGACATTCTGTCAACTATTTCAGTGCATGTGCGACCCACTTTCCGAATTGCACCCTGCAGTTTTTGTGTGGCTTGTCGATTTTTACGATTGTCCAATTTCACCTCTTCTTGGAAGCCTTTGATTGACTGCAGAACTTCAGCAAGGGTGGGTTCTCCTTCTTCCCTCCTTAATGTTTTAAGGTTTTCACTGCCCAAAAATCCGCAAGCCGAAAGGTTGCCACCTGAACGGATTGTACAATCAGATGGAGTTGCAAACTGGGATGAGGAGTAATCCCATCTGAGTTCAGTGCTACTTCCTCGCTCCGTGGTCTCTCCTCTTCTATGACCGCTTTGCTTTTTCTTCTTTCTCTGCCTCAATCCTGTTTTCCTTTTTTGCGCAGTGCTCTGCCCTGAGATCTCTGACTCGGTGTTAGTTCCCCAATCATGTTTCTTTCCCTTATCTTCACTTTCACTCTCAGAGGCAAGATGGCGTCTGAGTAGCGGCGGCTCATTGCGGCTCTCCCGATCCGTCCCCTAACCAAGACAAGAACCGCTGGTATGGGACAGGGATTGCAGCAAGACTTTAGCCAAAAAAAGAAGCAGACGGATTATCGCATCGTATGGAGCGATTGCGCTACATTTCACTGTCAGTAATATTGTTTACGAGCAACTCACCTAAGAAACGGAGTGATTGGCGTGACACGTCCAGGTTGTCAGCAGCTTCCCAAACAACCTCTCGAAAAGTGAAATCGACGTTTCAAGCTCCTGTGCCTCACTCTGCCCTACGGCGGTACTCAACGCCGCCTTGTGTTGAGGCGGCGCTATCGGCAATCCATGAGGCTCTGACAGCTCCGAAACGGCTGGAGAAGATTAATGGCGGTAGTGGCTGGTTACGGCAGTTTCAGCAGAGAATACAGAGGATACATTGTTTCACGACCCTACGAGGAAAGAAGGTGAAACAAGTAAGGATGGCGGGCGCGCGGGGAGAAATATTAAATTTAAAAATAATCATGCATCAGTTACCTCGCCCAGCAATATAACGCAAGCACCATGCCAAGATACCCCGCTTCATCGCCCAGAGACACGGGGGCTGAAAAATAAAGAGCAGGAGCTCAAAAATAACTCTGAAAACAGGGGAGAGCGAGGGGCTAAGCAATTAAAGCAAAGTAAAAAGCAGCAGGAAAAAACTGTCAGTAATATTACCCAACCCACGAAAGCTCAACGGCTCATCTCTAATATGTTTGGCCCAATAGAGGGAGAGAAAGGGCAAAAAGATCAGCTTACTCTAGCTCCTTCAGGGGCACCTTCTGAAAGCGCTAATGCCCTTGAGGATCCATGTCTGGATAATCCAGTAATAGCAATCATAAAATCTCCCACATTAATGGCTAATGCAGAAATAACCGAGGAAACAGGGGCAAACACTGACGGTATTCAGATAGAAAGGGCCCAGGTTGAGCTTTTATCACCTTCACTATCCCTTGATCTAAGGGCATCTGCGACGGATACAGTTATCAAGGCAATGGCAGTGGAGGCGAACACCATAGATACGACCATCATGTGCCCTGTGAGTACGCTAACACCAATAACGGTAAATCCAGTACTCATACAGCTAGACAATTCTGTCACTACAGGGACCCCTGACAGAATAGATGCCATTGGGAAAACCTATTCAGCCACAGATGAATCAGAACTGTATGAAACTGGCATTTCAACTATTCCCAATCCAAACTGTATCAACTCAGGATGGGTGCTGGACATTAAACATATATAATTTACTATTCCCACTGTGAACTACATTAAGTCAGGGAAGGCGCTGGACACTAAACATATATAATTTACTATTCCCACTCCAAACTGTATTGACTGAGGGGAGGGTGCTGGACACTAAACATATATAATTTACTATTCCCACTCCAAACTACATTAACTCAGGGAAGGTGCTGGACACTAAACATATATAATTTAATATTCCCACTCCAAACTTGAAAAAGTCATGGAAGGTGCTGGACACTAAACATATATAATTTACTATTCCCACCCCAAACAATATTAACTCAGGGAAGGTGCTGGATACTAAACTTGTTTAATTTACTATTCCCACTCCAAACTAGAAAAAGTCAGGGAAGGTGCTGGACACTAAACATATATAATTTACTATTCCCACTCCAAACTGTATTAACTCAGGGACGGTGCTGGACACTAAACATATATAATTTACTATTCCCACTCCAAACTACATTAACTCAGAGAAGGTGCTAGACAATAAACATATATAATTTGCTATTCCCACTCCAAATTACATTAAGTCATGGAAGGTGCTGGACAATAAACAAATATAATTTACTATTCCCACTCCAAATGACATTAACTCAGGGAAGATGCTGGACACTAAACATATATAGTTTTCTATTCCCACCCCAAACTATATTAACTCAAGAAAAGTATACAAAAATAGATTTTTTAAATATAATTTTGCCAAAATATTTACATAAAAACATATAAAATAATACACATTATACATATATTTACATACTCCCATTTATAAAAACGTATCCAAAAATATGTGATTTTTGTGATTAATTTTATATCATAATCAAAAATATATATATTTTTTAATTTATTTTCTAAATTTCAACATTTTCTTTTTTTTAAAATTTAAACATAACTCCAAAAATTATTTACAAATTTCACAAAATATCACAACAATTTCTTTTTTTTCCAAAATTTTACAAATGTTTCTAATATATTAAAAATTAATTTTAAAATGTTAAAATTATTTTGAAAATACCCCCATCATCACTTATTACACCAACATCACACTCCTAAAATCCAAAAGTTATATTTTTTATTCAATATATATTTTTTTTATTTCAAATTTTATTATATTAAAACATTCCTCACCCTTATCCCCTATAACCATAACATCTCGCTCCTAAAACACAATTTTAAATTTCATTTATATTAACAAAACAATTTTAAATTAAAAAAAATTTTTTTAAACACTCCCCACCCTTATCCCCTATAAACCCAACATCCCGCTCCTAAAACACAATTTTACATTTCATTTATATTGATAAAAAATGTAAAATGTAAAGAAAAAAACTTTTAAAATACTCCCCACCCTTATCCCCTATAAACCCAACATCCCGCTCCTAAAACACAATTTTAAATTTCATTTATATTAATAAATAAAAATTAAAATAAATTTTCTTTTTAAAAACACTGCCCACCCTTATCCCCTATAAACCCAACATCCCGCTCCTAAAACATTTTTTATATAAAACATATACTATTAATTAAAAATTATGAATACATTTTAAATTATATACTATATTAAAAAATTCACATTTATAAAATCGATATTTATTAATAACGATATTTTTAAAATTAACAACGATATTTTATACAAGACAACAAATCGATGTTCTTGACATCGATATAAATACAACGATATTTTTGACTTCCGACATTTTAAACTCAATATTATTGCACGATATTTAAAACTCAATATTATGTCTACTTACCATTTCCTACAATATATGGTGTGAATAGTATAGATTCTTTGACAATGACACCACCCCATAGACACCAACCTAGTACTAATGATGAGACACAATTAGTAGGAGACATTTTTGAAGCAATCATAACTCCAGAAGACGTAGTTTTAAATGATGTGAAAACTAGAAGGTTATCTACAGTAGTGGATAAACTGGCTGGTAGTACATCTGGTGCTTTAGATCACTAGTTTTGCAAGATTTATAAGCTTTAGATATTTTTTATCAGAGAAAGGCGGAGTCTGCAAGATGTTGAAAGCTCAACATTGCTGCTCATACATTCCTGACAAAAGTAGAAAGAAGAATTTGCAAAGAACATTTCTGACCTGAAACCTGAATTAGAACCTTTAGAAACTACATCCGAAACCTGGATGAACGCCTCCTCAGCGCCCGACATCGCCATAGCCATCCCGGATGGATACAAGATCACCCGGAAGGACCGCGTCAACCAGACGGGAGGAGGCATCGCCATCGTACACAAGAACACCATCCGCATCTCGACTAACTCCGACGAGACCTTCACCGCCGCCCGAACACCTACACTTCCAGATACACACTGACCCCAAGACCACCCTCCGAGGCACCCTCATCTACAGACCCCCGGGACCACGCACACTATTCAGCGAAGACATCGCAGACTTCATCAGCCCGCACGCCATGCCCTCCGCCGACTACATCCTCCTAGGGGACCTCAACTTCCACCTGGAGAACAACAACGACAGAAACACCACCGCCCTGCTGGACAACCTCGCCAACCTCGGACTCAAGCAACTGGTGAACATGCCCACCCACTACGCCGGCCACACGCTTGACCCCGTCTTCTCGTCCAGCAAGCACATCTCCTTCAGCCACGCCACCGGACTCCACTGGACCGACCACAGCTGCGTCCACTTCAGCTTCAGAAAGACTGCGACCCACCACCACCCGCAACAGGCTCCCCGCCGGAGCTGGAGCAAGATCACCGCCGAGCAGCTCACCGCCTCCCTCAGCCAGAACACACCCACCAACACAACGGACCCAAACGAAGCAGCCAGCAACCTCGCCAAGTGGCTGACCGCCTGCGCCGACAACCTCGCACCACTAAAAACCCTCCCAGCAGACCCGGAAGCAAGAAAACCCCTTGGTTCACCAACGAACTCAAGGAATCCAAGAAGAACTGCCGCACTCTCGAGAAAACCTGGCGACTCGACCAGACCACAGACAACAGGACCGCCCTCAAGCACGCCACCCGCAAACACCACCAGCTGATCCGTGCCACCAAGAAGTCGGCACTCAAAGAACGACTGGACAACAACGCCCATGACAGCAAGGAACTTTTCAGCATCGTCAAAGAGTTCTCCAACCCCAGCGCCGGAAACAACGACATCACCCCCTCGCAAGACCTCTGCAACTCACTCTCCGCGTTCTTCCACCGCAAGATCACCGACATACACAACAGCTTCGACGCACAAACAACGCACCCTACCGCCGAACCAACGCCCGCCACCACCACCCTCTGCAACTGGACCCCGATCAGCACCGAAGACACCACCCGCACGATGAACTCCATCCACTCCGGATCACCAACCGACCCCTGCCCACACCACGTCTTCAACAAAGCCGACGCCACCATCGCACCCCATCTCCGGGACATCATCAACTCCTCCTTCCACACCGCCACCTTCCCGGAGAGCTGGAAGCACGCCGAGCTTACCGCCCTCCTGAAGAAACCAACGGCGGACCCCACCGACCTCAAGAACTACCGCCCCATCTCGCTCCTTCCGTTTCCGGCCAAAGTCATCGAGAAGACCGTCAACAGACAGCTTGCCGCCTTCCTCGAGACGAATGGATCCTCGACCCCTCGCAGTCCGGGTTTCGGGCCAACCACAGCACCGAGACCGCCCTTATCGCAGCCACCGACGACATCAGAACCCTAACCGACAACGGGGAAACAGCTGCCCTCATCCTCTTGGACCTCTCCGCGGCGTTCGACACCGTCTGCCACCGCACCCTAGTGAAGCGCCTCAGCAACATCGGAATCCGAGAGAAAGCACTGGAATGGATCATCTCGTTCCTCGCCGGAAGAACCCAGAGAGTCCGCCTCTCCCCGTTCAGATCCGAAGCCACCGAAGTCATCTGCGGCGTTCCACAAGGATCCTCACTCAGCCCGACCCTCTTCAACGTCTACATGAGCCCCCTCGCAGCCATTGCACGCCGACACAACCTCAACATCATCTCCTACGCCGACGACACCCAGCTGATCCTCTCCCTCACCAACGACCCCACCACCGCCAGAGCCAACCTACACGACGGGATGAGAGACGTCGCCGACTGGATGAGGAACAGCCGCCTTAAACTGAACTCAGACAAGACGGAAGTCCTCATCCTGGGCTCATCACCCTCCGCCTGGGACGACTCCTGGTGGCCCCCGGCCCTGGGCACCGCACCCAAGCCAACGGACCACGCACGCAACCTGGGCTTCATCCTGGACTCCTCCCTGTCGATGACCAGACAAGTCAACGCCGTCTCATCTTCATGCTTCAACACCCTGCGCATGCTCCGCAAGATCTTCAGATGGATCCCCACTGAAACCAGGAAGACCGTCACCCAGGCACTCGTCACCAGCCGACTGGACTATGGGAACACCCTCTACGCCGGAACCACAGCCAAACTTCAAAAGAGACTCCAGCGCATCCAGAACGCCTCCGCACGACTCATCCTGGACATCCCCCGACACAGCCACATCACCGTACACCTGAAAGACCTGCACTGGCTCCCCGTCAGCAAGAGAATCACGTTCAGACTCCTCACCCACGCACACAAGGCCCTCCACGACCTGGGCCCAAAGTACCTCAACGACCGCATGACCTTCTACACGCCCACACGCCAGCTACGATCAACCAGCCACGCCCTCGCCACCGTACCACGCATCCGCAGAACCACCGCCGGAGGAAGATCCTTCTCCTACCTGGCGGCCAAGACCTGGAACTCCCTCCCCACTCACCTTCGGCGAACCCAGGACCATCTCTCCTTCAGGAAGCAGCTCAAGACCTGGCTGTTCGAGCAGTAACTTACCCCCTCCCCCAGCGCCTTGAGACCCTCCCGGGTGAGTAGCGCGCTCTATAAATGCCGTGATTGATTGATTGACTAGCATATTAATGACTTTAGGCTAAGAAGCTTCTGTTTTTGGCAATTGGTTTACAACAGTAGGAGGAGGACTTTTCTGAGTTATAATGAAGCGTGTAATGACACAGGGGAAGGGAAAAGTGCACTTTAGCAGATTCATGTGTGAAGAAGAATTGTGATGACTGTTTGAGCCAATTTTATTTGCAAACAAAAATGCTTTTATAATGTGCAAAGCCAAAATTTAAATAGCACGTATACTAAATGCTAAAATGTGTAGAAGGCACGCCAGAGGCAAGCCCGTCTGCGCCTGTCCGCGACCCAACCGCGGCCAGCGCCAGGAACTCTGGACCTCCCACTACCCATCGCTACGACACCACCACCCTCCTCGCACTCAACCGTGGCAGACTTAGAGAATGCCAACAGGCCTCGCCGAACACGACCCACGCCCAGTTCTCCTGCCTCCACTGCCGCCAGACCCTCACCGCCATCCCGGCCTCCAACACCGCCGACGCCAGCACTGGGGACACCCTAAAATGCATCCTCCTCAACGTACGCTCCGTACACAAACACGCCATGGAAATCTGGAACTTACTCGACTCTATCTCGCCCGACATCGCCTTCTTCACAGAGACCTGGACCAACGCATCCTCCGCCCCCGACATCAGCATCGCCATCCCAGACGGATACAAGATCCAGAGGAAAGACCGCCCCAACCACCCAGGAGGGGACCTCACCATCGCCCACAAGAGCACCCTCCGCCTCACCACCTCCAGCGAAACCTTCCCCTCCGCAGAACACCTGCACTTCCAGATCCAGACCACCCCCAAAGCCACACTCCGAGGAACCCTCATCTACAGACCCCCCGGCCCCCGAACACCCTTTGCCACCCCCATCACCGACTTCATCGCACCCCACGCCATCGCCTCAGCAAACTACATACTCATTGGAGACCTGAACTTCCACCTCGACAACCCCAGTGACCCCAACTCCACTATCCTTTGTGACAACCTCGCCAGCATCGGACTTAAACAACTCGTCAACACACGGACCCACAGAGCAGGACACACCCTCGGCCCCATCTTCGCGGCAGGAAACAGCGTCCAATTCAGCCACACAACGCAGCCGCCATGGACCGACCACCACTGCGTACACTTCGCCATCAACAAACCCAAGGCCCCCAAACCAGCCCCACGCCCACCTCGAAGGAACTGGAGCAAGGTTACCAACGAGCAACTTAACTCCACCCTCACCCGAGACAACCACACCTGGACACCCGACGCAAATGATGCAAACAACGCAGCCAGAGAACTCCACACCTGGATCTTCAACTGCGCAGACGAGCTCGCCCCACTACGCAACCCCGACAGACAACGCCCCAGGAAAGCCGCCTGGTTCACCACCGCTCTCCAAGAAGCCAGACGCACCTGCAGACACCTGGAGAAGAACTGGAGAAACACCAAGACAACCGAAAACAACACCACCTACAAGGACGCCTTGACGGACTACCATAACCAGATCAAAGCAACCAAGAGGAACTTCTTCCACAACAAAATACTGTCCAACTCCACCAACTCCAAGGAACTTTTCAGTGTCATTCAGGAATTCACCAACCCATGCAGTGAAGCCACAGACATCACACCATCCCAAGACCTCTGCGACAAGCTTGGAACCTATTTCCACCTCAAGATCAAAAACCTCTATGACAACTTCATCGACCATCCACCAGGTGCCACAGACGGCCCCCCGCCCCCCAGAAACACCAGCCAGCCCACCATCTCCAACTGGACACTGATCACGGCCAAAGACACCGCCTCGATCATGAAAAGCATCCACTCGGGGGCCCCCACCGACCCCTGCCCCCCTCACATCTACCACAGAGCTGCGGCTGCCATCGCACCCGAACTACAACGCACCATCAACACCACCTTCAAAACAGGCACCTCCCAGACGACTGGAAGCGCGCTGAAGTCAGACCCCTGCTCAAGAAGCCCACAGCTGACCCCACCGACCTCAAGAACTATCGGCCCATCTCGCTCCTCCCCTTCGCAGCCAAAGTTGCAGAGAAAACAGTCAACAGGAAACTGACACGATTCATTGAAGAGAACGCCGTCCTCGACCCGTCCCAATCCGGATTCCGAAGCAACCACAGCACAGAGACCGCCCTACTCGCCGCCACAGACGACATCCGCACCCTCCTGGACCAAGGCCACTCCACAGCCCTCATCCTACTCGACCTATCAGCGGCCTTCGACACCGTCTCCCACCGCACACTAGTCGCCAGACTACACGACGCAGGCATACAAGGAACAGCCCTGGACTGGATCCGATCATTCCTCACCGGAAGAAGCCAAAGGATCAGACTCCCACCCTTCCTCTCCGACCCCATGAAAATCACCTGCGGAGTCCCAGAGGGTTCATCACTGAGCCCCACCCTCTTCAACATCTACATGGCCCCCTCGCAGCCATCGTCCGACAACACGGCCTCAACATCATATCCTACGCAGATGACACCCAGCTCATCCTCTCCCTCACCAAAGACCCCACCACTGCCAAACTCAACTTCCAGAAAGGAATGCAAGACGTCGCAGTCTGGATGACCAACAGCTGCCTGAAGCTCAATGCCGAGAAGACAGAAGTCCTCGTCCTCGGTACCACCCCTTCTGCATGGGACAGCACCTGGTGGCCGACCGCACTTGGAAGCCCACCTACCTCCTCAGACCACACCAAGAACCTCGGCATCGTACTCGACTCATCACTCACCATGAACCGACAGGTCAACGACGTCACCTCCAGCTGCTTCAACACCCTCCGCATCCTCTGCAAGACCTTCAAGTGGATCCCCTGAGTCTAGGAAGACAGTCACCCACGCACTCATCACCAGCAGACTGGACTATGGAAACGTACTCTACGCCGGCATCAACAAGTCCCTACTCCGCAAACTCCAAACAATTCTGAACACCGCCGCCAGACTCGTCCTCGGCATCCCCCGACACGAACACATCAGCCAACACCTACGAAGTCTCCACTGGCTCCCCGTGGAGAAAAGAGTCACTTTCAAAATCCTCACTCACGCCTACAAATGCCTACACAACAACGGACCCAAATACCTCAACGACAGAATCAACTTCCACGTACCCAAAAGAAACCTCCGATCTTCCAACCTCGCACTGGCCGAAACCCCGCGCATCCACAAAGCCAGAGCAGGCGGAAGATCCTTCTCTCACATTGCAGCCAAGACCTGGAGCGAGCTACCGGCAGACATCAGACGCGCCCCTCCCTGAACACCTTCAGGAAGACCCTCAAGACCTGGCTCTTCGGCTAAACAGATCTGCGGACCCCCCTCAGCGCCTTGAGAACCTCACGGGTGAGTAGAGCGCTTACAATTCCCTGATTGATTGATTGATTGAAATGTTATAGGCCTAGAAATTGAATAAATAAGTGCTAATTTAAGTTAGCCTAACTGTCAATGCCATGTTAACTGAAAATAATGCATTAACATTCAAAGCCCGTTTTCTCATTTAGATTGTTGTTTGCACAAGATGTTTTCTTCTCTTTATTGCAGATGTTGTAGTTTTCCATAAGCCTTCTGTTATCTAGTGATAGGCATTTGTTTTATATTAGACAACTGATAGTCAGGTTCTCACCAGGAGGAGAGAATGCAACAGGAAGATTGAGTCATGAGAAGAACAGTATGGACCACAAAATGTGACCGATGTACCTTTTCAAGGTCTAATGTCTAAAGACTATTATACAAGTGTGAAAAGGTGGGGAGTTTGCCTGTTCCCAGGATTTTACTGAAACCTTATTAGTAGACACAGGAGATTAAAGAAAATAATGTTACGATATAGAATACTGTGTCTTTATACTAGTGTGTGTTCCTTGAGTAGCAGCTGGATTCTGGGTTCTTTCCCTGACTCTCTGAAAGGACTCATCTTTGAGCTTCTAATACTTTTCTACATGGGAGGTTGCTTAGCCTATTTTTATTGACTGTCTACTGATTTAGAGCTGAGAATACTTTCCAGCTTGATATGCAGAGGCTTTATGCTTCTGCACCGATTTCTCTCATCAGAACTCTTTATTGCGTATCTGAACTGACACCTTATTTTCACTTATTTCAAACTTATTCAGGTTAGGGAATTTCCTTTATGAAACACGCTTACCACACTATAACAATAATTCCTGTTATTTTGACTTATAATTTATTTTACCTTATGTTGAAATATCAATTATTGGATTATGTTAATTTCTAATGCTGATGCCTAAAAGACGAATTCTAATTGAATAAAATGATTAAAACTAAAAATAATCTAAGAACAAAACTCTTTAATGCACTCAAACATCTCTTTATTGACTGTACTAAAAGTCAATAATGATTTAACATGTCATCTGATTGATGTAGATGGTTGCTCCTTTTAATTTCTCCTTGTCAATGAACAAAGGTCCATACAACCAGTGGCTTTTTTTTTAATGATTACACCTGAAGATTGAGGAATAGAAAACCCTGCTCCCGTATTACAGTTATTTTCAACTGTGTAAAGGTTGCTTACTCAGCCTTTACAAAGTGACTTGCTTTGGGGCCAACAATGCTCTTTGAAAGGTCATTGCTGTATTTAATGTTGTTGAGGTCCTGAAAACTCTTCCAACACACCACAGACCCAGAAAAGACATGCAGCAGGCTTCGGCCCACAAAGGGGCCAGAAAGGACAGACAGTAGGCTCTGGTCCACACAGGTCACTGAAGGTGAAGACAGCAAGCTTTGGCCCACGCAAGGCAACGTTCCTTTTTTTTTTATTTGTAGAGGGCAGACATAAATAGATACATATGATTTCAAAAAGAGAGCAGGGATCGATACAACACTATACTGTTTTGTGCAAAAAACGCCAACATATCAAAGTGCAACATTTCCTATCCCACCCCACCAGAGCAAGGCAACCTATTCACATTTGACAACAATTAAAGTGCATTTTATGCAAAGTGCATTTTGTGCATATAAAGTGCAATGTGAAAAGTGCAAACTTATTCGAAATACTTTTTATTTAACTTTGCTCCAGCTGCTATACTACCCCGTCTGTACTTCAACTCTTTCAATAAAGGTAAACCAGCTTTCTGTGACTAGATTGGGCGGCTCCCATTATTGCCATATGGCATTAAGCCTCTTCATACCCCCAACCTCTTTGCGTACGCTTCTTCAAATTTCATAGTGCATGTCATCTTTGCCTTCCAGCCCTGAACTGATGGAATCAGACTGGTTCTCCAGTGCTGCAGATTAAAGGATTGTGCAATCATCAATGCAATAGAGAGAAAAACTGTCCTCTCCTATTAAGCCACTGGCTCTCCTTGGAGACCCCTAAACTTGCTTCTGGGATTATTCTAGAGTGTTAAATCTGACTAATTGCCTCGATTAAATCCATCCAAAAATCTTTTAATTTCGGGCAAGTAAAAAATGTGTGGAGCCAATCTCTTGCCCCTTGCTGATGACAGTGGAAACAGTTATCAGGGACCAACGGGTATATTTTACGAGGGGTTACTGGGGTATAATATGCCATCCAACGAGATAAGAATGACATTCTTTTAAAATTTGCCGCTTGTAAAGATTTGTACCCTATCTCTGAGATAGCATAACAATCCCATTCTGATAAATTACATTACGTTCTTTCGAGGACCCTGGACAGGAATCTAGCAATTTCTTTTTCGGGAATGGTTCCTAAGCAGTCTATACCAGTTTCATATTCCCTCAATTTGCTTTTACAGAGTGCATGGCTTATAGGGTGCAAACCTTGACTGTCCTCCAAAATATTCGCTGCCAAGAAGTGGACTATCTGTCCAAAACTCAAAAAGAACCAGTAACACTGTATCTTGTGTCTGAGAGAAGCTCCTTCCAAGAGATTTACCCCATAAAAGAAAATCTCCACATCAGATTCCAAAACTTAATCTCATCAGATAGCAAAAACCCCAAAAACTTGCTCTCCTGGAGCGGCAAAATTAAACTGTCAAAAACGGCCTGATAAAATTTACTAAGAGCGCACAACCGTCCTCTTAACCCCTGAAGAAGCTTATATCTAGTCTTTTTGGGTAGCTTCACTGTTTTAATAAAAGCTGGTAGGCTTATTTCAGATTCCTGCACCATTCTGGTTTAACAAAAAACATCAACCACCCTACTCCCACCCAAAACCCATGCCAACATGTCCATTAAGGCTGCTTGGTAATAGCTTTGCTTGTGACAGTGTTAATTCATTCTCTGTTTTCTCATGTTGTAAAACTCAATTACACTCTAGATGCTTTTTTCTTCCAGATAAAACTCCTTATCGATGAGTCTAGCTCCTGGAAAAACCTATTGTGGATTTTAATTGGTATATTGGAAAAAATAAATATTAATAATGGTAGAACCGGCATTTTAATCATGGTAACTAGCCCAATTAAGGTCAAGGGAAGCAGAGACCATCTCTCCAGAAGCCCTTTAATTTTGCTAAGCATTGCCTCATAATTCAAGCAATACAAATGAGTAAAATTATTCGTAACATATATTCCAAGATATTTTATAGGAGTTTGAAACCTTGCTTGGGGCTGTAGTAGGACTGGGAGATCTAAAGCAGCTATATTAAAAATTAGAACCTCTGTTTGCTTTGATTGATCTTATAAACCCTATTCCTGTACACTCCCCTATCCTCTGCATTGCCCCTTGCTTATTTTTTCCCCCAATCTTTATTTACCAGTTTCAAGTGAGTTACAATAGTTCCAGTGATATCAATAGCATCATATAGTAACAGTTTCTGAACAGCGGGAAATAGAAGTAATCGCCATGCAGGTAATACAACATATGCAAATTGGGTACAAAAGGAAGATTCTTATATGACCTTCCATCCGACCTGTCTGAATACAAGTCAGCCTTGAGTTGGATCATGCGAGACATACATTTATCTCCAGTTAACAGTTGTTGTTATATCAGCTGGCGTTAAGTTTGATATCCTGCTTAGCCCACACCCGCTGGGACCAACCCTTGTTCTTGCTGTGAGGCGGATTGCGAGCGTGGTGCCGTCGTGTAACTTTTAAAGGGACCCCAGATGTCTCTTGGGCGGGATGATCTGGGCAGTGTGTTGGCATACAAATCACTGTTTATGTTGCAGTACGCTAAGCTATTTAACCAGTACTTTAATGTCGGTGCAGTTTTATGTCCCCATTTAATTGCTATTTCTCTCTTAGCCAATAATAACCCGATGGCGATAAATTTCCGAACTCCCTTTGGAAATTTAACCACATAGCCCAGCAATGCAACTTCTGGGGTGGGTGCAATTTCCAACTCCACCATTTCCCCTAATGTTTGAAAAACCGCTACCCAAAAGGTTTTAATTTTACCACAATTCCAGGAGAGGTGTGCGAAGTCAGCGTGCTGGGCCCCACATTTCAAGCAACAGTGGGGTCTGTTCGGGTCAATCTTATGCGAAGTCTCGGGGGTAATGTAAATTCTCCGCAGAAATTTAAAGTGTATCAGTTTGTGGCGGCTGTTCAGGGAGATTTCTTTGGTCTGACTACAGCAAACCGCCCATTGGTCATCTAAAATAGGGTGTCCCAGATCGGCCTCCCAGGATGTCCGTATCTTAGTGTCGTCAACGGGAATTATGTCCACACATGTTCTGTACAGCCTGGAGGTTAGGTGTTCTCCCCCAGCACTCTCAATAACTGTGGTGAGTGGGGCGAACTGTTCGGGCTCCAATGGGAATCCAGGCATAATCGCCCTCAGTGCCGAACGCACGCGGTTAAGGATAAATGTATCCATAAACGAAGCCTCGCTAAACCTGTCCTCCTCTGAGACTGAAAAAACCTGCCCCCCAGTGTACACGTCCCCTATTTTATTTATGTCGTATTTGGATAGAGTTCGCTGTACTATCGTCTCTCCTGTGATTGGGATCCAGTGGTTATTGATGATCGGAAGACCAGGGGAGTATAACACAGGGGAACCCGTAACTCTAATCAGTTTCTGCCAGGCCCAGCTAGTGGTTGAGACAGTCTGTATGTCCTTCGGGTCGCGGGGGAAGCCCTGAGGTAGTACAGTGTTGAGCGTGCCAGGCAGGACAAGGTCCGCTTCTGGCCGCAGATACGGTATTCTGGCGTCCGGGTGGAACCAGGAGTGAGCATAGCTGCATTGTGCGACTAAATAGTATAACTGTAGATTAGGAACACCTAATCCCCCTCTGTCGTAAGGTAATGTCATCATCTCCCAGCGGACCCTAGGCCTCTTGCCCCCGAGGCCAATCTAATGAGGTGAGTTTGCAATGCCAAAAAAAAACGATTCGGGAGCGGAATGGGAATATTGTTAAACAGTGTTACAAGCCCTGGGCACACTGAGTGCACTGTACTAGGGACTGACAAGTAAACCAATCATCCAATCATGGAGTCACTAATACATATATCAATTAACGATAGGGAGCACTTGCACTTTGGCACTGATTAGCAGCGGCAAAGTGCCCATGAGCATCTAGTCCAGCAAAAACATATCGGCAACAGTGGAGGCATTACGAAAAAATGGAAGGGAGACCCACGCCAAGGATGCCAGGTCTAACAAACAGATACAGGAATTTGGGGAGAACTATCATCTTAATCAACGCCACCCGGCCTGCAATCGAGAGAGGGAGACACAGCCATTTTTCAAACTGCGATTCGAGCTTGTGCATAGCCTGACCGTAGTTCAATTGAATGATTTGGGTGGCATCTAAGTGAATATGAATTCCTAGATATTTAATCGAGTCATCACACCAATCAAGTGGGAACTCGCATTCCCATTGCTTGGTGCTTGTGGTTAGGGGGAATATCACTGACTTGTGCCAATTAATCCCGAGACCCGAAAATCGACCAAATCGAATAATCTCCCTAATCAGAGAGTCTAGGTTTGCCTGCGGGTCCCAAACAAAGAGTATAATGTCGTCCGCATTTAAAGAAACCAGGAGGGGTCCCGTGTTAAACTGGAGCCCTCTCTGCAGGTGGCGCTCCTGGAAATGCCTGACAAGAGGGTCCATCTCAAGAATAAATAGTAGTGGTGATAAGGGGCAGCCCTGCCTGGTGCCTCGTGACAGAGCGAATGAGCGGGACAGCATGCCATTTAAGCGTATCCCGGCAGTCGGGCCACTGTATAAAAGAGCTGTAACGTCAATGAACCCCTGGGCATACCCAACCTGCGCATTACTGATAGGAAAAAGGGCCACTCCAGGGAGTCAAATGCTTTCTCTGTGTCCAGAAGGACTGCTGCGGCTGGGACCTCCGGATTGATTCTGTGCAATACTGAGAATACGGTTCTTAAATTTAAGGAGGTGGATCTATGGGGCACGAACCCAGACTGGACCGGGGAGATTATTCTGTCCAGTAATAGAGAGAGCCTCAAAGCTATCATTTTTGCCAAGATTTTATAATCTAAATTTAACAGGGAGAGCGGTCTGTAAGACTCGCACAGCAAGGGATCTTTCCCGGGCTTAGGCAGTAGAACATCACTGCTTCTCTGAGGGAGGGAGGAAGCCCTTTCCGTTCTAGTGCTTCGTTATAAACCTCGAGCAGTCGGGGAGCCAAGAGGTCTTTGCCCCTTGCTTATTTAACACATCTGGTTGCAGATAAAGAATAATGTTGTCTGCAAAAAGATTAAGCATGGCCATCCCCTCTATTGGTGCCCTGGTATCACCTTTGCGTTATTGTTCCGCCAAAGGTTCGATAAAAAAAAGTGAATAAAATTGGGGAAAGGGGGCACCCTTGACGTGTGCTTCTATTAATTGAAACAGTGCCAGCCATTTTAGCATTTATCATAACTTTGGCCTGTGCACCCATTCACCACCATTAAGATGAATTGTGAGGGGAATTCTGATTTTCTTCAGGCTATAAAATAAGGAAACCCAATTACGAGATCAAATGCTTTTTCAGCATCAATCATCATTATTACCGCTTTTATCTGGTTGGTTGTAAAATAATCTATTGCTGTGTTAAATACCGGGTGTTTGCTGACATGAAACGACCTGCAACAAATCCATACTGATCTTGATGGATTAATGACTGCGCAGCAGGCACCATTCGGGTTGCCCAGACATTCATCACCATTTTATAGTCTATATTTAGAAGGCTGATAGGTCTGTACGAATTCACATTTTTCATATTTTTTGTCTTTCTTAGGGAAACTCACAATAGTTGATTCTTTGAAAGAAGAGGGGACTTAACTACCCTCTTTTTTTTTTTTGTCAAATAAAACCTTTAATAATATTCAACAGAAAAAGCAATTTGACGTGAAACGCCCTAAAAACACAATCTTTCCACCAGAGAAAGCGGCCACACCTGTCTGGACGGGAATATTTCTGATAATCTTATCAACGGCCCAGAGGTCACACATGCAGACACTGGCAGAAGGATATGGGGGTTTTTGTATTGTATTTATTAGCATTTTATACCACGAAAAGCAAACAAAACACACATTTAGTGCAAACCAACAGCCAGATCATGCCTGGTTCGACAGCTTATCAACGTTGCATATTACCATCATGTGAATTACAATTGCATTCGTATACAACTTGTTTCCTCCTCCGAGTTCCAATGGCACCATAGGCATAAACCAGTATAAAGGAATAATCCGAAGAATACAACAATATTTCCTTGCAGGGCATACCTCGCCCAGAACGCCCACCCCCATGTAATGCAGGACTACAAACATCTCCGCCTGTACAGCCACCCCCATGCATTGTCTCATATCCCAACCCGACCTTCCACCCAGCTACTCTCATGGCATTGCAGTCTCCATTTGCTCCTGACGCTCCCGGCCCAGGCTATAAATGGTTCCCAAATATCCTTAGGGCGTGACGCTGAAGGCATCAGTTCCCAGAACGTGGTCAATTGCGAATGTCCAAATGTCACATCCGTTATCCAATCAACTTTAGATGGCACCCTCCTGCTTCCCCAATGGATGGCCACCCGTCTTTTAGCAAAAAGGAGTAGCAGTGCGTGTAGTTTCCTGACCTTCACAGGCGAGTCCCTCACATACCCAAGCAATCCTAATAGAGGGTTAGGCTCCGCCTCCCATCCAGTAATTTGGTGTATTATATTGAAGACACTAATCCAGTATGGCCCCTGCCGCGGACAATCCCACGCAACATGTAAAAACCCTGCAGGCGCAAAACCACATCTCCAACAACTGTCATCATCTTTTAAGCCTATGCGATGCAGACCAGTGGGCGTCCTGTAGTATCTGTGTAAGAATTTAAAGTGAATTAAACGTAGCTTATAATTAAGGGAAAGGGCCGTAAGTTGGCTGCAACAATACAGCCACTGGTCTTCCGTTATTGGGATCCGGAGATCCTCATTCCACGCCCGAGGGCTCGGGGTTGCAAGATGGGTGCCGTCGTCTGCATATGAGTGTATATTCTAGTAATGAGACGACGTGGGGAGGCCACTGTAAGAATGTTTTCTAAAGCGCTCAGGGTGGGCGGCGCATCCGGGAATGAGTCATGTAACGACCGGCATGCCTACTTAAGTTTATGATATGCAAATGATTCGGCGAAAGACGCTGGGCGGTTGTCCTCTGCCGTCGGAGGGGGTCGAAACGACCCCTCCGGATAGAGGTAACCAAGGGTTGCTAATTCCATTTTCCGCGCCAGATCCCCGCCGATACCAGCACCCGAAGGAAACAACTGCGGATTGTGAACTATGGGTACTGTAGGGGCATATAAAATGGTCGCGCCAGCCCTCCCCCGCAGCGCATGCCAGGCCCATCGCAGGGTCTCCACCGTATTCACGTCCTCCCTAGGGCGCTTGTACGTTCCATATAGTGCGACCTTTAGGGGAAGAGGCGCTGCCACGTCTGCCTCCACAGCCACATGGGGCTGAAAGGGAGTGGGGTGTATCCAATAATGTAAAAATTGGGCTTGCGCACTCCAAGCATATAATGGCATGTCCGGAGCTCCTAGACCCCCCTGCCGCAGAGGAAGCGTCAGAAGCTCCCAGGAGACCCTAGCTTGTCCACCCGCCCACACCAGAGAAATAAGCAAGGATCGGAGGGTCTTAAAAAACTCTCGCGAAAGGACAAGGGGAACATTAACAAATAAATAAAGAAATTTAGGCTAGACCACCATCTTAATCAATGCGATCCGGCCAGCCAAAGAAAGTGGGAGCCCAGCCCATGCGGTAATTTTCCCTTCCAGCCAGGTCACGGCACATCCATAGTTCATACTCCACAACTCCTGCATATCTCTACTGATCCATATGCCAAGATACTTGACTGGATCCGCAGCCCATTGGAGAGGGAACTCAGAAGGCGTCTGTATAGTATTGTCCGTCAAGGGGAAAATGACGGACTTAGCCCAGTTGATCGAGATGCCCGAAAGGCCACCGAATTTTATAAATTCCCTCAATATCGGGTCCAGATTGGACGCAGGATTGGAAACATATAGGGTGACATCGTCCGCATATAGTGAAATAAGAAGACTACGGGCAGTAAAACCAATTCCCCCAGCCGTATGGTGTTGCCTAATATGCGCAGCGAGGGGCTCCATCGCAATCGCGAACAGCAGTGGGGACAATGGACACCCCTGTCTCGTTCCTCGCAAAATGGTAAAGGGCTCTGAGAGGAGACCATTCACCCGTACTCGTGCCAACGGCTTCGTGTAGAGTAGCCGCACTAAATTTATAAAAAGTGGGCTGAAGCCCATACGACCTAGGATGGCAAAAAGATATTGCCACTCCAGCGTATCAAACGCCTTCGTGGCGTCTAAGAAGACAGCGGCCGCTTGCACCTCAGGGTGCAGATAGTGTAATACTGAAAACAAGGTTCTGAGATTTTGTGAGGTCGACCGCCCAGGGATAAACCCGGATTGATCCGGACGGGAGACGAGCGGAAGCAATGGCTGCAGCCTATTGGCAATGAGTTTCGCCAACATCTTAACATCCACGTTAATCAAGGAGAGCGGCCTATAAGAGTCCAACTCGTCCTCAGGTTTCCCAGGTTTTAAAAGGGTAATTATTATCGCCTCGCGCATGGAAAGCGGAAGAATACCAGATTCAAGGGACTCCACAAACACTTCATGTAATCGGGGCGCGAGTTCCTCTACATACGTTTTATAAAAGGCGGTTGTTAAACCGTCTGATCCAGGAGATTTGTTCAGCGGTAAACCCTTAATAACCTTAGCTATGTCTTCCACTGTAAAGAGGGAATCAAGGTAGTCCCTGTGGCCTTTACTCAGCCAAAGCAACTCAAAGGAGTCCAGAAAAAGCACCAGGTCTACGGGAGCGGCGCATTTTGTAGTTTCATATAGTCTTTGGTAGAAGCCTGAGAACTCATCGAGGATCGCGCTCTGACCTCTAATTACGGACATGGTGGCTGTTTTCAGTTCAGTAACAAAGGCAGTAGACCGTGGGGCTCGGAGCATTGCCGCCAACGTTTTCCCGGGCATGTCCCCCTCCCCATACCTCCTAGCCTGTGCATGTTTCCCCATGAATCGCACTTCCCTGCTAGCTTCTTCTTCAAATTCAAGCAATTTCTTCTTCATCGACGCCAAGATGTGAGGGTCACCAGAGGAATAGAATTGAGTTTCCAGTGCCCTGAGCTGCTTCTCAAGCAAAGCCAAAGTTCCCCGGATGGCCTTCAACACCCCCGTCTGTCGGGCTATACAGTTCACCCGCACCACAGTTTTAAAAGCTTCCCACAGAGTAACCACAGAGTTCACTGACCCTACATTGAGGGAAAAGTAATCATTGATGTCTCCCCTAATTTCTTCCTTAAAGGCTTCATCTAAGAGTGCATCCTGCAGCAGCCTCCAGGTGTACATCCGCGGGATGGAGTTTGGCAACTCCAGGCGCAGGAGGCATGGTGCATGATCTGATAGAGATCGAGGTAGGTGCAGGACGTCCCGTGTCCATGTAACCACATCTCGAGAAACCACCCAATAGTCTAAACGTGACCACGCCTTATGATATTCGGAAATACATGTACCTTCCTTAGCAGTTGGGTGTAAATGTCTCCAAATGTCTACTAAATCACCATCAGCCAGTATAGCCCGCAGTGCCCCTCCAGCTAGTGGGTGCAGAACTCTGGATACCCCCTTCCTGTCGAGTTCATCATCCAGAATGGCATTGAAATCGCCCCCCCAAATTATAGTATCACAAGCGGTCGCTTTCACACTAGGCCACACCCTTTGAAAAAACTCAGGGGAGTCCGTATTGGGGCCATACACCGCTACCAGCACCAAAGGGATACCCCCTAAGGCACCCTGAACTAAAACATACCGACCCTCAGGGTCTAGGTGTGTTTCGCCAGCTTTCCAGTCTAGCCCCTTCCGTATCAGCACAGCCACGCATCTGGAATAGTTTGAATAAATGGAGGAATAGACAGAACCCCACCTGTTATGTTTCAATCGAGGGGAACATGGAGATGTGTCTCCTGCAACATGCAAATATCAATATTGTGCCTAACCAAGTAGGAATGCACTAACCTGGTCTTTCTGCCATCATTTAACCCGCGAATATTCCAGGTAAGAACATTTAAAACAGGCATATGAAGTGCAGATCATCACAATGCAACAAGGCAGGAGGAGCATAACACATGAGCAAGTACAATTTCACATGGCATATGTCGTGAAGATTAAAAAGCATGAATCTGGCAGTCAACAGAACAATACCGCCCCCCCACCCACTCCAACCCCCCAATCAGGTTGCAGAATTCCCAACCCAAACATATCAAAAACTTTCAATAACTAGTGGGAGCTCTCCCAAGGGGGCGCAGTACCACCGGCATACTCCCCCGATTACTCAGGGTGGCCGAGAAACAAATGTCAGTGAGACTCACCGATCCACTCACAACTGAAACTAGCCAATCCTCAACTCACTGAAGGACGCATAGGGGGTATGCAGCCACCCCGCAGGATGCCACCAAATCGAGTGTTAGGTAGCCCCGTGAACCTCCCCAAGGTCCCCTCGTGGTCACGTTATTCTCAAACCCCACATTCCCACAATCACACACCACTTGTTAGCGCCCAGCCAAAGCGTTTACACATGTACTCCCCAACCTCCCATAACCAATAAGTAGAATACAGGCCATGACTTTAGAGTTCGCCACGACTTCACCCAAGAGTACAGCAGAAGTTTGGTTACGTTCAATCAGTGTCACTCAGCCCCCCGTGTTCAGTAGCGGACTCTTTGGGAGGTCTTTTAGAAGTCTTCCCTCCGACATGCTTGGCGAACTTGAGGGCAGATTTGGCGTCTGTGAAGAAATGTGCGGTACCATCGTATGTGACCTTAAGCCTGGCAGGATAGAGAAGGGCATATGGGATCTGGGCCTGCAGCAGGAGACGTTTAGCCTGCAGAAACTCCCGTCTCGCCGCCTGCACAGCCGGGGTAAAGTCTGGGTAAAATGAGATGTTGTTTCCCCCATAAGTTATCGTCCCCTTACCACGGGCCAGGCGTAGGACAGCATCTCGGTCTTGGTAGTTCAGGACCTTAGCCAATATGGGCCTGGGGGGAGCGCCCACCGGTGGCTTCTGGCCCAGAGCGCGGTGCGCCCTTTCCACAACTACCCTCTTTAATGTAATTAAAAAGCTCTACCAAAAAGGGCACCAATTCTCTGGCAAATATTTTATAGAATTCCAAGGATAATCCATCATTTCCGCATGATTTTGCATTGGGCATTCTTTGGAGTGCTTCTAAGATTTCAATAGGCGTAATTGTCTCCAGCATTGCCTGAGACAGAGAGTTTGGCAATTGAGGGAGCTGGATAGAAGCGTAGTATTGTTCTATACTGGACATTGAAACTGTATACTTCATTTGATAAATATCCCTGTGGTGTTGAAGAAATACTTGAGCGACTTCCTCTTCTTTTGTTGTTACTTCACCAGTGATGGGATTCTCCACAATTTTAATCGTTGCCTCTTCAATTTTATTTCGGGTGGACAAGGCTAAAAACTGGCCTATGGGGGTCATTATGATGGGGGGCGGATCGCCACCGCCCGGCCGGCGGTGGCAATCCGCCCGCCATCACAACATCATTCACCCCCGCCATATTATCATGGCGGGGGGTACTGCGGCGGACGGAAAGTCCGTCCGCCGCATTTCCACCGGGCGGGCGGAATTGGGCCTGAATATGGTGGCGGTGCCTAGCAGGCACCGCCATCCTTATTAGGATGGGAGGTAAACTGAGCCTTTCCATGGCGGCGATGCCGCCATGGAAAGGCTGGCGGGAATTGCTTTGGGGGCCCGTTGCGGGCCCCCGGGGGGGTGGGGGGCTGCACTTGGGGGTACCTATGGTACCCCCCCTGCATTGCCATGCACAAAGTGGCAGGCACCGCGCGGTGCCTGCCACGTTGTGCATGGGAATGCACGACATGCCTCTTTGGCATTGCGGCGGGTGCTGCTTATAGCAGCACCCGCCGCAATGTAATAGATGCGGAATGCGACCGCCAGGGTGGCGGTCGCATCCTAATTTTTCGGTGCGGGACTGCCGCACCGCTGGCGGCCGGTCCCAGCACCGCTAGGGTGGCGGGCGAATGGGGCCCTATGTGTGGATTTTCTTTATATAGCTGCTGCTGGAAAGCATTAGAATTGCTTATGTCCACTAGCATAAAGAAATTACTACGATTTCTTTTGCCAGACCTAACTGCACAGCACCAGACGCTATATCATTAGGCCCCTCGCTTGCCCTTGTAGCTGATCAACTAAAGCTAGCCTGGGGCCCCATTATTTGCTGTGCATGTACCCTGGCTTGATTTGCTTTGAAGGCAATAACCCTCTCGCCTACTGTGGCCTTAACGGCTTCCCATACTGCGAACAGAGAAGCGGTATTTTTTTTGATAAGGAAAAACACAGAGATAAAACCTCTCATCTCAGTTACACACTTTGAATTAGCCAAGAGGGTTCTGTCGAGCTGCCACCTCGGCCTATCTCTTCAGGATGATCCTAGGTCTGCCGCAATAGAGACCACCAAGTGGTCAGAGAAGGCATTAGCCAAGGTATCAGACTGCACCCTACTTATTGTCTTAGAGGTTAAAAAAACATCTAATTGGGATGCTCTTATAAATCGATGTGAAAAGCACATATATTGTACAAAGCCTAGGTGATCCTCACGCCATGGATCAACAAGCTGTAAACTTGATTTTAATATATTAATATATCAATCATTTTTTTAGTTTTTGATTTCAGCTGCTTCTTTGCTTTATTGGATGTATCCAAAGCCAGATCTTGAATGTAAATAAGTCTACTGTCCCAGATCAGCGTACCGACTGCCCCCATTGCTATTTTATTGATCTGGACTAGGGAGTCAACATCATCACCAACAGGGCCATAGTAATTGACTAAGTTTAAACGTAGCCCATTTACCACAACTTTCAGCCATAACCATCTACCTTGAGAATCTCGAAGCACCTCCCGCACATTCCAATCAATACCTCGACCCAAATAAATTGCTACACCCACACCTCATCTTGGGCTGATGAAAAGAAGGCCATAGATTATTTATGTGGAATAAAGATCTTTGGGGTATTACATTTGAGGTGGGTTTCCCATTCGGGTGAAAAAGATGTGAGCCACCTCATTAAATTCCCATATTTACGTCTATTTATAAAACCATTGGCATTACAAGAAAAGATCCTGACCTTCTGCATCTCAGTAGGCATTAATAATCATATCCCCCTGATTGAGCAAGTTATGATTCACCCCCACTAAGGGGGCTGCCACCACTACGTCCCCACGTTCAAGAGATACCACTACCAAGCCCTGTAGACACTTGCCAAAATGTTTATCACCCATATCATAGCCTGATCTATTTGCTCCTACTGCCCACCCTCCTTCTTGCTCATCATATTTCTGCTCATTTTGATTTCTTTGCAATTGCTCCCCACCCCCTCCCACCCTCGGGAACCCCCATGACCCTACGGATTGTTCCCCCTACCCTGGGGGGGAATTGCCTACCTTACCCCCCAACCACCCATGTTGATTTGTGCCTTGATATGGCACTTGAAACCTAATATCTAGTGACAGCTGCCATTCTTTTACTTATCCAGGTATAGCACTGCACAAGCTTTTTAAAGCATTATTACTGCAGAGATAACAGATGCAAAATAATGCTGTCTAGAATGTAGTTTAACTTCAAAACATGATTCTGCTAAGGCACAATATGCATTAGTCATTCATCCTAGGCATAATTGCTAGAGAGGTAGCGACCGTAAGATAATGCTGTCTAGAGTGCAACTTAACTTCTAAACATGATTTTGCTAAGACACGGAGCCACAAATATACATTAATCAGTTATCTTTTGTCATGACACTGCAGCTGCTGCAATAGATTTTGAAGAGTTCCAGCATCGACTTAAACTCGCGCTGAAGTGCCACTGCTGACATGTCCGAAAAGATGTTAAATCAAAACCCATCTGAAGTCTGAAATCCCTTTTGCGTACTAGCAGCCGATAAGATTGATTCTTTTATGCGAAAGTCTCCAAAGTTGACCAAAAAAGTATGCAGGAACTTGGCATTGGCTGGCTGATGAAATGGAACACGATGTGCCCTCATGATTGAAAAGTGCTCCATATTGGGAGAGAACCTGGGCGGACTTTTTTTTTAACCAAATCAGAGATAAATTTTATGGGATCCTGCTCTGTCTCCTGCCCCTCTGAGATACCTGTGAAATGTAAATTTGAGCGTTGGATTAGATTTTCAAACTCATCTAGCTTCATATGAACTTCTAGCATCTCCTTTTGATGTTTTACTTGAAGCTTTTTTCAGCGTCTTCCTCATCCGCTATAAGCTGTTCTGCTTGCACGAGCCTCAGATTTAATTGCAAAATATTATTGTTAATTGTTTCAAGCTGAGTCTAAACTTCCCTGTGGGTCTTTTCCTGCGCATGTTTCACCCACCGTATCTCTTGCAAAATTGTTTGAATAATCTCTCCCATCTGAGTTTTTTTAAGAGATGCTTACCAAGCATCCATCGCATTCTGGGCACCTTCCAGAGCCTGGGCAGTCAAATGTATGATGGTTGTTTGAGATGTTGACTTTTCCTGTCATGTGCTCTCAGCTTGCACCACCTGGGGCACTTGGCTAGTGTCAAGAGCCAATGGAGCCGACAAAGCCAAATCCTGCGTTCCTATCCCCGATTCCCCGGGCATAGGCGATACCTTGGCAACCCCCTTTGAACCGAATAAGGGTTTGTCGGTTTCTCACTAGGTTTCATGCCAGGAGAGGTACTGGGTATCGCTCCCTGGCTGTCAGCACCACCTAGGCCCCTAACCTCACTCGGAGGATTGCTTTATGCGCTCCTTAGTGAGTTTGATGTTTTCCTCTATCCTCCTTCGTGCTCCTCTGTTTTCCGGGGGATGAGGGAAATGTTGAGATGCCAGGTGCAGCAATCCTGAGTATCAGTGCTGCATGCATAGTGCCATTATCGGCAACTACTCCCACCCCCCGTCTGAGAATGCAAGAATGAATAAATACACAAGACAACTTTGTAGTGGGAAAATATTGCTGCAGGTTTATTCCATACAGGAGTATGCAATATGTGGGTTATCTTACGGGCGATCCAAGGGCGGGGCAGCTGTACCAACCTATGCTGCCCCCGCCCGCCTGGTGAGCCAGCACTGTGGGGCACCCCGTCAGTGCTACCTTTGATGATCCTCTTCCGGATCACGTGACACGTTGGTCTGTTCTACTCACGCCCTTTTCAGGGCGGAGCGTAGCAGGGCAAACCCCCGGTTGGTCAGGCCCCCAACCGCCCGAAGGACTAACGGGCGCCGTCGCGGTTTTGCAGGAACCTGCCCTGAGGCTCCTGGTCTTTGGCTCTGGCACCCCTACTGTGCCGCGCAGAGGTACCCTTACTGTACCGGTCTGCCGCAGAGGTACCCTTACTGTACCAGTCTGCTTCCAGATCGCCCTGTAACTCCGCCACAGCTCTGGAGGCGGCACCCGTCGCCGAGAGAGCCCCCCACCAAAACAGCTCATTTCCGACCTGCAACCTGCTTTCTAAGGCTTCGTGCATGTCCAGTGGAAAGTATCCATGCCCACCTGTTACAATTGCACCCCAAGTTAGTCAACCTAACCTAGGCGTACGCCTGGATGGCATGGTGGCAATGGACCCCATCTTTAGCAAAGTAGCCTTTAACATTAGCCTGGATCATCTAGTCTCTGGTCCAGGACTTACGCCATGAACTGTTCACTCTTACAGGGATGTTCAACGGCCTCCTCTGACTTAGCTCTGTGCCACCTCTGCGGGGGATCATCCCGGACCACCAGAGTTACATTGACCCATGTAGTTGCTGATCTCACCAAACAGCTCATTTCTCACCAAACAGCTCATTTCCAGGGCTCCTGCAAATCTAAAGGAAAGGGATCCCTCCCTACTGGTGGTAGATGAGCCCCATCAATATCACTATAGACCTTGACGTAAGCCTGGATCAGCTAGTATCTGATGAAACCAAAGGCCCTTCTGGCCTGTGAACCTGTGCCAAGAACGAATCCCCCTCCTGCGGGAACGTTCCACTGCCTCACATGACCCAGCCCCGTGCCAACTCTGGGGGGGCCGCTTTCAGACACCATGGCTCACATTGTCCCATCTATTTGCTGATCTCACCTAGCTGCCGTCCTACTAGCACTGTGTGTGCCTGAACACCTGTGTCCCCATCTATGGGACAGCAGCCCACTGGTTAGGTAACCGCTACCAACCCTGCCTGCCTACTTTGGCTATTCGGGCGAGGAGAATTGTGCTTCGTTTGCACCGTCCCTCTGCTTTCTAAATCATGGGGGGCATGGTCATAACTAGAAGTGTGTGCCAATGATCAAGGGTGCCCTCCTGCCCTTGCCATGCATCCCTTATTCCTTGTGGAAATTTCGCCAGCTCAACTCCCTCTGGTGAAACCCCCTAGGCATCCCAGCTAAGAGAATCTGTCCGATTTCATACAGTGCGCACTGTTTGCGATATGGTGCCTAACAATGAGAATTGACTACGTCCTACTTTACCCCCTCCTAGAATATTCCCGAATGGGGGGCAGGGGCGTTCACACTGCCCACCATTGGGCAACCCCAGCGGTGGAAAATTACCTACTCCGTTAAATTTTAATTTTTGTTGATCACTGGACGTGCCAAATGTTCTTTTAAATAGTAGCCTTTTGTGCTTGACACCTTGTTTCCCCATTTCTTGGGACGGCAGCACACTATGTTGGCTGGCAGCGTCACCACCCTGCGAGGCTACTATAGCTCCACGGGCGGGCCTTTGAGCTTAACTGCCGGAACATGTCACCTATCCTTGGTTCTGGAGTGCACTTCGCCCCGTTTGACCAGACGGTTGCACAAACCCCTTTGATTGCTAAACCCTGGAGAACACCTTAATGGTGTCAAATCTGGGTTGAAACAATATATGTCTAGTGCCCACTGTTGGGGACACCTCACCCTTTCGTGCAATTACAACTTACGCAGCGCACCCCGCTTGCTTAACTGCCGTCGGATCACAGGTGCACACTACCTGCTGTCCATCCCTGACCCTGGATGCTTTAAACCTGCCAAAGTGTCGGAAACCAAGGTTCCCAGTTCCCTGTTTAGCTGCAGTACACCTACGGTGGATCCGCTAGGAGATACCACAAACCGCATTGGTCATGTGAACCTTAAGTACATAATCTTCACGTAGGCGTACCTCTAAATGAGACAGGCTCCACACAGCTGTGAGGCCAGGGACACACATATATTAAAACTAATTACTGGGTTATTTCACTTGGCACCCTACTGGTTGGTGATGCGGCACCTCCTACCCAGCATAAGCTGACTGTCTAGCGTTGCCGCCACACCACCCTAGTCCCTGGAATCACCCTCCATCCCCCTGTGCAATAGTCATATTGCTAAGTGGGCAATCAATTCAACATCCCTCCTTTCCTGCCGGACTGTAGGCTGTTCAGTTTGATCTGTGGTGGCTGCACCCAGACCACCCAGGCAGCTTTATTGCTGATAATGTGACCAGTTGACCTTGGGGGAATCTCACGCTTGCAACTTGTAACTACAGCGATTGTTTAATTGAAATGATATTGTGTGTCTGCATGAACTATGCACAGGTAATTGGACTCCCACATGCGCAGTTGTTGTGAGCAGCAAAGTGGATGGCCAGGAGTGGTGGGAGACCTCCCCCTACCAGTCTCTGCTGTAGTTTTCCCTTAAACGGAACGGCCCGCTGTAGCTCAGCGGACCGGTGAAATTGTATCCCAAACCTTCCTATGGGTAGTTCACATGGTGAACATTGGGGATACTTTTACTACCACTGGTGGGGGGGGAACAGGTGAAGTGCTAGGCCTAATGCCAGCATCTCCCCTGCTCCGTCATGGTTTCCTAAGCACCAGTTCCGTACCCTCCTAGCCCGCCCTAGGATTTAACAGGGTTGACCCCCCCAACCTGGGATGCGATGGCCTGGGGGCCACTGGACCAGTATGTGAGTACTGTCGGGGACCTAAAGCTATCATCTATCTCAAGCAAGGAATGGCCACCTGCAGCGCTCAATTGCTTCCCGATAGAATGATCTTCACCTGCAGTTCACATGGCTCAATATCACTTGATGTCCTGTCTGGGTCCAACCCAACACTCAAAGAAGTGCTTGCTTCCTGGTGAGGTGATGCAGCCTGACATGCTATGCTAAGAGCAGAGTGCACCTGCTCTGTAACCCCTTGGCTGCTTGTCTGGCCTTCCTTTATGCTCAGGGATACCTAAGGCAATACTTCAATTCCGACTGGTGTGACTGTGCAAGAAGTGTAGTGAGCCTTCGCCTGCATGAGTCGCCCAACAGACAAGTTGGCCCTGACTAACCTTGTGTTCTGGTGCCGGATTTGGGAAGGCGTTTCACATGTCCTATCCACTATTGGGCTGTTGTGGTGCTGCAAGGTGGGGATGCTAACCTGCCCCAAACTCTGCGGCACCACAGCTTGCGCAAGCTAGCGAGATACTAGAACATTTTGACGTTAAGTAAATGTGACACATTGGACTTGTCCCTCAAACTAAGTCAGGCACCTCTAGGTGAGGTCTGGCTCTCCCAAACTTCTACTAATCTGTACCAGGAGGCAGACAGTCCGTGGGAACAGGGGCGAACAAAGCGCAAAGGAAGCCATGGTTATGTTTCAAGGATGCTACTCCAACCGGATGCATCCCAAGTACTGGAAGCAAAACCGAACATAAGAAACAATAATTAACAGTACCACCAATTAACTACCGCACTCAGCACGCTGCACAATTGTTCTCCCTAGCTGAGATCCCCAAGACATTGCCCAGTGACCCATGCGCGTGTCTGTGGTCAACATCGACCCCCGCTACCCATTCCGAGGGAGGGTGCCATGCGCACCAGAAAGGCCCTTACATGAAACGGATGATGGTGTAGCATCCAAGCATCCCTCGCTCTGCGAGCCAACGTAACTGTCCATGATACATTGGCAGCTGTTTGCAGCTCATTCCAACGAATTTCAAATCTAAGCACCATTGGCAGGAACGTATCGTATATTATGTAAATGACCCCTTCTAAGAACAAAATATAATTAAACAAGTATTTCCATCTATGATGGAAACTGTACTCTCAGGCTAGCACAATCGGGCCATAAAGAATAATTAACATGCACAATTAAAACAGGTGTCCTGCCGTTTAAGGTACAATTTTTTAATGCTGTGCGACCCGGTGGCGTAATGCATTATGGCCTGATCACTTGTGGCTCTCTTTAACCCTAACGTTAAATAAGGATCGCAGCATATGCTGAAAGTAACTAATTCCTAACAGGAACAAGACCTTGCCTCCACTGCTGGGAGTTGAACCCTTGACTTTAAGGGGCTTGTCACACGAAAGGCTGTAGACCTTGCGCCTGTGCTACAGTTGCTGGCTACGCTAAGCAGGCCGGAAATGTGTTGCCCTGCAAAAGCACTGCGGCTAAAAGGTAATGTGCAGCAATGACGAAGCCCGTAATAAAACACGCTTACTGCCACAATAAAACATTTATAGGATTCTATTCACTTGAGACCTTACAAAATGTAATCGCAGCTGTAATATGTTGACACTCAACACCGCTCCCCCCAGTTGCGCCGTGGGGTTGGGAGACGCGAAAGCCGCAGTTTCCAGCGCTAGAAAAGGAAGCCGCACACACAAGAGCAGTGTGTCTCCACCTGTGCGGCGCACGCATCAATGAAAGGCCATCCACCCAATGCCCTGTCACATAGGGACCCTCCACCAGCGTGTCCACCCAAGGCAGTGGAAGCAAATGTATGGAGGGCCATCCCGAAGGAGTAGCCCGCGAAACAACAAAAGAACATACTGAACTGCTCAGGTCCCCTGCTGAGAGGGATAGGGCAATGCCCATCCGGTTGAAAACATGATGCAATGAAATCCACTTGGTCGCATGCGCCCCTCTGCTCCCCGTGCCATCCTTATGTGCATTGGAGCTTTATTGCTAGCATCCTGTAATAGTGCAGCTACACTTAGAGGCCTATCTGATCATGCATGACTCCGTAGTCTTTGAGGCTGCGGTTTGCCCCACTTTGATCACTGGGGCTCCAACCTGCCAAACTTTCAACCCACCATCAACCGAATGTAGAACAAACAGTTGAACAGTGCCACCCAGTGGCTAAAACACCCTTGAGAATAGATCGATAGCATATGCTTGTGTTTCTTACTGTCAGGATATTGCTGCCAGAAAAGGAACTTAACCCTTCCTGCAAACTGTGTACACTGGCCCGGACACCAACTGCCGAGCCGCAATGTCTGGAGCCCAAAACTACCAAATAAGGACAAGCCAATGCCAAGGCCACTCAGCCTCAGTTGCCAATGGAACAACATTGCAACTAAGGCCCCAAAACCGGCCCCTGTCCCCCGCTGCGGCACGAAATACAATCAACGACCTCCACCAATGAGGCCCGGCAACACCCTGAGTCAGGGCTGCAGATGCACTAGTCCTGGGGACCCTCCTTGGCTGCATCAAACACCAAAAATTGCAGGGGAAAAGGTTCCATCAGCATTTGAGGCGATCAATGCACCCATAAAATGGCCTCAGGACCGCACCAGGCGAATGAATGGTCCACTACGGGCATGAAGAATGTGTGATTCCTCCCATCAGTCAAGTCACTTGGGCTCCCCTGGGATGCCTGTGCTCCACGGCAATGCACCACTGGGTCAAATCGTTCACAGGGCCCGTCCAATGAGCTGAACAAAGAACTACCCCTACTGCTTTTCCACTGGCTCCCTCCATAGTCGCCCCGCCAGCATGCTGAGCGGGGGAAACCAGGCCAGTTGTATATGAGGGAGCTGTGGCCTCCTAAACTCCAAACTGCGCCCAATCCAGATGTGTAAGGTGCCAACCTGGGGTCGCGCTGCCTGCATCTCATTAAGCCTAGAGAGCATTCATTAAGTGCGCATTTCCTTTCTAGATTAATAATTCACCATTTTAACATCATGCATTCCCAAAGGTGTGGGGCACTACCCACCCGAAATGCACTTCAGCACCCCTCACTGAGATATGAAGCACCATACAAAGGCCGCAATGAAATACCAGCAAGAGAGTCACAGCTGCAAGCCCCTGCTAATTGTAACCGTTTCCCGTGCTAAGCCTTACAATGTAACCCCAAAAACCCTGCCTCCCGAGCGTGATCTGGCAGGAGAGGCTGCCGGCACTTGGCCGCAGACATGGTTAGCCTTGCACTCCCGCAAAACTCACCACCGGACCCCCTGGAGATGCGACGCACCCAGTGTGTCCAGCGGGCAATAGATCACAAGCGAAACTGGGCCACAGCAAGAATTACACACGGCCCAGGCTCCCTCCCCGCTCCAGCATGCTATACCGGAGGGGAAAGGTGGGCTTGGGAAGCGTTGCTCCACAAACCGCAGGCCGTGGCCAAATGCAGAGAGGACTACCACTAACCTCCCTAACGCATTATGCAGACCCAACCCGGCAGCGAAAACACACGGTGGGCGCACCCCACCCGACCGCGAATCCGTGATACACATGCAGGCAAAAGTTACCCGCCCTGCGCGCCATCCCCTGGGGAGGCGGTGAGAACAACCTTAAGCTATTCCATACGGCGGTCTCCCCGGCAACGCCTTACAGATGTCGACCTCTGCGTCCATAAAGCCCCCGCACGCCCTCCCCTGGGGAGGCGGCGGCGGGAGACTACAACTCACCCTCGTACCTCGAGGGTGCCCTGGCGATGAGCCCACCCCATGACAGCGGACCCCCAGCCGCTGAAAGGCGTAGACCCCAAGCCCCAGAAAACAGCCTGGCCCGTCCTCCCCAGTGGAGGCAGAGGAACACACTCGCTTCGGGACCGTAACTCAGGCCGGGGCCCGAGCCCTACCCCCAGCTCCCCTCTGCGCCGAGGAGGGGGGGGAAGCAGAAGGGGCTGCAAAGCTACAATTGTGCGCCCTCAAGGCCCCCGGGCCGATAAGAAGCCCCTCCGGAACCCGCTAAAGGTCATACCTCGCCCCCGTGGCACACCACCACCCCGCTGAACTTTCGTTCGGTCCCTGTTGTAACTGCGGGTGGGAGAGAACTCAGCCCGCTACACACCCAACGACACCCGGGCCTGCTCAACCGATCCATCAACGCAAGGCTCCGGCCCTCCCCACTGTGCCGTCAGCATAATATCCAGTGGGGGGGGTGGAAGCGTCGCTGGGGTGATTACCACTAACCTCTATTTCGGCGCGAGACAAAGACCCGACCTAATGCGCCGAAGGCAACCACTGACCCGACGCGTGAGCTGCACTTAGCCTGGCTAGACGGCGTGGATCCTCGATGCCCACTCTATACGCCGCCAGACCGAGGGCCGGGAAAGAACCAACCCCACCTGCAATGCCTCCAAGCATTCCGACCAACCCGACTGCCTGCCCTTTATTGCCCTGCAGTGCAGAGGCCACCCGGCCCAGAGCAAACCTCAAACTCCCTTCCCGGTCAGTCCAAGGCACGACTGGCAGGCCTAACTCAAACCTGGCCAATATGATCGGCAGCAGCAAAGGCCCAAAAGGTCTTCCCTGCTCCCAAACTCACCGCGCATGACGACGACCCCCTGGTCCCGGGTACATGAAAACCGAGGCGCGCTGCAGACACAGCCTATCCAGCGGGGGGAAAGGAGACCATAACAACGCCGGCCGACGCGAGACAACCAGTCAAGACGGCGTGGCTGGTGAACAGAGACCGCCAGGAGGGGCAGGGGAGGCATATATGCCCTCCCCCCACCTGTCGCACCGGAAGGACGTCACAGGGCGACCTAGCTAGAGGGCTCCGCAGAACCCTTCCAGAGACTAGAGCGGGTGGGTGGTGCCAAAATGGCACTAAAGGGCCGCCCTGCTGAGGTGGCCCCCTGCGGGGGCCGCGGACAGCCGCATTTGCCGGCGCAGGAGTCCCTTCTAGTCCTTCCTCAACCGATGCCGTCTGCGTCAGGGTGTGGGGTTTAAACCCTTTTCCTCATTCCCCAGGCACTGAAGCTTTTGTACCCCGCTGTAGGGGTCTCAGGTCACTCTCTCCGCATCGGGTGCCAGAGCAGCCATCAACAGTGCGGCAAGAAAGCGGAGCGGGGGTGTCACCGGAAACGGCCTCCTACGCAGGGTTTTCCAGCTTTCAACCAGGGTAATTTTGACAGGTCTTCACAGCAGGTTTTAGGGTGCTGTTTTCAGGTTACACAGGGTAGGTCTAAAGCCAAGTTTTCGCTGTTACAGTAGTGGATGGCACAATCGATGCAGCAGTCCACAAGTGGCATTTAATCTTCCATGCCACAGATGTGTTTCTGCACCATATATTATGGCCTTAAAGGGAAGTTAAATATGCCAACTAGGGTCAAGCCAGTTTCAGCATATATAAAGGGGGACACACAGGCACTTTACTCCTGGTTAGAAGGAAGTAAAGTGCACAGACTTCTAAATTCAACAAAAGGTAGGGCCAAATTTGTGTGTAAACCATACAAAAGATGTTCATGCCTTACACTGTGGATGTGTTTAGTTTATTGAAGTTCAGTAATAACTCATTGCCAGTCTCAATGGTCCCATGGTAAAACTTTGAGTCACCCGCACTGCAGTCATAGTCATAGTGTGAAGAAATAAGCTTAATCTAAGACTCTCAAATCAGAGTCCAAAACTCTTGTGCCTCGTGATAGTTTTGCACTTGAAAAGGTCACTGTATTCTATCCGAAGATCCACAATTATTTCAATAATGTGAAGCATAAGTGAAACACTGCCACTTGTGGTACAGAGGGCACCACCCTACAGGGGGTCCTTGTCAGCCCAAAAGCTTTGTATGCCAGCACGGCGACCTGCCAAATTAGGAGGGCATTCATCAACTCTTTCAGCGCTGCCCATCATTTTGTGTAATATATTGATTTAAAATCTTTAAAGTCTGAACTGCTAGATATTGAAGCAGCCACAGAATACCTCCTTTCATTTCTCGAAAACCACTACTTTCGCCACTGAAAGTAAACTGTTTCAAATTAGCTTGTTTTCATGTGACATTGCCACCAAACTTCACATTCTTGCCAGGTCACCCGAGCTTAACCCATGCACTCGAGCCACTCTTTCCTCCCCAATGATAAATGACTTAGAGATGAAGCTCAGCTAGAGTTAGAAAGGCTGCGGTATAATTGTTTGTCACTTTTACCACACTTGCATGTGGGTTATCGTCAGACAACAAATCATCTGTTTAAATGAGCATTAGCAAAAGCAGTGGTGCCATTGAATCAGTTTCTACTTAATTTTGCTTCTTTGGCGGGGGTGACCTGTGGTATTTTTGGCTCAACTTGATACCAGTACAACTGTCCTTCTGCCGGCTGTCACTGCACTTTTGGGCCGCGCGTGCCGTGTCCACTCGGTGGCCACCCCTGGCCCACATTCTGCTGTTTGGCATCCCAAGGCTCACCAGTAGTGGACAACATCCACCTGGTCATGAAATGGCCTTTCCAACGCGGGCTGAGCCACACGTGCCGTTTCCACGCAAGCGGAACAACGCTTGCCTAAACCACGCATCTGCCTTAACCATGAATCTCAGGCGACTTGGACTAAAGCGTGCACAGCTCTATTGACGTTATGTCATGAATTTAAATGAATTATTTTAAACCAGCTTTTTCTTGTTTAACACAAGAATGTATTTATTTTTACTCTGTTTTTTATGTGTGCTTCAAAACATATTCAAGGCTTCACATTTCAAACAAAACATTGTATTTCATAAAGTTAATCCATCAAACAATCATTTACAAAATACATGTACAATCTTTCAAAAGTGAAAAAAACGGTGTGACGACGCCCAATACATTTCGGGAGGACTGTCCCTTCATCAGGGGCAAACAAACACAGGTACTTTTTCAACTTCTGGCCAGATGGCTCTAGCTGCACTAGATACCTCTGAGAGCAGCTCGTATACTTGTTGCCTCTGCTCAGTTAACCCGTTAAGTGCTTCTGTCGGCCAACAAATTTGGCTGGGTACTTCAAAGCAATCCTACAACGTTCTTAGTCACTGAGTTATGAGTGTTCTACCACGTCCAATGTAATGCGATATATTTGCTTCTATCCAATATGCGGCATCATAAGGAAACTCGGTAACACGCCCTGAAGTCCGACGTTTGCGACTACGATCAGCTCCCCGCGTATTCATATTTACGCGGGGAGCTGACCGTAGTCGCAAACGTCGGACTACAGGGCGTGTTACCGAGTTTCCTTACGATGCCGCATATTGGATAGAAGCAAATATATCGTATTACGTCGGACGTGGTAGGATACTCATAACTCAGTGACTAAGAACGTTGAAGGATTGCTTTGAAGTACCCAGCCAAATTCAACTGAGCACAGGCAAGAAGTATACGAGCTGCTCTCAGCAGTATCTAGTGCAGCTAGAGCCATCTGGCCAGAAGTTGAAAAAGTACCTGTGTTTTTTTGCCCCTGATGAAGGGACAGTCGTTCCGAAATGCATTGGGCGTCATCACACCGTTTTTTTCACTATTGAAAGATTGTATATGTATTCTGTAAATGATTGTTTGATGGATTAACTTTACGAAATACGATGTTTTGTTTGAAATGTGATGCCTTGAATATGTTTTGAAGCACACATAAAAAACAGAGTAAAAATAAATACATTCTTGAGTTAAACAAGAAAAAGCTGGTTTAAAATAATTCCTTTAAATTCATGACGTAACGTCAATAGAGCTGTGCACGCTTTAGTCCAAGTCGCCTGAGGGACTTGGCCACCCTTTAACCATATTTCACATGCTAGGCAGGCATCTTACAAGCGTGGCACGCTGATCATCCTACATTTTGAGAAACTCTGATTAATCTAAATAATTCAGGAGTGCGCAATCTACCCGTAATTACCATTAACCATGAATCTGCCTTAACCACGCATATGCATAGTTAAGGCAATCAGTGGTCTAGATGTGCGGATGGATGGGGAGAGGAACAGTAAGGATCGGGAGAGGAAGCTCCGGAACACGGCCTGGTAAGTGGAACTGGAGCCAGTTTGGAGGGGTAGTTTTTTGGGGTGGCGGCCGGTTTTAGGGCTCAGGGCAGGAGGGGGTCAAGGTAATGTTTTGGCAGGGGGCAGGGTTTTAGGGTTAAGGGAAAGGTGGTTGGGGCAGTTTTAAGGGCTGGAGCCGGGTTTTAGGGCTCAGGCCGGGGGGAGGGCAGTTTTCAGGGGTGCGGGGTGAGTTTTAGGGCAGGGGGCGTGGGTCGGGTAGTTTTTTGGCAGAGGGCAGGGTTTTAGGTCCTAAGGTGAGGGGAGGGGAAGGGGCAGTTTTAAGGGCTGAGGGTCAGTTTTAGGGCTCAGGGCAGAGGGCTGGGGTTGGGGTTGTTTTTTGGGCAGGGGCCAAGTGTTAGGGCTCAGGGTGAGGAGCTGGGGTCGTTTTAAGGGCTGTCGCAGGATGGATTGCAGGGCTGGGGTATCGGGTGTTAGGGCGCAGCGCAGGGGTGTTCAATTTACTATGCATATCCCTTGAGCAATCATGCCTTTACAACGAAATTTGTTGTAAGGGCATGCGTGGTAAAGGCATGCATGGATGTATCATACAATTATCTGGTCATATTTGCAACCTTACCAACTTCCTTGCGAGAGTTGCTTGCAACATTCGCCCCGATCCTCCTTTTAATTTCCAGGGTGGGTGGGTAAAATTGGTTCCGCTACTTACCGCGGACTGAGGTCAGATGCAGGGTTTTAATCTGGCCCTGAAGGGACCATAGGCCGATTGGAATGCAGCCGGCCTTGACTGCGGCTTTTAGCTGTTGGTTTGTGCCCTGTGGCACTTTCGATTTTTGGGACTTCCCATGCTCACAGTGACCCTCCAACAGCCACCTGGTGGGGGAAGGGCAAACACTGTGTCTCCAAGGGTAATAATGGCCAGGCTCCCAGTCCTTGTTAACGGTAACCACAATCGACAGGGTGCCTCAGAAATCTTTTAGATTTTTATGAGCAGCGGAGAGGTCTCGTCTTAAGGAAAGGAAACGGCCTACAAGCCACTGTTATACCGGATGTAGAAGACGGGCACGAAGCTGACAGTCAGTGAAGCCGAGCCTGGGCGGGAGAGCTGCTCTCACAGAGGAGCCGACCGGTCTCAGCCGCAGCAGAGATGGAATGAGTCACAGAGCCCCTGATTTACTACAGCTGTTTCAAACTTGAGCTGCACCACCACCACCACAAGAAACTGTCATTTGAGGCAGCGGGGCGTGACGCCGTTTACTCCACTTCCGGTTCCACCTCTTTGTTTCTGGTTTGCTTATAATGAGACACTTTATGAAGGTTTCTCTTTACAGCGGAGAAGTTGCGGTGCATGCGAATGAGATGTGCACTGCACATTCGTAGTTAAATCTTGCTCTTTCGGGTAGACTTAGGGCGAAAGGAACAGAATATGACAATTTTCATAGTCCTAGTGGTCCTCTCCCATGCTCGTAAAACCCATTCTGAACATTTCAGTTGGCGCCATGCCTCACTGCCCCGTCACCTGCTGCTGCTGTTCTGCCTTCCTTCATCGCACAAAACTGCTATATTTTGCTGCCAGCCCTACCCACTAAACAGTCCTGCTGCTGTGTGCTACATCCTCGCCCAGGGGCCGGCTAGACGTTTCATGGGTGTGTACACTTCGATCGGTGAGCCTCTGTCTCCAGCTTCAAAGTGGTTTGTCCAGGAGCATCTTTTTCTTTTCCCTCTAGAGCCAGGCATATAACCGGTTTCATATTTTATTTTTCTAACAGCCTAAGCAAGGGATATAATTACATTCGAGCACTGCATCAACATAAAACAACGGAAACATTTTTCATTTACAGAAAGTATACAGAGGAATGTAGTTTAAAGTCAGTGAGTCTGTGAAGGTATGAGTCCAAGATTTCCATACATTTATATTTATAGTATTTTCATCAGAAGGCTCAAAATAGGTGACTGAGTGCCTTACATGAAAGAAACGTCACGTCAGTTTAGTATGGAGAGAAATAAATACATGTCCAGATTTGTCTTGTGGGACTGGGTTAGCATGCCACTCATCGAAAAGGCTTCAAGGCCACACCAGAGGCAGTAAGCGGTATATAAATGCAATTAGAATACAGTGCAATATAATAAATGCGTGTGCAAAAGGTCAGTCACATCACAGTACGATTGAATAAAACCCATATTCAATTGTTCCTTGGGGGTAGAGTAATTTTGTAACATTCTTTATTGAACTTTGTCGTACAGAAATTAAAGAATAGCAGAGAGGTCCATAGCTGCACCACACGATCTAACATTATCAAGTTACACAACCTATTCAATTAAAAGTCACAATTGAAGGCACCATTCATATGAATGTAAAATGTTGGCTTTATTTCATTCTTCAGATGCGTCATTACACAGTAGAATTCCAGCCAACTCGTGTTTTGTGACTACATCCTCACTTCATCAGGGTTGTATAAGATAAAAAAACAAATCTTATTTCAACTTCCAAAACATGCTAAAATTAACAACACACTTCTAGAATTTAAATGCCTGCCTAGCAAAAATAAAAATATATTTATTCGCTTTTCTGAAGTCATCCAAGTTGCAAATACATAAAACAGATTTTCTTAAAATATATAGTTCATATGATGGAGTACAGGTGTTGTAATAGTTTCTCCCCTGATATTTATAACAACGTAAATCATTATAAGGGGCAAACAATCTGTATCTTATCACTCTCATGGTGGGCTCTATTTGGTAGATCAGTAATTTTACATAAAAAATGCCTAAGGTAACCTTGATTACAAAGAATTCTAAAGAGCATCCTTGTTCGTATTCACTTATCATGTTGTTTTTAAAGAGACTCCAAAAACGTTCATCATTAAACCCTAATTTGTAGTGAGAGTGTTGTCACAAGATTGGGCTTGGTAGTTTCATGTATTTGTTTTGTACACCTTACACTGATAAAGGCAGAACTATCACTAAAAACTAAGGGCCTCATTACGATGTTGGTCGGAAAGCATTCTGACCGACTCCTTGTCGGAATTGTTTCCGACCGACTCAGGTTCGGGGAGTTCGACTGACCGATTACGATGTTTCTGAACACCGTTCGGTCGCACTCCCATTGACTTCAATGGGAGCCTGTGTTCCGACCGACAACACAGGCTCCCATTGAAGAAAGGGTTAGGTGCGGAAAACCTTGCACCCTGTGGCGGGCACCACAGGGTGCCTGCCACACTGTGCATGGTTGCAAAGAGGGGTCCCTTGGGTACCCCCACGGGCCCCAACCGGAGGCCACCGGGTGAAGGGGGGCTTTGCTACGTGCCCGTAAAGTCAGTTTCCGACAGCCGTTTCGTGACGGACAAACCGATTCGGAAAGGCTGTCCGAATCCAACATTGTAATACCTTGGTCGGAAACGCGGTCCATAGACCTGTACGATTCAGCTCCGACCGACTCGGAGTCTCCGAATGCCGGTCAGAACCGAGTCGGAAAGACCGAATGGTTACCTCCCATCGTAATCGGTCGGTCGGAAATGTTTACGAGTTGGTCGGAAGCAGGGGTTCCAACATGAGTTAGGTAAATCCGAATGCCGGTCGGAGCCTTTCCGACCGACATCGTAATTTGGCCTTAAATATATAGTGTATACATGAAATATAAGAACGCTATCGGAAATAAAAGTAGCTACAAATATCAAAGCATGGCAATGTATCATCATAGACTCATATATCGGCACAGAGGTCATATGTTAGAAATAGGGTTATACGTCATAGGTCAGAGGTTACATGGGCCTCAAACATTTGTAATAATGTTACACAAATGATAGGTGTGCCTCTGTGGGCATCTGTTTTGGTTCATCAGAGTGTGAGTGTGTGTGCGTATGTGTGTGTGTGTATTCTTGGCTTCGGGGGCTGGGGTGCAGCTTAGTTTGCTGTGGCGGTAGCAGCTGTGAGCAGCCTTGATCAGTGCACTGGTGTTGTGTGCTGGCATCTACTCTTTCCAGTCGGTGGGACACAGCACCATGAATGGGCATCTGCAGTTCAGGAAGGCACCATGTTTAGGGGCAGAGCTTTCTCTTGTCTGTGCTGTAAGAAATTGGGTTGTTGTTTGGTTGACTGGGGTATGAGCCCTGGTCAAGCAGCAACCACAATCCTTGACAGGGTAAGGCACAAGCTAACCTCAATTTAACCTGTGCTCAACCCACTGGTAGCTTGGCACAGAGTAATTAGGCTTAACTTAGAGGTACTGTGTCAAGTATTTGTGCAACACTTCAAACAGTAACACAGTGAAAACACACTACAAAAGGAGTCCACAACAGAGTTAGAAAAATAGAGTTGTTTTAAATAAAATAACAAAAATCCAATTAGTAGAACCCGAGAAATTGAATTTCATAGTTTTTAGGGCACTAGCACCCAAAAGTGTAAAGTGCCAACTGTGAATTTCTGGTCCAAAGGTGTAAAGTGCCAACTGTGAATTTCGGACCGGAACAAAGTCACAAGTTCAGGCTGACCGCTACAGGGAACTAGTTAGGCCTGCTGAACAAAGGTACCTTCAATCCTGGTTTGCTGAGTGTTGCGTGGATCCACGTTGAAGATGCGTCATGCAGCCAAGGCGATTCATCGGTTCTGAGATGCGGTGAGGCTGCGATGAGAGGTCCTGTTGCATCGAAGCCGAGGATCTTGTTGACATGGATTGCGATGCAAAGTTCGGTGTTGGGGATGCGATGCGCAGTCTGGTCGGTGTGTCGCTTTATAAGAGCTGCAAGGATGCGATGCAGAGTCCAGTCTCTTCATCGAAGGTGCCGCCGATGAGGGATGTGAGGGCCTGCACCAAGGATGCACTGCACAGTGGCAGTTCCGAAAGCGATGCAGGCTGCGATTCGAGTCTTTCTGATGGATCCAATCCACGCAGCAGTGGCAATGCGTCGGTTCTGCTTGAGGTTGCGCCACACAGCAGCAAAGAAGACGCGTCGGTGCCGCTGGATCTACAGAGGCTGGTAAAGCACCCTAGGCCCACTTCCCAGGTTCCAGGACTGGGGTGACACCGCTTGGCGGGGTAGACTCACAGATAGCAGAGTCCAGGTGCAGATGCAGATGCAAGGTTGTTGGAAGCCTGTTATGACCCTGAGGCTTCAGATCAGGAGGTCAGCCAACTAGTCCTTTGAGTCATACTGGGTTCTGGGGTTCAAGAGATGCAGGTCCAGTACTTCTCACCCAGGCAAGAGGGCAGCAGCTCAGCACAGGATGCAGGAGTCCAAAAGAGAGCAGTCCAGCAGAGTGGCAGTCCTTCAGCAGCACAGCAGTCCGCCTTTCTGCCAGAGTTTCCACAGGTCCAGAAGTGTACTGAAGAGCTGGTGTCTGAGATCCAGTATTTATACCCAGTTGTGCCTTTGAAGTGATGGAGAAAGTTCTACATGCATTCCTTTGAAGTGCACAGATGTCCTGCCTCACCTTCCCTGGCTCCAGACTAACTACAGGGGGTATGCAGCCCTTTGTGAGGAGACAGGACACAGCCTATTCAGGTGTAAGTGAGACTGTGCCCAGCTCCCCCCTCCCATCCTGCCAGTGATGGCCCATCCAGTCACACCTAAGCTCCATTGGGTGTGGCTGTCTAGGAGGAATATACAAAGCCCAACTGCCAACTACACCCGGTCATGTGACCAGAGACACGCTGCAGGCACCAAATGGCTAAGGCAAGACATTGCAACTCTCTAAAAGTGCCATTTTCAGACTTGCAATTTCAAATTCGATTTTACCATAAGTTAGGATTTTAAATTGTGATTCCAGAGACACCAAACATGACCTTGCAGAAGTGAATAAAGAATTTAAGAGTTTTTCACTACAAGGACATGTAAAACGTAAAAGTACATCCTGCTTTTTAACCCCTTGACCGCGATCGGAATTCCGCTCGTGTGCTGGACATTCCGATCGCGGGTGTGGTCGTGACGAGCTCAGCTCGTCATGCGCACAGCGCTACCGCGCAGCATGACGAGCTGAGCTCGTCACGCGCATCGAAGGGGTTAAATACTTTGCACTCTGTCCTCATGGCTGTCCAGGTCCTTTCTGAGGGGTGACTTATATATATATATATATATATATATATATCCAACTCACGCGTCGTCTCCTTCGTCAAACAACACACCACGGCCCCAAAATTGCTTTTAGCAGGTTTATTTTAGACAATGCAACTCAACGCGTTTCGGAAAACAAGTCTCCTTGATCACGAATATCGAAGTTGCAGCGCGCTGTGATTTAAATAAACATCACATGGCGTGTTAGTGTGATAAACAGTGTAAACAGACTTCCCAATGCACCAGAACAGTGACATACTCTTAATCAAACAAAGCACAATATTATTATGATATTGGTTACAATTTTCACTGTTGATGCGAGTGTGGCTGATGTAGCGAAATACACATAATGCATCCGTTTTAAATAACTAAAGCTTTCGCTCCATTCATATGCTCAATGAAGCTTGCAATTCAAACTCCGTAAAAATGTTATTGCTACCGGTCATGAACGGTGCAGTGTAAGCCTGCTTTTACTCACTCTGTATTGCACAAGTGCGATCAACGCATTCTAGAAGAGCCCATAACTCCTATTGCAATTAGGAACTTTTCGTGTTAAGACCAGCCTCCCAATCGGATTATAGGTCAATCACTATATCTCATTATTGAAATACACGAAGCATTTCAAACCAATGGATGGGGTTTGTTTAGGTATAATAGCTTGGCTGTCAGTGATTGCAGTCCTGCTCCAGTGGGCATTACTAATATCTAGTGGCTAGCCTGATGTTACTACCACATCCTTCATAGCGCCAGTGTGCTAATGATCATGTATGATTCACATGTAACATCACACGGATATTATACGTATCAAAATGTTGTGACTAGAGACTACCACACGTTCATCTCATTCACCACAGAAACTCCTTCACTGATTTACTTCCTAATCATCATCCATGTGCCAAAATTGGTCTACATCTTTCTACATTACTAATCCAGGTGGGCTTGTTATCCTGTATGGGTCGCGGTTCTCACTATCAGACAGTCTCATTTGAATCAATAAATTATCGGCATGCATTTCTTGTCAATATTAGTTGCTCATTTTGCCTTCCACTCGCCTCACAATATTTGTAAGGAAATCTGCAAAAAACATACACAAAAATACACATTAGCCATCAAGTGCAAAAACAGTGCTACAAATTATAATAATAAAACCAGACTGTAGTGAGGGTAAAATATCTTAAAATCTTAAATTTACAGTTACGTTGCAGCTCAAATGGCAATATCTCATTACTGGTTCACCACTAACCAGTGCTGCAGACTCACTAGTAGCATTTAATTTACAGGACCTGGGTACATATAGTGCCCCTTTACTAGGCACATATAAGTAAATTAAATTTGTCAATTGGGGATAAGCCAATATTACCAGGTTTAGAGGAGAGAGTACAAGCACTTTAGTACTGGTTAGCAATGGTAAAGTATGCAGAGTCCTAATGCCAGCAAAAAAGAGGTAAAAAAAATGAAGGAGAAAGGCAAAAGGTCTGGGTGAAGACCACCCTAAGGCCGACAGATCTTACATGTGTCCAGTCCATTATTGGCAAGAGCCTTCTAATCTCCATTGCCTAATCAACCATGGAAGTTTCTTTTTACTCTTCCAGGTCAGTGTTTGTTTCCTGTTTTGACGATATTTAAGCACTGTGACCCTGTAATGATCACTTTCCAGCACTTTTTCCTGTATAGTTACCTGAACTTTTTGTTTTTTTCTTCCTCGGTCCTGAAGCCTGATGTTCTGGTTTTCTGTTCTCCTTAAAGCTATGCTGGGACTTAAGCTCAAGGGTGGCCTGGCTACATTTCCTTCGCTTTGTGTGTTACTGTCATCGGAAACTTTGATTGAAAGTTTTTTTTGCCTCTGGCTTTTTCCTCTAAAATTGTTGGTTACTTCAAGGAGCACTCCCTAGATTGGTGTGACTATCACTTATTGGCAAGCCGGCTTCTAAAAGAAATTGCACTGTCTACCAAACCAAGAACTGCAAGTTTTCATAATGGCCTTACGTTCTGCACTTGAAATTTGGGTCAAGTTTCTTGAATGGATCAATAGAAGATCTCAGAAATATTATCCAACTTGAAGGCAAGAAGTTGGAATCCATTCACAATGAAAATGCCAGAAGGGGTTTCGGAGAAGGAATGAAAGAAATTAAGCAGAATGTTCAGTGAATATTGGATAGGGTGGGTAGCTACCAGGAAACCATTCCCTTGAAAATAAAAATGCTGTTTGTAGAAAAACTCATGGGCATATTTACGAGGAAAATTTGGAGCGCGTAGCTGCGGCAAATTTGGCAGCACGCATGTTGTGACATTTTCAAAATATAGGGAAGCGCCGTATTCACAAGAATACGGCGCACCCCTGTGTTTTCCCTAGCGTTAAATTTAGCTGAATGCAGCACACATAGAAGTAGCACATTGTCATTATTTAATGATTGTTTATGTGCAGGAAGGGACACCTTCCTGCATGTAAGCAATCATTAATGGCATGTTGCTCTTTCTATGTGTGCTGCAGAATCCAGCACACATAGAAAAAGCAAAAACAAGTATTTCTCCTCATTTTGCCATTCTAACGCCTTCTCTTGCATGGCGTTATTTTTTGGCACTGCCTCAGATTTACACCTCCTTGTAAATCTAGGACAGCATCAAAAGCAATGGGGTTTGCGGTGGAACGCCCACAGCAACACCCATTGCATCCCCCTTTCATGCTAAGTGATGCGTGTAAAGGGGCCTTATTTACAAGGCGGTGTTAAGCCACAAAAAGTGGCTTAATGCCACTTTGTAAATATGGAGAAGGGCATCAAAGGGCTAAAAGTGACATTCTGGTGGCGATATCCCCTTGTAAATTTGCCTCTCAGTTTTTATCTTTTTGAGAATGGCTAAGCTAGGTTTGCAATTTTTTTTGACCAAATCTGAGAAATGAGGTGTCCTGCCCAAATCAATAAAAGCTTGGGAAGTTTCCTTTGCAAAAACGATACTTGTTGAATGTTTTAATTTTTGAGGTGCGCACGAGGGTGCCACATCAATTATACATGAAAGAACAAGGGTTTCTGGTATCTAAAATAAAGTGTGGCAATTCAATGGAGGGGCGAGGACAGGAAAGTACTGTGGGTGTCTTTCAGTCATATTCTGTCAGAGAAGAAGCTGATCAACTGTTTCAGGTCTTACAGCGGGGTCTTACATCAGGGTGTCATTAGCTATGACTCAACTTGGACTCGCCCATCTGCAGTTGGTCTGCTTTTGGGAGCATGGGAGGGGCTATATCCTTTGATATATTTTGTATGTAAGTTGAGGCAACAATGCAATATTTTTTCAATTTTAAATTAATTCAGACCCCCATACTGGAACTGAAAGCATCATTCAAGTACCACTTCTGATCCATAAGGCCTGCAGATTATATGACTTCTCTAATGAAGATGTAACACACATATAACCCACTGTTAAATGAGTACCTATGTATGTAAGAAAAGGCTCTTCAATCTTTCCTGCTGTTTGACAGTTTTTAGTGCTAAAGTGTATATGATGCCATGTGTGGCGAGATCGAAGAGAGCCAGTGACATAAGTGACTGAAATACCTCACTGGGGAGTGAAGTGAGACTGGATGTATTGGATTCACTTTGGCTCTCATTGTCCTTGCTCTACTCCACATTTCTCCGGGTTCTAGTGTCAAGGATTGGACACAGTGGCTCTCTCTCTCTTGCTTCCTCCGTATTTGCCTGATGAAAGGATTACTCCTCCAAGTAGCCACAAGCCATCCTTCACTTGATATACATGTGAAAAGTGCCACATTTTTCCTTAAGAGGGTCACAAATAGGAGGAAAAAGCCACATAGGGCAGAAAAAACCTATTTGGCAATACAGATATTTCTTGATTCAAGATAAAGAGATTCACCAGAGCTAGAAAAAAAGAAACCAAACCCACCCTGAAGCAGCGTAGAAAAAGAGTGTAGCAAGGTGTGCCATTAATGTGACGAAAAACAGGGGAATTGAAATTGTTGCAACACATCCTTCTCAGATTTAAAGTTCCCTAGTGAACAGGAAATTACTTCTCAGGAAAATGATTGAGCACAATCTTGGACTTTGAATCTCTGGCTACAAAAACTGGGAAGATGACCATTTTGTTTAAGAATGAAGTAACCCTTGCCACAGTCACCACAAAATGAAGTTGTCACTGTATGACTGGTTCAAGATGAGAGATTGTATGTCTGACATTCTGCCTTTGATCCTCAGTAACACTGTACTTTTGTCTCCACAAACTCAACCCAACATATTGGACTGCATACTAGGCAGCACTCGGACACTCTTCCGGTCTACTGTGGCCACAAACATGCCAGCACCAACCTGTGGTTCTGGGTAAAGCAGACAGGTGTGCTGCCAGCACGCCAAGTATGCTGCCTTCCTGTCAGTTGATGCAGAACCAGGTGACTACACCACTATCTCCGCAGAATCAAAGCCGCTTTCCAGTAATTTTAGTCTGTGGATGTAGTACCTCATTCCTTTCCCCCTTTAGCATTGAGTCACTGATGTTGATAGTTGCCAGAAGCAGATACAGAAAAGTTTGTGAGGTGACTAAAGGTTCATTTAAAGTTTGGCAGACTAAAGCACTACTGTAAATCGGTTGTGCTCCTGTCCGGCCAAGCATGTGTCGTTCCTGGGTTTACCCAAGTAGAGACTCTGCCGGCTACATGACTGTAAACCTTTTGCCTGATAATCTATCTGCCACAGGCCATCAGGCCAAAGTGACGATTTCCACATCTTAAATAGAAGGAGCCATGGCAATTGCGGATAGGGAAAGTGCACAATGGATCCCATGAGCAGGAAGAAAGCTCCCTTCACGTCAGGGCCATTGTTTTGCTGCATTCAAGAAACAACCACCACTTTGGCGATTTGTTATCTCAAACCAAAAAACTTTGCTGATCGGGCACAGCAGCAATGGGGCCCTCTTGGCAAAACTGAAAGGCTTTCATCTGTCTAACTTCTGGTAAATCTGAGAAGGCCTTTGGCAAACCATTTTGCAACAACTTTTGGGAAGATATCCCAGCAGAGGGCATTGGCAGTCTGCGTTGATGGAATGTCTTTATACGCACTTATCAATGGGACAGGAGAGAAAAAAGAGCTTCCTAAAGTCATTTATGATGAGTGTGATGCACTTGATCCAATAACAGATAATAGCCAGACAGGGTGGAGTTTTACTCGGTTACATCATGCATTCCAAGGAAAGAAGTCTTTGAAGAAGATTCTTCAGTCTTCCAATTTGAGAGAGTTATCAGCAATTTGGAAAGTTTTGATTCTCGTCCAAAGAATCATCATATATCATCAAGTGTTAGGGAGAACTGACAATCAAGTAGCAATGGCATACAGGAGCAGACTACGGGATTTCTCCCTGAATCTAATTGCAATGAAGATAAGACCATGGGTGAAACAAAATCTGTTATCTATCTCAGCAAGTACATAAGAGGGAAGGAAAATGTTCAAGCTGACACCTCGAACTGAAAGTGTGTGACCTCAAAGGATCTGTTATTAGTGGTCTTTTGAAAGATATGTCAGGGATTTGGGAAACCTCCCATTTTGTGTCTCCAGATAACATCTCCAGAAAACACCCAACTTCAGACCTTCTGTTCCTAGTTTCTGCCTTCGGGTGCTTTGGGTGTGGATGTTCTGTTGTTTCCTTGGCCTCCTTTTCTACTGTATGTCTTCCCTCCATTTCCTCTCATATGTTGACTTCTGTTGAAAATTAAGGAGGAGGCAGCAGGTGTAATAGTAGTGGTTCCATTATGTCCTCGGATGTCCTGGTTCCCTCTTCTTCTATCAATGGCGCTTTCTTCTCCCTGGAAAATTCCTCTCACACATTTTCCTCTTCTGACACAGGGTGCATTCCTCTTCAGAAACTAAACCTTTCAGTTTGGAAGTTGAGAGGGTTGGGCTGAGTAGAAAAGTAGACCCTGAGCATTTAGAGCTAGCTATCAAACAGTCTAGGTGTGCTTCTACTTTAAAAGCCATTTCCAGATATTTGAAGAATTTTTAGGAATGCTGTTCTGAGAGATCTTGTTTAAACTGTATAATGGCACATTAATGTAGTGTTGCAATCGTGGGGGCAGATTTACAAGAACTGGTGCATCTCTGCATATTAGCACGGATGCATCAGTTCATTTGCGTCCCGTAAAAAAACCCTTGCGCCACCATGGATGCGTCGCATTTACAATGCTGCGCACCGTGGCGCAAGGATAGACAGATGCGTGACGCATCTTTTGGCGTACAGTCAGCGCATTGCTGGAGTCGTGTCGCAAGCACGACGCAACTCCAGCAATGGTTAGGAATGCCTATTCCTAACATGATGCGTCACTCCTTACGCCTGCTTCAAGCAGGCGTAAGGTTTTGACGCAGTGGCGTCGTAAAAGTGACTCAGTGAAATCTTGTAGATTTCACTGCCTCACTTTTACGAGGCTTTCTCACATCGGAACGCCCACCCTGCATACATTATACCTGACGCAGGTATAATGTAGCGCAGGGCTTTCTCCCTAGATGCGTCACGTTGTAAATATGTCGCAACGTGGCGCATTGTTTACGACGCCGCTGCATCACAGAAATGACGCAACTGCGGCGTAAAGCTGTCGCAAGGGGCTTGCAAATCTGCCCTTTTGTTTGGTAGTTATAACAAATGATTAATGGTATCTGTTAGACCTGGCTTTTTCAGCGGGTTTATCCCCAGACTTTTTGCTTTTTGACCTCCTGTTTCTGTTTGTTTTATGACTCTGGGCACTTTACCACTGCTATTCAGTGCTAAAGTGCATATGCTCTCCCTGTAAATTGTTGTTATGGATTGGTGTGTCCATAATTGGCTATTTGATTTACTAGTCAGTCCCTAGTACAGTGCACCTTGTGTGCCCAGGGCCTGTAAATCCAATTCTGCTAGTGGGCTTGCAGCCCTGATTGTGCCACCCACATAAGCAGCCTGTAAATGTAACTCTGGCCTGTCACTGCAGAGCCTGTGTGCAGTCTGATACTGCCATGTCGACCTGGCAAGTGCACCCACTTGCCAGGCCCTAAACTTCCGTTTTCTTACATGTTAGTCACCCCTAAGGTAGGCCCAAGGTACCCCTGTGGGGAGGGTGCAGTGTATGTGAAAGGTAGGACATGCCCTGGTGTGTGTGGCATGTCCTGATAGTGAAATACTGCCAATTTCGTTTTTCACTATTGCAAGGCTACCTGTTCCCATAGGATAGAATGGGGAGTTTGTTTATTACATCTTATAAACATAACTACCCCTCGGAGCAAGGTAGGAAAATAAAGTTTAGTATGCCTGAACTCAGAATGTTAAAATGCATCTTTTAATGAGGGTGATTTTTACATTCTGTGTTTGGAAATACCAATTTTAGAAAGTAGGTATTTTTTTGCTTAGCCATCCAGTGTGCTAGGTTTGTGTATTGCATGTCTGGCTTTTGGATGACAGGGGCTGGGGAGGAACAGTGGCTCCAGAGAGCCTGATGAGTCAGGGCTGGGCTGAATAGACCGGGCTGCATTTAGAGTAGGGGGTAGGGGGAAGAGATTTCCTTTCACCTGAATGGGCCTGGTCTGCCTGCTACAATGCTGTCTCCACCTCCTACCAGGAAGCTGCACCAGAGAGGACAGAACCGGTTTTGACCAAGCACAGGGCTTCTCTGCCACCAGAGAACAAAGGATTTTGCTGTATAAAAAGAGGGGCTCAGACCTCAGACTTTTAGATCACTTCTGGGAATCATGAGGAACCTTTGCCAAGGAGAAGCTGAGGAGGAATACTGCCCCTGTGCTGTTTGCTGTCTGGGGTTGGCCTGCAGTGGCTACTTGCTGCCAAAGAAAGGATAAAGGACTTTGCTGTTTGCTGTGTCCCCTGCTTGAGGAAGATCTCCAAGGGCTTGAATTGAGCTTGCCCCCTGTTCACAAGGTCTCACAAAGACCTCACCAAGCTTCTGGGCACTGTCTCTGGAACAGCTGGTTTCAGTTGCCTGGAGAAGAAAAAAGAAACCGACTCTGTCACTGAGTCCGTCACAGGATTCCGTGTCCTGAAGGCACCGTAGAGAGCACCGCTGTCGTGGCCTGGAATCCTCAGGATCGTACGTTGCTCAATAGGGGTCCACCTCTCGACACCCCCACAGGTCTGATTAGAACACACAGACACTATGGAGTTATCAAGCGGGGGAAGGAAAGGAAGGGAACAGCAGGGAGGGAGACCTGTAAAAATAAGGACACCGGGATCAGCAAATAACAGTGTAGATATTCCTACCCTACCCTTCTTCCGTTGGTATCTATCTAGGGAACCGTACCTGTAAAAGAAATAAACTTCTCCTGGAACTCGGTTAACCTATATGGTGTGTGGTTGCACTCAGTCAGATCTAAAAGAAAAGCATATAGTCAACTAGTATAGTAACCCCTTTCCCTAACACAGTCGACGGGAACTATGATTATCTAACCTACCATTGAGGTATTTTACGAGGGCTGAAACAGGGGTGCGGAAGAGCTATTCTCCTGCTCACTCACTGCACTCCTGCCAAAGAAATACACAAGAAAAAAGGCATGACTTCATAGACCATAATGCACCACATTCTCTCTAGGCAAACACGAAACATATTCGGCACAATTCCCCATTGCTTCTTGGTCAATTGGCCACATAAAATAGATGATAAAGAATAAAGAATGGTTGCCTGGTAAGAAACTCCTTGTTTCTTCCTTCGACCCAACAATGTCATAAACGGTTCGTATCTTGTTTGTGTGGGCGTTTTCCCCGCATGAACCGCTGCTTGCCAGTTCTCCAACGAGAGAAAACGCTCTGCTAGTCACTAAGCCCAAAACTGATTCAGTAAAGATTTGTATCTCTGGTTGTCATCACAAGGGTGCAAATACTTAGTAACAGCCGGGGTTTATTCATTCCTAGGTGTTGTGCTCCACCAAGACAGTTGCTCCACCATGAACCTAGGAAATTGGTTCAACCAACGGAGCAACGTGAAATTACAACACAACGCCTTCGCCACGCTAGAAAGAGCTGCTTCTCGAGATAGCCAACAATTAGCAGTGTGGTGCCCGAGGCACCCTTACCAGCCTCTTCTCGTCCTCGGCGCAGCTCCTGTAAAGAGTAATCAGCACCTCTCCGACGCCCCGGAAGCGTTCTTCAATGAACTGTCTCAGAGCGTGGTGACGTCAGAGACGTCCGAACCGCAAAGGCTCATGGAGGCTGTAGTTTTCTACTGCCGATATCGCGCTTTAGCGCATCGCTGCAGTGTTCCTCCAGCGCCCCTCCTATGGGACGTGACAGTACACCCCCCTCCCGAAGAACACTGACAGGGACATGGTTTCCTAGGGAAGCGAGTGTGGAATAGTCTGACATAACGAGGCGCGTGAACCCCTTCTGCGGGCTCCCAAGAGTTCTCCTCGTTTCCGTATCCCTTCCAAGCTATTAGATACCACAATTTGGTACGGTATATCTTGGAATCCAGGATACCTCTTACTTCATGTTCTGTCTCTCCTCTTATCAACACCGGTGGTATGCTCCCTTTCTTCGCTGAACGAGAGGGCTTGAGCAAGGAAGTGTGGAACGCTGGATGGATTCTCAGAGAGGAGGGTAAGGCCAGCTTAACCACTACGGGGTTTATGAGCTTCACTATTTTATAGGGGCCGATGTATTTAGGGTTAAAAACGCTATACCTCTTAAATCTGATGTTCCGAGTGGACAGCCAGACATAGTCCCCTACCTTGTAGCAGGGTCCTGGACGCCGTTTTAAGTCGGCGTGGGCCTTGTAGCGTTCTTTTGCCTCTTTCAGCCTATTCTGTGCCTCTCGTAAGGTTTTCTGTATATGGTGTATCCTATCCTGTACTTCCGGAATGTTCTCAGTTCTAACTGGATGTACAAATGGAATGAATCTCGGGTGATAACCATAACTACAGAAGAAAGGGGAGTGTTTTGTGGAGCTATGTGTAGCGCTATTATAGGCTATCTCTGCCAACCAGAGGTTCTCCACCCAGGCTTCGGTTGTGTTATTCACGTAACACCTTAGGTACTGCTTTAGTGTCTGGTTTACCCTCTCTGTTTGGCCGTCAGTTTGGGGGTGAAAACTTGTGGACACGTTGGGGGTTATCTTTAAGGCCGTACACCACACCTTCCAGAACTTAGCTGTAAATTGGGAACCTCGATCCGAAACCACCACCTGAGGTAGTCCGTGTAGCCGTACCACATGGATCAGCAACAAGTAGGCCAACTGGCCCGATGTGGGTATTTTCCTACAGGCTATAAAATGGGCCATTTTGGTGAGGTAGTCCACTACAACCAGGATTACCGTGTGTCCCTTGTCCGATGGCATGCCTACGACGAAATCCAGGGATATGTTTTCCCACGGGTGTTCGGGGGTTGGTAAGGGGTGCAGAAGTCCTGCCTGTCTGGTATGTGAGGCCTTCATTTGAGTGCACACCAAACATTCCGCGACCCATAACCGAATGTCCGTTAGTACCGTGGGCCACCAGAATTGGCGCAATACTCTTTCTGTGGTCTTCTCTACTCCATTATGACCTGCGCTGGGTAGGGTGTGGCACCAAGTGAAAACACGCCTCCTTAGTGAAGGGATCGGGATCAAAAGCTGTTTCCCTCGAATTGGTAGACCTTCTTTTATCCTCCACTCCGAATGCCTTCCCAACCATGCCTTCCATCCCTCATTAAGTATGTTCCTCGCAATGCTCCTAAGGAAGGGTTCCGTCACTGTGGTGCATATAACGTTATGCGGATTGATGATGGTTTTCTCCTCTGGTTCCTCCACTGGGGTTGTGTTGGATTGGCGGGTTAAAGCATCGGCCTTTTTGTTATCCTTTCCTGGTCTATATGTGACCAAAAAATTGTACTCAGCAAAAAACAAAGTCCACCTTAGCTGTCGGGGGGAGAGGTGTCTGGCTGCAGCCATGAACTGGAGGTTACGGTGATCCGTGAATACGGTGACCATGTGTTTGGCTCCCATGAGATAGTGCCGCCACTCCTGGAAAGCACCCTTGATAGCGAGCAGCTCTTTCTCCGCAATCGTGTAATTGCGTTCCGCCGGGTTAAGCTTTCTGGACCTAAACGCCACCGGGTGTAATTGACCAGTGTTGGTATGGCGTTGGGACAACACGGCTCCTACCGCGTGATCGGAGGCATCCGCTTCTACTATATACGGTTGTTCAGGATCGGCGTGCACCAACACCGGAGCGGAGGCAAATGCTTCTTTTAAAGCTTTGAACCCTTTTTGAGTCTCTTCGGTCCATTGAAAAGGGACCTTCTTCTGTAACAAGCGGGTTAGTGGGGCTGCCAAGTATGAAAACCGGCCAATAAACCGCCGGTAAAAATTGGCAAACCCGAGAAAACATTGAATGTCTCGAACGGTCGCTGGGGTAGGCCAATCCCTCACTGCTGCTATCTTCCGTTCGGACATCTCCTGTCCCCGAGGGGTTAGCATAACGCCCAAGAATTCAACTGTGGAAACTCCGAATTCACACTTGCTGATTTTGCAGTAGAGGTGGTGTTCTTGTAGAGTTTGAAGGATGGCCCGCACATGAGATACATGGCTCTTGACATCGGACGAATAGATCAAAATATCGTCAATGTATACGATGACGAACCGATCCAGATGTTCACGCAAGACGTCGTTCAGAAAGAACTGAAACGCCGCGGGCGCGTTGCATAACCCAAAGGGCATGACAAGGTATTCATATAGGCCGTAGCGTGTTTTGAAGGCCGTTTTCCACTCGTCGCCCTTGCGCATCCGCACCAAATGATAAGCCCCTTTAAGATCCAGCCGTGTGTATATAACAGCCTTCTGGACTTGTTCCAATAAAACCGGGATCAATGGCAGGGGATATCGATTCTTGATTGTGATGGCGTTTAACGCTCTGAAGTCAATGCATGCGCGCAACTCGCCGTTAGCTTTAGGGATAAAGAACAGCGGAGAAGCCGCAGGAGACTTGGAATTACGGATAAACCCCAGTGCCAGATATTTATCCAGGTAAGCCCGCAGGTGTGTGTTCTCAGGTTCTGTTAGGGCATACACCCTTCCGGTGGGCACTAGGGCTCCTGGAACCAAGTCGATCTGGCAGTCATATTGCCTATGAGGCGGAAGTGTTTCGGCCTTGACATCGTTAAACACATCCGCGTAATCCTGGTATTCCCGGGCAGTTTCACCGGATGTTCCGCGGCTGTGGCGATGTGATGAAGCACAGCCAAGGCTTGCGAAGGGCTGCTTGTCGATGGAACACAATGTAGAGAACAATAGTCAGAGGTAAACCGAACGGTTTTTTCCACCCAGTTCACCTGAGGGTTGTGCTGCCTCAACCATGGTAACCCCAATATTATCCCATATTGGGGAGCTTGAATCACGCTGAAAGCGAGCTTTTCTGCATGGTCAAGTCCGTGACGTACCTCCAAGGTATCCGTTTGAAAACGGATAGGACCTGCAACTAAGCGTCTTCCATCCACTGCAAACACCGCTTCCGGTTTCTCTTTCTCACGAAGTACCAAACCCAACCGCGATGCTTCTTCCTGATCAATAAAACACCCGGTGGCTCCGGAGTCTAACATGGCTGTTACTTGACTCCATTCCCCTTTTACCAACAGGGACAGTTCCACAAAGAAATGTTGTCTTATACACAGGGTGTCCCCACTCAATGAAGGGATATACGTTGGGCTTGAAGAATCCCCTTCTTCTTTCTTCAAGCTCTGTCGTTTCCCACCGTACCGTCAGATGCAAGTGCTTGCTGTCTACATGGCTCCATGCGTGGGTATTTGGTTCTCAGGGTGCATTCCCTAATGTAGTGGCCTTTCCTCCCGCAATAGATGCACAACCCTTTCTTTCGTCTGTACTCTCTTTCCTCATTGGTGAGGGTGGAACGGACCGCCCCAATCTCCATAGGTTCGGCTTTGGCGGCCGTTGAGGTTTCAGGGTTTCGAGGTTGATCCGTTCTCCAGAAACTTCGGTCTCTCCGTTTGTTTTCCCCTCTCCTTTCGGTGAGGCGATGATCTAGCCGGAGGACTAGACTAATCAGATCTTTGCACGTTGCTGGCTGGGGCTCAATTTGAGCCAGCACGTCCTTCATCTCTTCTCTTAGCCCTCGATGAAAAATGGCCGATTGTTTCGCCTCTGGCCATTCGGTTTCGGTAACCAGCCGACGGAAATCGTTAAGATAAGAAATAAGGTCTCTGTTCCCTTGTCGTAGCTCCAACAGGTCTTTATCGGCAGAAAGAGTGGCCGTTCGACGATTGAACGTTCTTTCAAAGTCCTTATTAAAGGAATCCCAATCGTGTAGTAGTGGGTCGTCTCGCTTAACCAAAGGAACCGCCCATTGCGCTGCATCCCCTGCCAGATAGGAAATCAAAAAGGCCACTCTCGCATGGTTGGTGATGAACGCCTTAGGTTTACAGGAAAAATGCAGCATAACCTGGGTGAGGAAGACCTGTACCTTGCTGCTTTCCCCGAAAAACCTCTCTGGTGTGGCCAAGGGGATAGGAGTGGGTATCTCTACCACCAAAGGAGCCGAATGGGATGCTAATGGTATGCCTGCACTGAAAGGGTTTCGCTGCATTCTGTCTACTGTGGCTTGCAGTGTGGCTGTTTCTATCCTGGAGGCTGCCAACTCCGTCTGTACTATGTGTAACGCGGCAAGCACGTCTTGTAAAGTAGCCATACTTCAACGTACGACCGGGAGGATTATAAACCGTGGGCCGATTACTCTGTCGTGGCCTGGAATCCTCAGGATCGTACGTTGCTCAATAGGGGTCCACCTCTCGACACCCCCACAGGTCTGATTAGAACACACAGACACTATGGAGTGATCAAGCGGGGGAAGGAAAGGAAGGGAACAGCAGGGAGGGAGACCTGTAAAAATAAGGACACCGGGATCAGCAAATAACAGTGTAGATATTCCTACCCTACCCTTCTTCCGTTGGTATCTATCTAGGGAACCGTACCTGTAAAAGAAATAAACTTCTCCTGGAACTCGGTTAACCTATATGGTGTGTGGTTGCACTCAGTCAGATCTAAAAGAAAAGCATATAGTCAACTAGTATAGTAACCCCTTTCCCCTAACACAGTCGACGGGAACTATGATTATCTAACCTACCATTGAGGTATTTTACGAGGGCTGAAACAGGGGTGCGGAAGAGCTATTCTCCTGCTCACTCACTGCACTCCTGCCAAAGAAATACACAAGAAAAAAGGCATGACTTCATAGACCATAATGCACCACATTCTCTCTAGGCAAACACGAAACATATTCGGCACAATTCCCCATTGCTTCTTGGTCAATTGGCCACATAAAATAGATGATAAAGAATAAAGAATGGTTGCCTGGTAAGAAACTCCTTGTTTCTTCCTTCGACCCAACAATGTCATAAACGGTTCGTATCTTGTTTGTGTGGGCGTTTTCCCGCATGAACCGCTGCTTGCCAGTTCTCCAACGAGAGAAAACGCTCTGCTAGTCACTAAGCCCAAAACTGATTCAGTAAAGATTTGTATCTCTGGTTGTCATCACAAGGGTTCAAATACTTAGTAACAGCCGGGGTTTATTCATTCCTAGGTGTTGTGCTCCACCAAGACAGTTGCTCCACCATGAACCTAGGAAATTGGTTCAACCAACGGAGCAACGTGAAATTACAACACAACGCCTTCGCCACGCTAGAAAGAGCTGCTTCTCGAGATAGCCAACAATTAGCAGTGTGGTGCCCGAGGCACCCTTACCAGCCTCTTCTCGTCCTCGGCGCAGCTCCTGTAAAGAGTAATCGGCACCTCTCCGACGCCCCGGAAGCGTTCTTCAATGAACTGTCTCAGAGCGTGGTGACGTCAGAGACGTCCGAACCGCAAAGGCTCATGGGGGCTGTAGTTTTCTACTGCCGATATCGCGCTTTAGCGCATCGCTGCAGTGTTCCTCCAGCGCCCCTCCTATGGGACGTGACAACCGCCTCGTTTCGCAATGCAACCCTGGTCAAACCGACTCCGTCAACGAGCCGCTGCTTGCACCGCGTCCTGGGGGCATCGCAATCTGCAACGCTTCGCTACACGTTGCCCGGACGTCATCGACTCCGTCGCTGCCCGACTCGAACATCGACTGGCTCCGTCGCCGCATCATGACCTGCCAGCACTGCATCGAGCACCGCCTCACCCTGCAACGCAAGCCTTGGTCTCACCGACTCCGTCAACGAGCCGCTGCCTGCACGAGCCGTGAGGACACCGCATGCTGCAACGCTTCCATCTCACATCGCAACCATGACGTTGCCCCGGACCGGCTCGTACCATTGTTTTGGTCGCAACAACAAAAGGTACTGTCTCCGAGTCTGTCGACGCTTTTGCTAACCGGTATCGACGCGGTTGGCTGGAATTGTTAGACTGTCGTATTCAGTCTCACGGTAGCCCCAGATGGAGCTACCGAGTCGGAGGAACTGTATTTTCACGTTTTTCCTGCAATTTAAAGGTTATTTTGCACAAAAGCTATTTTTTTTGTCAAAAATCGTTTTATTCAACATCATAAGCAAATATTACCGCATGAGTACAGTGGGGCGTACAGAACCCCGCGTCAAAACATTTAGCAAGTTGTAGTCCAGTTTCGCCTATCGCTAGGCCCGTTACATCCCCCCTGTATCCCGAATGGGAGATGTCTGTTTTTAAATATTCAACCTTAAGGGTAGCCCCTTAAACCAGAAAAGAAGAAACAAAAAGAACCCCCTCCCCCCGCCCTGGTGGTGGTGTAGCTATACAAAAACGTTAAAAGAATTATGGGTAAGTCGAAAAGATGAGGCAGTAAAATCAAGACCACATCTGCTAAAAAAAAAAAAAAAAGAGAGAACTCATATCGGCTAACCTTCGTAGAGATGTTTTCAGAATTGAAAGAGATGCATGGCCCTCAAGGAAGGAGGGCAGACCGCCGAGGGCAGGCCCCGGGACAAATATGCTACCAGAGGGCCCCATTTGTATGCAAAATCCTTGTAGTTGCCTCCGAAACTGTCTGAGAGGCGTTCCATAGAGAGGATTCTCCATAGACGTGCATGCTACAAGGAGATCGCCGGTGCGGCCTTCTTTTTCCAGGCTGCTGCTATCGTGAGTTTTGCCGCCCCAAACAGACCCACATAATAGCCTTGTCAGCTTTCGATTGGTGTTCGAGGTCAGGGTCTCTAATTCCTAGTAGTGCCCCCTCTATGGTTGTCGGAATGGGATATCCCAACATGTCTTTGATGTGGGAAAGAATTTCCTCCCAAAATGGACGGATACCAGGGCAGTCCCACCAGATGTGGCGAAAATCCCCCTGCAGCCCGCACCCCCGCCAGCAGAGATCCAAGGTGTCAGGGAAAATCCGTTTTAGTTTAGTGGGGTAGAGGTACCAGTCCAAAAGGGTCTTGTGGTGTGCCTCCCTCAAGGCCACTGAGTGATTGTGCTTAGGGATGTCGCCCCAAATGTGTTTCCATTCCTCATTTGAAATCTCCCTTCCTAGAACCTGTTCCCAAAATGACATATACCGCGCCCTGGGTGCGCGTAAAGTATTGATGAGCATGGCGTATAGTGAGGAGATTGCCCCCTTCGTGATTCCCGCTTTTCGCACAAAACGTTCCATAGCTGTGAGGTCTCTGGAAGCAGCTTCGCTCACGTGTGGGAGAGTGGCCCAATGCTTGAGCTGAAGGTAATGATAATGCTCACTCTGGGGAACCTGGAAATCACGTTTACAACTCTCAAACGATAAAATATCATAATTGTGAAATAGGTCAGCTAGTTTTAAGCAACCCCCTTCCCTCCAACAGTCAAAGGGCCCCTCGCGCATAGCTGGTGGAAAGTCCGGGTTAAAGTGAATTGGCGTGTACGGGGAGGGGAACGTGGTCCACCCCTCTCGCTTCGTGATTTGATCCCAAATTGTAAGTGTGGTACGTGTGGGCGTGCTAAGATATGCATTTGCTGGCCTATTAGACTTAGGTTTCCACAGGACATCCCAAATTGTGCGACCCACTATGGCCCGGTCCATGTGGAGCCAGTGTTTGTCAGATTCCCTAGCGGACCACTCTGTCACCACCCGCAACTGTGCCACCTGATAGTATAAGTTAAAATCCGGCAGGGCCACCCCCCCTCCACTTTTTGGGCGCCGCAGTACATGGAAGGGAAGGCGCGCCCTCCCTCCCTGCCAGATGAAGTTGGTGACCAGCGAGCGCAAGCGAGGAAGAAGGCCTCGGTCGAGGGCAATTGGGAGTGCTTGGAATAGATACAGGCGTTTTGGCAGGACTGACATTTTGATGGCGTTAATTCGCCCAAGCCAGGAAATATATAGAGGCTTCCAGCGCTTGAAATCTTGTTTAAGCTGCACTTCCAGTGGAGGGTAGTTAGCTTTACATAGGTCCCCGATTTTGGGCGTGAGATGTACACCCAGGTATAATAGTGAGTGTTTGGCCCAGTGGAAGGACGCTTGGCCCCGCAGTCTCATTGCCTCAGCATCAGAAAGTGTCAGATTTAATATGGAGGATTTAGATAAGTTAACTTTGAAGCCGGAGACCATTTCGAAATTCCGCAATTCTTCCTGCACAGCACGGAGTGAGGAGGCTGGCTCCAAGAGCGTGAGTAAAATGTCGCCCACAAATAAGGACGCTTTATGATCCGTGCCGCTAAAGCGAATGCCCCGAATAGCCTCATTAGCTCGTATTTGTGTGGCTAGGGGTTCAATACTGAGGGCAAATAAAAGGGGGGAAAGCGGACACCCCTGTCGTGTTCCTCTGCCCAGGGCGAAGGGAAGTGACCTGTAGCCGTTGACCAATACACAGGCGGGGAAGGTCCACTGAATCGAGATATTGCTGTTCAAGGGAGGCATCGGGAGGAGTGCCCCGATATAAATCCCCATAGAAGGCGCCGAAGATATTAGCTTTAATGTCGTCCGCGTGAATGAGGTGTCCAGCCGCATCCAGAATTCCCCCAATAAACTCACGTTCCCTTTTCTCTCGCAGCTGTCTCGCTAAGTGAGTCCCCACATTATCCCCCTGGGAATATGATGTCTGTCGTAATTTAAGCAGTGTGTATTCGGCTCTGTTATTATAAATAGCACGTAATTTGCCCCTTAGCGCGGTAAGCTGCCGCTGTAGCGCACGTGTGGGGGTTTCCTTGTGTGACTTTTCTACTGCTTCAAGTTCTCTTTCTAGGGCCAATCGATCCTTCGCCCGGTTTTTATTCAGGACCGTGTTAAGCTGAATGCATTTGCCTCGTAAGACCGCTTTGAAAGCGTCTCAATTGTTTTGTGGTGTAGTGGCCGCCGGGTTATTAAGTGTGAAAAATTCAGATATGGTATTCCTCAGGTCATCTCGAAGAGATTTGTCTCGGGTAATCGCAGCTGGGAAGTACCACCTAGACGTGCCTGGGTTGATCCCTCCCCAGGCCAGGTCGATAGATACGAGACTGTGGTCTGATATTGAGATTGGCAAGATCTGGGCAGTTTGAAGGGACCCCACAAGTGACTGGCTAAGAAAGGCATAGTCAATCCTGGAGTAGGAGAGGTGTACGTGAGAGAAATATGTATAATCTTAAGTAGTGGGATGTAATGTCCGCCAAGCGTCGCATAGGCCTAACCTGATTAGTGTCTGTTTAACCCCTTTGGAAAAGCAAGTGGTATTCGCCCTGTGAGCGGGCGAGCTATCTAGGGTGTCGTGCCATGTCAAGTTGAAGTCCCCCAGAAGAATCACTGGTCCCTCAGCAAAGCTGGCGATGAGGTCAAGTGCAGTGGAGAGGAACGCTGTCTGCCCAGAGTTGGGGGCATAGAGGGAGATAAATGTGCACAAGGTACCTCGTAGCCTTCCCTTCACCATCACGACCCTCCCCTCCCGGTCGGATTTAACCGCTTCGGGCTGAAATTTGGCAGAGCCCCGGAAGAGCAAAGCCACTCCCTTGTGTTTGGTATTGGCCGATGATGTATAAATTAACAGGTAGGATTTGTGGCGAAGCCACTTATCTTCTGACTTTTTCAGATGCGTCTCTTGTAACGCCACCACGTCGAACTGGCGGTCGTTGATATATTTCCAACTTTTTTGACGCTTTTGAGGCGAATTTAAACTTTTAATATTCCAGGATGCTATGGAGATTATGGGGTGAACTGGATCATCCCCTCCCGCCCCTTGAATCCCTCTCGAAGGCTGCCTCCCTCCGTACGCTTGTTGTGATCAGTAGCTATTGTTACCATCATGCATGGCCCCTGCCCCATAAAACTAAAATCGAACACTACCCCACCACCACCACCAGGAAACCCCCCTCCAACCCCCTTACCCCAACAACCCCTAGAACAAATGTGCAGAGTCGCCTGCAGGCTCTCAGCTCGAGTCGTCATTAGGAAGAGAAACGAAAACTCTGGGTGGTACGGACAAGGCCCGTACCCCCTGGCTGCCATACGGCGAAAACATAGAGAGCATTTGCATAAATCAGATCAACGTTAACACCTGTATGTTCCGGAGGAGAGTCAAAGCTTAGCGCCCAGACAACTCTGTTATATCGACAGAGTGGCCACCATCGGCCCATCGCCAGATCTCATGGAAAAGCACTTGTATGCGATGTGAGGGCAGTCTTCCTCTCTCAACGAAAACCACACTGGGTCCGTCACTTGGGAGTTGGCCTGCTCTTCGCGACTGTTTGCCAGGATCGGGCCTCTTTCCGTGGTTGACCTGTGCTATGCGAAGGAGCAGCAACAGTGTCCTCGTCCGGTGCTGGCAGGCCCAAAGTTCGTAGACCCTCGTTCAACTCAGACACGTGGTAGGACTTATTCTTATGCTCAAAGGTAAGGCCAAAAGGGTAGGTCCAGCGGTAGCGTATGCTGTCTTCTCGCAGTTTGGTGGTAACAGGGCGGAACAATTGTCTACGAGTCAGAGTGGAGGGCGCCAAGTCCTGGAACAGCGTGCACTTAAAGCCCTGAAAGGAGGTCTCTTCTTTCTTCCTTGCGGCGCTCAGGATGGCTTCTTTTGTTTGGAAGGAGTGCATTTTTACCAAGATGTCCCGTGTTTTTCTGCGTTCTCCTGTCTGTGGGGTTCCTACCCGGTGGACTCGGTCGATCTTCAACTTCAGTCGGCGAGGCGCCAGGATCTCCGAGAAAAGGCCTACAACAAACGCCTCGAGGTCTGGCCCCTCCGCACCCTCCTCCAGGTCTCGGATACGAATGTTCTCTCTCCGAGACCTGTTTTCTAAATCCTCTGCCTTCAGGATCACTTGCTGCAGTTGGGATTGAAGACTTTGTTGGTCGTCCTGTAGTTTGCTAGAACGGGCGTCAAGATCCTGCGTATGCTCCTCCACCTCTAGCACCCTGGTACCCACCGCATCCACATCTTGTCTAAGCGACACCATCTTCTCCGTTAGGTCGGCCTTTAGCTGATCCATAGAGGCGCGAAAGTCTTGTTTTATCTCCTGGCATAGGTCGGCTTTGACGTCTCTTAGTGCGGCCACCAGATCCTCTCTGGTGAGGGCCATAGTCGACGTCTGGTCCGAGCCGGCGGAGGTAGCGCCCTTCTCTGCAGTTGCAAAATAGCGGGAAACCTTATTCGTCGCTTTCATCGGTGGCATAGGGGCAAAGCAGTGCGCGGCGCCGAGTAGGCCGTGGACACCTCCGAACGTTGGCGCCAAAAAGTTATTTCCACACCCCTAAGCACCGAGGTGTGAGGACGTGTTGGCGCCGGAGATTAGGATCAGGGGGCCATCTTAAAGTCAGGCAACATGCAAGGTAGAAAAGACTACAAGCGGTGGTCACTGGGCATCAGGAAGCACCTCGGGCAAGGCAGCACAAGGGTGATGACGACTGACCCTCCTCTATCTCTTCGCCATCGCTGGAACGAAGCTGGGCTTTGTGCTGGTGTCTTTTCAATATGCCGGCGCCATTTTGAGGTCAGGCAGATCTGACTTCATGTATCTCAGCTCAGCGTAATGTTGATCTCAGATAGAAAAATATCAGGGATTGTCCAAGCATGCCAGCCCCCTCACCGTCCATCGTTGCTCCTAATTTTCAGCGACGCTGTTCCTTAGTGCATGGGAGCCTTCGGTGCCTCGCCGCCGCCCAGCATGTATGTTATTCGGCCCCGCCGGGTATGAGACTCCCCTCCGGGCCGTGTGGCAGAGCTCTGGAAGGGGTGGTGGGCGCTGGATTCCCCTTTACATCTTCGCCGCTGCAGCTGGCACCCACCTCCGCCACAAGTAGGGGCACGTCGGGATCAAGGGCAGCAGTCTCTCACTTCGCGGCGTCCGTCACGGCCACCGCCGCTCTCCGCGCCATCTTGTGTGCCGATCCGGTCTCGCTCCCCTGCACGTCTCGGGCCGCCTACGTGCTGAAGAGTAGATTTCTGGACCCGCTGCGGTGATCCAGGTCAGTGCGGAACCGGGCCAGGTGCAAGCATTTAAGTCCCAGCTCTCTACGTGCACTGGAAACTACTCGGGGCAGCCACGGTGGTCCGGAGCTGAAGCGGTTCACGCCCACTCAGCCATCTTGCTTGGCCACGCCCCCCAGAAAAACTATTTTTAAGAGTATTGTATGTTGGATTTTTGTCGTTCTTGGTGTTGATGGTTTAGATAAAGTTTACTTATTTTTCTAAACTGGTGTGGTATCCATTTGTAGTGTTTTCACTGTATTACTGTATGTGTTCACAAATGCTTTACACACTGCCTCTGAGATAAGCCTGTCTGCTCGTGCCAAGCTACCAAGGGGGTGAGCAGGGGTTATTTTAGAAGTGTAATCCCCCTTACCCTGACTAGGAAGAAGGGTCCCTACTTGGACAAAGGTACCTACCTCTGCCAACTAGAGACCCCCATTTCTAACAGTATCTACTCTTAGGGCATAGTGGGAAGCTTTAAGGGCTTTTCATGTACCTTGGGGAGGTTTTTACAGTGATAAATGTCCTGGTTTGAGACTACCGAAGAGTTTTTCCTTGTCTAGACCTGTTCCCAGAACTTTCTTTCCCTCGTGGGCTTTGTCCTTAGTCTTGATATTTCTGCAGAAATTTCCATTTGAACCTCTCACATCTGTTGAATTGAAGTACTTCACATTAAATGTGTTTTTAATGTCTATCACATTCTCTAGAACAGTAACAGGGTTGGAAGTATTATTGTCTTAACCTCCGTTTCTGGGAATTGCATAGGATGTTATTGTTTTAAGACCACATCCTAAGATCTCTTCAATGATCTATGGAGATCAGGAAATCTTTCTCCCATCTTACTTTTCTACTCCTTTTTCTCAAGAGGAAATGATGTTGCAATGTTTGTATGTAAAAGTGTGACATTAATTTATCTTAAATGCACCAAATCCTTTAGGATATCTGACCATTTATTCATCATTTTTGGTGGTTCAAGAGAAGACAACAGGGCTTCTAAAAATTCATTAAGTAGATGAATTAGAGAGACCATTTCGATTGCTTATGAGGTTGCTAAGGCTCCTCTTCCTAATATCGTCATAGAAAGGTCAACTAGGGCCGCTGTCACTTCATAGGTTGAATTAAATAGCACTTCTTGTCTGAGATTTGCAGGCCAAGCACCTTTATTAATCCCTATCAGATTTAGGGCCTGTGTTTGGAAGGATATAATTTTGGACAAAATGTTTTTAAATCAGTATTTTATGAATGAATTATTTTACAATTGTTCCCCCTTGAGTTTATTTCAAATTGTAGCTTTATTTTTCATTATTAAAGAATATGGCATTAAGTAATGTATACTTTCATAATTGACCAGCAGTAGCTTTGGTATTCCTCATATGTAGATTATGACTAGGATGAAGGAGATAGGGATAATGTACCAGTTACATCCCGGTAATCTTTATTAACCTTAGTCTGTTGCATCCTCGTCACAGACATTATGGTCTGTCCACCCTCCCTGTTTTTGCTGACCTCAATCAAGGCTTAATAGATCAGGGAGGATTGTGTGTAGGCTGTGTTTTATAGCACCCATTTAGGTGGGGGGAGTGGATTTATATCCTTACTACTCTTACTTCTTGTTGTTTTCCTGTAACGGAATGGGAACCACCTCATCAGTAATGGAAAGTGACGGGAATGTTTTGGACTAAGGATAATGAAGATTACCAATAAATAAATGGGATAAAGCTTTCCTTTCCTTGTCGAGGCACCCACTTTCTCCTTTGGGTCCTCACACAAGGGAACAGATCCACATTCTGTATCTTCCTTCTTGCTCCTTTCTATGTACTGCAAATTTTGGTCTGTGCTTACAAGGCTGGCAACTTGCATAGCTGCTGTGGCGCAGTTTACTCGGACGAAAAAGCTGTACTCTCAAATGCACATGGAGTCGTAAGGTTATTTATTGATTTCAGAAGCAGATGCGAAAGGCTGAAAAAGTGCGTAGGAGTTTGTGTCTAGAATGGCCGGTTGGGATTTAGACTACTTCTCAGAGATCGTAGATGATCCTCAGTATTTATGAGAACTTAGAGGCTATTGGCCTGGACTCAGATGGACATTGGCAGGTATGACTGGCAATAGATTCTTAAGGCTACATAACTTTATATGTAGGACCTTGCAGTTATCTCCATGCAGCTGTGCATATGTAGCAGTATGAGCAATGAGTGCAGCAGTGCTGCAGGGATGCAGGTGGCATTGATGGTACTGGGTGACACTAGACTGCAACTAAAAGTAGTAGGTAGTCGGCGCATGCATCAAATGTCAACCACTTGCTGTGATTGGTTAAAATAAGACAATGTAGGCGAGTTTATTTGGAAGAAGCACAGAGGGTGCTTTTAAAATAGGCGTAGAGCGGCCTGTGCTTGGTCTGAATTCTGGCCCAGCCAAAGCTTCTGCACAGTGCCCACTTCTCATGGATAATGAAGAGACTGTCACTCCAGCACTCACCAGTACTTAGCATTACTCCTTGCCACTTGTGCAGGTGGGCGAGCTAACAAATTAAGAGGCAGAGCCAAGCCTAGGGTTGGCTCTAGCTCTAACAACCCATGCGCAACATAAGTCCTGAAAATGTTTGGCAATTAAATCATGCAGCAAACATAATGTCAAGATATGAATTTCTTTAACACATAGTAGATATTCACCTTAGTACAGCAGATTATTTGAAAAGAATTTATTAAAAGTGAGAGCTTTTAAACATGAACTGAGAAACATTCCTGCCCCTGCCCTGATGGCAATGCTATTAGTGTGCTAAGAGGTAAGTCAGTAATCATATATATTTCAAATGTTGTCTAGATTCTTATTATAGATGGAGCAACATTGTAGTCTATTAAATCAAACAGAGGAGAGGCATTTTGGTGCAGCGCACATCCTGAACTCAGGTATTTGAAAGTGCTCTCATATGTGATAATGAACAAAATAGAGGCTCAGTGAAATAAATGATTTGGCTATGATTACACAATTTGGTCAAATCGGGAAAATTCAGGTTGTTTTCAGTCTCATACTGCGCAATTCAGTCATAGAGGGGCATAGGAAAATGCCTCTTTTGGCAAGATCACCCACACTCAGCTAACCAGCCCCGGAGTGTGCTCTGGCTTTTAAAACATGTTGAAATTGGTCATATTCTTAACTGGCATATTCAACTTATCTACTAGTCCTTAATGTGCAGTACAAAGTGTACCCAGGGCCTGAAAGATAAATGCCACTAGTGGACTGCAGCAAACGTTGTGCCACCACTAAAGTGACCGTCCAAAACAAATGATTGCAGGCCTACCACTGTAGCTCATCTGTGCAGTTTAAAAACTGCAAATTCAACCTGCCAAAATGACCCATTTTGACAGGATTAAACCCTCCTTTTAAATATTAATAAGTCACCCCAGGTAGGCTTTAAATGCCCATAGGTAGGGCACATTGTATTTAAAAGTAGGACATGTAAAAGGTTTATGTTAAACAAATCCTTACAGTGACAAGGCCCAAAAAGCTATTTTCACTGTAGCAGGACTAGCTGCTCCAGAGGAAGGCATTGGATATAATATTAAATTTAATCATATTATCTCCAACTAGGAAACAGCAACAAAATTAATTCCTGGACATTTTAAAATATTTATTACAAGCCTAATTCATTAGTAGAGTCAAATTTGTAAGAAGTATTTTGCAAAAGCTACTTTTAGAAAGTCATCTTTTGTCTGCCTAAAGCCCCTAAAAGTCCATTTGCACGAGCTTCCAACTTTCACCGAGGAGCACAATAGCCCCTTTGATGAGTTGTGAACTTGCTCCCAGAGCTGAGACAACGGCCTTTGGATGATGAGAGGTGTTCTGTTCCTCTGACATAGTGGCCATCTGGGCAGTGCCCAGTCACTTAATTAACTTCAAAGAGGCCTATCCTGCCACAGGCAGATGCAGCTAACACCTGGGCCTGCCATCTGTTTTGTCCCAACAGTCAGCCAGGTACCAATGTGAGTGGGATAGGAGCTGCCCCCAGAATTGGTTTGGAGTGACCAGGGAGGAGGGGGTTTCTCATTTCCCTCATCACACAACAAGGTTAAGCACAGGAGCTCTGCACAGGGGAAGAAAGGTTTTGGCATGCTGAATTTGGGAAAAGAGGAGCACGAGGGATTGTTTGCAGTAGGGCACACGGGAACTACAGCAAAAGTGGGTAGAGTCCCCTGGGAACTTTTTCCCTATTGGGTAGGGAGGACCTGGAGTTACCCCCATCCCCAGTTAGTGCCAGGCATAAATGTATCATTCTTGGGCACCCTCTTCAGAACACTACTGGACCTGTTCAAGACAGAAGGACTGAACCTGCTGTTGAGACCTGAGAGGAGACCTTCCTTTAGCACAAATTATGAATTTCTGCTGCTCTGAGCTTTCCTTCCAAAAGTCAATGGCTTCACCGGGCCCTTGTCCTACAGCCATCGGGCTTTGTGGAGCTCTTCTCAGCCACAGTCTGCTGCCATGATCCACTGAGGAGTGTGGGATTCCATTTCAGATACTAAGTTAGAAAGTAATACTTCTGAGTGGGACGAACCTGGTTTCTGTATCCTACTCACACTCCATTGCGGTTGGCCTTAAATCGCGCACAGGTCCTGGTCAAGTGCAACCTGATCACCGTAGCTGGTGCTAAATGCTTTTTGGCTCTATTTTTATTTAAAATTTAAAAATTCATATATCTTGTTTCCCTTACAGATTTATGTTGTTTTAGTGTCATTTTGGTCATAACATTATTCTCTATTTTCATAAATTAAAATAAGATTTTTATTGTGTTGTGGTTTTCACTTTTTAACTGTTTTAGTACTGCTTAATGCTATTACACATTCTCTTAAGTTAAGCCTGTGTGCTCTATGCAATAGCTGCCAGGGGTTGAGCACAGTTTAAATTAGTGAAACTTTTACTGCATCTCACAAGAATAGTGCCATTATTGTTTGTGGTGGACTACCACCCATCTCAACTAATAATCCAATTTCTCACAAGGTAAACTTCTTTTTGACATCAATGGTTAATGCTTTTTTCTTAATTTTTGGAAGATTAGACTACAGCGTGAGTGACAGACACGTTTTATTTTGGGCAGCTTTACATAGATCAAACTTTGCATAAGGAGGAGTGCTTCACAGCGAACACTGCCCAAGTTACACATTTTTTATTGGCACTTACAGATTTACTGGATTCACAGGATGTGAGCCGAAGCCAGGATTCAAACCCAGATTCCCATGATACGCGCTCAAATGCTGTAGCGCCAAGTCACATCTCCTCCCTTGAAAGCTCCACCCATCTTAGGCTCGAGGTTCCAAGAGGACCAGAAGCTGAGCCACAGCCAGGCATCTGGCTTGAGCTTTCAGTGGCTCTAGGCCCCCTTCCCAATGTGAGATGGCGATGCTGTTGAAGCAAGTAGTGGGACACTTGGCAGAACACTTTGACCTCTCGTTTGAATGGTGAAAAGAGGAAGTTAAAATGAAGGAGCCATTTTAAACTCAGTAAAGTCACTAAGCAATGAGCCATTTTCTGTCTTAGGGAAGCACCTGCATGTTTACTAAAAACAAGAATTCTCAACAGCCACACTAGTTTTTCCCCTTCTCCTAGTCATGTTAAATTAAGTTCTTCATCTTTTTTCCACAATGCTCATTGTAGTGATGTTTCCACCAGCTTATAGTCCATGTCTCCGTATCCTTAAACAGTAAACAATTGCGAAGAAGCATTTTTTTCATGCGGGTCAGGTGTTTCTTTAGAACCTGCGTGTTGTGTATTTGAACTTGTGTCTAGGAAGGCACTCTAGTGGCAGTTATAAAAGTGAACCAACTGATGAATTTAAGTGAAGTGAGACGTTTTCTGGGCCAAAAGAGGTTACCTGTAGTGCTGAGCTACTGTGTTTATCAGCTTCCCGAGAGGATGTTGAACCCGCATTTAATCATACCGCGCTAAAACACTTTTAGAACGATTGGGGAATGTGCTGTGGCCTGATGCACTGGTGCTTTTGTTCCGTGAATCACAACACATCCGGAGAGTCAAAAACATCTGGGCGTCTCCACACTATGTCTACCTTTCCACAAACATAAGACGCAGCGGTGGTACTGCTTTTCAAACACAACCCGTCAGTATTTAGTGGGTCTATTTAAAGGTGGTCTGCCAGCCACGGCTACAAATCATAGGCGCCTTCATGACAGGTCAGGATGGGCTGACGAAAAAATAGGTTAAATATATGTATTGTATTGTATTTTAATTGCATGTGTTTCGCCATGTGAGCTCCTCTCCCAGGGAATGGTGGACACAACACTCTAAAGACACTGTGGGTGGTGGGCACAGATTCAGGAGGATGGCACTGTTTGGCAACTGCGCAGCCCCCTGATGGCCTCATATTTGCAGACAGCCACCAGGTGCTTTCTGCATATTGCTGTCATCTATAAAAAAAACACACTGAGTTCCTTATTCTGCCAAATGCTTGTATTTGTTGAATGAGCAGCGCAAGGCTCACAAATCTTGCTAACAAGCCACGTTGGAAGCGTGCGTTGTCAACTTTTTTATTTATTTTAACTCAGTAAATATAAATTAGAGTCAGCCATGGAGCGCTTAACAATGCTTTACCATTATGAATCATACAGTTTGGGTTCTCAGCACATGGCGCATTACAGGGGGAGTGCCCACAATGCATCAATTCAATCAATAACTCACCCACACCTTTTAGTCACTGAATCATGAACCCATCCGTTCACTCGGCCATCCTTCCGGGCTTCACCTACTTTGAACCACTTAGTTACTGCCTCATCACATCCATTTACTCACCCACAGATCCAGCATTTCACCTGTCCATACACTTACTCAGATGCTTATGTGTCCACCCAGATACACATTTACTCATGCATCAACATACCCACGCTTCAACCCGCATATCCGTACACCCATCACCCACCTACTCACCCATCAGTCTGCCAAACCATCTACACATTCATCCAGTCATCCTGCCACCACCCACTCATGTGTCCACTCACTACATCCATTTACTTCTTCATCCAATCCGGACTCCACTCACTCACCTGCTCAGTCATGTACATCTACCACATCCTCACCCAGATATCTAGGCATCCACCAGGCAATCCACTCATTCACCCACCTGTCAACTCATCCCCTTTCCATCCACCCATTCGCCAACCAATCCAGTCACCACCTCTCCAAGTCATCCACCCACTTAGGACACTAGAGTGTATGTGACAAGACAAATTAACTAGAGGGGATTCTGCTGTTGAAAAATACCATTTAGACTCTCAAGCCATAATTACCAGTTCCATGATGCAATTAGTTGGCTGGTTACAGAGGTCCATTATGTGTCTAAATTCTCATATCTTACCAAATGAACTCATTAGAAACCACTTGTGACTGGTCAACTGAAATTTACACCAGGGATGAGGACATCATATTCATGTAGATCCATACTCAAGGTTAGTGGTTTGGCAAGGTTGCAGCAGGTCCTAATCCAAGCAAGGACTCTCCCACTTTGATTGACGCCTTTGTTACTCATAATTTATCAACAACTCCGACACAATCTGCATTCACCACCTCATCACCCATGCACACACCCCTGCACTGCAGTTTTGAGCCACGGCAATCAGAAACGAGGGGGCAGTGAATAAATAGCACATTTGACGGAGTGCGTTTAGACTGCATTAAATATGTCGGAGTAATAGGTTTATGAATGGACATTACTTTGCAGCAAAGCATTCACTCTTTGCTGATAAACCTCCTTCTAATAACAGGAACATTACCTCCTCGTCTGTCTTCCACGCCACAGTAATTACACATGAGCATTCTGCTCCCACAGAAACTCCAAGCAAAATTTAGTTAGCCTACTAGTCTCCCTATCCCTCCAACATGGCCCCCATTGTCCACCACCAATCAGATAAAAGGACACAACTCGATAGCCAAGACCTGTTTTTTGGTTTCTGCACTACTCCAAGTGCTGTTCCTGTGTTCAGGTGAGTGGGGGCTGCGGTCCTGCTTTAGCGGACTCTTATGCCCCAGGGGGTCTTGGTTTGCGTGGCATTTCATGTGTTACCTCTTTTACATTTTTACACTGGCTCCTCGGGTCCTGCTTTAGCGGACTTCCAGAGTGAGCTGTTGTTATAGTCCATATAGATACCCTATATATGCGCAGGTAACGTTGCAACCTTTCACCTATATTCTTCCCTACATTACATACATAACGGTTCTTAGGGACTGACCTTTTACCTAGATACAACACTGCATTCAGAACACAGGTTTCCCCCTAGTTCGAATCTCATACATTATGTATGAGGCTTCTTGGAAGCACAGCAGGATTAACAGCAGGACGAACATCTCCTGTATAATATCTCTGTATAAAGTTCAGGCCAGACGTCATCCTTTAGGCCGACAGAGTAACACAGCAAGGTAGGACCCCTAGGGAGACCTATGGGTATATATACATCACATCTTGCTTAGAAAGACAGAAGAGACCGAGACTTCCTGGCTGACACACTGACCAGAGACGCTGAGGTTCCTGCATGCAGACGCTCCAGCTCGCAGTGGTCTAACATCCCTCGCGGGGTGTCCAACTCGAGACCAGGACGGGGTCCCATATGCTCTCATTCTCAGGTAATGGGGTTGACTAGATCCTAGAGGGATTCTTGACATAACACCTACACAGATGCTAGGTACAATTAGGTACATCTAGTTAGAGAGACATCATAGGAGTACGCACTTTTTATCATGTGTTTTATGTACTTGTATATATTCATGACTTCTGCATGATGGTAGAACTATACCATCCCTTTACTTTCTTTGTACTGCTAATCATATATCTCTGCTACTGTCTAATGGTTGTTGCAGCTCATCTATTCTACACTAGAATAACAACTGTTCAATAAATACTTATTGAAAACGCCCAGCCTGTTTATTCTGTGTAACTCTCTGAGACAAACTAAGTGAGCATGAGTGACTGAGCGAAAGGTAGTATATTGTTTCCACGATTCTGAGGGATCAGGGTTGTCATGTTCTGAGGTTGCCAGAATCTATTCTCTCCTTGATAAGAGGAGATTATAGTGGCACTGTGAGCTAGCTAATACAGACAGGCTAACGTATCCGGTGGGGGTGCACGGAATCAGTCCGCCACCAGTCCCACAGTTTATGTTATCCAAAACGCACAGATCCTGTATAGGTAATATAGGAACTATATGACATGGCGCCGCCAACGTTGGTTGGGTACTTATTTAACAGTAGAATCTGAGTAGTTCAGTCGTGCTGTTCTCAGAGAACCCTACTCACAAAACACCAGAGACGTCTGGAGTGGGTGGGCACAAACTCCGCCACAGCTGAGTAGGCTAAAAAATCCTATTTATTGGCTGTTGGTTAATCAAGCTTGAAGGACACAGTGTTCCTAAAATTGTGCATAACACCTTATCGTGGTTCCCTTGAAAAACTATTTTAGTGTTCTAAGAACAATGACTAACCAGGTCTTAGACCCACTGCAACTAGCACTGCCCCTCTCAGACGAGGAGGAAGATGCAGACGCAATACACATTGCACCAAATTTTAGAAATACAGTCACCCTGAAACTGCTAGAGCATGGTTTAACACCTAGAGGTGGCATAGTAGTATTCATGATTGAGGCACACGAATCAAATAGAACAGAGGTATTTTATAAATGAGTTACAGTCCCAGCAGCAAATGCAAGAACAAAAACATTTCACTCCTACACGGAAGGAGATGCACCAGCGGAATATTGTCCGTTTGAGGACATTGAGGTTCCGCTCACATACCAGGAACACTTATACTGGTTTAAAGGCGCCCTACCCCCTATAAGAAGAAGAGTGAGACTCGGCCCGCTCGGAAGGGAAGGGGCAACATGGCCAATATTAGCGGCCTACACACCACATCCTGACATTGAAACAATGCCACCAGGAGACTTACTCACACAACACAAAGAATTAATAAAAATCTACAGAAACATGACGCAATTTGTCATAAGGACACTTACAGTCCAACCAGCAATAGTTGCAACAAATGGAACTCAAGTTCAGGGTACAGCAACTAAAATCACACCACAAACATTACACGCGGTGGTGGGTAAAATACCCACAAAACGTGAACAAATGCCATTCTGGGTAGCTCAGAAAATAACACAGCTAGAGGCAGTATTCCCGAATACTACCCCGTATGAAAAACACAGAATGCTAACAATCTGTTTGCCCATGGGGATAACACCACAAATAGAGGATTGTACCACTTGGGGTACAGTCTTTGCTGCCATTTATACCAGAACTCATGGTATCCCGTCATTAGCAGTAGTACCAGATGTATTGAGACAAATACAAAACGAGTACTGAGCAGAGCATGCACTGAACTTAGGGATGAAGTTACTAGGTAACTAGGCCCAGGTATCAGCCATAATACTAGCTAACATTAAGGGGGAAGCAGCTTCAGTGGCCATCCGCCAACGCCTAAGGGAATTCAGTCCTTTAGAACAAGAGCACGAACTGCCAAAAATAACTGAAACTGCCTATGCAGAATTAGGCAGAGACAGTTTGGGTGGGAAAGCTTTAAAACCACAACTGATGGGCAGTCCTGAAAAGGACACTTCTAAGCAGACACCTGCTTCAACAAAGAAGAAGTGGGACAATAAAAAACAACAAAACTTTAAAGGAAACAGATCTCAATCCAGAGGTAGATCTCCTCCACAGGAGCCCTCCGAAAAGAGGTATAACCTTAGGAATAGGGATAATATTAGGAAACCTGACAGGTATCAGGATACTGATACACGTTCCTCTCATTCCTTTCAGGGTTCATCGAAAAACTCCGAGAGGGAAGGACGGTCAGAGAGACAAGAAGAGTGTACAAAGTCCAGAGACAAGCAGCACGCTCAAGATTATACTTCTAAAAAAGAAGAGAAACCAAAGAAAAGCCACAGTTCAAAAAGAAGAAGGTTGCAGGTCTAAAGATCAGACATGCCCAGAATTCTGAGGACTCGACTGCTGAACGGGGAATGGGCTCTGACGATGCTGGACAGTGCGGCAGAAGTAACAATAGCTCGCCAGAACCTGATGGAATTTCTGGTGACAGCGGACTTGAATGAATATATCACGGTGGAAACACCTGATACTAGGGTAAGTGTCCCACATAAGTTATATGAAATAACACTCCAAATGGAGGGGGACAAATGTAGGACAGTTAGAGGTCTCTTTTGGGAGAATCTGTCATTTGGCTATGACATTTTCTTAGCTGAACAAGATTGGCTGCCAGCATTCGTCATGGATTGCTCTAAAGGAGAAACAGTAATTTTACCAGCATTCTCAGACCATATTCCCAAGCATCTACAACACACATATACGCAGGAGTGGGCAGTAGCCCAAGCCCCTGCATTGCACAAAAACCATGTTGGATGGGATGAAGATTCAACCCACCACATAAAATACTCCAACTGCACAGAGGCAGTATCCAATAAGGCAAGAAGCTAAGAAACAGGTCAGGGAGATCTTAGATCAACTTGAATACCAAGGGGTGATCGAGAATTGCACCTCATCAATGAACAATCCTTTGTTTCCAGTCATGAAACCTGACAATTCATATCGTTTAGTTTTAGATTACAGACATTTAAACACTTGCACTAAGACATTTGCAGTCCAAAATGCACACAGTGCCGCATTAATGAATACAATTGTGCGGTAAAAATATAAAACGACACTTGATATCTCAAATGGATTTTTCTGCCAAAATATAGCGCCTGAAAGCAGGTATCTAACAGCATTCTCAGCGCTAGTGTCCCAGCGTCAATTTTGTCGACTCCCCCAGGGGTATAAGAACAGCCCGGGGTTGTTTTCGGCCAGAGTAACTGAGTTACTTCAAAATTTGAATGAAGAGGCATTGTCCTATGTGGATGATATTTATCTAACGGGCGATGACCTAGAGGAGCACTTGAACAGAGTGAATACCATAATTTTGGGATTTGCATCTGAGGGCTACAAATTCAACTTTAAAAAATCAAAAATTGCCCATCTGTGTCCTGTTTCTAGGATATGAGCTTTCAAGTGAAGAAAAAAGCCTGGCAGCCAATTTTTTAGAATATGCGCACTGCTCCAACCTCCAAAATCATTGAAAAACTTACAATCATTCCTGGGATTCCTAAATTTTGGTAGAACATACATTTTAGATTACGCAGAAAGAGTAAAACCTTTCTACGATTTAATAAAACCTGATTTTTCAGTAAAACAATGGACACAGGAACACACAGATACACTTAGGGGCTCATTATGATGGCGGGAGGATCGCCACGGCCGGGCCGGCGGTGGCGATCCTCCCGCCATCATGAAGTGATTCACCCACCGCCAAATTAGGATGGTGGTGGGAATCACATTGGTTCCGCGGCGGACAGAAAGTCCGTCCGCCATGGTCCCGCAAGGCGGTCCTTTTCCGCCCGGCTTGCGGGATCCAAAACCAGGGCATCATTGCGGCGGTGCCGTGCAGGCACCGCTGTAGTGATCATGATGAGCCCTTCCGCCTGTCTTTTTGCGGCAGAAATCCCGCTGAGACTGACTTTGGGGGCCTGGAGGGGGTGCCATGGAGGGGTACCCATGGTGATACATACACTGAGTCATCAGCGTGATGGCGTTCACGTTGAAGGGAATACATTGGCTGATGAAGCTGCGAAGGGGGCTGTACGCACGGCTTCCGTAGCTGCAATCACTCGTTCTAAAACGAGAATAGACGGTGAGATTATGGTAGCTATCAATGCTTGTCGCAAAAACAGCGGAGCAGTACCAAACAGGTTTCCACTCAAGTACTCCTACAAGTTAGATGCCAATAACATTCCATTTGCTCAGATTCCTGGAGTGGGGGATAGAGTAATTCCAAACATGGATCGTAGGTTAGGTCTAATTCTAGCAGCACACGAAGGGATAGGTTCTGCACATGCAGGAGTTACGGTGACTGTTTCTTTATTGAAACAACGCTATTGGTGGCCTGGGTTAACTAAGCAGACTAAAGACTAAGGGGCTGATTACAATGGCGGACGGACTGGAGTCCGTCCGCCATCGTAGTGGAGACCGGGACTGTCCGCAATACATGCGGCGGTCCCGCACACCAAATCAGGATGCGACCGCCACCATGGCGGTCGCATCTTGCATTTTAACATTGTGGTGGGTGCTGCAGACAGCAGCACCCGCCGCAAAGTTAAAATGGCATGTTGCGCATTTCACTGCACTACTTGGCAGGCACCACACAGTGCCTGCCACTTGGTGCAGTGAAATGTTGGGGGGTACCATGGGTACCCCCCCAGTGCACCCACACCTCCCCCCAACACAAGGGGGGCCCACAACGGGCCCCCGAAACCAATCTCCACCAGCCTTTCAATGGCGGTTTACCCGCCACGGAAAGGCTGGCTTCCGCCAGCATCGTAATTTGGCAGACAGTGCCTGCTAGACACCGCCACCATTTTAGGCATGCTGACCGCTCCGCCAGGCAATTGGAATGATTGCCTGTGGCGGTTCCGTGGCGGACGGTCTTTGCGACCGCCGCGGTCCGAAAGCGGTTCCCACCGCCATCGTAATTTGGCGGTGGGAAAATTGCTGTCAGATGGCGGAAGGATCGCCACCGCCGGGCTGGCGGTGGCGGTCCTTCCGCCATCGTAATCAGCCCCTATGTCTTGAAATGCGACATCTGCCAGCAGATGAAAGGTTCCACCATAACACGTCCAGCACAGACACCTTTATTAATATCTGATAAACCACTAGCGTGTGTTTACTTGGACCACTGCGGCCCCTTACAAAGAGATGGGGCTTACAGATATATCATTGTTGCAGTGGATTCCTGCTCGAGATTCATATGGGTGTGGCCCCAACGCTCGGCTGACGCTTGAACTGTTATAAAAGATTTGTGAGTCTTTATAGGGACATACGCAATTGGCACATTACATTCTGACCAGGGCCCTGCATTTAGCTCTCGGGCTTACAAGGAGGCCATGCGAGAATTGGGTGTAGCATTGCGGTACTCCTCTCCGTACCATCCCGAGGGAAATTCGGATGTGGAAAGAAAAAAACGAGACTTAAAGCAATCTTTAACAGCGAGAGTATTAGGCACGGGTGAGAGTTGGGTGAAACATCTGTATGGAGTACAGCGAGCATAGAACAATATGCCAAGAAGTTCTCTAGGGGGGGGGTCACTCCATATGAGGTCCTATTTGGGACAAGAATGTGGGTACCTGATCTTGATTGTGAAGGCACAGTGGCGGATGAAAAAGCTTTTGACATCCATGATCGTTTGGCTGTTTTACAGGATCTAAATGATTCCAGGACACAACAAAGTAATGTCCATATGAAGCAGACCACCACTGGGGAAGTCAAATCAGTCATGGCAAGACCTGTCTGGATTCCAAAATTCAGGGATCTGGTCAGAGAGAAATTAGCGGACAGAAAGAATTTGGGCCATCATACAGAAAGCCAGTACAGGTTCTAGCAGTTGAAGGAACAAGAACTGTACTTCTGCCGCCTCTTGCCGGAAAAAAGGAGAAAAGATTTGTCTCAATCGACCTAATCAAACCACACTATGTGGCCGATACTGAGTAGTAGGCCACGTGGACTCCAAAGTAGCAGACGCCCTCCTCTCGCTACAATTCAAGAAGTTCAAACGGAAAGACTTATCACGTTCGAAGAGCCTCCTGCACGGAATGATGGACTATGCTATAATACTATGGAACTCGTTCCCCTTGAACCTGAAGTTCAAATTCAGAACCAAAATGAAGGACAAATTTCAATTCGACCAAATACAGATGTTTACATCAACATGCCTCAACAAGAGCAAACTACGATTTCTACAAATCCTGATGCAATACCAACTATTGATGAAACTGCTTCTGGCTACTTCATAAACTTTGATATGTTTTCTTTGGATCCAAGTGAACCTGAAACGATGCCAGCCCAAAAAACACGCAAGGAGCAAGTTAACTTTCTTAAAAAGACTTACCTGGTGTCACCTTGGGTAGAACTATGGGCAATCACCGGGATACTTTTCTTTCTTTTCTGGGTAGGCTTAGTAATAGTTTTTAGCATGCTTATTAATGGAAAATACCTTCGACAAAGCTCTGCAGCCCAAAAGGTGAACTTAATTTTAAAACCACACCAATCATCTCATCGAGAACAAAGAGACTTGTCATCAGTGAACATTACAGCAGTTCCTATACCTGATGGTATAGTTTGGGACAAAGTTGATTTTGATATATTTGGTCCGACCAAACTTTTAAGAATTCCTCATTTATTTAAAATATCGTTGAATGATATCATTACCTCAAGTACATTTTCCGATGATTGGGATTTTGAAACTGTAAATAACATGTTGTCTGATTTGGAAAAATCTGCTGCATTTTCTAATAGTGAAACATTGGAAAGCACCATCAGATTTCGAAACAATGTATTGTTATCAACATTATGATCATCATTTTTTACATAAATCTGCTAATCCTAGAAATGTGTTCACATTCCACCAGTGGGAACATTGTCCAACACCGCCGAAAGGCAGTTCAAAAACATTTACACAAAAGTTTCCATATTTTTCAGGGTTTAATATGTCTGACCCAGCCTCATACTATTATAAGGTTGCACCAACATCAGCACAGAAAAATATGTTAACAAACACCAAACAGATTTACTCTGCTTCCTTTATTGCCCAGTTGTCTGAACAAGGTTTCGACTTATGGAAGCACACCATAGACTTAAAATCAGTCTGGGGTACTAGAGAATGGCAAGTTCAGGGAACAGAAGCTTTATTTAGAGCATGCCTTATCCCTCAACAAATCATGTTTTTGAACGAGACAGTGCAACAGATGTCTTGCCTTGGACTAGCCAAGAACAAAGACTTGAACACACATCGGTTGCCAACTCCATCACACACCGAGGGCAACATAACATCAGAGAAAGGGATTACGTTGAATGACATTATACAATACAACAGATCAGACCCCGATTGGAAGAAATGGTTGATTTGGCCCACAGACACTAATATCTGTCAGGCGAGATTCATGGGTAAAACCGAAGGTTTCGCTATCCATAGGCCGGATCCACGTTATGTTCAGAGAGAGCATCCAGGGGTAGTGACATCCTACAGTGTTGGGAAGTTGTGCCTTTATTGGCTAAAAATCTCAACACTCACACAGGTGACACAACACTTATCCTTACTGTCACAGGATGTGGATCTCAGGGATTTTTTACTAGGTCCCAGGAAGCCAGGTCAGAAACGTTTCTATGATGCTGTCTACAATGAAATTTGGAAAATATCTCAACAAGAGGCCGCGGAGAGGTTACGGGACATAGACTGTATGAATATAGAAAAATCTCTAGCAGTGGTAGACAATGGGTTAACTACATTGACTTCCAGGATATATTCCTTAAGCAACATTGTATCTTCTGCGAAAGACATACTGGAGCAAGATTTGGCCATATTACAACACGGCAATCTCAATTACGTTCTATTATGTTATTAAGCTGGACGCTGCAATCTTTGTGTGCAGGCTATGTGCGTTGGCGTTATATCAACAGTACGTCCCTGTTTTCTGAATACAATCTAACGGATAAACAGATATAAATGGCACAAAGGGGAGCAAAATATACAATGCTGCGTATCGAAAAACTGGATAGATTAGCATTCACAGTGGCAGAATCACCGTCCACAGAATGGCTAATCCATGGCCACATAACTCTACCGGTCACTACTTTTCAGTTTCAATATTGCCTTGAACAAAAGCAGGCAGGCAGATATGAAGAAATGGGTAAGGAATATATTAAGGAATCATGGGTATTACCATACAGATGTCGATGCCGGAGTGGGGATCGAGAAGTGTTTCTGAGCTGTACAAACTGTGAGAACGCTTTAAGTGGATCACTCATATGCCAGGATATAATGCTGCACAGGGCTTGTAATGGTTCTGTAGCAAACCTGTCCTGCCATTTGAGGGGTGCCCCAGCTGCAGTGATTACTCCAGCATTCAGGCTACTTTCAAATGGGAGTTACTTGATGCTGAACAGTCAAGGCTGCTGTGGAATGCTCCCGGGCATTGCATATCTGGTAACCGTGAGCTCCAGGGTTACTTGTTATATGCAAGTATTGTTTCCACTGACACATACAGTCAGGGAGGCGCCGTTATGGCCTTCACTGAATGTTTCCTTAATACGGTTTGATACTCTAAGCAGAATGAAAGCCATGCTTCTACAGAAGTCTGTGCCCTTAACCTCCGCTCGAGAGACTTTTGATCTCCAGATCGCAAGGTCTTCGTCAGAGATACAGGTGCTTATTCATACAAACTGCCCTTTCCATTTCGCAGAAATGGTGAATCGTATCTTTAACATGTCTAATACGAAAGGCATTGTCCACCTATTTAAGACCATAGGTTCTGGACTTCTGAGCTCCTTTCACACGGTACTTGGAGTTATACCAAATTTCATACACTCCGTATTCGGAAGCATCTTTGGAGGACTCCCGCTCATCCTGTTTCTAGCAGCAGGTATCCTGATTGTTTTATTTGCTACGCAATGGACGTGCCAGTCACCAAGGAGATGGAAAGAGCACTCCTGGAACATAAATACCGTGACCGCATGGTACAACTTCTAGGCACGCCTCGCCTAAGAGAACTAAGTGAATATTGGTTCTTGTCATTTCGACCAGTCTGGATGTACTGCATCTTACCTGTCCTCCGATGTCTGGTTTGCGGAGAAGAATGCGTTTTAGACCTTTGTTTGGCACTCCCATCATGTGCGCAACCGGATGTGAATGCTTTACTGGACGCGATAACGGCCCATGTTCTGCAATGTCCTCAGCGTATTCCAATGTTGATGGCGACATTCCTTGAGCCCGAATCAGTCCGCCACCAGTCCCACAGTTTATGTTATCCAAAACGCGCAGATCCTGTATAGGTAATATAGGAACTACACAACACTGTGTTTTCTCTCTGTTGTTTTCAACACTGTGGGCTCCGGCCGAGTCCTGCTCTAGCAGACTCGGCAGGTTTTTGCTTTAACTGGCCCTCGGGTGCTGCCTTTTCCCGCCTTCTGTTGGTGTTCTCGGGGATCGGAGGGACGCCTGGACTCTCGTGTGGGCTCCCTCCATCCCGGGGTTCCTTACCTATTTCTCCTCTCGCCGGGGCTCGGCTGCGGTCCGGGTGCAGTTGAGGGGTGCGCATCGGTCTGAAGGGGGCGTGGCTTTTTTGCCTTCTCCTTTCAGGTCTGCGCGCTGTTACAGCTCCATTTGTTTTAGCATAAACGTATTGGTGAGCCGTTGCGTGCACGCTTGGGGCATGACGGAGTCCGTCCTGCGGCATGCTGGGGTTTTCTATGGCAACATGACGCTATTTAGGCGTGCTGGCTTGCCGTAGTGTTTTTTTTCCTGCATTTCCATTATGGAAGGTATGGAGGAAGGTGCTGCCTTGACTTCTTCCCACGCTGGGGAGTCTTCTGGCTCTGCTGACACGATTCCTTCGCTGGCTGTCATTCAACAAATGATACAGTCTGCAGTGGTGGCGGCTTTTCGTGATAGAGAGGCTGTTCCTCCTTCTAAGAAAGCTAAATGTGACCCTGGTCCCTCCCAGGACTCTGATGGTGAGGAGGATGTGGAGCTTAAGGGTCGTTTTGTGCAGGGGTCGGATCTTAAAGACGTCCTTTAGCATATTCGCTCCAACCTGTTATTTCCTGATTCTGGTGTTGATGTGGAGGACACGGATTTCTTTTCGCAATATCAAAAGAAGGAACCAGAGTCATTGCCTCTCCACTCCTCTATCTTGAAGGTGTTGGAATCTGAGTGGAAGGATGTTGATCGGAATAATTTTCCCCGGTTTCTGGCCAAGAGATACCCCTTGCCGGACTTTGCTGTTAAATATCCGGCCTTGGTGAAGGTGGATTCTTTGATGGCTGGCATGTCTTCTCAGGGTGCTATTATTTCTGAGGATGCTTCCCCAGCTGACCCGGTGGATAAGAAAGTTGGGTCTTCTGTTGCGGCTCGTCGCCAGTTGTGGTAATGTTCCTGGAAGGCCGATGCGGCTCGGAAGGGCTTGCTCATGAAAATTCCTTTTTCTGGTGTTAAGCTCTTTGGTGCTCCCTTGGAGGATATGGTCAAGAAATCGGCAGAAGATCGTAAACTTTTGGCTCCTGAGAGAGCGGCGCGTTCCCGATTTTTGGGGCACGTGGGGCCTTTGGTCCTGCTCGTCAAGGGAGGGTTTCTCAGCCCTTTTGTGGAAGGGGGCATGGCCAGGGTGCTCCTTCCTCTGAGAAGTCCTGGTTCCCTGCTGCTTCTTCCTCCTCTTCTGCACCCTCTAAGTCCTGACTGGATTGCTCCAGGCGTGGGTCCTGTGGGGGGTCACCTGTCTCTCTTTGTGGACAACTGGATGCTGACTGTTTCGGTTCAATGGGCCCTTCATGTGATTTCGGAAGGTTTTCGCATTGCGTTCCTCCAGACATCCCCACTCTGTTTTCGGGTCACTCCATGTCCCAGAAACGGTTTGAAGAAGGAGGCTCTCTTGGAGGGCGTCCGTTGTGCTGTGGCAAAAGGCGCTGTCATTCCGATGGCCGAGGATTGGTGGGGACTAGGGGTGTATTAGGCTATCTGGTTTTAGGTTTAAACCTATAATAACTGATAAAACCCCACCGGAAGGAAAATAGTCATCACCAGTATAAACATATAAACACTGAAAAAATACCTTCACAACCACAAACGAAGTGCCATTCAAATAAAGAAAAAGCTGAGTGAAAGAGTCATTTTTATTTCTTTCTGAAGGGGCCAATACAATGTAATTTTGTTATACAAGGCAGCAGCAAGAAAGACTGGGCTAACATTCTGCTTGAGTTTTGTTGTTTAGGGATGTCACAAAATTATTGTTTCTTCTTCCTTCTGCTTTTTTCAGTTTTGTGGTGTTTGGTCTAAAGATGCAGTGTTTAGAAGCATGTTTTAGGTCCTATGTAGTTATTTTATAAACTGTATAGAATCAGGAAATATCAAAATCATATTTGATATTTTGGCTACATTTGATTTCACTGATCGGTAAAATGGCTGGTTTCATAAGAATCTTTCACAATATGTACCATCACATTTACCCAGGGACAGAGAATGGGTGTAATCCTTTGATAGATCCACCCCCTTTTCTAGCAAGTCAGTATTGATTGTAGGTGAATTGCCAAACATCCCAGGCTTTAAACATTCAATGTAAGGTGTAGTGACAGGTATATGTGAAAAGAGTGTTGTCACCAAGCATCTGAGATACTGGTGAAAACATGACACCAGATGTTTGGTAAACATGGAATGCAGTGTCACTTGGAATGCTGCTGCAAAAAGTTCCTACCAAGTTCAATAAAGATTGAGGTGAATATTGTTTGTATTTGCAGTCATTCAGCTACTTATATGAAAAAGTTGTATGATGACCTGTCAAAATCGATGCCTGAGCTGAAGTGCTTCCCTGTAAAAGATCCTTGTCACTTGCTAGATGGTAGGCTGAAAGAGTCTTTACAATCTTCAGAGTTAATGAAGAATGCTATTGACTTTGTAGTCCATTCTGGTGCACTGTTTCGTAATGCCCAGGAACTAAAATGCAAATATTTCTCATTTTGTGCTTTGTATGGCATCAAAGAGAGAGTCATCCTAACTGTGTCATTTAGCCAGTGGTTCTCAGTCCTAGAGGCTGTGAATGTTATATTATCCATGTGGCGACAGTTTACAGAATTTTTGCTTAGTGGTGATGTCAAAGGCAAGAAATGTGGGGGCATATCACCAACAAACTGCGATAAACATCGCAGAGCGCACTTAGCGCAAATTTGTTTAACGCCGGCTATCGCCGGACTTGATCGCCGAGATAACGCGTTATCATCAACGCTTATCTCCACGGCGATGGAAAATCCGGCGATAGCGGCAAAATGAGGGAACATCGCTGGAAATCCAGCGATACAACTACAGCGCTGAGGGAATCCTTGGTGATAGGGAGATGTGGACTTAGGCTTAGAATCCACCTCCCTTTATAAATATAGATAAGTCTGAAATTTTGCAGACGTTAGCTGATGGCGATAACCGCGGTTAGCGCGGCTTTTTATATCGCTATGGGTGTTCTGGGTCAGCTTGCTGATACAGAGTAGTGCAGTTAGCGATATTTCCCATGCTGTTTAGAGAGGAAACGCCTTCTTTGCATCTCATTAGAGATGCGATGCGAGGCGTTAATGGAACGGCGGCTGACACAAGGAAACACGCGCTGATGCCTATTATCGTGTCCTTGCTAATAGTGAGGTAATTCAATTGCCGCTTTTCGGCCGAAAACGGCCGTTAAAGCGGCGTTGTTGGCCTTGATAATATGCCCCGTGATGATCTTTGGTCACATATTGATAGTAATGTGAAAAAGTACAGTCTACTGCATGCTTAGGTTTTTACAAGAAAACATGACTGCTGTAGTGGACATAATCAAAATGCTAGAGTCTGGAAACACCCTTGTCTACCAAGTGTTCAGCATAATTGGTGTAGATGTGAAACATCTCCTTGAGAGTAGGCTGGGCGACACTTTCATTGACTTTGGCACTGCAACATGCTAGAATTCTTGCCACTTGGTAAGCAAAGAAATGTTGAGGAGCAATTCAGGAAATTTTATTTTACAGTTTATAGGAAATGGACACCCTTGTCTACCAAGTGTTCAGCATAATTGGTGTAGATGTGAAACATCTCCTTGAGAGTAGGCTGGGCGACACTTTCATTGACTTTGGCACTGCAACATGCTAGAATTCTTGCCACTTGGTAAGCAAAGAAATGTTGAGGAGCAATTCAGGAAATTTTATTTTACAGTTTATAGGAAATGGTTTGCAATGATGTATAGAAATGTCCCTTCACCAACCATGGCATTTGAAGTTAATGAAGCCTCACTGAGGTACTCTGCACAAGTTCTAGATCCCTTCTGAATTTTCTCCAGGCTTTGAAAAGTACTGCTTCATTTTTGACTGCTTCAATAAGTGAGGGCATATGCGCCCAATTCAACGCATATGTTGCAGAACATGTCCTAGAGAATCACAATCTTCAGGTGCACCAGTATTGGCATGGAAAGTTATGTCATTGTGTACTGGATGTTTTGGCATTGCCCGTTTCAAGTGCCAATGTTGAGAGGGCCTTTTCACAGATAACTGTTCACATAGGAAGGATAGAGCAAGCGTGCATGACCAAAGACTCACTAAAGAAGTATTGTATGGTGTACTACAATAAGTTTGATTTGTAAAAATGTATTTGGACCTCATATACCTTGTACACACGCTGTCTATACACATGCACTATCAGTGCAGAAAGCAAGCAATAATTAAAAGCGAAACATTCCATAAACACCGGAAAAACACAGTTTCTGTTGTTTTTAATGGCTCGAAAATGTGTCACCACTGATAACCACTGTTTTTTTAAGGTATTGAAAACACTGAAAAAACCCCACCAGAATTGACCAAAAATTGAAACTGAAAACAGGAAAGCCTAGGTGTACTCTATTCTATTCCTGGTGGAGAAGCATACCGGGGACCTCAGACCGGTGTTGGATCTGAAGTGGTTGAATTGGTTCATTCCTCCAATCAAGTTCAAGATGGTGTCCCTACAGGTGATCCTGCCCCTAATCAATCAGGGGGATTTTCTGGCTTCCCTCGACCTGCAGGATGCTTATCTCCATGTACCTGTCCATCTGGACTCTCAGAGGTTTCTCCGCTTCTGTGTGTTGGGCCGTCATTTTCAGTTCAAGGTATTGCCCTTTGGCCTGTGTTCCTCCCCTCGTGCCTTTACTAAGGTTCTGGCCCCACTGATTGGGCATTTGCATGGGAGGGGGATTAAGGTCTTTCCTTACCTGGATGATTTGTTGATTTCTGCTTTTTCTTTCTCTAAGGCAGAGCTTCATGTCCAGGAGGTTTGCCAGGTGCTGGAGGGACACGGCTTTCTGGTGAATCGGAAGAAGTCCTGCCTGGTTCCTTCTCAGGATCAGACGTACATTGGGACTCACTTCAGGACTCAGTTGGGGTTGGTGTTCCTGCCTCATGCCCAGAAATTGGCTCTGATGTCGGAGATTCTGTCCCTGTTGTCCTGGACTTGCCCTCCTATGAGACTTTAGTTGAGGGTACAGGATCTGATGTCCGCCTCCTTGTTGGTGGTTCCTTGGGCTTGTCTCCATATGTATCCTGTGGTGAACCATGTTTTGTCCCATTGGCGCCCCTGTGGTCAGGATTTCAATCAAGGGGTTCCGGTGTCGGCCTAGGTGAGGGAGGATCGGGGTTGGTGGTTGGACGCCGATCATCTCTCCAGGGGTCATCCATTTGTGATTGTTCCCTCTCAGGTGGTCACTACGAATGCCAGACTGTCGGGCTGGGGGGGCTACACTGAACAACTCTTCGGTGCAGGGCAAGTGGTCAGTGACTCTAATGTCTTGTTCCTCCAATTACAGGGAGATGAAGGCGGTTCAGTTGGGTCTCTTGGCGTTTGCTGCCTTAAGGGAGGGTCACCATGTTCAGGTCCGGATAGACAACCAGGTTGTCATGTCCTACATCAATCATCAGGGGGGTTGCAGGGTTCGTTCCCTCAGTTGCCTCATTTGTTCCTGGGCGGAGTCGAAGTTGGCTCCCTGTCTGCGGTTTACCTCCCGGGCCGGGAGAATGTGGTGACGGACTGTCTGAGCAGGGTCTTTCCCTCCATGGGGTCGTTGTCTCTGACCCCGGTGATGTTCCGGACGTTGCAGAGGAGGTTTGGGTGTCCGGTGGTGGACTTGTTTGCGTCTCTGGACAATGCCAAGATCCGTTGTTTCTGCACGATTATGCCTTGTCCGATGGCTTGGAGGGTGGATGCGATGTCCTTCGTGTGGCCCAGGGGCCTGTTGTATGCCTTTTCCCCGGTTCCCCTGATTCTGGTGGTTTTGCAGAAAATCAGGAGGGAGGGGGCTTTGGTGCTTCTGGTGGTACTGGGTTGGCTCCGCCGCCTGTGGTTTCCTCTATTGTTGGAGTTGGCGGTGCGTCCGGGTTGGACGTTGCCGTTCCATCCGTATCTGTTGATGGGCACTCTGGTTCCTCTTCCGGTATTCAGGTCCATGGGTCTTCAGGCTTGGCTCTTGAACGGTGTTCCCTGATCCAGAGTGGTTGCTCCATGGAGGTTGCTGGTCTTATCCAACAGTCAAGACGCCCCTCTACTTTGAAATCTTATGCTAAGCTTTGGGACAATTTTACTAGTTGGTGTCTGCGCCATGGTTGGTCTCCTGAGAACTTGGATCCTGCTCGGGTTCTGGATTTTTTGAAGGAGGGTTTTGATTTGGGCTTGGCCCTTTCTACCCTCCGTGCGCAGTGGGCGGCCATTCGGGCATTTCATGGTCTCCCTTTTGTGGCGGTGAGGCCCCTGGTGGCTCGTCTTTTCAAGTCTTTGGCCTTTCAACGCCCTCGTCCTGTGTTGTATCCTCCTCCGTGGGATCTTCCGTTGGTATTGCAGGCCTTGCAGGGGGTTCCCTTTGAGGCCTTGGTGTCGGTTGACTTTAAATTTTTGACATTGAAAGTGTTTTCTTTTGTGGCTTATGCCTCTGCCAGATGTGTTGGTGAATTGGGGGCTTTCTTACAGTTTGCTCCTTTTTTGAGGATTTTGGGGGATAGGGTGGCCTTGCGGGCTCATCCTACTTTTGTCCCTAAGGTGGATTCTTTCTTTCATCGGTCGGCAGAGGTGGTTCTCCCTGTTTTCTTTCCCGTTCCTTAGTCGGCAGAGGAGTCTCTGTTGCACCTTTTGGATGTGAAACGTGCCTTGTTGATTTACTTGTCTCACACGGCTTCTTTTTGTAAGGTGGACAATCTGTTTGTCACTTTTGGTGTGGCCCGGCAGGGCCTCAAACCGTCTCTTTCCACTCTCAGTAGGTGGATTTAGGAGGCTATCCTGTTGGCGTATGATGTCCTGTCTGTGGTTCCCTCACAGCCTATTCTGGGGCGTTCTACTCGTTCTGTTGCTGTTTCTTGGGCTGCCTTTAAGGGTGTTTCCATGGAGGATATTTGCAAAGCGGCCACTTGGTCTTCCCCTAATACCTTCATGTCGCATTACCGGCTTGAGGTTGGGGGTGGTGCTTCCATTGCCTTTGTCTCTTCGGTTCTGGAATCTGTGGTTCCTTGAGATGTGTATCTGTCTCACTTGTTTTCATTAAACATTTTTGTACTGCCTTCCGTCTGTGGGCTGTGTTTACTTATCCATGAAGCTGATGTTGCTTTGGTATCTGCTCATGTGTAATTACTGTGGCGAGGAAGACGGACGAGGAGGTAATGCCCCAGTTACTTACCGGTAATCTTCATTACTCCGAGTCCTGGTCTTCCTCGCCACAGTATAGTTTCCCTTCCCTCCTGGCCCTCTGTTGTGGCTTCATGTCTATGGCTTTGTTTACAGGTCATGGCTATAGAGTTGTGTCCTTTTATGTGATTGGTGGTGGACAATGGGGGCCATGTTGGAGGGATAGGGAGACTAGTAGGCTAATTTAATTTTGCATGGAGTTTCTGTGGGAGCAGAATGCTCATGTGTAATTACTGTGGCGATGAAGACCAGGACTCTGAGTAATGAAGATTACCGGTAAGTAACCGGGGCATTAACCAATGGAAACTTGTTTTGCACTCACACGTTATCTCTAACTCCGAAGACCGTCAATCTATGCCTACATCTCTGGCGAGAAAGTTACATTAAGAAATAATAAGATATGAGGTAGGGGTAATTTTGATAGGAAATATAGAGAACTATAAATTGTAGCAATAAAACCACCCACGCTTTCTACACTACCTACGAAGCTAGACAAGTTTTTTTCATTAATCACACTGGCTAATACTTATTTTTATTTCAATTGCCCAAAGTGCTGTTATTCAAAATGTTTCCTTTATTTTGCACTAATTCATAAAAATGACATTTTGCAAACATATCTCAATGCAACTGTATCTTTTTTTAGTTTAATGGCAAATATAAACGGTTCAGGTACCATCACACGTTGTTTCATGTGCTGCCCACAACCTCTTATGTTCCTGCATTGTCCAGTGTCTTCCACACATGTATGTTTCATCGACCATTTCTCCCAGTTTCACTTACTAGTCACTATTCTTAGCGCGCTACTGTGAGCCGGTGCTTGGTGAAAGAGTGAACGAGTGCGTGAGTGTGTTCCTGTAGGTGACGGTCTTCGGACTTGTGGTGTGTGCCCATGCATGGTGTGACAGAGACTGCATGAGTGTGGGCCAATGTAACATGATAACGAGTGAGTTGGTGTAGGTAGTTACTTAGTGAATGCATGAGTGTGTTGTAATGATTCAGCGCGGGTGGCCAGTAGGGCAGATCCTAAAAAAAAAACACATCTTCACACATGTGGTTGTTTTTTGTACTAGTGATCCATTGTCATTCAAAATGCTGTGCGGTTGCAACACGTGCATCCTTTGTTAATTTGACATATCAAATACATTTCTACCAACCCCTGGCACAGGCAGTAAGAAAGACTTATAACTGAAATTGCAAGTCAGATCTCTTGGCTTTGTCAGTGTTTGTTGAAGAGATGTTAAAAGTTCTGTAAAATAGTGTTGCAGTCGCATTTAAATAGATATTTCTTCAACAATTGTCCTTTAAACGCAAGCACTTAGATTGCGCCTAGCTTGACATACTCCTAGATGTTTATAAGCTACAAAATGAGAGGGAAAAGTGTTCGAAAAGAGGAAACTGAATCAATCAGGAAAGGAGTGAATGACCTCAGCAAACCTAAAAGTATTCCCGTTTTTTAAACAAAGTTCATATTCTGTCCCAGCTTTTTGCCTTTTTGCAATATGGCAGCATTTGTAATGGATTTAACTCGGATGCACCGGTTGCGCTGATAGGAGGGACATACAGTGAAGTCGGACAGGTAATTGTGCTCCCCTAGGGAGGACCCTCATCTGTTAAAGGAGGTAAACAGAGCATAGCTAAGACTGACCCAAAGCTAGCTGTTCTCCATCCAGTCTTCATGTCAATGGTTAAGAGCACGGCTGTTCGTATCACACGGGTAGGATTCTTGGCATCCCAGGAAACCACACTAAAATGCCCGTCTGAAAAACCATTGGAACTGAAACTGTGGTACAACTATTCTGGCATCAGGCAATTCTTTTCTGCTAGGCTAAAACGTTTGCCAAATATCCTACTGAATTCCCGGTCGCTAAGTTCACCCTTATTCCCTTCTGAGCTCTATATTCCATCTTGGAAAAAATAAGCAAGGTAAAGCCGGGAATATTCATGATAGCTAAGGAGGATCCACAACCAAATGTGTCACCTTCTGCTATTCAATCCACATTTGCTTCTGAATTTTGCTTTTCTCTTTGATGTTACCTTTACATTTGGTGCTTTGCAACAACAAAATCGGTTGTCGGACGTGTCCAAGAGTGTGCTCTATGATCTTATGTCAACTCTTTCATTCATTCATTCATTAATGGCATAGTGAATTCCTCGCAGAATGAGGGCTGAATTCCACTCATGCTCAACTAGAACCTCTTTTTGCCTCCTTTGAAGAAAGCCATCACCTATCATTTTTAGATGTAACTCAATTGCTGCATCCAACGCTGTCAGGGTTTCAGCCTTCACATGGCTCTGAATCAGCCTCAATAACATTTCAGCAGGTTGTGCTTAAAATCATACACCATGGTCATCTTTGCATGCTTATCTTTTTCAACAGTCCAGTGGCTTTGTTTTGCCTTCTGCTGGATACCTCTAACCACAGATCCCTCCACCACAAAATATTCCAGGTACTAGACTGTATCCAGAAAATTCTCCTGCAATGACATCTGCGCGCCGATAAATGGCACCACGTAGCTTTGTGGCAATCTCGTTTGCTCTGGATGTGACCAGAGTGATACCACATATAGGACCAGAGTGATACCACATATAGGTGACATCCCTGCGTCCTGAACAGTTTCTTGCCTAGTCTGGTGGCTTAGTGGAGTAACACATCCACTATAGAGGCCTGTTTTTGTTCACGTGGTCACAGGTTCAAATCCTGGCGGGTCCACTCAGACTTTGATCCTTCGGAGGTCAATAAAATGAGTACCATTGAGTTGGGTAGCAATAAACATCTGTTAGTCAGCACCAAGATGCCCTTCCGGGTGAATATGCGCTTTACAAATATACATTTTACATATTACGTTTCTCTGCCCTTCAATATACATCCAGCACTCTCAAGGGTGTTAGCACCCGAAGGTGATTAGAAAGTGGGAGATAAAACGTTCTGTCACCAAACATAAGAAGAGATTATGTTTGCTCTGATTCTGACACAGTCCAGGCTCCGCACGACACTGATGATGGCGAGGAGGTGAACAATCTGCTCCTCCTTTGTTACAGTGAAGAAGGACTTTTCCTAGACCCACAAACTGCAAGGTGGCTACACACCTCTCCAGAGACCGAGCTGGACTCACTACCTAGTCCACCAAGAGAACAAAGAACGTCCTTTGCAGTAGTACTACAGAGCAGCAGAGGTGCTAGATATACAACTGAGCATGGTTGCAACCAAAGCTAACTTGCCTACTGAATACAAAAATACTTCATTGCCATTTGAAGGGGCAATCATGGACACTCTCATGACACTTGGTCAAAGCCATGCTGAGCTGCTTCGGTCCCTCATGACCATGATTTTTGGATAAAACACCCTACACCTGAAAGCCTTGTGTTTCCAGCATCAACTAGTAAGGTAAATCCACGTGCTTTCTCCTTAAGCATTCCAAGCGGGAATCAAGGCCTATTGGTACATATGGTAAACAGAGGTTTTTGTCGGCTAGCCTGCCTCTTGAATGCAGTGTGCCTTCTGGAAAGGTAAACCCATGCTTTGCTTTGCTTTGCTGTTCTTCCACAAGACTGGAGACAGTACAACAACCATTAGTATATGATGTCAGGTTTGACATCCCCACTCATGCCACACTCACAAATGCCAGTGTCTTACATTCATCCATACCAAACTTAAGTCTTTCTTTTAAAAAAAAAAATTTTTTAACTCCTTTTCTTTATTTGACGATTAGCACATGTCATGACAAACACCTTATACAGAAATACAGCAAGAAAAGAAGAAAAAAATAATAAAAAACAAAAAAAATGCAATAACCAAAAAAAAAAAAGCCATAATACAAAAATCTAAGCAGAATAAGCAAAATATACACTTATAAATCAATTGCATAACCTTATAGACAAGGCGAGGACATCGGTAACAAACAATGTATAGCACGCATCTATAAAGCTATGCAGGCTACAATTAATCCAGCTGAGCTATATCCGTCAGACCTTAGACCACTCCTTAATAAGAGCCCATATTCTAGTGCACAAATCCCGCCTCTTCTCCCCTTAAAGAATAAACAGAGGACTCCAAATTATACAGTGCAAGTATCCTAGCTCTCCAATTAAAAAAAGTAGGAGCTTCTGGACTAATCCATTGAGACGTGATGCACAACCGAATCATTGCCATCGCTACGAACAGGAAGGCTACAGCATATCTAGATCGACCAGCCATCCCGATAGACTCACATCCCATTAGCACCAACTCTGGGGAAATTGCAACCGGAATTTTTAACACTATGTTAATAAAATACTCAACTTCATGAAGAAATTCCCCAGGCTTGGGCACAAATAGAACATGTGTGCTGCATCAGCAGCTTGCAGCCCGCACCTACCACACCTATCACCCTTCCGCCCTCCCCACTTTGCGATCTTTGCAGGTGTGTAATATAAATCAAACATTGCCATATAACATTGCATCTGTAGACTACCGGAGACTAAAATCTGACTTGCCAATTCTAAAGCAGACCTAATATCTATCCCCGTCTTGCCAAGTTTTCCTTCCCACTTAATATTCTGCACCTCAACATCATCCGGAAAGCAAGATAGCAGATACTGATATACTATTCCTATCCTTGCTTTCCTCTGGGCTAACTCAATTATAGTAACCTTTTCAAACACCACGGCCGCCTCATTTTGATATTTATCAAGAGAGCTTCTAATCTGAAGATATTTGAAAAAATCATGAGAATATAAGTTAAACTTCTCCCTAAGAGAGGAAAAAGAGACCATTTGCCCCTCCGAACACAAGTCACCAATAACCTTCAAACCCCGCAGCTGCCATCTAAAGATAACCTGATCCTGAAAAATCAATGGCAAGATTCCAGCAGCCGTAAAAGGCGTATAAATGTTAATATTTGAGATTTGACACTTATGGCGAATCTTCCGCCAAATCGAAAACACAGCCCCGATTACTTTGAACCTTATTTTTTTTAAATAGCTCGGTTCGAGTATCCTCACTAAGATGCCTTAGCCGAGTCTCCCAAGCCTATTTCATAGATAGTCGGTCTATTGGCTAGCGGGACCTCAGCCCTGTCTCCTACTAAAAGTATTCCAAAGTTTTGCAGCATAGCTGACCAATAATACAATAAAATATTAGGAACCGCCCAACCCCCACGATCTCTAGGGAGACACATCCATTTAGCCGCCCTACGTGACCAACGATACCCCCAGAGAAATCTAGAACAGATCCTCTCGGCCCTACTCAAAGATACCTGAGAAAATTCTAACGGAATAGTTCTAAACAAATACAATAATCTAGGAAGGATCAGCATTTTAAGTATGTTACAGCGGCCATACAGCGACGAATGCAGGTGATCCAATCTTTCAAGTTTGGTATTAATGGAATCGATAACTGGCAGAATGTTCCGATCAGGAATGCTAGCCACTGAGGCAGTGATTTTAACCACCAGATATGTTGCTTCAGTGACAAGAGGCACATCGGAGGGACATGAAAAAGCTGAGTGTAAAATCTGTGTCTTATCGACATTCAATTTGTAGCCTGACGGTACACCGAATTGCTCTGCAAGCCTCTTTAAAGTCGCAAAAGCCGGAACAACATCCCTGGTTAAGACCACGATGTCGTCCGCATAGGCCAGCGTCTTATAATCTGTACCATTGACCCTGACCGGCAAAATATTTTGATCTCCTTCAATTTTACTAAGGAAAGGGTCAATGTACAGAGCAAAGAGCAAAGGTGAGCACGGACAGCCTTGCCTAGTGCCCCTACCAATGTTAATCAGCCCGGTTTCCTGTCCTGAGATACGAATTGTAGCTACTGGAGAGATGTACAATGCTTGCAAAGCCTGTATAAACTCCATACTAAATCCCTTCCAACGAAGCACCGCCCACAAAAGCCCCAGGAGACCCTGTCGAACGCCTTCTCGTCGTCCAACAGGATCACCCCAAGGGAAGACTCTGTGATCTGCGCCCAATCCAGCAAGGCAATGACCCGCCTGACATGATCGGCCGTATCTCGTCCAGGTATAAACCCATGTTGCCGAATAGACACTAATGGGGTAATAACTTCGGCCAGTCTAGAAGCTAAAATTTTTGAATATATTTTACTATCCGTATTAATTAATGAAATGGGCTGATAGGATGAGGGGTTTAAATCAGGCTTATCTTTCTTCTTAAAAAGAACAATAGTTGTTTGCCTCCAGGATTCCGGTATAACACCCCTCTGTGCATCCCTAAGAACAGATAAGACATCCTGTCGAATTTCTTGCGCAAAAGCCCTATAAAATTCCAAAGGGATGGCATACGGGCCAGCGGCTTTTCCATTGGCCAAAGATTTTATGGCCAATTCGACCTCTTCCCATACAATTGGGGCTGAGAGGACCTCATTCTGATCTATTGTAACTTTAGAGGTATCTATATCCTGCAGAACCCCCTCTGCCGCAGACTCAATAAATGACATGGACCTCTCTTCCTTGTACAGCAGGGTATAATACTTACCAAAGACATCCATAACCCCCTCCTGCGTGTCCTGAATCTGGCCCAACTGATCTTGAACTCTAGAAATTCGATTGGCCATACTTCTTTGCTGTAGTCGTTTGGCAAGAACTCTACCCGAGTTTTCCCCAAATTCGTACATTGTCGTACGATATTGAATATATTTTGTAGCCAGATCCGCCCCAAAAAATTCTAATAATTTAGATTTAACAATAGCCACCCTCAGTTGGCTATGCTCAGTATTAAGGCCATCCCTGATATTCTGCGTCAGCTCCATCTCTGCAACCCGCAGCTGCTCAACACGCCCCTTGATCTGCTCCTGAACAGCCTTCCATCGATAAGCTGCAAAGCTCTTAGTCTCCCCCCGCACTGCAGCTTTAAAAGTATCCCATACTATATAATCAGACGCGGTTTTTCTATTTATACTTAAAAATTCTGATATCCATTTAGTCATGTGGTCCCGATACGCTTGATCCAATAATAGTTTTCTTTCAAATGTCCATGATCTAGGAGCTCTATCCATGTTCCCCAAGGACACTCCACGATCAACGCATTATGGTCAGATATAATTCTCGGGGAACTTCGACCGAGGCCTCCCCCACCAACTGATCAGACATAAAAAGATAATCCAAACGCACCATTTTATTATGGGGGGGCGGAGTGATACGTAAAGCCATCATTACCCTTTTTATGCCTATACCAGACATCAACCAATCTGTGCTCAGAGACTAGAGTCTGAAGAGCCTTAAAAACCCTTGGCTTCCTCCCCAAATACTTTTGATCACTAAGAAGATTGAAGTTGCCTGCCAGATGGATATTGAAGTCCCCACAGACAATCATTGGATGCGGCCACATTGCTAATTCAACATTTAAGCATTTAAAAATTAAATTTCTGGATCATCTAAGTTTGAGCCATAAATCGTGCAGATAGACATAGATCTATTATTAATGGTAATTTCAGCTACTGCCCATCTTCCTGCTCTGTCCTCTTTCACTCTATTACAGCTCCCTACTCCGCGCCTTAACAATATGGCCACGCCTCTGATCATTGATGACTGTCTTGTACAGGCTACTAGATCAAAGCCTAAGACTTTCAGACATTCCCGTTTCCCCCATGGTATATGCGTTTCTTGTAGACACAAGATATCCACTTGCATGGTTTGTAAAACTTTGGATAGAAGCGCCCGCTTTTTACCATCATTTAGGCCACAGATATTCCATGAACTTATACGAAGCCTACCCCGCCTCATTTGAACAAAACATAGATCCCAATCTCAGCTCAACAAAAAATACTGCTATGAAAACCCTACCATTTTTATTCATAAAATCTGTCAAACCATCACCACTGTTATTATGGTTGCCATGACTACATTTGAAAACCAAAACCCCACGTACCCCCCACACCCCTCCCAACTTGAGCCCCAACCTGTCCCCCCGATCCCTCCCCAACCCCTCCCCCACCCCTGCACTACACTCCGCTTGCGAAGCAACAGGACCTAAGTCCTAGTGATGGAATAAGCTGGGTGCCCCCGCTCTCCCCTGGATCCTTCCACCCATATTTAGCCAAAAAGAAGGGGGGGAGATCTGAAATAGTACACACCAATAAAAAACAAAACAAGAAATCAACCCCCACATCTATATCCAAAGTAAAGTGACCCCTATGATACGGAGCTGCGAAAAAGCTAGAATTTATCTACATAGAATTCAGAAATTCCTTTGCCTGGATTTCAGATAAAAAAAATCTTGTCTGACCCTGGTAAATTATTTTCAGCTTCGAGGGAAAAAGCAAAAAGGCTTGCGCCCCCTTTGCTTGAAATGCCACTATTAGCTGACGGAGCTGCCACCTCCGCTCAACTGTTGCCTGACAGAAGTCTCGTCTAACAAAGAACTCACAATCTTTCCCGACTCTCTTCCTGTCTGGCCTCGCTAGATCATAAACTCCCTCCCTAGCTAAAAAATTATTTAAACAAATCAATATGGCCCGAGGCTTGTCTATAACTGAGCCAGACTTCTGCCTTAACTTGAAAGGAAAGCGATGCGCTCGTTGGACCTCAGATTGCCAGTCCCATTGTTTTAAATCCGGAAATGCTTCAGAAAAAAGCTCCACAACGAATTGCCTGACATCAGCCCCCTCTCTTCCTTCCGGAATTCCTAAAATTCTTAAGTTATTTCTCCTAGCTCTGTTTTCCAAGTCCGTCAGCTTCCAAATCATATTGTCCCTTTGTGCTTTGATCGTATCGGTAAGGCCCTTTTGTATTGCCAGGTCATCCTCCAACGTAGAGATCCTTTCTTCAGCCTCTCCAATTCTAGCAGCTATGTCCGAGCATGTTTTAGCCACTCTCCGGATCGAATTCTGCATCTTGCGGCACGCCCCCTGTATTTGAGAGCTCTCCTGACGCATCTCTTCACGGTGAACCATAATGATCTGATAGATAGTTGACAATGTTATTTCCGCAGGAGGTCCCTGAGTAGCTTCAGTGATAGTAGAGGCAGCAGTGCTCCCACTAAATCCGGGCTGAGTAGAGGAAGAATAATCCCATGCCATTGGACCCATTAATCCCATTAGCCCAGAAGACTTATTTACCAGAAGCCCCCCTTGGTTTTTTGGTTTTGAAAATTTGCGAACTGTGCCCTCTACTCGGGAAGAGATTTCGTCTTTTTGCGCTCCACCGAACTGCCAATCAGCGAGATCACTATCGTCGTCCGTCCACTCCTTGCCCGGACCTTCATCCTCTGATGATCCTGTATGGTCTGACATAGAATAAAATGTATCTGCCCCTTCAATTTCCTTGCCAGATCCACTGCCGTCGACAAAGTCATATGATCTACCCCCTTGAACTTCTATTCTTGCCGAATCAGCACCTTTGCTACATATTTCCAAATTTTGTTGGTCTTTCATAGGGACTACTGGAGAATGCAGAACTACAATTCCCATAATTCCACTGCCCGGGAGAAGTGCCATAGTTTGGAGTTCGCTTTCCCCGAGATCAACTGCAGAGATAGTTTCACTGCCCCCAGCAGAAATCCCGTTACTGGTTAAACAGACCCCAATCTGAGCCGGTAAGTCACCCCCTAACTGTTCTGGATACAAAGATCCATTGCATTCGGGGGTAGAGGCACAGAAATCATTAGACACCCCCACACTAGAAGGTAGATCTGCCTTCGACTCTGCCGCTTTCGAGTCAGCATTATTTACCACTTTGCCCGCAGCCGCCTGCTCCCGCTTACCGGTGCTCACAGGAGTTTCAGCTTTCTTTGTCCTTCCCGCTTGCATCTTGAAGAGCGAGGGGAGTGTCTGCTTTGATTTGCCAGCAGCAGCGACGGGGGTCTGAATATGTCCAGCGGCTCCTGCCGCCATCTCTTCTGTCCCGCGGGTGACTTGCGGCTCTTTCCCCCCGCTGAGCCCTTTCCCGGGGCTCGCTGTTTGCGCTGTCAACACGCGGGTCTTCAAATTCTTCGCCAGAGCTTTCGGAGCCATTACACCGTACGATCGCCAAAATGACCCAGGGAGACCAAACCAGCTCGGCAGAAATCCGATCCAAGGTGTTCTATTGGGCACTTCTCCCTGTAGCTGAATCAGATACCAGAGCATAATCTTAATTTATGCCGTTTTCTTTTTCCTTTCCGCTCGCTCCGTCACAGCGGGATCCCTACATAGGTGGAATTGCCCAGGAGAGCTCGGAACGCCAGCCTACACAGCCGAGTGACCGGCCGCCATCTTTGCTCCCCAAACTTAAGTCTTTCAATACTGGTTTTTAGTTTGAGAGCACTCCAATCTCTCCATTAGTGTTATGTCTTACCTTGACTCACCCCTTTGTGTGGTTTATCCAGGGTGGTCTGAGATGGCATAGAGTTTGGAGACTGCTGTTCTGCTTCTTTATTTGATATTGGGGCAAATGTACCCAGGAGCGTCAACAACGTGCCCTAGATGGGCCACAGCAGAGGCAGACTTTCTTGATATGTTGTGGCTTTGCCCAGTTATAGGGTGTTTTTGGGGGAAGTACTAGGACTCTTCTCTGACTTGTTAGGAAGGATGATCCCCAAAGAACTCAAAACATGCTTACTGAGGGTGACAGTGCGCAATAAAACACTAAACATATCTGTAGATTTATTGATCTCGCACTAGCATTGGTGAAACAACTCAGCGATGTCTTGGAAGGCGGAGATGGCCCCTGGAATTAGGGACTGGTTGAGGGATCTGAGCAAATGGGAGCATGCAGAAATCTCTGTGCTGTCAGAACCCCAGGCCGAAGTAGTGCAAGTAACCCGCTATGCAGACTGGGACAGGATCATGGAAAAATTGTAAGCCAAATCAGACACCAGACCTTCTTGAAACTGATGGCACACATTGATACACCATAGGGGGAGAGTGACCGACATGGATTTAGCTTCACTGGGGCACAGGGGATGGGGCATGTACACAAATGCCTACATGTGAAATCCAACCAACGTTGAGCCCGCCCTGCAGATGACACACCCTTTCACGTTGGCTCTGATCCCTCTGAAGAGACACACTCCCCACAGACGAGCTTATTAAGAGCTACGACACCAAACAATAGCTGATCCTTCATGTCTCGGTTTTTAAGTAGCTATCTTCGGCTTGATTTGTTCATTTGTTTATTGGTTTGTTAAGTTATGAAAAGATTGTCCTTTTTTCTCTATCTCATGTGACACTGTGATGAGCTAACTCGTCTGTTTTGCCAGTGTGCACTACAAAAATCTCATATGTGCAAAAACAGGGATTTTGTATTGTAGCACCGATGTGTGCACTGTAATAAAAATGAAACCAATAAAGAGATACGGTGAAAAAAAAAAGATGGCATCTGGAAAAGATAAGAAAATGTGACAACTATTTGTTTCTATACCATTAAATGATGGCCGCCATCCGATGGGCATTATCATCTCTTTCTGAAATGTTCAACATTATTGCCAACCAGTTACAAAGTGGCCACAGATGGCTGCCACTCTAGGTTATACCAGAAACATTCTCCTGTAACAGAATGTGAACTGCAATATTTCATATTCCTAGCCTATAAATTGCACAGGATCAGTGGAGTTCATATAGATGTTTCTAAAGTTTTATCAATAACAGAGCGAGCAGAAAGAGGCAAACTCACTGAACAAGAGAATGTCATTTTGAAACAATATATTGAGAAAAATCTGAAAAGAGGTTTATCATACATTCAGCCTCATCAGTAGGGGGAACCATTACTTTTATACCTAAAAGAAAGAGTCAGAATGTAGTCCGTGCATCTCCTTCACACACCTCAATGCATTGATCACCAAGAACAGATATCATATGTGATTGATTTAGAAAACAAGCACCAGGATCCAGTGGTGTTGGAAATAAAATGTTAAGCGAGAATATTATTTAGTTTAAGGACCTGATTCACAAACGTAAACTTACACTTTTGTGTAAGGTTACAATTGTTTGCTATTCATAAAAGTATTTTACTAGTTGTATCTTTACGACAGCAAAGTCTTTGCACATAAAAAGACAAGACTGTCCTGTCTTTTTATGCACGGAGACTCCGCAGTTGTAAAGATACAACTTAGGGGAAATAGAGCCTCACCCCCAAATTATCGAATGATAGTAAAATTGGATGTTGAAGGGAAGTGCTATGCTAAATTACTGTATGAACAGCTTGAAATATGAGCCAAAGAGAAAAAATTCATTCCATGGTTACAGACCGGCTTCCAAAAACATAGCCACATAGAGGATAATCTCCTGACACCTGCCTGACCAACAAAGCAATGAGCCCTAAATCCCTTCCGTCAAATGCAGCATTTATCAACTTCACCAACGCTTTCGATAAAATCCCTAGAGACAGACTATGGGGAAAGCTAAAGAAGTGGCAGATACCACCACATCTCTTAATGGCAATAGAATCAGTATACAATAATACATGGATCAGAGTCACATTAACAGCAAATTGGGCGACGTCAGAAAATAATTATACTAATAAAGGGCTGAAATAGGGCTGTATCCTAGCCCCTCTGCTCTTCAACCTGTACATGACAGATTTAGAAAGCTATCTAGTAATCCCAAGGATCTGCCTGCTCTGCCTGGTAAAGCAGAAAATACAAATTCTGCAATATGCAGATGACATGGTGGTTCTTGACAACACTCAAATTGGCCTTCAGAGACCATTGGATGCACTTGAACAATATTGCGCATTAAATGAAATCATCATCAGTCTGAAAAAGACTAAAACAATGATCTTTGCAGACACTTGATCAAAAAGGGTGCTTGGTCCATCGGAGGGTCAAGACTAACCCTGGGCGGAGTATGCGCAGTGGCACTCCGCGGAGTTCCACAGAGTAAAAAAAAAACTCTGTGGAACTCCGCTCTGCCCCAGCCCCACATTTTTTTTTAAAAGGGTAAAAAAAAAACACTTACCTTCTCTCTGTCATCTGCGGGCCGCCCTCCTCCTTGCCGTCATCCTCCTCCTCGCGTTGCTGGTCGCAACCCCCTACGTTTTACGTCTTGCGTGAACTGCGCGACCGCCAACGCGAGGAGGAGGATGACGGCAAGGAGGAGACACCGCGGCGAGGAGGAGGGCGGCCCGCAGACGACAGAAGAGAAGGTAAGTGGGTTTTTTACTTTTTTTTAACCCTTTTTTGGGCCGGGGCTGAGGGGCGTACTCCGCTCCGCCAGGGAGTCAGAGTTTTACTCAACTTCACGTTCCCAGCGGAGCACGGAGTTGGGCTTAGCCCGGGCTTAGTCAAGACTTGAAAGAACAACAAGCTTCAAGAACTTCGGTGTTCCACAGGATGAAAGAGGGGGTAAGAACGCCCAACTGGGCTCCTTGAAAATTACTGCAAAACACCTGACTTGCAAGATGGGCCAACTTAAAAGAAGCATTGCATGCCAAAACACAGAGACCCTTCCAACGGTGGTGGTGGCTAAGGTGATGCCCGCATTGACATATGGCACAATGATGTTTAAGGACAACCTCTCTGAATGGTTGGACAAACAACAATGTATCTGTTATTGGTGCATCTTCGCCCTTAAAGATTGTACTAGCCAGTCACAAATAAGGCTACAATTCAAACTGCCCAAGCAGGATCTGATACTAAGGGACAAATGTATACCTTATCGTCAAACATTGCAAATGGACCCAACAGGCACAATGAAACATCTGCTCTGGGAGAAATTCCAGTACCCCGGTTCAACATGGGGTTTGCTCCTGGTAATCTCAATCAAGGCCTTAAGATCTACTAAAAAACAGCTACAACCAAGAACCATAGCAAAATTCCTAACAGAATAAGCAAAGATAATCTCATGAGAGCAGGACCTAAGGGATCTAAAATCCAAACATAATGGCAGCCTGGCCGCGAACCTCGACTCTCCTGGCTTCCTACCAGATTACCTGAGCTCACCGCTCACATATCACGCAAAGTATGCCTGCATGAGAATGGGTTTTGGCTTAATCCCCCTAAGAGGTTATTGGTATGGTCATAATGAGGGGGAAGTCGATGCACAATGCAGATGATGCGGCACAACAGAAGAATCTTTAACACACGTAATCTGCATATGTGAAGCTCTGAAAACCTTGAGGCACTACTGGCTCCGACCAATACTTCGAATACTAAATGTAAGGACATGTGGGGCTGCTGCCCTAACCTGTCTTTAAGGAGAATCATGCGAGCTATCTGAGCGCTTCATAAACTTTATGATATCAGTAACAGGAAATCCCAAAATGCCCAAGATGGCTTTTGTGGGCTAGGCATACCAGTAACTGCCATGGTTCACATAAAGGAGCGAAAGCGGCAAAAGACAATTAAAAATGCCCTCGATATCCTGGGCATCCACGCCTTACCTCCCTGGATCATACCCCTCAGAGTCGCACGCTATCGGTAAGGAACTATGAAGCAGCGCACACTCTAAAGCAGCTCATCGCTACTCTATTAATTATAAGCTCGCTTAAGGCAAAAAAAAAATATATATATATATTATGTTTTGCTTTTGAAAGCACGAAGCACTCTTGAATTTTAATAGACTGCACTCATCGGGCCACACTTTAACGGTATGGACATTCCTTAGTCGCATTGTAGTGTTTCTTATCATGCTCTGCTATTGTATGTTTTTATTCTGCTTTTATCTGCTCCACCCTTTCTCGTTCTTAGCTGAGTTGTAATGATTTTAAATAATTGAACGTCAATAAACTTTACTACTACTACATAAAGATACTACTAGTAAAAAGACACAACTTAACTCCAACCTTCATTTCCAACGATTTGGTGAAAATACAAGCTCTGCTAAATTGGTATGTGCGTAGCCCATGAGTGTTTTCCTACAATGTTGCTATACATTGTTGTATTTCCAGAGATGTGGGTTCAAGGCTTTCTGCAAGAGTATTTTGTTTTTAACTATAGCTTTGTTTTCATGCAGTGTCACATTCAAGAGTGCGTCATATTCAGTACATTGTAGCATGTGGAACCACTTGTTATGCTTTTTATGTGAAATATGAAATTCAGAAAATGGACTATTTTCACAAAAGTTGTCATTTTCAGTAGCTTGTGGACTCAGAGGAGCACAGACCTGAAAATCACTCCTGAAAACATTTAGTCAATATCCATTCAACCAGGCTTTTCAAGCAAGCATTATCAAGCCTACCCTGACTAGCCAGGATTGTATGGTGGCTTTGGGTGACGGGATAATGTTAGGCCTTTTCCAATGCCTGGAAAGATTCCCAGTGTGATGCTTCTCCCCAGTGCCTTGTTTGAGCCGGTGGTTTGCCGGTGGGGCCCACCAGCACTCCTTTTTGGGGACAGCAACATTTTTCTTCATCGAACATTTCCAGAGAGCAAGAGAGGGAAACACACAAAGGGGAAAGAAAGACGGAGAAAGGGAAAGACGGAAACAAACATCACAAAGGGAGAAAGCGAAAAACCTGCAAGATGGAGATAAAAAGGCAGCACTTGACAGATAGTCGATTAAAGATGCATGTGGATTCCATGCTACCAGCCTTGGTATTTGGTGGCCCATGCTAGGCTTCCGAGCAGAGATTTTGACACCAACACTTATTCTTCTACAAAATAAGCACTGCAAGTCTCCCTCAAGATTGACACCTGCATGTGCAGTTTCTGCTAAACATAAGAGATAAGGGAACAAGGTAAATGGAACTCTGACTTGATAAAGAGATTAACGACTGTACCACAACCTTTCAATTAGACCTAAATTAGGTACGGGTGGATGGCCTTTTGTCTCAGCTCTTAATAAAACGACCAGGGAAGGCGATAACTCGCTCCTCTGATGATACATTCAAACTAAGACGACACCTGAAAAAGATAACAATTTACAAACCATCATATTTCAAGGTGGCCACCAAGAGATGAATATTTCCATGCCATTCTACGATGGCCACTGTTACTTTGAACCAGCAGCCTCTAAAGACAGTGAAACAAACTGTAGTATTTCCTGTTCTTACTTTATATAACGGATTACATTTGTGGGTTCTATTATCTTTGCAATGTGTTCCTTGCTGGAAGGATCATTGGGATTCAGGAAATCTTTGTTCCTGGATTCCTTAATGTCCATGTCTTTTTCCTGCTTATTTTCCTTTGTATTTCAGAAAGTCTCATCAATGCCTCATGGTATGCACCTAAGTGACTACCCAGAAAAGCCTTCTGGTTGGCGTGGCTATAAAATGTGAGTGATTAGCCTTGATTGGAATTCCTTAGGTAGTAAGACTAATTCTCTTTTTTCCAGTTTCTGAGGGAGGCTCATTATTGCTCCCCTTTTCCCATGATACGCCCCCCAGTATTTGTTGTCTGTTGGGTACGTTAATTTTGGGTAAAGTGTGAGATGATTTGCTGCTTTTGGGTTTTTTGCAATTGATTGGGGTGTTACTGCCAGTTATGTAGACTTTCAGAGGCGGTGATGGAATGATGAGAACAATATGCTTGGGGAAAGCTGCTCAGCAGCGCAGGAGTGGCACATTGTAGTGCTCTTCCTAGGAAGATGCCAGTGGCGGTAACCATACAACCCCTACAGTAATTGGATGCATAATGCACAGCACAAGAGCATTCAAAACACAGTGAATTTTACTCATATTGAACATAATTAAACTGGGCAACTAAAGAAACATTTTAGGCTCCTATTGCAGATGGTAAATACAATTATAGTGAAGCTTGTCAATGCAAAAGGTTTTTTTAGTAAACGAAAGGCTAAATTAGTTCTGTGCTACTTTAGTTTAACCTAAATATCAAGTGTTGAACAAACGTTGGCAAAACCAATAGGTATGGCCTTGGCAAGTTGGTTCTAATATGGTGTTTTCCCACACCTGTGTTGGGTTATTTACTATAGAAATAACAATGACCAATTAAGGGTGTGACCATATGCAGCTAAAGCCTCCAGTATGCGCTCGAGATAGTCTGGTGTTCACTGTATCCGTGTAAAATGTGACAGACAAACTGAGGAAAATAGGCTTTGACACACCTCTCTGATTGGATGAGTCTGATGCCAGATAGAGATTAGGCTTACTTTTTCGCTAGGCTCGTAAAGGCGTTCTATCATTAGAAATATTTATTTAAGGTGATGGAAGAACAGTCATCACAAGTAGCCTAGTATTTGGTTTTTAATAGCTATGAAAACAGCTTGCATGGTTATTTTAAGATAAACATAAATGCATTTCTTCCAGTGTCTTGACTTTTACATCTCCACTTCCTGATGATCTCAGAAGTCGGGAGGACCTATTCCCTTGGAGCTTGAGAACTCCTTCTACCCTTTGCCTAGCCTAGTCTCTTCTCCATATCTTCATGACTAAGCTCATGGAAGGCATTGCACGACTTTTTATTCTTGACCCAAACCTTGTAAACATCTTTAGATTCTTGTACTGGTGGAATTTCCTTTTCTTCCGTAACAGTAGGTGTTTAACCTGTCATTGGCCTGCAGGTTTACCACAGATGTTAAACAGTCACAGTTAGTCCTTAATTGAAAGACGCATTTCTGGATCCATCCACTATAGTAATGTATTTGCTTTTCCTCGACTACTACTGAAGGTACAACTGGTGGGAAGCGTAGTCACTTCCCAGTTCTAAGACATCACCGAACATACCGGCAGCTGGATATATTCCAAGTTCTCGTTCACCCAGGTGGATCTGGGAACAATTAAGCAACATATCATAAGATTATCACGACTGGGCCTACTCTGATTTCCCCTATGTCTGGGGATAGTGGTTATGGCTTCTACAGTGCAGTGTCTGGAATATAAAGAAATGGTCAAAGGGTATTCCAGTCTCCCTCATAAATTACCTCCTTGGGATGGTCAACAACGATAGTTTCTTTGGTCTCGTGCAGCTAGATCATCATAACATTTAGCAACATCAATGATTCCATCTTATCAACCAACCATAGCAACCACGGGACAATCCTCAACTGATTCAAATCTATTCTTTAAAACTAATCACAGGCAATATTGCCAGCCTCGTTCAATCTGTTTTTTAGCCTTTTTCCTGTGTCATTCCCAAAGGTTCATCCTTTTCACCAATTCACGTCTCAGCCCATTTTTTTTAACTTGTATGCCTTCCTTCTAGTTGATCCAATTAGATCATCTGATTTTAAATTTTATATGTAAGTAGATGACACCCGGATATTTTTCTATCTTGAAGGATGACTAAGGTGAATTTCCATCAAATTCCTCAATGAACTGTCAGCCAATGCTAAATGAACAAATGCACACGTAGTGACACTCAAATTAGAAATAACTGAGATGATGCCAGTGGTGGTATTTCTGGGATCTACAAGTGTAATTTCATGTCCTTTACTATTGGCCTCTGCGGAACTTGGGCTGTAAACATGAAAGCTGATTCAGCAAAATGCCACGGCTAGCAAAAATGGGAGCACATGCTTTTTCATCCTTGCTGGCGTCAAAGGAAGTGATGTGACATGATCTTTGACCCAGATGACATCCCAGAAAGTGATATCACAGAACAAGAACAAAACTACAATGATTGCAAGAATAAAATGAATCAAAAACGTCTATTCCCATAATGCCCTTCCACAATATTAAAGAAATGCAGCTTCCAGAGTTGCATTCATAATATGTCAGACTGCAGTCATCATCATACACTCAAACAGAACTTCATATGCCCAAGTACATCATCAAATGCCAAACCATAACCTCAATTGCATAGACATAGACAAAATGAACCAAAGCACTTTCATTCAATTTCCAGGCATAGCTGAAAAAGCCAGTCCATATCCACTCACCACACCCAATGGCCCATTTTCAATCAGAAATACCCAAGCACAATATCAAATGCCCTAATATAGTTTCATATGAGCAGGCTGTCTCAAATGTCCAATTACATCCTCGGATTCATTGGCACAGTCCCAAATGGCCAGGCATAGACATTGACTCAAAGATCCAGGCATAACCATTAACTGCTGAGATACAGCTTCAAGTGCCCTGATAGAACCGAATGGCAGATTCAAATAGCCAAGTAAACTCCCAACCGCCCAGATGCATCAGCAAATATGAGGCACAACCTCATGTTACCAGGCACAACCATCAAATTCCCAGGTATAACCTCAAATGTCCATGAGTATCTTCAGATGCTCAATTAGAGCCTCAAGTGCCAAGCCACAGCTTCAAATACCCAAGGACAGCTTCAAATACCCAGGCCTAGATTCTTCCAATAACCAGACATAGCTTCATATGGCCAATCACAGCGACTAATATACTTAGACAGCACCAATAAAGTCCCAGACACAACCCTCAAATACCCAGTTGCAACCACCATTTACATAGGTATAACTTTAAATCCCCAAGCACAGTCATCATATGCACAGGCACATCAAATGCTGAGGAAAACTATAATATACCCAGCCACAGATCAGTAGCTGAGTCACAGCTTTAAATCTCAAGGCACAACCAGTAAATACCCAGGCATAGCTTCAAGTGACCAGGAGCAACCACAAATATAAAATAAACCGACCAAAGCTGCATATATTGACTCAGCTATCCAGGTACTGCATCAAATGACAGTTTACAACTTCAAATCTCCATGCCCAGTGCAGCCTCACAATACACAGGTTTGGCCTCAAATACTTAGCACAGTCTCACAACGTCCAGGCTTAACATTAAATAGCTAGTGCAACTTATTATTTCCCACATCTAGCACCAAATGCCATACAATGTACAGGTATCACTAAGCTCCTGTTGAGGGTTTTGATGGTAGACACATGTGGCAGTGGGGTCTGTGGCAACTGATCATTTCCCTCTGTCTGCTTTTCTGCGCGGGTATGGGAGTGCTTGTTTGGATAGGCTAGGGTCTGGTACAAGCTAGGTTGAGTTGGAGAACCTAGATCTGAACACTTGGATGACATTTAGGGGTGTCATTCCGAATGACCTCATAATTCACCTGGGTTTACACATACTAGTAGCAAACACTGACAATAATGGCACTAAAATGAACCCCTTGGGTTTTTGAATTTACAAATGGATTGAAGCTGACTTTGTCTCATTAACAACATTGTTTGTGACACACACTTTGTGTACTGTAAAGCAAGTAGCCTCTTTGGAATGTAGACCAGCATTACTGATGAAGGCAAAAAACGATATGAGTCTATTCACAAAGGCCTTTTGGAGTATGTAAAGTAGAACTGATGTAGTGCTCTTATGTATTCTTACTCAGCTTTAAGAATTGGCCCCAACATATGTAAAATTGGAATCAAATGGGAATATTGATGGAATATTCATATACAATTAGTACAAATAGAAAGGACTGTGTCCACTTTGCACTTTTACTAATGGGGAGTTTAATGGGTAATGTGAAGGGCTTCTCAGTGAAAGAAGATATGTGGATATCCTAATACCACACTGTTTATTTGGTTTTTCAATGTGTGGATGGTGTATCCCTGTTAAACAATACAAAGTTGGGAGCGACAGAGCCAGTTTTCTGGCATGACAAAACATTCTAGATTGTGTTAACATTTCTGTTTGAGTATGAGGCCATGAATGAAAAGGCATTTAGAGCAGTTAAATTGATGTTAGGGTTGAGAGGTGGATGGCACTGATTTCTAGGCGATGGGAAGGGTAAAAATTGGGGAAACGGCATTAACAACATGGTCGGAGCCAACCGTGCTGTAAGGACGCAAGCGTTACCACACTTGCCTTTACCATGCATATGCCTTTACCACGCATATTCCTTTACCACGCATGCCTTTACAACGATTTCCTTTGTAAAGGCGGTAAAGGCATATGCATGGTAAAGGGAATCAGCGCTCTATACTTGGAGCAAATGGGCGGGGGGTGGGAGGCAGTCGTGGCCGGCATGGCTCGTGGGTGGGGGGGGCGGAGGGTCACGCAAGGAGGGGGGTTAATTTAAAAAAAAACATTTTAAACTTACCTTCGCCTCCGGTCCCACGTCACGTCTCCTTCACTCTCTGCTCCGAGTCCCAGGAAGCAGGCAGCCTCCCTCTCCTCCCCTAAGCCAATCACAACGCTGCAATGGCAGCATTGTGATTGGCTGGGGTGCCGACCACACAGGCGTCTACGGGAAGGCCATTTTCTCCATGTAGGCTGCATGCAGCCTACATGGAGAAAAGGGAGAGTGCGTATGACTGGTTTGGTCAGCCCTGGGGCCGACCAAGTAGTCAGCGCCTACAACAGTGGGCAAGCCACTCCTCCCCTGTCCTGGAGCAGGACCGCTCACCTGCCCTCCCCAACCAAACACTTCTGCCTTCTCGCAGTGCGAGAAGCAGACACATAAAATGGTATTTATAATACCATTTTATGTTTCTGCTTCTCGCACTGCAAGAAAGCAGTGGGGCGACGCTCCTCCGCCCACATGGAGGAGCCGCCCCTGGTGGGAGGTGTTGGAGCCTTCCAGCCCGTACTTCCTGCTTCCTTCCTTCCTGCAGTATGATGAGTAGTTTTTTGGGGTGGGTTGGGATCAGGGTAATTTTCAGGACTGGGAGCCGGGTTTTAGGGCTCATGGGAGTTTTTAGGGCTGGGACCAGTTTTAGGGCTCAGGGCTGGGATGTTTTTAGGGCTGGGGTCGGGGTAGTTTTTACGGCTGGGGCCGGTTTTAAGGCTCTGGGTGGGGGGCTGGGGTGTTTTAAGGGCTAAGGTTGGGACAGTTTTAAGGGCTGGGGCCGGGTTTTAGGGCCCAGGGTAGTTTTTAGGGCTGGGGCCAGTTTTAGGGCTCAAGGCCGGAGGCTGGGATGTTTTTAGGGCTGAAGTCGGGGTAGTTTATATGGCTGGGGGCCAGTTTTAGGGCTCAGGGTGGGTAGGGATGGGGTATTTTACGGGCTGGGGTGGGCAGTTTTAAGAGCTGGGGGCCGGGTTTCAGGGCTCAGGGTGGGGGCTGGGATGTAACCTTTACCACTCAAAGTTTATTGACTCCTAAAATTGCTGTGGTGTATTCAAAAAACATTTTAACAGTTGCAAACACGTAATCAGATTGTTTGTGACTATTAAAATGCTTAGTACATCTGGCTTGTAATTTGGGGAGGAGGTCATGCAGGGCGGATATCTAGATTATATCTGAAGATGTCAGGAAGAGTCTGTTAAACGCTAGTAGAGTTTGGCGCTGAATGAAGGGGTTCTAGCACCGGAGTGTACCAAAGCTTCACAAACTTTAGATATGGAGTGAAACTCAACCATGAAAAATCCTCATACGCAATGTTATTAATAAAACCCTACCGTAGGTTCAACTCATAAAGCGACTAATCTCTTGCTCAGAAATCCATGTGCACCATATAGCAAGCCACCAAACTGGTCAACCTGCCTTGTAGTGTTTATACTGAAAGATTACTTGCAATGAATGCTTGAGTACAGGTCACAGAGTCAAGCTACATCTTAGAAAATCAAAAGGCCAAATAATCCAATGTAAGTCTGGACAAGTGGGAATCACTACAAAAGGCACGGAGTATACAAAATTAATATCTTACTCAGACACTGCTAATAAGACATGATGGAGTACGCCAGTCGTAAACGCCCGACTGAATCAAGGGACAAAGGCGTGTCACAGCAGAAGAGATTTAAAGTTTCTTATTTGGCTGCCATCTTAGTGGAGAAAACACTTCACAAATCTAGTCTATTAATGCTGTTTTCTTGGAAAGTACTGGAATCAGGCTACATCAATAATCCCAGGTACCAAATGATAGATTATACCCAGAAAGGCCTCACGCTCAATCTGTACAGACTCTGTTACTAACCCACACCACAGAATAGTCGGGTGGGAGTAAGCCACGTACAAGACCGCCCGAGAAAAACAGGAGGCAAGGGCCCCAAAAGCAATCTAAATATCACAATTAAGGCCTGCCCATTTTGGGGATTTTTCTTGGGTTTACGCTGCTTTGAAGTGTGCGTATTTTCCAAATGAACAATTTACTTTGGCATCAAAAGGAACTTAAGTATCTCTTACTTTAAGTATATATGTATTTAAGGAAGCTGTAAAGCACACTTTGCTAATGCAAACGAACTCCCCAATCAGTCCTGTTAACAACAGAAACGCACCGAGCAAACAATCCAGCTGGACGCTGCAAGTGTCAACTGCCTCTTCAGATAAAAACCCTTCCTCTAATCAGCGCTGCTCATTCACTCAGGGCCGTGTGTGTCAGTCATTAGTATTTGACGAGGATGTGCTTTCATGTATGATTCACACAAAAGCAATCTTTATTCTGGACAGAGTAAACTTCCCACAAATGTTCTTGCCTCGTTCAGCAGGACATTAAAAATATTACTGCCACACGTGCCGGACACTGCCCATGTTTACTGTGCCTGGAGGCAGTCCAGTTCTTTGCAAGCACATGACAAACTTGCTGCTCAGTAGACGATCTAAAGCTTAGGAAAAAGAGGAAAACAATACCCGCTAACGTTGATGGTTAATAGCGTGTGTATGTTTGTGAGAGAGAGGAAACGTGCAGTGGTTGATGGCATTATTATATCTGCTCTTGATTTTGAATATTTACATAGCACTAAATACACAAAAAAAACGACTTGAATCCTGGCGCTGAAAGCAAAGTAGGAATAAAACCAGTGGCGTAGCGGCCCGGGCGGCACTGTTTTTGGGGGCAGTGGAGGTGAGCAAGTCGTGTCCGTTGACTACCACCATCCCCCGCGAACAAGTCGGGTGGCAGTAGGTCTAGCCATGCCACTGAAAACAAGCAGTTGCAATGCAATAGGTCTTGCATTCACGTGAGTTTGAGCTATTGGCATTGTAAATGATAATGTCTTTTATTTATGTTTTGGGTTTTAAAACATAAATAAAAGACATTGTCATTTACAATACTAATAGCTTAAACTCTCGCAAATGCAAGACCTATTGCATTGCAATAAAGGGCCTTCTCGACCGCTTGTTAGATTGTAAATAGCAGAGGATGAGACAGGCCTGAGACGTCTTCAAAGTAGTGATAAATAGTGCAGTGAAGAAGATGTGTAAGTGTGAAGTGAGAGTTACATATGATCCGAGCTATAAACACTAACAAAGCGCTCCAACAACTTTTGCTCTGTGATTAAACTGTCTCGGCTCAGGAGGAAGAGCAGTAGGGGGGGCTATTTCATGCTCTCTCCGTGATTTGAGTGTGCAGTGTGGCATTGCGTAATGTCATTGCTGTCTTTGGCCTAATAAAAACCACTCCAGCTGTAGTAGGGCCCTGGCTTCACCTCCTGGTGCAGGGTGGGCTGTGCTTTATGGCAGGCATGGAGGGAGGGAGGGATGGTCTCGGCAGCAGCTCCGGCCTCGTACAGTGCCCCTGCTATTACTAGTGAGTGAGAGGCGCTGAGGTGGCGGTATTGGTATTGGTGGTGGTGGTATTGGTATTGGTGGTGGTGGTATTGGTGGTGGTGGTGGTATTGGTGGTATTGGTGGTGCTGGTATTGGTAGTGCTGGTATTTGTGGTGCTGGTATTGGTGGTATTGGTGGTGGTGGTGGTGGTGGTATTGGTGGTGGTGGTATTGGTGGTATTGGTGGTGGTGGTATTGGTGGAGGTGGTAGTATTTGTGGTGGCGGTATTGGTGGTGTTGGTATTGGTGGTATTGGTGGTGGTATTGGTGGTGGTGGTACTGGTATTGGTGGTGGTACTGGTATTGGTGGTGGTGGTGGTATTGGTGCTGGCGGTATTGGTATTAGTGGTGGTGGTATTGGTGGTGGTATTAGTAATGGTGGTATTGGTAATGGTGGTACTGGTATTGGTGGTGGTGGTATTGGTATTGGTGGTGGTGGTATTGGTGGTGGTGGTATTGGTGGTATTGGTGGTGGGGTATTGGTGGTGGTGGTATTGGGGGTGGTGGTATTGGTGGTATTGGTGGTATTGGTTGTGGTGGTTGTATTGGTATTGGTGGTGGTGTTGGTATTGGTGGTGGTATTGGTATTGGTATTGGTACCGGTGGTATTGGTGGTGGTGGTATTGGTGGTGGTGGCACTGGTGGTGGCATTGGTGGTGGTGGTATTGGTGGTGGTATTGGTGGTATTGGTGGTGGTGGTGGTATTGGTGGTGGTAGTTGTGGTGGTGGTATTGGTGGTGGTGGTATTGGTGGTGGTGGTATTGGTGGTGGTATTGGTGGTGGTAGCATTGGTGGTATTAGTGGTGGTATTGGTGGTGGTATTGGTGGTGGTGGTGGTATTGGTGGTGGTATTGGTGGTGGTATTGGTGGTGGTGGTATTGGTGGTCTTGGTGGTGGTGGTATTGGTATTGGTGGTGGTGGTATTGGTGGTGGCATTGGTGGTGGTGGTATTAGTGGTGGTATTGGTGGTATTGGTGGGGGTATTGGTTGTGGTGGTATTGGTGGTGGTATTGTTATTGGCAGTGGTATTGGATTGGTGGTGGCGGTATTGGTGGTGGTGGTATTGGTGGTGGTATTGGTGGTGTTGGTATTGTTGGTGGTGGCATTGGTGGTGGTATTGGTGGTGGTGGTGGTATTGGTGGTGGTGGTTTTGGTGGTGGTACACTCAAGCTGTAGTAGGGCCCTAGCTTCACCTCCTGGTGCAGGGTGGGCTGTGCTTTATGGCAGGCATGGAGGGAGGAAGGGAGGTTCCGTCTCGGCTGCAACTCTGGCCTCGTACAGTGCCCCTGCTATTACTAGTGAGCGAGAGGCGTTGAGGTGGCGGTATTGGTATTGGTGGTGGTGGTATTGGTATTGGTGGTGGTGGTATCGGTGGTGGTGGTGGTATTGGTGGTATTGGTGGTATTGGTGGTGCTGGTATTTGTGGTGTTGGTATTGGTGGTGGCATTGGTGGTATTGGTGGTGGTATTGGTGGAGGTGGTGGTATTTGTGGTGGCGGTATTGGTGGTGGTGGTATTGGTGGTGGTGGTATTGGTGGTGGTATTGGTGGTGGTGGTACTGGTATTGGTGGTGGTATTGGTATTGGTTGTGGTATTGGTGGTGGTGGTATTGGTATTGGTGGTGGTGGTATTGGTGGTGGTATTGGTATTGGTGGTGGTATTGGTGGTGGCGGTATCGGTATTGGTGGTGGTGGTATTGGTGGTACTGGTGGTGGTGGTATTGGTGGTGGTGGTATTGGTGGTGGTGGTATTGGTGGTGGTGGTATTGGTGGCAGTGGTGGTATTGGTTGTGGTGGTGGTGGTGGTATTGGTGGTGGGGTATTGGTGGTGGTGGTATTGGTGGTGGTGGTATTGGTGATGGTGGTATTGGTGGTGGTGGTGGTATTGGTGGTATTGGTGGTGGTATTTATGGTGGTATTGGAATTGGTGGTGGTATTGATATTGGTGGTGGTATTGGTATTGGTACTGGTGGTGGTGGTATCGGTGGTGGTGGTGGTATTGGTGGTGGTGGCATTGGTGGTGGTGGCATTGGTGGTGGTATTGGTGGTATTGGTAGTGGTGGTATTGGTGGTAGTGGTGGTATTGGTGGTGGTAGTGGTGGTGGTGGTGGTATTGGTGGTGGTGATATTGGTGGTGGTGGTATTGGTGGTGGTAGCATTGGTGGTATTAGTGGTAGTATTGGTGGTGGTATTGGTGGTGGTATTGGTGGTATTGGTGGTGGTGGTATTGGTGGTGGTAGCATTGGTGGTATTAGTGGTGGTATTGGTGGTGGTGGTATTGGTGGTGGTGGTATTGGTGGTCTTTGTGGTGGTGGTATTGGTGGTGGTATTGGTGGTGGTATTGGTGGTGGTGGTATTGGTGGTGGTGGTATTGGTGGTCTTTGTGGTGGTGGTATTGGTGGTGGTATTGGTGGTGGTGGTATTAGTGGTGGTGGTGGTATTGGTGGTGGTGGTATTAGTATTGGTTGTGGTGGTATTGGTGGTGGTATTGTTATTGGTGGTGGTATTGGATTGGTGGTGGTAGTATTGGTGGTGGTGGTGGTATTGGTGGTGGTGGTATTGGTGGTGGTAATGGTGGTGGTATTGGTGGTGTTGGTATTGGTGATGGTATTGGTGGTGGTGGTATTGGTGGTATTGGTTGTGGTGGTTGTATTGGTATTGGTGGTGGTGTTGGTATTGGTGGTGGTATTGGTATTGGTACCGGTGGTATTGGTGGTGGTGGTATTGGTGGTGGTGGCACTGGTGGTGGCATTGGTGGTGGTGGTATTGGTGGTGGTATTGGTGGTGGTGGTATTGGTGGTGGTGGTGGTATTGGTGGTGGTAGTTGTGGTGGTGGTATTGGTGGTGGTGGTATTGGTGGTGGTATTGGTGGTGGTAGCATTGGTGGTATTAGTGGTGGTATTGGTGGTGGTATTGGTGGTGGTGGTGGTATTGGTGGTGGTATTGGTGGTGGTATTGGTGGTGGTGGATTTGGTGGTCTTGGTGGTGGTGGTATTGGTGGTGGTGGTATTGGTGGTGGCATTGGTGGTGGTGGTATTAGTGGTGGTGGTGGTATTGGTGGTATTGGTGGTGGTATTGGTTGTGGTGGTATTGGTGGTGGTATTGTTATTGGCAGTGGTATTGGATTGGTGGTGGCGGTATTGGTGGTGGTGGTATTGGTGGTGGTATTGGTGGTGTTGGTATTGTTGGTGGTGGCATTGGTGGTGGTATTGGTGGTGGTGGTGGTATTGGTGGTGGTGGTTTTGGTGGTGGTACACTCAAGCTGTAGTAGGGCCCTAGCTTCACCTCCTGGTGCAGGGTGGGCTGTGCTTTATGGCAGGCATGGAGGGAGGAAGGGATGGTCTCGGCTGCAACTCTGGCCTCGTACAGTGCCCCTGCTATTACTAGTGAGCGAGAGGCGTTGAGGTGGCGGTATTGGTATTGGTGGTGGTGGTATTGGTATTGGTGGTGGTGGTATCGGTGGTGGTGGTGGTATTGGTGGTATTGGTGGTATTGGTGGTGCTGGTATTTGTGGTGTTGGTATTGGTGGTGGCATTGGTGGTATTGGTGGTGGTATTGGTGGAGGTGGTGGTATTTGTGGTGGCGGTATTGGTGTTGGTGGTATTGGTATTGGTGGTGGTGGTATTGGTGGTGGTATTGGTGGTGGTGGTACTGGTATTGGTGGTGGTACTGGTATTGGTGGTGGTGGTATTGGTGGTGGTGGTATTGGTATTGGTGGTGGTGGTATTGGTGGTGGTATTGGTATTGGTGGTGGTGGTATTGGTGGTGGCGGTATCGGTATTGGTGGTGGTGGTATTGGTGGTACTGGTGGTGGTGGTATTGGTGGTGGTGGTATTGGTGGTGGTGGTATTGGTGGCAGTGGTGGTATTGGTTGTGGTGGTGGTATTGGTGGTGGGGTATTGGTGGTGGTGGTATTGGTGGTGGTGGTATTGGTGATGGTGGTATTGGTGGTGGTGGTGGTATTGGTGGTATTGGTGGTGGTATTTATGGTGGTATTGGAATTGGTGGTGGTATTGATATTGGTGGTGGTATTGGTATTGGTACTGGTGGTGGTGGTATCGGTGGTGGTGGTGGTATTGGTGGTGGTGGCATTGGTGGTGGTGGCATTGGTGGTGGTATTGGTGGTATTGGTAGTGGTGGTATTGGTGGTAGTGGTGGTATTGGTGGTGGTAGTGGTGGTGGTGGTGGTATTGGTGGTGGTGATATTGGTGGTGGTGGCATTGGTGGTGGTATTGGTGGTATTGGTAGTGGTGGTATTGGTGGTGGTGGTGGTATTGGTGGTGGTAGTGGTGGTGGTGGTGGTATTGGTGGTGGTGATATTGGTGGTGGTGGTATTGGTGGTGGTAGCATTGGTGGTATTAGTGGTGGTATTGGTGGTGGTATTGGTGGTGGTATTGGTGGTATTGGTGGTGGTGGTATTGGTGGTGGTGGTATTGGTGGTGGTAGCATTGGTGGTATTAGTGGTGGTATTGGTGGTGGTGGTATTGGTGGTGGTGGTATTGGTGGTCTTTGTGGTGGTGGTATTGGTGGTATTGGTGGTGGTATTGGTGGTGGTATTGGTGGTGGTGGTATTGGTGGTGGTGGTGGTATTGGTGGTATTGGTGGTGGTGGTATTAGTATTGGTTGTGGTGGTATTGGTGGTGGTATTGTTATTGGCGGTGGTATTGGATTGGTGGTGGTAGTATTGGTGGTGGTGGTGGTATTGGTGGTGGTGGTATTGGTGGTGGTAATGGTGGTGGTATTGGTGGTGTTGGTATTGGTGATGGTATTGGTGGTGGTGGTATTGGTGGTGGTGGTGGTGGTATTGGTGGTGGTGGTTTTGGTGGTGGTACACTCCAGCTGTAGTAGGGCCCTGGCTGCACCTCCTGGTGCAGGGTGGGCTGTGCTTTATGGCAGGCATGGAGGGAGGGAGGGATGGTCTCGGCTGCAGGTCCAGTGTCGTACAGTGCCCCTGCTATTTCAAGTGAGCGAGAGGCACTGAGGTGGCGGTATTGGTATTGGTATTGGTGGTGGTGGTATTGGTATTGGTGGTGATGGTATTGGTGGTGGTATTGGTATTGGTGGTATTGCTGGTGCTGGTATTGGTGGTGCTGGTATTTGTGGTGCTGGTATTGGTGGTATTGGTGGTGGTATTGGTGATGGTGGCATTGGTGGTATTGGTGGTGGTGGTGGTATTTGTGGTGGCAGTATTGGTATTGGTGGTGGTGGTATTGGTATTGGTGGTGGTGGTATTGGTATTGGTGGTGGTGGTACTGGTGGTGGTACTGGTATTGGTGGTGGTGGTATTGGTGGTGGCAGTATTGCTATTGGTGGTGGTGGTGATATTGGTGGTGGTATTGGTAGTTGTGGTACTGGTATTGGTGGTGGTGGTTTTGGTGGTGGTGGTATTGGTGGTATTGGTGGTAGTGGTGGTATTGGTGGTGGGGTATTGGTGGTGGTATTGGTGGTGGTGGTATTGGTGGTGGTGATATTGGTATTGGTGGTATTCGTGGCATTGGTGGTGGTATAGGCAGTGGTGGTATTGGTTGTGGTGGTATTGGTGGTGGTGGTATTGTTATTGGCGGTGGTGATATTGGTGGTATTGGTGGTGGTGGTTGTATTGGTGGTGGTGGTGGTATTGGTATTGGTGTTATTGGTGGTGGTATTAGTGGTGGTGGTATTGCTGGTGGTATTGGTAGTGGTGGTGGTTTTGGTGGAGGTGGTTTTGGTGGTAGTGGTATAGGTGGTGGTATTGGTGGTGGTATTGGTGGTGGTGGGGGTGGTGATATTGATGGTGGTGGTGGTGGTATTGGTGGTGATGGAGAGGGTGGTATTGGTGGTGGTGATATTGGTGGTGGTATTGGAGGTATTGGTGGTGGTATTGGTGGTGGTGGTATTAGTGGTGGTATTGGTGGTGGTATTGGTGGTGGTATTGGTGATGGTATTGGTGGTGGTATTGGTGGTTTTAGTGGTATTGCTGGTGGTGGTGGTATTGGTGGTGGTGATGGTATTGGTGGTGGTGGTATTGGTGGTGGTGGTATTAGCGGTGGTATTGGTGGTGGTATTGGTGGTGGTGGTGGTATTGTTGTTGGTGGTATTGGTGGTATTGGTGGTGGTGGTATTAGTCGTGGTGGAATGGGTGGTGGTATTGGTGGTGGTGGTATTGTTGTTGGCGGTGGTGATATTGGTGGTATTGGTGGTGGTGGTGGTATTGTGGTGGTGGTATTGGTGGTGGTATTGGTGGTATTTTTGATGGTGGTATTTGTGGTGGTATTGGTGGCGGTGGTATTGGTGGTGGTGGAGGTGGTAATGGTGGTATTGGTGGTGGTGGTATTGGTGGTGTTATTGGTGGTGGTAGTGGTGGTATTGGTGGTGGTGGTGGTATTGGTGGTGGTAGTGGTATTGGTGGTGTTGATGGTGGTGGTGGTATTGGTGGTGGTGGTATTGGTGGTGGTATTGATGGTATTGGTGATGGTGGTATTGGTGGTGGTGGTATTGGTGGCAGTGGTATTGGTGGTGGTGGAGGTGGTGGTGGTGGTGGTATTGATGGTGGTGGTATTGGTAGTGTTATTGGTGGTGATAGTGGTGGTATTGGTGGTGGTGGTGGTATTGGTGGTGGTAGTGGTATTGGTGGTGTTGATGGTGGTGGTGGTAGCGGTATTGGTGGTAGTGGTATTGGCGGTGGTGATGGTATTGGTGGTGGTGGTATTGGTGGAGGTGGTGGATGGTGGTGGTATTGGTGGTGGTGGTGATATTGGTGGTGGTGGTGTTGTTGTTAATAAAACAAGCTTTTGAAAACAACCGGTCAGGTTGCTTTAGTACAGATGACATGTAACACAGATGTGCTGTTGTCAGCTTCAGCCCATTAGCACAGGATTATGTGCTACCTGGAATTCAAATGACTTAATTCGCTAATCATTTCTAAATCCTATTTACTTGGAGGGGGGGGGTAAAACAGACACAAGATAATGCCGGGTTAAAGTGATTGAAAGCAGGCGCCCGTGTTACGGGGACGGCCGTGCTGCTTAAAAAACACAAGCAGTTTCAGCTGAAGCAGCGCATGTCCGGCCTGCAGTAAGAGAAACTCAATAAAGTAAATAGTGCTTACAGATTAAATACCAGGTCCCGTATAACAACCGAAGTAAAATCGCCAGTAGCCATGGGAGGGTACAAATGAAGACAAGGCCGTACTAAGGAGGGACTATCAAGCCTATTAATGAATCCGAAGGCAGCTTTTACGAAAGAAAATGACACAAGCCAATGAAAAATATGGGAGGAGAGTGGGCGCGGCATCTCTCCCATACTCTACTACAGCAGTCTCGCAGAGCGAGCAGTGCATGCGCGCTGCCGCTAGGCTCGACCTAAAAACATAGGGGGTGATTGCATAGTACGCGTAACAAGAGATTTAATGTAATAGCAACGTTTTGATGGTTTTCTTAAAAGTTCGAAGGAGGTGGAGTTCGAATATTTAGGGGGGTGACAACCCATAAGATCCGGATCTGGACAGCAAATCTGCGGTCACCACCAAATGAGATGCAATATGGACCAAATGGTTGTGTCCAAGAAAGCAGAAGGCCTGAACAATGGGGGCTTTACAAATCCAATCAGTACACATATAAATAAATATGTGTGGACATTATCACCCACAGATGCACATAAAAATGAAAGAGGGAATCTTAAAGTCCACTGATTGTTGAAGCAGGAGCCAGTGTAAAGACCATACTAAGTCATATACCGGGTCTCATCTGGAAGGACTGGAGATCAGACGAACACTTTAAATCTGAACTGGCTGCAGTCAGTTCGACTCACTGTTTGATGGGCCTTAAGAAAGAACATCGCCATAATCCAGTTTGGCATTTATTTGCTGCATTGTTTCATACACGTTTTCTAGAGTCCTCAGAGTTTATGAAGGAGCTCTTCACCATTCTGCAGCGAGGCCACAATGAATTGAAGGTCTCACTAAGTCCTTGGTCCACGAGGATCACTTAAGGAGTGAGTGCTAATTGTTAAAGAATAGTGGGGATACTAATGACGTTTTGAAGTTGACACATTTCTTCTTCAAAGCACTAAATACAAAGTAACTATTTTCCACACAATGCTGTCTCATTCTTAAAAAGTACACACACCAATCAAGAGAAATCCTGGAAACCCAAGTGACTGATTGCTAATGAGCAATAGCAGTCTATCATCCATGGTGTGGAAGGCTGCCAATAAATCCAAACTGATTGGAAGTGCCAAAGATCATTGTGCCAAATTTAGAAAGGATATTCTTCCAGACAACTAGCATGGTTGATCCAGTCACATATCTTGTACAAAAAAGGGACTGATGGTTGACCCACCAGGCATTGACTGCAGCTGGGAAGGGTAGCTGAATATGTTCAGCACTGCAGGCGCTGAAATTGCTTCTCCAATAATTTCAGTTTAATAATGTCAGTGTAGGAGCGACTTCTGATATCAGGGAGAGATTCTTGGAACCTCGCACCTCCATTGCCAGTAAATCAACAATTCCTTGGCACCCAAAGCTTATAACAAGTGAGAACAGGTGAGGCAGACCACTTTTTAAAGGTAGAGAGGATAGTTTCAATATTTACTCGCTGAAAAGTGGACCTTTATAATTCTGCACTATCAGGACATTCTGAGTTAACCAAAGCTGTTGTCGGGCTGTTTAGATGATACTTGTTTCAGATAGTAGTCTGGATACCCCTAATTTTAGATATGAAAAATTTATTGAAAGCTTCATATTTCAACTGTGAAAGGACAATTATGGATGCCAAACAGAATGGATTCAGTGGTGCTTGCACTGTTTTAAATAAACCTGTATTTATTGCCATCTTAATGTAGCCAGGTCAATTTCAAACCTGCATTCCTCCAAGTGTTGTTTCTAACTTGCAACCCATTTTAGGTCAGGCTACAGACATCTTTTGTTCTCTGGTGACTTCATGTCATCAATTCTGCAAAAAAGTACCTTTAGAAGTAAGACAAGAGAGAGGATTCTGGTCCAACCACTGGCCATATGCTTTCATGTGTTTTTTGTCATCTGCCATTGCTTTAATAGGCTGTTCATTAAGGCCATGGCATATTATAGTTAAAAGTTAGGAGAAGAAAATGTCCACTTTCTAAAAGTGGCATTTTCAGAATTGTGGCTTAAAATATGACTTTACCATGAAAGATTATTTTAAATTACAATTCCTTAAACACCAAACATGACATTTCTACCTTCTCCCAAGCAAAAGTCATCACATATTAAATGTAATAAGGTAACCCAATGTTATCCTAAGGGAGAGGTAGGCCTCACAGTAGTGAAAAATGAATTTATGAGTTTTTCACTATTGAGACATGTAAAACTTAAAATTACATGCCCAACTTAACTTTCTAAATACAATGCACCCTGCCCTAGGGGCTGTTCAGAAATACTGGCCCAGTCTCAAAAGTGCCTATTAGGCAATTTTATGATATGTACGTGTTTTAAGTTTACCGCCCACAATACAGATTTCATCTTCTGATTCCTTTTCATAATACTTTTCTTCCAGATTACAGCTTAACTCTAACAAATGCACAGCCCTGCCAAGTGCCATGAATCTCAGTTTAGAGTAATACATATTAAGAGTTGCTTACATCACTAGGTCATAGATTAATCATGCAATCAGCTGAGCAGGACTGATATTGTGCTGTTTTGGAAATTATGTGCTGTCCATGCTTCTGAGTTTAAAGTTTAAAGTGAAAAATAGCACTTAAAAGATTAAAGCGCCAACCACGGACATCTAGTCACCCAAATCTGGGGCAAAATCAAACATTATGGCTGACTGCAATGGCGTGTGGTTTGTATAAATTAAGTGGACTGGGCCCGGTCTCTGCTCATATTCAGACAAAAAGACATTTTGAAAAAAAGTGTCTGAGAAGGTAAAGTTCAGTAGGGCAAGGCAACTGCTGGTGTCTGAGGAGGAGGTGTTGCCATCGTGGAGCCACTGGATGAAGTTGTGGTGAAGATTTCACAAATCGGACTCAGTCCCGTTTTTGGAAGTTGAGAATCTCTAGCAGGATGAGGCTGCAGGCTGTAGCCGGCTAGAGCTCCCTGAGGCAGATACCCCTTGTGCAAGGAGTCGCTGAAAAGGATTCGCTGCTGCAGAGAAGAAGGTAGCAGGAGCCGCTGTGAAGTGAGGCTGGCTGGCAAAGCTTCTTGGGTGGATTGGCGAGCAGGTAGGTCCCGGTCTCCTCTCGTTTCTCAGGGTACTTTTGGCTGAACATTTTTCAAGTTCCAAGTTTTGGATCTGGACTATCTGGGCACCTTTAACACCACTATCAAGGGTCAAGGACTGGAGGGGCACCACTTGGAGATTCAGAACTCTCTCATGCTGGTCGTGGTGCGGGTTCAAGATGGTTGGAGCTTTTTCTGTCTCTGAGGTCAGTTACTAGCCCTTGGAGTCACGCTGGAAGTCGTGGGTTCAAGCAGATAGGCAGGTCTCCAGCAGCAGGGCAGTCATCTGAGGGCACAGGGCAGGTTTCAGGGATCAGGTCAGTCCGCTTGGAGCAGTAAGGCAGTCCTCTGAAGTACACAGCAGACCACAGGCAGTAGGGCAGTCCTCTGAGAGTCAATCGCAGGTCCTGCAGTGAACTGAAGAGTGGGTCTAAGGTTCCTCATTTTATACCTGGTGCCAGCTTTAAAGTCGAAGAAACTTCTATAGTTTTCCCCCCACAGATGGTGTTGAAACTTCTTTCCTCCCTGTCCTGGTCCAAGGATGTCTGGGGGCACAAAAGGCTCGTGTGAAGTTCTTTGTGTGTGGGCTGAGCCATCTGCTTTGAAGTGTAAGTAGGGCTGTGCACAGCTCTGCCCTCCCCATCCTGCCAACACCTAGGCTCCCTATTGTGTGGCTATCTTAGAGGAATACACAAGGTCAACTGCCAACTACACCTAGTCATGTGATGCTGAGCAGAGGCTACAGGCACCAAATAGTTAGGAGAAGAAAATGTCAACTTTCTAAAAGTGCCATTTTCAGAATTGTGACTTAAAATCTGACTTTACTATTAAAGAGGATATTAAATTATAATTCCTTAGACACCAAACATGACATTTCTTCCTTCTCCCAAGCAAAAGTTATCACGTATTAAATGTAATAAGGTAACCCAATGTTACCCTAAGGGAGAGGTAGGCATCAAAGTAGTGAAAAATGAATTTGTGAGTTTTTCACTACTGAGACATCTAAAACTTTAAATTACATGTCCAACTTAACTTTCTAAATATAATGCACCCTGCCCTAAGGGCTGTGTAGGGCTGACTCCAGGGTGGCTTATATGTATTTAAAATAGAGTTTTAGGCTTGGTAAAAGGTTTATTTTGCCAAGTCGAATTGGCAGTTTAAAACTGCACACAAGCTGTAATGGCAAGCCTGATACATGTTTTAAGGGGCAACCTATGTGGGGGCCACAATAAGTGTCCCAGGCCCACTAGCAGCATATAATTTACTCGCCCTAGGTATATGGTACACTACTTTACTAGGAACATATAAGTAAATTAAATATGCCAATCATGTGTAAGCCAAATTCATCATGTTTTAGGGAGTGGGCACAAGCTCTTTAGCACTGGTTATCAGTGGTATAGTGCACAGAGACCCAAGGCCAACAAAAGTGAATTCAGCAAAATAGGGGGGGGGGAGAAGGCAAAAGGTTTGGGGGAAGACCACCCTAAGGCTGACAGATCTCATAAGTATGCAGTCTCTGTAAGAAATTGAGTTATGTTGTGCTGCTCAGAGCTAGCCAGTGGTTCCATGTCATGTATAAAAACACACAAGTGGGAAGGGTATGCCCAGACGTGGGTCCCGTGCTCACTACGCCACTGGAGTCAAGCTATCCTGGCTGATGAAGGCTGATAGCCTGAAACCGGTCCTAGGATGCTTGATTCCGCTCCAGGGAAGACATGGCTTGGCAGTTCGGTCTGGACTGTTCCCATGAGGCACAGGGTCAAGACTGATTTGCATATGGCTATGTCTGAACTGGGGTGGCGTGGTGAAGCAAAATAACGATGGATTAAACCCAGATCTGTGACTGGGGTGAATGTTTGCCAATGTGCAGCATTCCGTCCATCATCTTGTGTGTTTTGCATTTTGCCCTAAGTGGGAAGGGTATGCCCAGACGTGGGTCCCGTGCTCACTACGCCACTGGAGTCAAGCTATCCTGGCTGATGAAGGCTGATAGCCTGAAACCGGTCCTAGGATGCTTGATTCCGGTCCAGGGAAGACATGGCTTGGCAGTTCGGTCTGGACTGTTCCCATGAGGCACAGGGTCAAGACTGATTTGCATATGGCTATGTCTGAACTGGGGTGGCGTGGTGAAGCAAAATAACGATGGATTAAACCCAGATCTGTGACTGGGGGTGAATGTTTGCCAATGTGCAGCATTCCGTCCATCATCTTGTGTTTTTGCATTTTGCCCTAAGTGGGAAGGGTATGCCCAGACGTGGGTCCCGTGCTCACTACGCCACTGGAGTCAAGCTATCCTGGCTGATGAAGGCTGATAGCCTGAAACCGGTCCTAGGATGCTTGATTCCGGTCCAGGGAAGACATGGCTTGGCAGTTCGGTCTGGACTGTTCCCATGAGGCACAGGGTCAAGACTGATTTGCATATGGCTATGTCTGAACTGGGGGTGGCGTGGTGAAGCAAAATAACGATGGATTAAACCCAGATCTGTGACTGGGGTGAATGTTTGCCAATGTGCAGCATTCCGTCCATCATCTTGTGTGTTTTGCATTTTGCCCTAAGTGGGAAGGGTATGCCCAGACGTGGGTCCCGTGCTCACTACGCCACTGGAGTCAAGCTATCCTGGCTGATGAAGGCTGATAGCCTGAAACCGGTCCTAGGATGCTTGATTCCGGTCCAGGGAAGACATGGCTTGGCAGTTCGGTCTGGACTGTTCCCATGAGGCACAGGGTCAAGACTGATTTGCATATGGCTATGTCTGAACTGGGGTGGCGTGGTGAAGCAAAATAACGATGGATTAAACCCAGATCTGTGACTGGGGGTGAATGTTTGCCAATGTGCAGCATTCCGTCCATCATCTTGTGTGTTTTGCATTTTGCCCTAAGTGGGAAGGGTATGCCCAGACGTGGGTCCCGTGCTCACTACGCCACTGGAGTCAAGCTATCCTGGCTGATGAAGGCTGATAGCCTGAAACCGGTCCTAGGATGCTTGATTCCGGTCCAGGGAAGACATGGCTTGGCAGTTCGGTCTGGACTGTTCCCATGAGGCACAGGGTCAAGACTGATTTGCATATGGCTATGTCTGAACTGGGGTGGCGTGGTGAAGCAAAATAACGATGGATTAAACCCAGATCTGTGACTGGGGGTGAATGTTTGCCAATGTGCAGCATTCCGTCCATCATCTTGTGTGTTTTGCATTTTGCCCTAAGTGGGAAGGGTATGCCCAGACGTGGGTCCCGTGCTCACTACGCCACTGGAGTCAAGCTATCCTGGCTGATGAAGGCTGATAGCCTGAAACCGGTCCTAGGATGCTTGATTCCGGTCCAGGGAAGACATGGCTTGGCAGTTCGGTCTGGACTGTTCCCATGAGGCACAGGGTCAAGACTGATTTGCATATGGCTATGTCTGAACTGGGGTGGCGTGGTGAAGCAAAATAACGATGGATTAAACCCAGATCTGTGACTGGGGGTGAATGTTTGCCAATGTGCAGCATTCCGTCCATCATCTTGTGTGTTTTGCATTTTGCCCTAAGTGGGAAGGGTATGCCCAGACGTGGGTCCCGTGCTCACTACGCCACTGGAGTCAAGCTATCCTGGCTGATGAAGGCTGATAGCCTGAAACCGGTCCTAGGATGCTTGATTCCGGTCCAGGGAAGACATGGCTTGGCAGTTCGGTCTGGACTGTTCCCATGAGGCACAGGGTCAAGACTGATTTGCATATGGCTATGTCTGAACTGGGGTGGCGTGGTGAAGCAAAATAACGATGGATTAAACCCAGATCTGTGACTGGGGGTGAATGTTTGCCAATGTGCAGCATTCCGTCCATCATCTTGTGTGTTTTGCATTTTGCCCTAAGTGGGAAGGGTATGCCCAGACGTGGGTCCCGTGCTCACTACGCCACTGGAGTCAAGCTATCCTGGCTGATGAAGGCTGATAGCCTGAAACCGGTCCTAGGATGCTTGATTCCGGTCCAGGGAAGACATGGCTTGGCAGTTCGGTCTGGACTGTTCCCATGAGGCACAGGGTCAAGACTGATTTGCATATGGCTATGTCTGAACTGGGGTGGCGTGGTGAAGCAAAATAACGATGGATTAAACCCAGATCTGTGACTGGGGGTGAATGTTTGCCAATGTGCAGCATTCCGTCCATCATCTTGTGTGTTTTCCATGTCATGTATAACACCTTTAACCAGTTCCGATTTTTTTAAACAACAGCACATTGCGTTCTGGGACTTGCACTCTATTCATCTTAACATGGTAAGCATGGGATGAAAATTCCAGAATGAAATGTCCTGATGGTTAAATATCCAGGACGGGCTGCATGAATCAAACATCAAATTAGATCACTTGGCAGCTTGTGCCAAAAGAGAATATTAGATGGGTTGAAGAAGACTTCAACCCTCTTTCCTGGCAGTTGGAAATGACAGTCAAATTTCCCCTTTACCTTCACTGGAATATGTATAGCAGATGCTTTATCAGAAAGATGTCAGAGCAGCTTTTGCAGACAAATCTGGTGTGTGGATTGGAAAAAGCAAGATGTAGAACTATACAGAGCCCTAGTTCATGAGAACGCTTACGTAGTATATCACCTTCAAGGAATGCACAAGGGATCCATTATATAAGCATATCATGGTTACAGCAACAGAGCTTGGTGATGTTGAGGGAAACCATGACCCATTTGTTTTGTGGGGGATGTCGAACAAGCACCTATGTGTGCAGAAGGGGATCTTGGTGGGGAAGAGTATGTATCCAAGATAGAATTGAGGAGCGGTGGAGGGTACCTGAGTATAAGAGTAGGAAATGCTGTGTGCTGGGTAATAATGAGTACCCGAGGATACAAAATGTACTGAAGGAAGGTGATGGGTGCATTAGATAGATGAGAGTGAATGTATCAGAAGTGGTTTCGTAGAAAAATATATGAGAGGAAGCAGGCTGCCTCAGGCATAAAAGTGGTGAAGAAAAATTGAGAGGTGGGTAAATTTCCTTAGTAGGCGGGTGGGGAAGAATTCCTAAAGGGTACAAAAGGTACTAGAATGCTGTGGTGAATAGCTGAGAGTTATGGTGGAGAAGGGAACCTTAAAGGTGTAGAAAACACCTTATAAAAGCTGCAGAAAAGAATCTCCAAAGAATGGATGGTACCAGAGGTGGATGACAATGAATACCTATTTAGGGGACGAGGCATGTGAGGACCTGCAGGGAGGCAGATGTAGGTATAGTCTGGGAGGATGGAGGAGATATTGCTGTGAAATGGGCAGATAGATTACTTGAGCAGGTATCAAATAGAAGTTACTTGAGTCTGGATGGTGAAGAGAGCTCCAGAGATGTGCATGAAGAAAGTGCCCGAGCAGTGTGGTGTGCACATCACCTGGGGGATATAGATGAGAGAGAATACCTAAAGCTGTTTGGAAGACAGAATGCACAGGGACAGAGGTTTATAATTTGAATATAAATATTGCTGTTGAAAGAACGCTCGGCATTGGAAAGATGGGTTCATTTTTGTATTTAGCAATAAAACCTAGAAGCAATTGCTTCACTCTGCTCATGATAAAGTGTTACTCAAGGTGTCACGCATAAGGCATGAAAAAGTCATACGAAGTGCACTGCAAACATGGCTATCACACAGAAGCAATTTTTAAACGTGGGAGCTCTGAATGCAATCTACTCAGCAAAGGACCCCTACTGCATGCTGTCGTAACCCTATGTGTTGCTTCATGTTGCAGTTTTCTTTCCAGGACAGCTGGGGGCAGCACACCACAAAGTCACCCACCTATTCCTAACACGTCCACTAAGAAAAAGTCAGACCTATTGACTTTGTCCACACTTGTTAAACTTTTCAGGATCTCCAAGAATTAAGTGGAAGTGTATTATACTTTGAGACGATGAGAGTTAAAGACTATTTTATAGTTCAACTACTTAGGTTCATTATGTTTGCACACAACAAATGCTAGCTTGGAGAACAAAGAACAAATGATTTCAGTTGAAAGCAATATTATGGAGTAGCATATTGTCTTTGTACTACACTCATATTGCCCATAGCGCTGTGAAACAGAAATGTTGCTGGAAAGAACAAACACAAGAGAATAAAGAGAAATCAACTAAGACAGACAGCAAAGCCACCCAAGACACCAAACCCACTCTATATATATAGGAATCAAAAGCTCTGTAAGCAAGACCTAAAAAGGCAAATAGTTGTCCATTCTATGAGGACAGGATCAGCTCTAATTCAAAGGATTTTTCTATACGTGAACAAATCAATTCAATGAGTTTTATTTTAGTGGATGGCAAAATCAAATGAGGTCCCTTTAAATGTTTAGAGAGATGACAAACATCATACTTTCAGAGGCAATCCATCAATTTTTTTTAAATCAGCTAGCAGGAGGAGATGTGTTTTTTTTTTACGGAGTTTTATATAGCGCGAACTTGACCCGAAGGTATCGGGTATCAGAGCGCTTTACACGAGCACCAGTTGCGTTACATGAGGACACATTCATTTTTGTTAGGCACAGGGAGATTAAGGGGCATATTAACAACGGCCAGCGATAATTATCGCTGGCCGTGCTTAGCGATAATTATATTATCGCAGGCTATCTCTGGCATTTATCGCCCTGGTAGCGCGTTATTAACAACGCGTTACTCCAGGGCGATAAAAATTCCAGAGATAGCGAGGATATCGCCTTTTGCAGGAACATCGCTGGTTTTCCAGCGATGTTCCCTGCAAAAGGGCGATACTCTGCTGATACGACCCTGTGGTCGTATCAGCAGAATCCACCTCCTATGCCTAACATAGGTAAGTCAGGATTATAGCAGACGTTAGATTTTGGCGAAACGGCCGTTTTCGCCAAAATCTAACGTCTGCTGTAATCCTGTGGGCTGCCTTGTAAATATCGCGATGTGAACATCGGCGATATTTGCAACGTAGCCCATCCGGGTACGCCCAGTAACGCCGACTTTGCATCTCATTAGAGATGCAAGGATGGGCGTTGGGGGAAAGAGGCGATAGTGCAAGGATTCACGCGATAGCGTGACCTTGCTGATTAGGCGATAGAATTATCGCCGCTTTCCGTCCGAAAACGGACGCTAAAGCGGCGTTAATTGCTTATCGCCTCGTTGTTAATATGCCCCTTAGTGATTTGCCCAGAATCACAGGATGTTCAGTGCCATTGCCGAGACTCAAACCCGGTTCCCGAGATTCGAGGTCGACCCGCCCTACCCGTTAGGCCAACTCCTCCCTCCAGAGGTCATGTTCTCAAAGCGTCAGACAAAAGATCCTTCTTTTCATATTTTCCCATCAATTTAAAACACTCTCCCAAGGCATATGTGAAATACCCCGCATTTTCAGTGTCCAAACTACTGAAAAACATGCAAATTGAAAAACATCTTCATGTGAATGAGTAATCCATCTTCTTCCCACTCTCGCTATTACAACCTGTAACTTTGTTCTACTAAGCATTATCAGACTGTCCTCAATATTTAGTGGTTAATTTGTAATAAAATGAGTGCAGGTGCTCGAAGCTCTGACCTGAAATCTGCAGCCGGTGTTTTTAAAAGTCAGCGCACCTAATACCAAGGCTGCAAGGTTTGAATTGACCTCATGGCTCTTCCATCCACTACCTGACACTCTCTGCCCCTTTATCTCACTCGCGCCCGTTCTTTGTTTCTCTCCTTGCAACATTTTTTTCCGTCTTTCTTGTCCTATCCTACTTCATTCCCCTTTTCCCTCACTTGCTCGCAGTCAGGGGCATATTTACGTTCCCTGGCGCATCCCTGCAAATCAGCAGGGATGCGCCAGGGAAGATGCGTCACGCAAGTTTGCCCTTGCGCCACCGCCGATGCGCCGCATTTACAATGCGGCGCGCCGTGGCGCACGGATGGGCAGATGCGTGTCGCATCCCCCAATGGAAAGGCGGCGCATTGCTGGAGTCGCGTCGCAAGCGCGACGCGGCTCCAGCAAGGCTCGGAGGTGCCCTATGCCTAACATGCTGCGTCAATCCTTACGCCTGCTTCAAGCAGGCGCAGGGTTTTGACGCAGCATGGGCGTAAAAGTGACTCAGTGAAATCTTGTAGATTTCACTGCGTCACTTTTACGAGGCGTACCTGCGAGGGAACGCCCACCCTGCACCGGAACGCCCACATGAAACCTGACGCAGGTTTCATGTGGCGCAGGGGTTTACAACGTGACGCATCTCCCTAGATGCGTCATGTTGTAAATATTGCGCAACGTGGCGCATGTTTTGCGTCGCCGCTGCGTCACATAAGTGATGCAACGGCGGCGCAAAAGTGGCGTAAGGGGCTTGTAAATCTGCCCCTCAGTGTCTGGAAAATAAGTACCAGTCCCAAAAATGAGTGCCAGTGGGCCCAACCAGCAACTACCGGCTCAAATTAAGCACTGTCACTATTTCCTGGATATGCTCAGCATCACCGTACAATTATGTTTGTTTCATAACTCGAGATTAATTACCTCCTACTTACTTATCTTGTTTACCACTCGAGTGCGCTTGGCGATGACGACTGTTGAATGGATTCTCCTCTAACTGAATAGCAATCGTTCTCTGCATGTCCACGCTTAAGGTATCTCCGGATTTGATGGTAATCTATTTGACTTGCAACTATCAGACTGAAATTCCTGTGTAAAATAATATTAACATAATTGTTTACAGCTCAGTGTTTCTTCTAGAGAGCTCTGCAATCATTACAATCAATGCTTGTTGAAACCGTGCTATTGTTAATACGATCTACAAGTTTTTTTCCACTCTTTGTTTTTCAACTCATGTTCTTACAAACGATGGGGCATATTTACGTTCCCTGGTGCATCCCTGCATATCAGCAGGGATGCACCAGGGAAAATGCGTCACGCAAGTTTACCCTTGCGCCACGTCCGATGCGCCGCATTTACAATGCGGCGCATCGTGGCCCAAGGATAAGCAGATGCGTGGACGCATCTGCCAGGCGGAAGGTTGGCGCAGTGCTGAAGTTGTGTCGCAAGCGCGAAGCAACTCCAGCACTGTTCCAACCTTCCCTATCTCTAACATGGTGCGTCAATCCTTACGCCTGCTTGAAGCAGGCGTAAGGATTTGACGCACTAGTAGCCGAAAAAGTGACTGCGTGAAATCTTGTAGATTTCACTACGTCACTTTTCCGAGGCGTTCCTGCGCCGGAACGCCCCCCTGCGCTGGTACGCCCACATGAAACCTGACGCAGGTTTCATGTGGCGCAGGGGTTTACTACGTGACGCATCTCCCGAGATGCGTCACGTTGTAAATATAGCGCAACGCGGCGCATGGTTTGCGTCGCCGCTGCGTCACATGCGTGATGCAACGGCGGCGCAAAAGTGGCGCAAGGGGCTTGTAAATATGCCCCACTGTGTATAGAGGTTTGAATCCCGGATAATGGAGTCAGCATTATATAAAATAATAAGTACATGTATTAATAATTTCCAAAAGTTATGAAAAAGTCCTAGATGGCAATAGTCTTAACAGTCTCTTCGCAGCAGTGGTAGGAGAGTGACAGAGGGCAAGATGTAAGAATTCCAAAGAACTTGTTTGTGTCTTTTGCCCTGAACTGCGCCCTCAGGGCAGCAGAGGGCGTGGCGGAAACTAGAAGGTAAAATTTACTATTCTAACTCCAGTACTAGAATATTTGGGGCAGAGCAACTTTTCCCCAAATATTCCAGGAGACCAATTTACTATTGTAATCCAGTCCTGGAATATTTTGGGGAAAGTTATAAATTTCCCATGTATTTTTAGGACGGTTGAAAAGTAGTCATTTTGAATAGGGGAAAGTGCTGCCTTGAGGGCGCAGCTCAGGGAGGAAAACCAGGAATCCCCAATGGTTCAGGCTCATATTCACCATAATATTGAAAAAGAGCGATAGATAGAAGCAAAACTACCCCTGTTTACATGGTCAGTGCAATGTTTTGAGTGGTCAACACAGCGGCACAGTTCTCAGTCAAGGTGTTGATCCCACCGGTAAACCAAGTCGCTGACAGGAAGCTCAAAGAAGGTTAATCCCAATCTGGGGGTTGGTCAACCACTGTGGAGTGCTGAATGCCGCTCCACACAGCAACATGCCTAAACAAACTTCATGTAGGTGCTCTATGCCTACGTGGACCTTTTAGGACCTTTGAGACTCAAAGGACACATCACAGAAATTGCAACCGACTACAACCCTCTGTTAGTCCATGTATAACTTATCTATATGTCTAGTGTCCCTATAGGTGAAATAAGATTTATTCAATAGTTAAAACATATGGAAACACATTTTGTATTAGGTGCCTACATCTAAGAGAGTGCTCTGTTATTCCTTGGCGTTGAAGGCCTTCACACTTTGCCCTGTAGCATCAATATGTGTCTATTTATTTAGGTGTTTTGTAGAGCGCTAGATGATATCTTACGCTAACTTCTAAGCACCTTAATTTACTGCACTTCCTCATATAACAAAAATTATAGTAGTGGTTAAACAACATTAGGCACTATTTAGAAATGCAAAACTGACTTTACAAGCAATGTGCAGAGGAGGCAAACACACAATGGGTTAAAGCCAGCATGTCTGACCGTCCTTCAAGGTTTTCCTAAGCGAGGGTGGCACTGCCACCCAGTAGTTCTGTGAACAGAGCATCATGACCTTGACTGTGTGAACATCTGCTACTAAAATGCTAATTGTTTTAGAACTTCCTTTCACTCCACAGGCAGAGACGTCTGTGGGAAGGGAATGTTTTGTTGGCTACTTTCATCAGAACAGAAAACCACAATGTGATCTTCATTTCCTTTCAGGAGAGTCGCCAAAACAGCCGTAGCTTTATCCAATGTTTTCAATATCTGTGGGGCTCACTGCACATCATAGGTTACTCATTGCTTCATAAACAGGACTCAAAGATGATTACATTTAAAAATAATTCTCAAAAGGGAAAATTGAGTTAAGCTGCTGAACAATACCGCGCCTGCTGCGCTGCAGGTCTTACTATATTTTTTTCTGTGTTTGGTCACTACTAGTAACAAAGCGCCAAGTGCTACAAGTGGTTGTAACATCCATCGTACTGCTCTGATGTAACATAGGGCTAGGTGTACGAACAATAGTAATATCAATTACCAAATAGTGATTTTTTGCAAATTTGGTAATTGCTGTCACAAATGTACAAAGGGGTTGCCTAGTCCCTATTTCCTAAATAGTGATTCGTAGTGAGTTGCAAATAGACCAACCTTATGAATATTAATGAGGTAGGCCACAATTTGTTTTTGTGTTCAAAATGTTTTATTAAATGAATTTTTCATAGATATTAAACACAATACAAAGAATAATACCGAACAGTATGGTATAGGAACATATTGCAATATAAGGAATATAAACATCCATTAACAACTAAATAGAATACCTATAACAAAATTAATAAATACATAATAGATATAAATGATAATATAAACAAAAAAGGGCTACATTGAACATAGATTGACTACTAAAGATTCAAATAAGTATTTTAAATTGAAGAACATGCAATGATGTAGGAATCAAGACTGTACCACATGTTAGACCTAGAAGGAGAAGAATCATTAGGAGAACGTGGAAAAGAACATTGCCCACGTCTAAGAAAAATAATCAATTCCCACCATGCATTAACTGAGAGTAATGTAGCGTTTTTCCAATTACAAGTAATAGATTTGATTGCAGTAGAAATAAGGAAATCAAACAATTTACAATCCATAGGGGATAATGTAGATTCAAAAAGAGAAGATTTGAGGATTAGAATATGAAAAGATAGAGGGGCCGATTCCGATCTCGGCCGGTAGGGCTTCGAATCGGATTCGGCTTAACCGGATCCGATTCAAAGCCCTATTTCCCGACCGATTCGTACGCGCGTCCGGGCGAGCGAGTACGATGCGAAATCGCCGACCGACTCGTCCGGGCGTCCCGACCGCTCCGACCGACTCGTTCCCGGGTCTAACCGCACAGACCGACTCGCTCGGACTCGACTCGCACCGCGCAATGGAGACGTTCCCCGGCCGGGTAAGTACGATGCGCGCCGCGAGCAGTCCGACCGAGCCGCGCACTCCGGCTCCAAAGAGCAGTCGGAGCCGTACTTTGGAGGTCTGTGTCGGACCCCCCTGTACGCGTAGCCGTGCGAGTCGCACACAGGGGGGACCCATGGGTCCCCCCTACCTGTGCGTGTATGGCGCGAGTCGCTTCGCCGCGTACACGCTGTAGGGGCGCCTTGTCCGCCTCGCACCCATTGAGTCAATGGGACCCCGCGTACGCGTTGTGACGACAGGCTCCCATTGACTTCAATGGGAGTCCGACCGAATCGAGTCCGATGGCATACGTGCGCATCGTACTCGTTCGGGTCGGGCTGCACGGGTCCGATTCGGTCGGAAATCTCTCCGGGTCCGGCTCGGTCGGAGAGATTTCTGGCCCGAATCGGAATCGGCCCCATAGTTGTTTGGATCTTAAGGATCCGGGTTATAATATTCCATATGTCTGATAAAAACTGATGAATAATAGAACAATTGAAAAATAAATGTTGTAAGTCTCCAGTTGTAGACTGACACTGCCAACAATTTGGAGTATCTAGAAGTTTAGCTTTAAATAATTTGTCTGGAGACCAAAAGCATTGGTAAAGCAGATAAATATTAGTTTGTATGAGAGTAGCCGGAAGATAATTAGCCGTGTTGGATTTCCAAATATCCTTCCAGGATACGCTAGGGGATTGAAGATTTATGTGTGGTGACCATTTTTGATTAAGATGTGTGAAGGAGGAATTAGGAGTGGTAAGTTTTTTATATACTTTAGAGGCTATATGTCCTGAGCGACTGAACACAGAGATACAAAACGCCATACCAGAGGACTGAGACATAGAAAGTAGTTGCGGATAGGCATTAAGGACAGTATTACATAGTAATGTATATTTGGACAACTCAGACAAAGGTAGGTTGTATTTAGCTTGAATAACATCTAATGTGTAAAACATATCATATTGACATATGTCAGCAACAAAGAAAATACCAGCAGTAATCCATAGGTTCCAGAAAGAAATATGTTTATGATATTGGAGTTTGGGATTGAACCAAAGAGAAACTTTTGTAGTGGAAGCCATGGTAATAGAAAAGCTACTATCAAATGATAAAAGGGCAAGTTTAGAGTTTGCAATAATGGGGGAGCGTTTACCAAAGGAGCCATTTGCCATGGTAAGGAACGCAGGTAATGGTTATTGAGCCAAAATATTTTTCTCCAGGATAAGCCATTTAAGTGCATTGGAAGGAGAAATAACATGGAACCATAAGGAACATTGTGCCACAAGGAATGCAAAATTATATTTTTTAAATCTGGAAGACCAACCCCACCTTCGCATTTGGGCAATTGCAAATTCTTAAGACTGATACGTGCGGGTTTATTATTCCAGATGAACTTAGTAAATAATTTATATAATTAAAAATAAAAAGTAGACGGGAAAGAAAAGGGTATCATGGACAATAGGTAAAGAATTTGTGGAGTTATAGACATTTTAATTGCCTCAATACGTCCCCACCAATTTAAATGAAGATTAGACCATCTATCCAGTTTCTCTTTGGTATTAGCTAAAATTGTGGAACAATTGGTTTCAACTGTATCTTTAACCGAATCAGTAAATGTTATTCTCAAATATTTGAGTTTTTTTGGAGACCATACTATATCAGTATTTGCCAACATTGTAGAATTACAAAAAACATTTAATGGAAAAAATTCAGTCTTATTAGTATTCAGGGAGTAACCAGAAACATCAGCATACTTATGAATAATATCGAGAATAATAGGTATAGAGGTAAGGGGATCATTAACATATAATAACACATCATCAGCATATGCAGAAATTTTAACATTAGTATTTTTCAAAACAACACCTGTATATATATCACTAATACGGAGAGAGCATAAGAGGGGCTCTATTGCAATAAGAAAAAGTAAAGGAGAAAGAGGACATCCTTGGCGAGTGCCTCTATATAAACGAAATGAGGAAGAGCACACACCATTGACAAAAATGGAGGCTGAGGGGGCTGAATACAATGCTTTAATCATATTAATAAAAATAGGACCAAAACGGAATACTTCTGAGTTTTAAATAAAAATTGCCAATTAACCTTATCAAATGCCTTTTCCGCATCTAAGGCCATTACACTAATTGGACAGCTAGATTCTTTAGCAAGGGGCAATACATGACAGAGCAACCGGGTATTATGAGCGGATAATCTACCTTTCATAAACCCAGTTTGATCAGGTTGTATAATATTAGATAGTAAGGGTGATAATCTATTCGCTAAAATTTTGGCATATATTTTACAGTCCTGATTAATTAGAGATATGGGACGAAAATTTGATACTAATGTATGGTCTTTATTAGGCTTTGGAAGAACAATTATAGTGGCTTCATTAAAAGATCCCCCCATCAAGGAAGTACGCTGAAATTCTGTAAAAAGGGAAAATAAGAAAGGGGATAATTGGTCCTGATAACATTTATAGAATTCAGCCGGAATTCCATCTGGGCCAGGAGTTTTTTTGGAATTTAATGCATTAATTGCTGCAATAATTTCTTTAACGTCAATGGGGTTTTCTAAGGTTGATCTATCAGTATCAGAAATCTGAGGCAATCGACAAGGATTAAGGAAATCACTGATAACATTGTTATGAGGGGCGAGAGGTTTGTGATATAAAGCAGAGTAGAAGGAAAGGAACTCTTTCAGTATATCCTCAACATCTGTCACCAATGTACCATTATTCGTTTTGATGGCTGGAATTTGAATTCTGTCTCGCTTGAGGCGTATATAATTAGCTAATAGTCGACCAGATTTGTTGGAATTTTACTAAGCATACAATTATATTCGTATCTGTATTTCTGAAGTTGGGATTTATATTGTAGATCTCTTGATGTAATAAAAAGTCTTTCCACAGATGCAATCTGTTTCTCTAATTTGGTGAGGTGGGAGCAGCACGTGAAACTCCACGAATGTAAGCTTTAAAAGCATCCCAATGTATAATTTTGGAGGTGTCACATGAATTATTATTAAAAAAATAATCACTAATAGCTAAGGCCATTTGTTTAGAATTGGTTGGATTAAGAACTATTTCAGAGTTCATTCTCCATCTTTTATTAGGAGTGTGGGGGTCAGAAATACATAGAGAAAAGGAAATTAAAGCATAGTCCGAAACCGTAATAGGGTGTATAACCGACTCACTAATCATGTGACATAAATTACGTGAAGTCAATAAGTAATCAATTCTAGAAAAAGAAGAGTGAACATTAGAATAAAAAGTAAATTCTTTGCCTGTAGGATGCTCCAATCTCCAAAAATCAACCAATTTGGTAACAGAAAGGAAAGATTTCAAAGCAAAGAACGCTTTGTTAGGCCGGAATCTAAAAGCAGAAGACCGGTCCAACAAAGGATCCCCGATAAGATTAAAATCACCACCCACTATAAGGGGCATATTACCAATTTTGAGTATTTCAGCAGAGACATAAGACCAGAAGGCAGGATCCTCAGATGTAGGAGCGTATATATTGACCAAATTTAAAATGAGTTTGTCAATTTGAACTTGAGCATAAACAAATCTACCATCTGCGACATGATGATGAGAAAATATGTGTCCATGAGCTCTGTGTGAGAAAAATATAGCTACACCATTTTTACGTTTTGCAGCAGGAGATGAAACTATAAGCCCTACCCAACCTTTAGACATGGCATGTAATATTTTATCATCCACATGGGTTTCTTGTAAAAAAACAGATATCTACGTTAGATTTTTTGAGATATTCCAAAATTTTACGTCGTTTAACTGGGTGTCTCAGACCCTTCACATTTAATGAAGCAACAACTAACTTTTGTGGCCTAGACATATTGTCCTATAAGTAATAGAAGAGAATAAAAGAAGGACAGTAGCCCATATAAAAAAGACAAAACAAGACAAACAACATAAAGAGAGGTCAGTCTCCAAGACCTCATACCAATAGAACATTGGAGACGGAGGTACAAAGCAAGAAAACCACCATTATATGCACCTGCATAAAGAAAGAATAACAACCTACAGTAAGGGGTATACAATATTAGCCTGCAGAACCAGAAGGCTGAGAGTCCATGAGAATAGGATTATGCTGATCCAAGAATCTGATTAAATCTGCAGGAGCTGAAAAAGACTTGGAGACATCGTTTTTCGAGATGCGCATAACCGAAGGGTCAAAAAGGTAGGCCTGGGCGGTAAATTCCGTTCCGCTCGCGGAATTTGGGTAATTTCGCGTTCCGCGGAGAACGCAAAATTGCCCAAAATTCCGCGATCTGCGACTTTGCGGAATTTTTTGCTTGTACGCGCTTTCAAAATGCGTGTTCGCGAGATATTTCTCCCCGAGCACGAAGACAGCGTTCGCGAACAGGAAAAAAGCATCGCAAACGGGCGGAACAAGCAATTCCGCGTGTTCGCGGAACTTTTGCGTGCTCGCGGAGATTTTTTACCGTTTCGCAGAGCTTTGCGTAGCGCGACTACGCAAATTCCGCCCACCCCTGCAAAAAGGCCATATTTGTATCCAGCTTCTCGCAAACGAGGCCTCAATTCTGAAAATTGCCGTCGTATTTGAACTGTCTCCTTTGCAAAGTCCTGATGAATAAAGACTTTATTTCCTTCAATTAGGAGAGAAGGGATCTCTCGGGCAGCCTTTCGTAGGAGTAAGAGGTGATGGTGCCTCAGAACTTTAAATATGATTTGTCTCGGTTTGACTTGATGAGGTTTACGAATCGAGGGTATTCTGTGAGCTTTATCAATCTCAAAACGTTCTGGAAATTTGATATTTAATAGTTTAGGTAGAAGGTTTTCAAGAAAAGACAACAACTTTGTCCCTCAACTCCCTCTGGGACATTAAATATGCGTAAGTTGTATTGTCTATTTCTATTTTCCAAATCAAGTATGGAACGTTGGAGAGAAGCAACCTGAGGAATAAGTGGAGCCATAGTTGTAATGGCTTTAGTATTATCACGAATTTTAATCTCATTATCTGCAACTTTCATCGATAAAGAAGCCATAGCTCTCTGAATATTTTTGATATCTGAAGTGTCAGTATTAATATGAATAGCTTGAATTTCCTCCAAAATTTTTGCCAATGAATTATCTTGTGAATCAATAGCTTTGGATTTGGTAGGAGGAGGTGAAACAGCTTGTTTACGTTTATTTGACACCATTTTGGACTCCATACTGTTAAACAGAGAGCAGGCAAGTAACAGAAAATAAATTACACCACAAATAGCAAAGATTTTGAAGTGTAGTATGGTCTTCTGACAGGACAATATAATTAATGAGGCAAAAACAGCTCCAGAAAGTGTTAAACAGTGTTTCAATAAAGCTTCAATGAAGAATAAAAAAAGACAAAATCCCTTTAATCCTGTGAAGAAAAAAGTTGTAGCAAACAAGAGGCAGGAAAAAAAAACCCCTTTAAGAGTGGAAAGGCTTCTGGAGAGAGGAGGAGCCCAGTAAGTTATGTCCGCCTCCTCTGTGTGTAAAGCTCACAGAGAATGCTGCAGGGAACAAGAGCCCTCCCTGAGGAGAAATCCAAAACGCCTACCGCGCTTCACACGAAGGCACCAGACCTCCAAAATTCAGCCCAACGCCTCCGCAAGCTTCAAGGAGCATCACAACGAAGCCCCTCTCGTCGTGAAGAAATCGTCGGAAATGCAGGTGAGATCGGAGCTCAAGGCGCAGCGGCCATCTTGTTTCGCACGCGCTGCCGACTCCCTGTAGGCCACAATTTGTGAACAACTAAGATTCGCTGCCATCACAGGGATGGTGTAAAAAAAAAAAAGGAGGGGGAGCCCCTATAACCCTCTATAGCTTAGGCTACACCTCTGGAAAAGAAACAATAAAAAACAGCTCTAGCAGGATAGATACAGTGAAATTTCATGAGAAAGTAAACTTATTATTTGTAACCTCCCTGGGACTGAAATCACCCATTAAGATTGAATCCTATATATTCAATCGAACAAAGTACAATCATTATTAGTGGAATTGCTGTGCTACAATCAAGAACACTGACACCAAAAAACAGTTCACATCACAATGTTTACTTGTGCTATGTGACTTACATATTTATCAAGCAAAATTAAGAATTTGTGAACATTATCAGCATTTATGTGCAGGTAAACATTATGACCACGATGACAGACAGTACACCGTTATTACAGGTGACAAGAGAGTGCCGTGTCCAGATAAGAACACCAAGGTATGGTAGAACAGTTTATATTGTGCACAAATCAATTGCATACAGCTATGGTTTTAACATTGGTCTACAACAAAATTTGAATTCTTTATTATTTCTTCTTGTTTGGCGTAGACTCTGGGAAATATGGAGCAACGCAGTTCGGCCTTGTAATTTGCGGCCTCTTCAGGACTATGCAGAGCAAATGTCACCCCAGCAATCACTACATCTCGTGTAACAAACGGCGACACTCTACTGACAAGACTGGGTAAGGAGTGTGCCGTTTGCGCCTTCAGGGTGGCATCCTAATTGTGAGACTGAAACGTCCCTACTTTGATGTTTGGACCCGTGTTGAGGCGGTAAGCGACAAAAAGACACTGGGAAAGGCCGGCTGGCATAAACGGTTTAAAATGAAAAGGCTTCTGAATTCCAAAACGGGGTGTGGTCGTCAGTCGGTCAAAGGTTTCGGTCGCGGAGCGATCCTCAAACCAGCGGGTATCGAAGCTCACTATGCCATCGGGGCTAGCAGACCACCATGTCTGTGATTGCTTTTAAATAAAGCAATCATTTTTTTTTTCATGCAGCAACGCGTTTAAAAATAAACACGTTTCATTTTTTAAGAGGAGGCAATGGACTTTTTCAACCTTCTGAAAGGGCAAGGGGTCCCACGGAGACATATATCCCCAAGATAAACAGTCATACCCCTTGTGATGCAGGCACAGTTATACCCCTTGTGATGCAGGCTGTCACCTCCCCATTATGCGTACTGTCGTACCTCCCTGTAGTGCACGCTGCCATGCCTCAGTATTTTAAGTGCATTGGTACTCCCTAATGGTGCCCTTTCCCTTATTGCAATCCTGTATACAGAAGAGGGCTATGGCGCTGCATCTGCAAAAAGGAGGGGGCACTAGCCCAGCATTGTCTCCCTCATTGCTAAAGAAAGATATGTGATTTATTACCACTTTTTTCCCACTGCTGTGTGTACTTGCAGCATTGCATTTCACGGGTCAGCTGGAAGGGCTTGTTCACCATTTGCAAAATTAGCTGACAGCAAGCTGCAGGTCTGCTTCAGAAACTGCTCCAAACCGGATCCAACGCAGGTTAGCAATTACAATTCTGAGAACTAAATATATATGCCAAGGCCTTTCACCTCTAGGCAACTCCTTCTAACAGTACGTATCTTTTGTAGGTAATGTTCGAAAATAGTGCAATTCCAAAGACTCTTCAAAGGCTGTCCCTGTTTAAAAAAGGCATTTTGGACGCACGGGTGCACAATTGTTTAATCATATAATAAGGTTCCTGCTGTCCTCTTTTTCTGCTGATGTCGACACCTGTACCTAGCAGATCGGGCCCTTCGGCTCGGGTGACCCTCATCTCTTCCATGACGTCAGCAACAAAATAAACATGCGTCTGGTCTGCTCTTTGACCTCTCAGGACCTGCTCTGTATTGCAGCTCGCCACTTTCAACCTGTCACCCGTGAAAAATGCCTTCTCAGTCCAAGATGGTGGTTCTCAAGATGATGTTGCTAGAAGGTTTTCCTGGGTATTCCTACTTCAGCAGCACTACCAGGCAGGGCCATCTTAACAGCATTATAGGCCACCGGACAAAGCAGTGCACTGGGCCCTGCCTACACAACCACTCACAGGAACAAAAATGTTTAACAGAAAATTAGTGTTAAGTTCTGGTCTGCGTGGGGCCCCTATGCTCTTGGGGCCCCCGGGCAACTGCCCAGCGTGCCCATGCGTTAAGATGGCACTGCTACCCGGGTGGCGACATCCATGATTGTGCAGAAATGGTGATTTGCAACATTCCAACACTGATTTACAAAATTTGGGGATGTTTAATTTTTGGTAGTGGCTATTTACCTGGCTGCTGGGTATATAGTGATTGTTCTCTCCTAGTTACCTGGCTGCTGGCTAAATAGCAGAGAGTATTTACTATTTGGCCAGTGGCCATGCAAATAGCAGAGAAACTTTGCTAATTACCCTGTCTGCTGGCTACATAGTAGAGATTCTTCATTGTTTGGCAGGCAGCCATGCAAATAGCAAAGAAACTTCACTGTGTACCTGGCATCTGGCCAAATAGCAGACATTATGTACAATTTGTCCAGCAGCCATGCCAATAGCAAATAAACTTGATTAGTTAACTCTGTTGCTGGTAAAAAAGCTGAAATTATGTACTGTTTGGCTAACCTTTCAACTAGCAAAGGAATTTCACTATTTTTCCGACTACTGGCTAAATAGCAGAAATAATGTGCTATTTGTCTGGTGGCCTTGCAAATAGCATTTTTTAATAAGAAAATTGTGTTCTTGGAGCTCAAGATGCCTCTCAGGACTGAATGTACTGAGGAAACCTGAGCCCCTCAAATCATGTAAGCAGCTACCTGCTTCCCAGCCTACCAGATTAAGATATGTCCCTCATTGGTAGAGTATATATTTAATATGGTGATCTATATGGAGATAGTCCTGTTTGCATATACTTACCTTTCCGTAACACTGCCATTGTTTCTTATGTTAACTTTAAAAGAAAGTAACACAATGACTCTGCTTGAAGAGGAAGAGTGGGTTCTAGCTCTGTCTAAGGAAAGAGGTGACTTTTCGATACTATGTTCACATGGATCTTTATCAGTCATCTCACGATTTAATGCTGCAATCCCAACACGTAAAATAATGTAATCCGTGCCCTTATTGTAAATAATGATGAAAATATTTTCTAGCAATTATATAAAAAATCATTTAAATACTGCTAAAAAGTTGAAGAGTTTTAGTGGGATACACCTCTGATGCGACAAAAAATTAGAAGCATTAGTACTTTTCGAATTGCGTAGAAAACAGCACAGAAGCCAAATAATTCATGTAAGATATCAGGGTAGATGGACATTGTTAGGGGAAGCAGCGTTTACATCGCTTGCGGTACAACGCATGCGATTAAAACGCGGTTGTTACAACGACCGCGTTGTTACAATGCTAACCATTACAACGCAAGTCGTTTCTACGACTAGCTGTAGGGGGCGCTCTAAACTAAGGAATAGTATAATTTACTATTCCAACACCTTCCCTACTGTTGCGCACGCTGGAGTTGGAATAGTAAATTATACTATTCCTAAGTCCAGCGCGCCCTCAACAGCAAGTCGTAGAAACGACTTGCGATGTAATGGTATGCATTGTAACAACGCGGTCGTTGTAACAACCGCGTTGTAATTAGGGGTGGGCGGACAACTCTGTTCCGCCCACGGAATGTGCGGAATTTTGCCTGTTCTGCGTTCCGCAAAGTAGGCGGAATAGGCAAATCTCCGCACACTCGGGGCGGAGCAGAGTTGGCCTCCCGCCCGCCTCCCGCCCGCACTATTAAAACATTATAAATAAGAATTTAAAACACCTTACTTTATCGGCGGCGTCCCCGGGCATCCCTCCTTCTCCATTGAGACTTCTTCTTCAAAACTGCACATGCGCGGGCACCCGCGCATGCACATTTCTCGCGAGGAATGCGCATGCGCAGTTTTCCAGAAGGAGACACGATGGAGAAGGAGGGAAGCCCGGGGACGCCGTCGATAAGGTAAGGTGTTTTAAATTCTTATTTACAATGTTTTAATAGTGCGGGCGGGAGGCGGGTAGCGCGTAGCGGAGCTACGCGGAATGTGCGGAGATTGGTTCCATCTCCATGGCACTCCGCGTAGCCCCGCTACGCCCACTACGCCCACCCCTAGTTGTAATCGCATGCGTTGTACCGCATGCGATGTACCATCGCATATTCCATTGTTAGACATGGCATCTGTTAACATGGTTTCCTCTGTCTTTTTGCTTATGACCTCTTGTTTTTGACTCTGTGCTTAACTTTGCTTTTGCTGGTGTAAGGACTCTGGGCACTTTTCCACTGCTGACCAGTGCTCATGAGCATTTGCTCTGTGTCTAAAATGTAATGGAATTTGGTTTCTCTGTGATTGGTATATTTGATTTACAGATAAGTCCCTAGAACAGTGTACTACATGTGCCCAGCGCCTGTAAATCAAATGCTAACTAGTGGGCCTGCAGCACTGATTGTGCCACCCACACGAGTAGCCCTTTAAACCTGTCTCAAGCCTGCCACTGCAGAACCTGTGTGTGCAGTTTTAAATTACCATGTCAACCTGGCAAGTGCACCCACTTATAAGGCCCTAACCTTCCCTTTGCTTACATGTAAGACACCCCTAAGGTAGGCCCAAGGTAGCCCCATGGGCAGGGTGCAGTGTATTTAAAAGGTAGGACATGTACTTTTCAGTTTTACATGTCCTGGTAGTGAAAAACTGCTAAATTCGTTTTTCACTATAGCAAGGCCTATCCCTCCCATAGGTTAGCATTGGAGCTGCCTTCTAACACTTTACAAGTGTATCTTCCAATTGGGAGCCAATAGAAAATTTGAGTTTGGTGTCTCTGGACTCACAATTCAAAAACACATCATTTAGTGAAGTTGGTTTTTAAATTGCAGGTCTGAAAATGCCACTTTTAGAAATTTGGAATTTTCTTACTTTAACCATTCTGTACCTCTACCTGTCCCTAGAATACACGTCTCGGTGGGATGACAGTTGGGCTTTGTGAATTCACTTTAGACAGTCATACATAAAGAGAGCTGAGGTGTGCCCTGCATATCCTGATGGCCCATCACCAGGATGATGGTCTTCCTGAACTGAGTGGTGGGAGGAGTTGGCACTTGCACCTGAATAGGGCTGTGCCTGTCCTCACAGCAAAGAGATGCATGCCCCCTGTAGTGTGTCTGGAGCCAGGGCCCGAAAGGACAGGGTCTTGTGCACTTCAAAGACCTTTATTTGAAGTCTCTCTACTTCAAAGGCTAAAATGAGTATAAGTACTGCACCTCTGACACCATATACGCAGAACACTTCGGGACTGAGGACATATGCCAGGAAGAAGAGCTGTTGTGCTGTCAGGAGGACTACCGCTTTGCTGCTTGATTTGTTGTGTTGGCCTGCTGCCTGCTGCTTGCTGCTCTTGCCTGGGATTGAGAGGACAGGACTTTACTCTCTGCAGCCTGCTTTCTAACAACTCTCCAAGGGCTTGACTTAGCTTGCCTCCTGTTGCTGAAGTCTCGGTGACATCAAAGACTTCACCTGCATCTTGCAACCAGCACCTGGGCTCCTTTGCTATGAGCCCTGGCCTGCCAAGTGATGCCAAAACCAATCCTTGGCCCTTGTTGGTGAATTTTGGTGCTGTAAACAAGAAATCGACGCCTCAACGATGTAGCGTTAGTTGGAACAGGCACCTTTCTGCATCACCAATGCCAGCACCGAAGGCGTGCACACCTCTTGCCAGTCTTGCAACACCACGATCGTGGCTTCCATGCAGCTTGACCTTGTCGCTGTGCCTCCTAAAAACTGCTGCTGTATGAGTCTCAACACCGTGCCACTGACATCCGTGGTGCCCCGTCCCGACTCCGATGCATCCCTGTGTGACTCCCAATCAACGCAACGCCTTGAGCCCATTGGTTTGACTCTGACGAAGAGAAATCGATGCACCGCCCTCTCTACAACAACGTCACATCAACGCCTTCTGGAACCCAGATCTCGCACCCGCAACCGACCCATCACCTCCTCTGTGCAACGCATCATCCCAACGTGGCAAAAGCTTCAACGACCCTGCACCTCCTTAAGGAACCGACGCCTTACCTGCACCTGCAATGCCTCACCTTCACTGCAGGATGCCGCATCCTTGGTTTCTGACGACTTGTCCTTGGTGCGATGCCTTGTTTTTGGGTTACGACGTCGTCAAGGTACTAAAGCGCACCCAGATAGCCTCAGTTGGAGCTACAGACTTCTAAGCATTGCATTTTTTATTTAATCTTTAAAAATTTATATCTTGACTTGTGTATGTTGGATTTTTGTCGTTTAGGTCTTGTTTTACTCAGATCAGTGTTGGCTATTTTCCTATACTGGTGTGGAGTATTTTCAATCAATCAATCAGAACTTGTAGAGCGCGTTATTCACCTGAGGGGTATTCAGGCGCGTGAGGTAGAGCTACTCGAACAACCAGGTCTTGAGTCTACTCCTGAAGTCGGCAAGGGAGTTAGATGTCCAGAGGTGGATGGGGTGGTCACTCCAGGCTTTGGCTGTGAGGTGGGAGAAGGAGCTCTCCTCAGGCTCGGGTACAATGGATGCAGTGGACGGTGGTGAGGGCCAGGGCGGCAGATCGCAGGTGTCCGGTCGGCTGGTGAAAGGTCAGGCGGTTGTTCAGGTATTCTGGTCCCGTGTTGTGGAGAGCTTTGTAGGCATGCGTGAGCAGCTTGAAGTGGCATTGATGGCAAGCCAGTGCCAGTTACGGAGGTGGGGGTGATGTTAGCTCGTCTGGGCAGGTCCAGGATGATTCCTGCTGCTGCGTTCTGGATTGTTTGGAGGTGCTTGGGGAGGACGGGGGTGGTTCCAGCGTAGAGGGCGTTCCCGTAGTCAATTCAACTGGTAATGAGGGCTTGAGTGATTGTTCTTCTGGTGTTGGTTGGGATCCATTTAAAGACTTTCCGGAGCATTCTGAGGGTGTTGAAGCAGGTGGAGGCAACCAAGTTGAACTGACGTCTCATGGAGAGTTTGCTGTCGAGGATGATACTGTGGTTGCGGGAGTGGGTGGAGGGTGCTGGTCTGAAGGCGGAGGGCCACCAGGAGTCATCCCACGGTGAGGGGGTCTTCCGAAGAGGAGAACTTTGGTCTTTTCGGTGTTGGGTTTGAGGCAGTTGGCTCTCATGCAGCCGACAACGTCGGTCATGGTGTTCTGGAAGTTCGCTCTGGTGGTGTCCAAGTCTTTGGTGAGGGAGAGTATGAGCTGGGTGTCGTCAGCATAGGAGATGATGTTGAGACCGTGGCTGCAAGTGATGGGCGCCATTGGAGTCATGTAGACGTTGAACAGTGAGGGGCTGGTTGACGAGCCCTGGGGTAAGCTGCAGATGATGCTCTTGAGGTTGGAGGTGTACAGTGGTAGGCGGATTCCCTGAGTGCATCCGGTGAGAAAAGAGGATAGCAGGTTGAGGGCGTTGCCGTAGATGCTGATCTGGTGAAATCTTTAGATGAGGATGTGGTGGGGACTGTGTCAAAGGCCGCTGACAGGTCAAAGAGGATCAGGGCTGCTGACTCGCAGTTGTCAATGGTGGCTCTTACGTTGTCTGTGGAAGCTATAAGGATGGTTTCTGTGCTTGGGTTTGGGTGGAAACTGGATTGGGAGGGGTCGAGCGGGTGGTTGGATTCCAGGTAGTCTGTGAGTTGGCAGTTGACGGTTTTCTCTTGGCCGGGATGGGGAGGAGTGAGGTAGGATGGTAGTTCTTGAGGTCGGATGGGTCAGCTGTGGGCTTCTTCGGAAGTGGTTTGACTTCGGTGTGCTTCCAGGTTTCCGGGAAGGTGGCAGAGCTGAACGCTGCGTTGATGATGCTTTTGTGGTGTTACTGTGTGTGTGTGTGTGCGCACAAATATTTTACACAGTGTCTCTTTAGTTTAGCCTGACTGCTATGTGCCAAGCTACCAGAGTGTGAGCACAGATAAACATTTAGTGTGTACTACACTTACCCTAACTACAGTGTTGGTCCCTACTTGGACAGGGTGCCTACAACTGCCAACTAGGGACCCCATTTCTAACAGACATTTTAAAAGCAGAGCCTGAAAGCAATGTTCTTTGTTCATTTTTTTCTAGAATATTTCCTGTATGTGAAATTAAAATGTGTTGTACATAAAGGAGCCAATGTGTGTGATGGATTTCAGAAGGTTTCCAGGAAACATTGACAAAAATGATGTTCATCCTGTTTTTTTTTTCATTATCTCAGAAGCTGGCCATTAGCCCCATTTCATGCATGTCACTTTCAGTCAGTCCTGGATATTTAGCCAAAATCAATTTGCATGTTGGGATTTTTGTGCCCATACTTACAATGGTAAGTGAATTTGCAATTTCCAAAATGCAGTACGCTGTTTGCTAAAGTACCACGATCGGCTGAAGTTTTTGCACAGGACTTGAGGCCGACGGACATTTATGCGTGTTTAACATTTCAAACATTGCAGACAGCACTCTATTTATATTTATTTATTTATTTAATTTTTTTTATAGCACAGACAAGATCCAGACTGGTTAGCAGCGCACTTTAGAAGAACATAGCATTACAGCTGCACATGCTTTTGAGAAATGAGCACGGACTATATGGATCTGTATATAAATATTTACATATGCGTAGGACCATAGGCGTGAAGATGGATTTTTGTTGGATGGAATCCTGATACCTTCATGGTGAAGCTCAGAGTATCATAAGGCTTGGGTAATACCCTTTTTTGGCTACCAGGTGACTTTATAGGTGAAAGTGTCATAGGAACAGGAACATTTTTAGTTCTCATTTGAGCCTTTTAGGACGATCTTTAGTTTGACGCGTGCTAATCTGTAGTCATTTGTTTGATAGATTATTTTCAATTCCAATATTGTTAGTGGTAAGGTAGTTCCTTATTTCCTGGATCCTCCCTGTGAAGGATGACTTTAGAGTTCTCTTTTTTGGAAGGCTAGAGTTTCCAGCAAGAGAGAGATGGCACTTCTGAGAAAGCAAAGTGATTCTGAAAAGATCAGTTTCTTGGAGAGATGTTAAGTACTACCGGTGTGAACCCCTCTTTGACCAGAATTGATGATGTGAGGCACTGGAATTATTTGAAGGCCCCATTTTACAGCTACTCTCAGCCAGGATATGACTTACGGACAGTTACAGATTGGTTCTCAATTGTTTTCTTTTCTTTGACTAAATCACAACACCATTTTTCAGTGTGAGGTTTATTAGCACTTCCCAGGGACAGACTAAGAGCTTCTCCAAGCCAGATCTTCGCGCCCCATCGACATCCTTTCACACCCCCAGAGGGACCCGCTCTATTGTTTGATGACTACTGATTAATAGGTCCACGTAAGAATGTAGGTGCTATGGCTCAGGAAGAGTAAGGAACACCATGCATATATGGGTCAATTGGTGACACTGAGCAGCAAATACCCATTAATCCAGGATGATTGCGGAACACAATTCTTGTTGAAGGCCAGAATGTCTACATAAAAGAGATACCAGGACCCAGGAAGATTAAAATGCACAATTTCTCTTTTTCTCTATAGGGCCTGTCCAGGAGCAGAGATAGTGCGACTAAGGAATCTTAAGAGACACCATCCCTACAAGGAAGACCAGTGGCGGCTCCTCCGATAAGGCGGAGGCGCGTCGTCCCACTACTCTGCAGCAGTAAAAGAAAGGAAAAAATAAAATGATAATAACATACTGTTATCATTTTATTTTGTCCTCCTGCTGCGGCAGCTTTGCATGAGGGGGCAGGGATGCAGAGCAGAGGAGGGGTGTTAGAACCCTCCTAAGTGCGCAATGATTGTTTGGATGGCCCTCTCTGGCCCCCCAAACCAGTCATACGCACTTTCCCTGTTCTCCATGCAGTCGCGGCCGGCTTGACTCGCGGGTTGGGGGTCGCGCGAAAGAAACTTACCATCCCAGGTCCCGCGCCGTCGCAGCTCCTGCCTGTTTTCCTGCTCTCCTGCTGAACAGGAAGCAGGCAGCCTCCCTCCCCTCCCCATAGCCAATCACAACACTGCAATGGCAGCGTTGTGATTGGTGGAGACGGCCCCCTGCCGGGCGCCTATTGGGAGGCAATTTGCAGCCTACATGGAGAAAAGGGAGAGTGTGCATGACTGGTTTGGTCGGTCCCAGAGAGCTGACCAAACAGTCAGGGCCTGCAACATTGGGCAAGCCACTCCTCCCCGATTCCCGCCCACCCACCCACCCGCCCGCCCCCAACCAAACACTTCTGCTTTCTCGCAGTGCGAGAAGCAGAAACATAAAATGGTAGTTTACCATTTTATGTTTCTGCTTCTCGCCCTGTGAGAAAGCAGTGAGGCGACGCTCCTCTGCCCTAATGGAGGAGCCGCCCCTGTCTCCATGCAGCCTTCATTACAGCCTGCGTGGAGAACATGCCCACCCCTCCAGCCCCTGGATGAGCGCCGTGTCACAGTGCTCAGACCAATCACAATGCTGCAGCATTGCAGCATTGTGATTGGTCAGGGGAGCCTGGCTGTGCTTCCTGTTCCTGAGTCAGACGCAGGAGAGCAGGAGCAGAGACGCGGGACCCAGCAGCAAGGTGAGAGTGTTTTTTTAAATTAATTTATTTACATTGCGCCGCAGAGCAATGTAGAAGACAGCATGGAAAATATTCTAAATGTGACCACCCTGGGGAAGGCCATAGTAAGGCAATATTAGATGCAATGGAACATTTTACTCACCACATGTGGAAATTAGACTCATGTACGGAAAACTTAACATTGCACCAATAGGCATACAGCCCTCCACAAAATATAGTGCCACACTGGGGGTCACTGTTTTTGTGACAATTATAGACCTACGTCTTGATCTTGAAGACTTTCTTGATTCTCTGGACCAGAAGGAAGAAAAGAGTTGTTTTCCTTTGCTGTAGAAGTTCCCAGTCAAGGGTATTAGAACCTGGGGGGTGTTCAGTTTTCTGTTTGTATGTGTTGGTATTTATATTGCTCCCCTTGTTGGGAGGAATGGAGTGGTGGGCATCAAGTGAGGATTTACATGGTTAAATTTCACATATTTGCAGTTGTATTCCACATATTTAGGCAGTGGGAGTAAGTGATATTCCCAGAATGAATAGCCGTCAACAGAAAGTGGGAGCAAGACTTTTCCTGAACAGTCCTCACAGATTTGCATGGTCGAATGTCCAGAAAAACTTCAATGGGGAAATCTTGAACATTGCATTTAGTACCACTGAAAAATGTAAAATAATTCAGAGACCAATTAGAAGACCATGTTAATGGGTTTGCATTGAATGGGAAAAGATTCAACATCTCCTAACTGGCCTGCCCAACCCAGTCAGAACTTCCTCAGTAGCTCTCCACTGCAAGCCTCTGCCAGCATTAACGGAGGCAGCAGAGCCCGTTTTGGCCTCAACACTGCTGTCCAAATGCAATTGGTAGGAAAAAGTATCCATAACATCCACTAAACAATGATAGGGAGAAGCCATTTTGACAACCTTGCATCCATCATCATCCATAGAGATGGTTCTTCTTCAGACTTATTTATCAAGCTGGCCAACCAGCATCTCAGACCTCACGGAACCCTTTTCGTAAGAAGCTGTGGAAAGTGTTTCCCTGGTGAAGTTTGAGTTCCACAACAGAGATTAAGAGTATCATTTAGATCCTGGTAGGTGGCCTTCCAACTCACTGGGTGACAGAAGAGGTGCCCCATCCCTGGCAGAGAACTACCAACCACTTGTAGAGATCAATGCCTGCCTTAAGGAGATCTCTGTGCTTTCAATGCATCTGCTGCGGGGCAGAGGATGCTGTAACAGCACCGGTGAATGCCGAACAGACACCATGTTTGTTTTTTCTGCTCCTCATCTTTTGTCCTGAAACATTCTCCCATATCAGGAGTTTGTTTAAAAAAAACAAAATATCAATGGACCTATCACACAGGGAGGTGTCTCCCTGTGCATCGTGGCCATTGTTTTTCTTTTCTTTGCAGGGTCGCCCAAGCAAGACATTTATAGTGAACCTCCCACTCACTCAAATTCTAAACAAGACCTTAGGTCCAAAGGCAATTTTCATCACTAAAGCACCACTAGCAAGTTGTCCTATCCTTGACCTAGCTCATTTTGAAAAGACTGAGACTGACACAATGTCTTTTTTCTGAATGTTTTCTCACTATTGAATAATGTTGCCTTCCACAGTGTCCCGTTTCGATAGCTGGTTCGATTAGCTAACCTCCAGTGGGTTGAATCCACATGCACCAATTTGGGTTCACGGATTTTTTTGAATATTTTGTGAAAGGTAACTTTTTTTTATTGTTTTTTAATTTGCTATGAGCATCACATTCGTTATTTCTTTAAATGTATTATATTTTTCACCCAAGCAGCACTTCATAAAGTGTAAGTCTTGTGCTCTGCCCATTTTGCTAAATTTAAAGCCAAGAATACTGTAAGAAGTTCTTTAGTTTGTATGTTTGAGATCGGCGCAAGCTTCGCTATAGCCCCATAGCAGTCTAGCCACTCTTCACCTCTCTCTGCTTGCAAGGTGATGTCCTTTCAGTGAGGCAGTCATGCAAGTCACGGACCTTCCTGTAATGTCCGATGTGTTTCACCAAATGACTGTCTATATTAATATCTTATACTTAATATCGTTTTTGGTATGTACATACCATATAACTATAATGGTGAAATACATTGCACGTACTAAAACTTTAAGAGCACACCCAGCCTGAACCTTAGCCCTAACCATAGCCATTAGCCCAACACTAGCCCTAAGCCTTGGTGTAAGCCTAACTCTACTCTTGAATCTGACCCTAGTGTTGAACCTACCTAACACTATCCCTGAACCTACTACTAGCCTAAACCCTTCCCTTCTGCTACCCGACGATATACAGGCAGACGATATAATGACTCCTAAGACTTTTATCCTGATGAGGTGTGCCAATAGCATTGTAATCGTATTGTATTGTAATCTGTATTCATCTGTTTTATTGGTTGTTTTAGACTTCAATATTATCTACAGTGTTTCAGGTATATGTAATGGAGACCTAAATTATTTTAGGAGTTAAAATATCAAACACAGTGCAGCAAATATTCCCACTTTCAACCTCGTTCTATGGTTCAGAAACATAAAAGTGTCGGCGAGTAAAATACTGTCAAAAAGTGAACTACGTAAATTCCAGGGGCTTATTTACAAGCCCATTGCGTCGCTGGTTTTTTGACACACTGGCCGGGCAGTGTGCCTGCCAATATTTACAAGCCACTGTTGGAAGTGGGGGTCCTTATCCCTCACCGCCGCCACCAAATGCTGGAGGCGGGAGTCCCCGTCCCACACCGCTGTTGCCAGGTGCGAGATCCGGACCCCTCGTTTCAACGTTAGGCTAAGTAAGGACACCGTCTGAGATAGCCCTGCTCACCCCCTTAGTAGCTTGGCACGAGCAGACAGGCTGATCTCCAAGGCACGAGTGTACAGTATGTGCAACCACACTCACAGCAACCCAATGATGTCACCACAAATAGACTCCACACGAGTTTTTATAAAACGAGTATAATCTTTATACAAGAAGATATACGATATGACCACACGATACAAAACCAACATATAATAATGGGTAGTATTTCTTCCGGTGGATTGGTAGGTTCTAATCCCAACTACCGCTTCTAACCAACAGTTAAGCTGACTTCTAACCGTTTCCAAAAGGTTAGGTAGGTCGTATTGCTAAAATCACACACGTTGCAAAAGAAACGAAATACTGCAATGCGTAACGATATACTCCTGAACTGTGCAATTGAGAAACAATGCCATACGTAGCGCCACAGTCATGTACTTTGCAATAGAAGGAATAATGCAATGCATATCACCACCAGCATGCCCTGTGCAAGGAAGACACAAAGCAATGCGTCACGCTACAATCATGTACTGTGCACTGAAGAAATAATGCAATGCGCCACGTTATAATCAGGTACTGTGCGATGAAGAAATAATGCAATGCGCCACGCTTACAATCATGTACTCTACAAGGGAAAATAACGCAGTGCGTAGCGCACCCAGCATGTAGTTCGTCAGGCACAAATAGAGTCAGGCGTCATACGACAGTTCGATAGTTCGTTAGCAGCAATAATGCAAAGTGTAATACGACAGTCTAGGTGATCCGTTAACAGATGCCCCCGACATGGATCAATGATGACACAAAAGTACCGCTTCTCACTCCGGCCCCAGTACTGCCCCTGCACGGGCCAGCACGGGCCTCGATCCGAGCCGAAGCAACAGGCTCACGCAGCTGCCAGGAGCGAGAGGCCGAGAGAGTGTCCCTCCGAGCCCGCACCCCACCCCAGGTGGTGATCCACGTTACCTGGGGGGGCACGACCCCACTCTCCTCCCCTCCTTCAGCGACTTGGGCCTTGATCCAGGACTCCGTCAATGGGCACGGCGAGCTCGGGCCGGCGACTCTGCTCCTCCGGGACTGCCGGACCGGGCCGCTACTGTTGCACTCCGATGGCCCAATGACCTGGCCCTCCTTCCGGCGGTCTCAGTGGACACCGAGACCCACCCTCAGCACTTGTGGAGACTTACTTTGATTTCGGTGCACACGCTACCCAGGCACTCCTCACCAGCGCCTCTGGTTGCACCGCGACACGCACTCTGCGCGTCCGAAACTCGCCTCTTCTCTGGTGCACACGATGACCAGGCGATCGTCACCACTCCTCGGCTTGCACCTCGACACGCACCATGCGCGTCCGAGTCTCACCTCTTCTCCCGGTGCACACAACGACCAGGCGCTCTTCACCAACGCCTCGGCTTGCACCACGACACGCTCCTGCGCGTCCGAGTCTCACCTCTTCTTTCGGTGCACACAACGACCAGGCGCTCCTCACCAACGCCTTGGCTTGCACCATGACACGCACCCTGCACGTCCGAGACTCACTTCTTTTCCCGGTGCACACAACGACCAGGCGCTCCTCACCAACGCCTCGGCTTGCACCACGACACGCACCCTGCGCATCCGAGTCTCACCTCGTCTCCCGGTGCACACAACGACCAGGCGCTCCTCACCAACGCCTCGGCTTGCACCCCGACACGCACCCTGCGTGTCCGAGACTCAGTTTACTCCTGCGTGCCCACGGTCACAAGGCACAACTTCTGAGGGTCTCAAGCTGCAAAAGCACGCGCACACCGCGTTGCTTGGGACTTCTCCGGAAACTTTTATGTTCCTGTGTTTCCAAACAGGGAGCCAGCTCACCTCGGGTCTTTGGGGTTCAGGACGCAGCACAAAGCACAGTCCTGTTCAGGAAGGGGGGGACACCACCCACTGCAATGTCCCTTCAGTCTCTTCCTTAGTAAAAGCTACAAACTGCAGGCCAGCCCCAGATCAAGAAGCAAGGGTCAGTCCTATCCAGCAGTCTCTTCAGCAACTTCTTCCTTGGCAGAGGTTCTTCTTGACCACGAAAGAGGTCAAAACCTTTGCAGACTCGACCTGTCCATTTCGCCATTCAAAATTACACCAAATTCTAGGGGTTTCAGTTCTCTTAGTTATACCCCTTCATGTCCTTGAAGTTCGTTGTGCTCAGGGGTCCCTGACCCCTGCCTAAATCAGTTCTGGGTGTCTCCCTCCCAGTGTCACCTTTCTCCCTTTGATACTGGGGGTCTGGACCCTTAATCACTCAGCAGGAGATGGGTCAATTGTTTTATAGCTGCAACCCAGGCCTCTTCACCTCCCGGGGTTTCTCCTCGCATACTCTCCAGATGCAGGTCAGCCAGGTGCCATCTCACCCCCTCCCATCTCAGATCCAGACAGTCAATCTACATTCAGCAGAGACACACAGAAATGCTTAAAGCACAAAACTCAGCCACTTTCTAAAAGAGTGGCTTCTGAACACACAGTGACAAAACCACTTTCATAGAAAGATGTGTTATGACACTGTGAGTTGATACATACTTAACTTCACCTCTCCATTATAAACTTATAGGAAACTAGGCTAACAAAACACCATACCCAGCCTCCCCCATTCTGTCCTATGGGCAGAATGGCCTTTACCAGTGAAAACGAAATGGAGTGTTTTTCACTGTCAGGACATAGCACACACCTCAGTATATGTCCTGCCTTTTACCTACACTGCACCCTGCCCAGGGGTTACCCGGGACCTACCACAGGGGTGCCCACAGGGTACGCAAAAGGGAAAGTAAGGCCTGACAAGTGGTTGCACTTGTCAGGACAACATGCTAACTTAGCAAACTGCGCGCAGGCCCTACACTGAAGGCCTGAGTTCCCTTCTCTGCGCGCCTTTGCATTACTAGCCCTTGCACACACAGTGCACATCACTAGGCACTTTTACTAGTAAGGCAAACATACCAATCATGGCCAACCAATTACCATTGTACTTTATACAGGGAACCCTTGTACTTTGACCCTGATCAGCAGTGGCAAAGTACCCAAAGCATCTAAATTGGCAACTTTATGTCAGGAAAACGGTCTAGGGGAAAGCAAAAGTTTAGGGAACTTTAGCCAAAAGGCCAAGTCCTACACAACCCCTCCCAACCAAAAGCCAGGGTAGACCAATCATTACCTTGATGGACTTCCCTGCTTCGAGCGATAGAACCAGGACGCAGGCCCTCTACCACAGGGACACCCTCCTGTTCCTCGCCTTCCTGACCCCAGGGGTTCTTCCTGATCACTACCCCTGAGCCAACAATGCTGTTCCATGGATCCCTCCCGGCCAGGGGAACCCCTCCAGGGGTGCTGGACCCATGCCAACCCCACCCTGGAGTGGTACCCTGGGAAGGCCCATTGGTCAGGATACTACCTCCAGTCATCCTGCCCTCCAGGTTAAAAGTGGGTTTACTCTGGTCACTTCTAGGGGACCCAGCCCTACTGGCTGGACACTGTCCCACCGGTGTTCCCACTTGGGAACACACCCCTCTTTTAACCTTCCATTTATTTTTCTGGGCCTGCCACTTAGGAATGGCACCCACAAACTTCAGGACGGCAGGAACTCTGGCTACAGACTCCCCACGCCCTCCTGACGCTAGGTGTTCTTCCTCACACCTCTGGCAAGTAGGCACTCGACCTCCACCCGGGGGCTCTCCTACGGCCCCCCCCAGTTTCCTGGGTGGTGCTGCTGATCCCTGGGGGTGCTGCTTACTCTTCCTCCCCCTCTTTTGAGACAAGAGGCTAGCCAGTAACCCCTCCTCACTACTCTGGGATCTCCTTGCGCCACTTGGCCCTCCTTCCCTCTCTGGGGCCTTTTCAGGCCCCTGGACCCATGACCAGGGGTCCGGTTCTCGTGCAGACTCCCGGGAATCAAGGAGCCCACACCTTAACCCGGGGTGGCGCAATCCTGGAAAATAATTTCTGAGCCTAGGCTCCCCTGGGGCCAAATTGGTCAACCCCACCAAATCATTTACCATGCTAACCACTACCCAATCCTCCAGTGCACTCTTGTAATCATCCACACTTGGCACTGGCTGTGCGCTGCCACCAATCACACTGGCCTCTGTTTGTTTACCCTTAATGTCCAGTTCCCTCATGCTTAACTCTTGAGCGAAGAGAATCCGTTTCTCTTCCAACGCGAGAGCGTTCCTTCTCTCCTCTGCTTGAGTTTTAAGTTTTAACACCTCCAACTCATGCAGTCTGACCCTTTGGTTTTCCTCCAACTCCTCTGGTGAAAAACTCCTCCCTGAATGGCTGCTACCAGCCCCTGCGGCTGGTCTTTCCACGGGCAAATCCTGTGGACCAAATCCATTCCCTGGGTCATCCTCATCCACCTCAACATCCCCCGTCTCCTGAGCCTCTTTGGCTTCCCACCAGGCCCTCAAGGCCATTTGCAGCTCCTCCTTCTTGGCGCTACCCTTCATGGGACATCCCAAAGCTCTGCAGAATTTCCTCAACTGATCAACCTTGTAGGGAAACAGTGCCTCAATGTTAAACTCTAATTCTGCAGCCTCAGCCTCACCAGCTATCTGGCTCTCTCCCTGAGACATGATGTGTGGTTTAAAGGTTACTCAGCAATAGAATCAACAATTCCAAAAACACAATATGTGGTTGCGTCGTGGTCTGCGATCAATTTATGATGAACACCAATTACTGTGAGTGATTTTGCACATACATGTTTAATTTACATTAGGTTCGAATCCCACCGCTCTGCCGCCAAATGTTGGAAGTGGGGGTCCTTATCCCTCACCGCCGCCACCAAATGCTGGAGGCGGGAGTCCCCGTCCCATACCGCTGTTGCCAGGTGCGAGATCCGGACCCCTTGTTTCAACTTTAGGCTAAGTAAGGACACCGTCTGAGATAGCCCTGCTCACCCCCTTAGTAGCTTGGCACGAGCAGCCAGGCTTATCTTCAAGGCACGAGTGTACAGTATGTGCAACCACACTCACAGCAACCCAATGATGTCACCACAAACAGACTCCACACGAGTTTTTATAAAACGAGTATAATCTTTATACAAGAAGATATACGATATGACCACACGATACAAAACCAACATATAATAATGGGTAGTATTTCTTCCGGTGGATTGGTAGGTTCTAATCCCAACCACTGCTTCTAACCAACAGTTAAGCTGACTTTTAACCGTTTCCAAAAGGTTAGGTAGGTCGTATTGCTAAAATCACACACGTTGCAAAAGAAACGAAATACTGCAATGCGTAACGATATACTCCTGAACTGTGCAATAGAGAAACAATGCCATACGTAGCGCCACAGTCATGTACTTTGCAATAGAAGGAATAATGCAATGCGTATCACCAACAGCATGCCCTGTGCAAGGAAGAAACAAAGCAATGCGTCACGCTACAATCATGTACTGTGCACTGAAGAAATAATGCAATGCGCCACGTTATAATCAGGTACTGTGCGATGAAGAAATAATGCAATGCGCCACGCTTACAATCATGTACTCTGCAAGGGAAAATAACGCAGTGCGTAGCGCACCCAGCATGTAGTTCATCAGGCTCAAATAGAGTCAGGCGTCATATGACAGTTCGATAGTTCGTTAGCAGCAATAATGCAAAGTGTAATACGACAGTCTAGGTGCTCCGTTAACAGTTGCCCCCGACATGGATCAATGATGACACAAAAGTACCGCTTCTCACTCCGGCCCCAGTACTGCCCCTCCTTGGGCCAGCACGGGCCTCGATCCGAGCCGAAGCAACAGGCTCACGCAGCTGCCAGGAGCGAGAGGCCGAGAGAGTGTCCCTCCGAGCCCGCACCCCACCCCAGGTGGTGATCCACGTTACCTGGGGGGGCGCGAACCCACTCTCCTCCCCTCCTTCAGCGACTTGGGCCTTGATCCAGGACTCCGTCAATGGGCACGGCGAGCTCGGGCCGGCGACTCCGCTCCTCCGGGACTGGTGGTCTGGGCCGCTACTCTTGCACTCTGAGGGCCCAATGACCTGGCCCTCCTTCCGGCGGTCTCAGTGGACACCGAGACCCGCCCTCAGCACTTGTGGAGACTTACTTCGATTTCGGTGCACACGCTACCCAGGCACTCCTCACCAGCGCCTCTGGTTGCACCGCGACACGCACTCTGCGCGTCCGAGACTCGCCTCTTCTCTGGTGCACACAATGAACAGGCGATCGTCACCACTCCTCGGCTTGCACCTCAACACTCACCCTGCGCGTCCGAGTCTCACCTCTTCTCCCGGTGCACACAACGACCAGGCGCTCCTCACCAACGCCTTGGCTTGCACCACGACACGCACCCTGCGCGTCCGAGTCTCACCTCTTCTCTCGGTGCACACAACGACCAGGCGCTCCTCACCAACGCCTTGGCTTGCACCACGACACGCACCCTGCGCGTCCGAGACTCACTTCTTTTCCCGGTGCACACAACGACCTGGCGCTCCTCACCAACGCCTCGGCTTGCACCACGACACGCACACTGCGCGTCCGAGTCTCACCTCGTCTCCCGGTGCACACAACGACCAGGCGCTCCTCACCAACACCTCGGCTTACACCCCGACACGCACCCTGCGCATCCGAGACTCAGTTTACTCCTGCGTGCCCACGATCACAAGGCACAACTTCTGAGGGTCTCAAGCTGCAAAAGCACGCGCACACCGCGTTGCTTGGGACTTCTCCGGAAACTTTTATGTTCCTGTGTTTCCAAACAGGGAGCCAGCTCACCTCGGGCCCTTGGGGTTCAGGACACAGCACAAAGCACAGTCCTGTTCAAGAAGGGGGGGACACCACCCACTGCAATGTCCCTTCAGTCTCTTCCTTAGTAAAAGCTACAAACTGCAGGCCAGCCCCAGATCAAGAAGCAAGGGTCAGTCCTATCCAGCAGTCTCTTCAGCAACTTCTTCCTTGGCAGAGGTTCTTCTTGACCACGAAAGAGGTCAAAACCTTTGCAGACTCGACCTGTCCATTTCGCCATTCAAAATTACACCAAATTCTAGGGGTTTCAGTTCTCTTAGTTATACCCCTTCATGTCTTTGAAGTTCGTTGTGCTCAGGGGTCCCTGACCCCTGCCTAAATCAGTTCTGGGTGTCTCCCTCCCAGTGTCACCTTTCTCCCTTTGATACTGGGGGTCTGGACCCTTAATCACACAGCAGGAGATGGGTCAATTGTTTTATAGCTGAAACCCAGGCCTCTTCACCTCCCGGGGTTTCTCCTTGCATACTCTCCAGATGCAGGTCAGCCAGGTGCCATCTCACCCCCTCCCATCTCAGATCCAGACAGTCAATCCACATTCAGCAGAGACACACAGAAATCCTTAAAGCACAAAACTCAGCCACTTTCTAAAAGAGTGGCTTCTGAACACACAGTGACAAAACCACTTTCATAGAAAGATGTGTTATGACACTGTGAGTTCATACATACCAAACTTCACCTCTCCATTATAAACTTATAAGAAACTAGGTTAACAGAACACCATACCCAGCCTCCCCCATTCTGTCCTATGGGCAGAATGGCCTTTCACCAGTGAAAACGAAATGGAGTGTTTTTCACTGTCAGGACATAGCACACACCTCAGTATATGTCCTGCCTTTTACCTACACTGCACCCTGCCCAGGGGTTACCCGGGACCTACCACAGGGGTGCCCACAGGAGTACGCAAAGGGAAAGTAAGGCCTGACAAGTGGTTGCACTTGTCAGGACAACATGCTAACTTAGCAAACTGCGCGCAGGCCCTACACTGAAGGCCTGAGTTCCCTTCTCTGCGCGCCTTTGCATTACTAGCCCTTGCACACACAGTGCACATCACTAGGGACTTTTACTAGTAAGGCAAACATACCAATCATGGCCAACCAATTACCATTGTACTTTATACAGGGAACCCTTGTACTTTGACCCTGATCAGCAGTGGCAAAGTACCCAAAGCATCTAAATTGGCAACTTTATGTCAGGAAAATGGTCTAGGGGGAAAGCAAAAAGTTTAGGGAACTTTAGCCAAAAAGGCCAAGTCCTACAGCCACGTAAAGCCACTCTGCATGCCTTTTCATGGCCTTGTAAATATGGCCCCCTTTCACGCATTACACGTGAAAGGGGCGTTGTTCCATGGGTGTTGCTGTGGGTGTTCCCACTCAACATCAATGGAACCTGAAGCATTCTCAGATTTACAAGGTTTCGTAAACCTGGGAATGCGTCAGATTCCTACGTAAGGGAGGTGCAATGAGGAGAAATACCTGTATTTCTCCTCGTTTTTCCTTATGTGTGCTACATTCTGCAGCACACATAGTAAGAGTAAAAAACACCTCCTGATTTTGTGCAGCAAGGTGTTCCTTCCTGCACAAAGACAATCACCCCTACAATGCAGACCCCCTTGCACCATGGTACAAGGGTGCCTGCGTTGGCGCATGGCAGCCCATTGTGCACCAGATCAGGGGAAAAGTACAGGAATGCGCCGTATCTTGTAGATACATGGCATTCCTGCCCTTTTCTTTTGATGCACGGCAACACAGCAGGAAGGCTTGTGGCACTGCCCTATGGCAAAACCCTGTAAATAAGGCCTCCAGTCTTTTTCGATTGCCTTCCTGCAGAGCGAAATTAGATTTGAAAAACTGCCAAAAGACATTCTATAGAAAAGGATGAATTATCTGTCCCAACACAGAAAACCCTTTGTTCAGCCTTGCAGCCCCTATCTTGATCGCAGTTCGTTGCCCACAGAGAGATTTCCCAAAACATTTTAGATTTTGCTGAAAGCAGCGGAATAGAACAGTCCTGAAAAGAGAACGTCTTCTGATTGATTGCATTCTGGCTGATTAGTCATGTATCAACTTTTTAACTGTATATATTTTCACTCACTCATCATTGCTCACTGTGCCTTCTGCATTTTCCTCTATCCATCATTATTGATTTTTGACATGTTGACTGTTTTTGTAAATGATTGATTGCAGATGAATTTACACGTATCAATAATATAGTACAATAAAGGAGGACATCCTTCTACACAGACCTTTGCATATGTCACTGTCTGGTGGTCTCTCACAGTGAGTCAGAACTGTTTCTTTCAAAATAATTTATAAATATATTCCACGTGGAACACGGTCCTTTTGTTTTGTCCCCTACCTCACTCCAAAGCGTGTCTGCTGTAGCCCAAAGATTTTGGTAAGTTTACAAGTACAGCCCTCCGTTCGCCATGTCCTTTGCCTTTGCGCTATGCTAAGATGCGACAAAAGTTCTCTTTTCTTCTGCTGAATCCCTTTTTGCCGTACTCTGCCCTATGATCAGAGTCAAATTGTGCCTGGGCCCGTCTGCTCACCTCTCTCTAGAAGGCCTGAATTTCCAAGCATGCCAAGCTCCGCCTCCCTTTCACTTGCCCATACTCCCTTCATGTACCGAAGCAGAAGTGGAGGACGCTTTTCTCCCACGTAACAGCAAAGACCTGGAAGAGCCTCCCCACACACCTCTGGACCATCACCTCACTTCCGGAATTCCAAATGGCCCTCAAGACATGGCTTTTCGAATAAGCCTCCGGGGCCTGCAAGCGCCTGGATACCCTATCGGGTGATTAGTCGCGCTTTATAAATACTGATTGATACACCACGTGTAAAGTTCATCTTCCACCACTCATTTCAGACATTTTGCGGTGCAGAATCCCACCAATTCTATGAAGTCTGTCTGTGTTAAAATTAAATCTATATAATAGGGTGGGGCAAGCCTGAATAGCCACAGCCCCAGCTACATTAGTGCTGCTTCTCAATCTATGTCTTAATCTATATTCTGTATTTTCCCAGTTGATTTCTTGCGTTTCCACACTTTTCCTTAAGCATTCCCAAACCCTTCAGGCATGTTACTAGTAATTGTTTCACAAATTAGAAATATATATTCTTTTTTCAATTCCTCCAAAAAGCATACTTGTCTTCAACGGGTAGACTCCAGAAAGTTTCATAATTCAGTGTTTTAACAATTCTTACATGTCGGTCTGTAGTAATGATAGATTTCTCTAGAGTTCAGTCTGTATTCAGATATTTGTGGAAAACTGTTTAATGTTGTGTTTCACCGCAATGTTATAGAGGCTGGAGAGTGACAGAAGCTGTGAGGCTCTCCTAGCGCCCTGTTTAACAATGTTGCACTGTGCCAATGCAAAATAAATGGACTGATTTTAAAATAAAACACATATTCACAGGAGATGTGTATAACAGTTCATGCTGGGCTGTCTCTTGAAGTCTGAATTGTATATGTTGGTCCCCAGTCTGTAGAGTCACAGATGAGCGAAAAACAATCAAATGGAATGCAGCCCTAAGTAATTGCCGCTGGCTGAGATTGCCTCCTGCTTTCCACCTATTAATTCTTGTGCTAATTGAGCCTACTAACTAGGAGGTGTATGTCCAGACGTAGTCCCAAGCTTGCCATGCCATAAGTTTCAAAATGCACCTACCTTATGAGGCCCATCAAGACTGAAGCTGGTCTGGGGTTGCCTGAGTTACAGCGCAGATTGGACATGGTTCAGAGGTTCAGTCTTGACTATCTATTCTGGGATGAGGCCAAGCCGCATTTGTTGCCCATAGACGGTCCCTGTCCATAATAGCCAACTAAGGATCTAAAAACGATGGAATAGAATGCATTTTAGATTAATTACTAATAGATAACATTAATTCAAACATTCCACTCATCAATTTTTATGGCTACATTTTTGTTGGGGTGCATGTAGCTTGGGCAGGATGAGTAAGGATCAAAAAAGTCGCACAATAAACTGGCGAGAAGATCTGGAGACAGCCAGACGGATAAGACATGATAGAAGCCTGCACAGTTCAGGGAGTGTAGTATAGCGTGCAACCTACTCCTGTTTTTATAAAGTAGCAGGATACGGCATTGCATGGCTTCTGGATGTAGAGCAAGTCATTTTTCTGTAAAGAGGGTAAAGAGAGAAATTCTACCTTCCTTATCAAGGGCTCTTTTGAAATCCCTGTTGCCAAAAACTTGAAATCAGGAGGAGGCCACACAATGATTGTCAGTCAATTTCTAGAATGGGAAGACTACTGATAAGAGGATGCTTCTTTTCAGGATGTATTGGTTAAGTTAGAAGACAAAGAACGAGGAGGCAATGGGACTGAAGCACAGTATCGATATCATTGGCCTGACCATGGACATTCAGCAGGATCTGCGGGTTTCGGTAACCTGTCAAATAAACTTCAATGGGTCCTCATTGTATAAAGGTGAAAAAGGATGGTTGAGACTTGATGTTGTACACGGATGCAGTTGGTGTCAATAGCTTTGAAGCACCTTTCTTTCAGAAGGATGGCACAGAGCAGATGCAGGGAATTTTGGGCTCCCCATATTTACTGAATTAAGCCGCACGTCCACTTTCCTTCAGACTCATGAGGAGGGCAAGGTGGATATTGAAACGTACACGGACTTGTATGGCTGTCAGAAAGTGGTTGGCACTGGCTCTTCAAGGAGGACGTTGCTGCTTTCATAAACTGAGAGCTCAAGACTGCAAGGCCCATCTCCTGGACCAGGACCAAGCTTACAGCCTTAACATTAGTGGCAATGCTTGGAAAGCAAGCAAGGCCTCAGTTTGTTCTCGGGTTAATATTCTGGTCAGGTGGGAGAGAACCAAGTGGGTGTTCCATGACAGAAAGGAATGGATTTCTAAAGAGCATTGGGCCATATTATCCAAGAACGGCGATAACATTATCGCCGCTTTAGCGACGGAAATTGCCGCTAAAGCGGCGATAAGGAGCTTGATAATATGCCCTATAGAATTCCAATAGAATCCCAGGTTTGATGTCCTTCACACCAGAACCTGGGCTTCTATTGGAATTCTATAGTGCATATTATCAAGCCCCTTATCGCCGCTTTAGCGGCAGTTTCCTGCTGCTAAAGCGGCGATAATGTTATCACCCGTTCTTGATAATATGGCCCATTGTATGTTAATTGCCAGATGGATATAATTCTAACTACAGACAGATGATCTTGACTAGAGCCTGAGGTGTAACTGCTTTCGGGGTACTGATGCTCAAGAACTAGCAGTGTCTTAAAGCAAGGCAGTGGCAGAGAGATTCAATCCAAACAAGTTTATTGTCAGAATGGGATCTGAATCCTAAAACCAGAGGTCGATCAATCAGGTAAAGGAGAAAGGCTGGACTTGTACACAAAAAGAGGGTAGTCTGTGTATGCGAACAAGGGCCACTTAGGGGTAAGAGCCAAGAGAAGAACTAGTGTACTGGTGTACGAGGTCTAGTTCAGTAGCACAATTAAGTCAACACTACCTTCTTGCGGGTTGTGGCATAGTAGATTACCCATCTACATAATCAGTGATGTTTTAAAAGTTCTATTACTCGAGACGTTTTCGACTATACAACGTCCTTCCATCAAGAGAAAAAGATGTTGTTAAAACCACAGATCTTAAGCTAAATTAAAAAAAAATGCATATTATTCCTGACAACTTTTTTGGAATAAACACCTAAACTCAAAAAAGTCCTAACATTGAAGTTCCAATTAAACCACATTTTTGTGCCTTTTGAAATACTCAGCCGTAATAATGTTTTTTCATTGGTGTCGAAAATATTTTCATCAGAAAAACACTTATTGTTTTCCCTACTGCATTCGCTTCTTTTGTGTTTCAAGATATAGTAGTTATACGTTGATACACGGAGCGCATTAATGTAATACGCCTTGTTTCAATTTTTCTCTAAAGTAAACATATCAAATACTACTGTTTGTTCATAATCTAGGTGAACATTGTTTCCAAAACTCATACTCATGTAGATTCTGTATGTGGAAACAGTTTCTAATGATTTTCTTCCCTTGGTCAATCATGAAATATTATCTGACTCCTAATTTGGTTTATGTTGTGAAGTTCATGAAGCGGTTAGTTGCTGATGCCTTCATAAACGTCATAGGAGTATTACTCTGCACACTTCTAGGCTAACTGTGGTTGGCATGAATGGAACTGGATTGTCTATGGTTGTTACAAAGGACATGAGGAATTGTAAGAAATCAAGGAGTGATGAGGATGCTAAGTGGGCACTAAACCTTGCCATTTAGTCAGCCATTAAAGGCTGGGATAGGGGAAACAAGAAAATGTGAACTTGTGAATAGGCTGCAAGTATCTACTGAACAATTTGGAAAATGTAAGTGTATCAACTGTTAGCTACTGCTGGAAAGTCATCAACACCTACCAGTTTGTAAGGCAACTGGCTTCGGCCGAGTCAGTAGCCATTAGGGTGGTCGGGGTGGGGGAAGGGAGAATTTTCCACTTTCCCCTTAAAGGCAGAGGTGTCTTTGGGGCACCGTCATGTTTGCCTTAAGTGTCTTTGGTATGACCAACCGTGCTAGGTGTAGCAATGCGCAAAAGGCAGAGGGCTGAGTCGAAGTCTTAAAATAAATTATTCGTATTGCTGGATTTTTTTCATGTGCCTATATATAGTATTTTTAAAACACCATTAAATAACACTTCCCAACCTCTTGTAATTATGTTAGGTGAGAGTCTAGTGTTTGTGGCCGTTGCTCCATGACTCTTCTCAGTACTCTACTACTGGACAGCTGTGGTGGTAGCAGGCGTCGTATGGTAGCACCAGCGACGATAGGGTGAGCAGCATGGATTAATCACCTTGTTCATCAATTTTTTTGTTGAGGGGATTCAACAGGTATGACCAACATGTAAAGGCATTGGTATAATTATCAATTAGGTGACCTTCAGCAATAATCTAGCAATCCCTCCCATTTGCACCCCTCTCAATGCCTTCAGGACTTTTTAGCTATGACCTGAATATTCTAATTGCAAGTTGTACCCTCGACTGTGTTGTGTAGATAGGGGTATGGTGCAGGACTAGGCCATCTCCAGATAACCAAATGTAGCTCTATTTGGTTTTACTCCCACTCTGCCTTTGTGGACGCCAAGGCTCTGATGAAAGTCAGTTTAAAGATTTCAGGTTTATTGACTTTTCTGAACAGGAGCTGGTTTGACTCTGCTCTCAGGTTGGGGTCCAAGGCGATGCAGAGTCAGGGACCCTGGACACCCACGGTTTTGTAGACTTGCATTAATAGTAGAAGAATCAAAACTAAAAGTTCCAGATTGCTAAGAAATAAGCAAGTATTTTATGCCCTGGAATATTAGGGTACAATGGACTTTGAGTCCTTTTAAAGAGGCACAATAAAAGGGCTGGTCCATCTAGCATAGCATCACAATGAATCTGTTCCTTCCTCGACAACATAAGCCATCAAATGTGCATTGGAAAAGAAGAATCATTAGTTAGAAAGGGTGACTTCCTCAGTCCTACAGGCAGTGCTTGATTTGTACAGGTGGATGAAGGTGGTGGACACCAAAACTCATTTTGGGAGAATTGGATTTCATTTTCAATGTCACACTTTGAGACTGGGCAGAAAAAGGAGACAGAAAGAGGAAGGGATAGATGGGAAAACAGTGACGTATGGAATAAGCAGAATCTGCAAGAGAAATAAAGATACAGGAAGTGTAGGGCAGTGGAAGAAAAAGGAATGATGTGCAGGTAAAACAAGGCAGCCTTGATATTCCAGAACTCCAGCATTTGCCAGAGTCAGAGGCTGGCTCCCAAGTAAACTTTGGGCTCCTGAATTAATGTTTCTTACAAATTAGGCACTACATGCATCCATCAGCTGCATGGTAGTCATCTGGCACACAGGAGAATCCACACACAGCTGGATTCAATACACAGTACATTCCATGTTGAAAAAAGTCTATCATAGGTAGACACATGCCAGAAGAAACTAAGTAACATCACCACATAGGGAATATTCACAAAGGCATGTAAAAGAGTACTCCCGTAGTATTCTTTTATGTACTCTGATAGGTCTTTGTGAATTGGGTCCAAAACTAACTGCTAAAATAAGAATGAAATATGAATATTTTTGGAATATCCTCATACATTTATGCCTCTTTGTGCTTTTACTAATAGGAAGTTGAATGTTTTGAGGCCGATTCACAAAGGACTCTTCTATCCTTCCTTTTCTTCTCTTCCCATCTCTGTTTACATATTATAGAATACTTAAAGTGTTTTTTGTAGGAGGTACATTGAAATGTATACACACTTGACAGATGCAGGGTCCCTTTCTCTTGATCATGACTTAAGTTTTTTGTTAAACTTTTCAATTTTATTTGTTTAATAGTGGATAAGAGCCTCTAAGTATCTGCACTTAATGAAGAGCCTATTATATATCCTTGCATCGGATACTTTTAGGTACTTTCTACCTCCTTTCCTAGTGCATCAAGTTCAATGAAAACATTCGAACCGAAAAAAAGAGTACTCCTACAGTATCTATTTGGGTGCTCATAAATACTTTTGTGAATCTGCCCCGTGATTGCCTGTTGTTCTGATGCAGCTGAGTTAGCAGATGGTTGTCAGGTCTGCCCTCTCTTGCATGGTTAGGTTACGCCTGCACAGCGAATTTGCTGTGCTTGTGAAATGTCTTATATTTATTATATCATAAAAGGGGGCTCTTATCAGTTCCCATAGCCGAATTACTGTGTTCATTCGCTTTTGTGTGAATCTTTTTTTTTTTGCTAACTTCCCCTGGCTGCACGCATTTAAGATACTTCTACTAAAGCTGTTCACACTGTTTAAGCCTCATTCACTGTCAAGATAAGATCTCTTCCCACGGAAAAGGCAGACAGCTTCTAACAGTACGCTGGAATGCTTGATTTTTATTACTTAGTTGTGTAAAGCAGATACTTTAGCCTTAGAACATTTGTGGCATTTCCTATCCATGCCTCAGTACCTTTCTTTCCACTTTGTAGGCATTATCGGATTGATTTTTTTCAACTTAATCTATTTGGTCATTATGATCAAATTCTAAATGTTGTAATAAACATTGCACATTAAAAATAAAGTTAATATACAAGAGCTATGCTATATTTTACTACTAAACAGGCAGCCACAAGTGCAGTTTCCTTGCAGACAACAGGGTCATGATTTGAATGGTGCAGCAGGTGCAGTATCACCGGGCCCAACATTTGTCAGAACTCCTCTAAACACATAATATTGCTATATTTGACTACGTAACAGACAGTCACGATTGCAGTTACCTTGCAGTTAAAAGAGACTTGATTTGAATGGTGCAGCAGGAGCAGTGGCACCGGGGCAAAAGCTCTAGGCAGCCCATTAAACCCAGATTATTGCTCAAATTTAAAACTGAACAGGCAGTCACAATTGCAGTTACCTTGCAGTTAAAAGAGGCTTGATTTGAATGGTGCAGCAGGTCCAGTGGCACCGGGGCCAAAGTTGTCATAACTCCACCAAACACCACATATTACTATATTTTACTACTAAACAGACAGTCACAAGTGCAGTTACCTTGTAGGCAACAGGGTCATGATTTGAATGCTGCAGCAGGTGTAGTGGCACAGGGCCCAAAAGTTGTCATAACTCCTCTACACACCTAATATTGCTATATTTTACAACTGAACAGGCTGTCAGAAGTGCAGTTATCTAGCAAGTGCTAGGGTCATGATTTCAATAGTGCAGCAGGTGCAGTGGCACCGGGACCAAAAGCTCGAGCACCCCACTAAACACTGTTTATTGCTATATTTTACAACTAAACAGGCAGTCACAAGTGCAGTTATCTTTCAGGCACTAGGGTCATGATTTGAATGGTGCAACAGGTGCAGTGAGACCGGGCCAAAAAGTTGTCAGAACTCCTCTAAATACCTAATATTGCTATATTTTACTACTAGCAAAACCAAAGGGGATGATGGACGGAGTGTTGAACATTGCAAGCACTCACCCCCAGTCAACTGATCTGGGTTTAATCCATCATCATTCTTTAGCTCACTCCGCCACCCCAGTTCAGACATGGCCATATGCAAATCAGTCTGACCCTGTGCCTCATGGGAACAGTCCAGCCCGAACTGCCAAGCCATGTCTTCCCTGGACCGGAAACAAGCATCCTGGGACTGGTTTCTGGCTTACAGCCGTCATCAGCCAGGCTATCTTGAATCCAGTGGCAAAGTGAGCAAGGGACCCACGTCTGGGCATACCCTGCCAACTTAAGGCGAACATAGCAAAACCAAAGGGGATGATGGACGGAGTGTTGAACATTGCAAGCACTCACCCCCAGTCAACTGATCTGGGTTTAATCCATCATCATTCTTTAGCTCACTCCGCCACCCCAGTTCAGACATGGCCATATGCAAATCAGTCTGACCCTGTGCCTCATGGGAACAGTCCAGCCCGAACCGCCAAGCCATGTCTTCCCTGGACCGGAAACAAACATCCTGGGACCGGTTTCTGGCTTACAACCGTCATCAGCCAGGCTATCTTGAATCCAGTGGCAAAGTGAGCAAGGGACCCACGTCTGGGCATACCCTGCCAACTTAAGGCGAACATAGCAAAACCAAAGGGGATGATGGACGGAGTGTTGAACATTGCAAGCACTCACCCCAGTCAACTGATCTGGGTTTAATCCATCATCATTCTTTAGCTCACTCCACCACCCCAGTTCAGACATGGCCATATTCAAATCAGTCTGACCCTGTGCCTCATGGGAACAGTCCAGCCCGAACTGCCAAGCCATGTCTTCCCTGGACCGGAAACAAGCATCCTGGGACCGGTTTCTGGCTTACAGCCGTCATCAGCCAGGCTATCTTGAATCCAGTGGCAAAGTGAGCAAGGGACCCACGTCTGGGCATACCCTGCCAACTTAAGGCGAACATAGCAAAACCAAAGGGGATGATGGACGGAGTGTTGAACAGTGCAAGCACTCACCCCCAGTCAACTGATCTGGGTTTAATCCATCATCATTCTTTAGCTCACTCCGCCACCCCAGTTCAGACATGGCCATATGCAAATCAGTCTGACCCTGTGCCTCATGGGAACAGTCCAGCCCGAACTTCCAAGCCTTGTCTTCCCTGGACCGGAAACAAGCATCCTGGGACCAGTTTCTGGCTTACAGCCGTCATCAGCCAGGCTATCTTGAATCCAGTGGCAAAGTGAGCAAGGGACCCACGTCTGGGCATACCCTGCCAACTTAAGGCGAACATAGCAAAACCAAAGAGGAGGATGGACGGAGTGTTGAACAGTGCAAGCACTCACCCCCAGTCAACTGATCTGGGTTTAATCCATCATCATTCTTTAGCTCACTCCGCCACCCCAGTTCAGACATGGCCATATGCAAATCAGTCTGACCCTGTGCCTCATGGGAACAGTCCAGCCCGAACTGCCAAGCCATGTCTTCCCTGGACCGGAAACAAGCATCCTGGGACCGGTTTCTGGCTTACAGCCGTCATCAGCCAGGCTATCTTGAATCCAGTGGCAAAGTGAGCAAGGGACCCACGTCTCGGCATACCCTGCCAACTTAAGGCGAACATAGCAAAACCAAAGGGGATGATGGACGGAGTGTTGAACATTGCAAGTACTCACCCCCAGTCAACTGATCTGGGTTTAATCCATCATCATTCTTTAGCTCACTCCGCCACCCCAGTTCAGACATGGCCATATGCAAATCAGTCTGACCCTGTGCCTCATGGGAACAGTCCAGCCCGAACTGCCAAGCCATGTCTTCCCTGGACCAGAAACAAGCATCCTGGGACCGGTTTCTGGCTTACAGCCGTCATCAGCCAGGCTATCTTGAATCCAGTGGCAAAGTGAGCAAGGGACCCACGTCTGGGCATACCCTGCCAACTTAAGGCGAACATAGCAAAACCAAAGGGGATGATGGACGGAGTGTTGAACATTGCAAGCACTCACCCCCAGTCAACTGATCTGGGTTTAATCCATCATCATTCTTTAGCTCACTCCGCCACCCCAGTTCAGACATGGCCATATGCAAATCAGTCTGACCCTGTGCCTCATGGGAACAGTCCAGCCCGAACTGCCAAGCCATGTCTTCCCTGGACCGGAAACAAGCATCCTGGGACCGGTTTCTGGCAGGGTATGCCCAGGCGTGGGTCCCTTGCTCACTTTGCCACTGGATTCAAGATAGCCTGGCTGATGATGGCTGTAAGCCAGAAACCGGTCCCAGGATGCTTGTTTCCGGTCCAGGGAAGACATGGCTTGGCAGTTCGGGCTGGACTGTTCCCATGAGGCACAGGGACAGACTGATTTGCATATGGCCATGTCTGAACTGGGGTGGCGGAGTGAGCTAAAGAATGATGATGGATTAAACCCAGATCAGTTGACTGGGAGTGAGTGCTGCAATGTTCAACACTCCGTCCATCATCCCCTTTGGTTTTGCTATGTTTGCCCTAAGTTGGCAGGGTATGCCCAGACGTGGGTCCCTTGCTCACTTTGCCACTGGATTCAAGATAGCCTGGCTGATGATGGCTGTAAGCCAGAAACCGGTCCCTGGATGCTTGTTTCCGGTCCAGGGAAGACATGGCTTGGCAGTTCGAGCTGGACTGTTCCCATGAGGCACAGGGTCAGACTGATTTGCATATGGCCATGTCTGAACTGGAGTGGCGTAGTGAGTTAAAGAATGATGATGGATTAAACCCAGATCAGTTGACTGGGGGTGAGTGCTGCAATGTTCAACACTCCGTCCATCATCCCCTTTGGTTTTGCTATGTTTGCCCTAAGTTGGCAGGGTATGCCCAGACGTGGGTCCCTTGCTCACTTTGCCACTGGATTCAAGATAGCCTGGCTGATGATGGCTGTAAGCCAGAAACCAATCCCAGGATGCTTGTTTCCGGTCCAGGGAAGACATGGCTTGGCAGTTCGGGCTGGACTGTTCCCATGAGTCACAGGGTCAGGCTGATTTGCATATGGCCATGTCTAGAACTGGGGTGGCGGAGTGAGCTAAAGAATGATGATGGATTAAACCAGATCAGTTGACTGGGGGTGAGTGCTGCAATATTCAACACTCCGTCCATCATCCCCTTTGGTTTTGCTATATTTTACTACTAAACAGGCAATCACAATTGCAGTTACCTTGCAGTTGAAAGGAGCTCAATTTAAATGGTGCAGCAGGTGCAGAGGCACTAGGGCCAAAAGTTGTCATAACTCCACTAAACACCAAATATTGCTATATTTAACTACTAAACAAGCATTCACAAGGGCAGTTATCTTTCAGGCACTATGGTCATGATGTGAATGGTGCAGCAGGTGCAGTAGCACCAGGCCAAAAAGTTGTCAGAACGCCTCTAAACATATAATATTGCAATATTTGACTACTAAACAGACAGTCACAATTGCAGTTACCTTGAAGTTGCAAGGGACTTGATTTGAATGGTGCAGCATGTGCAGTGGCACCGGGGCCAAAAGCTCTAAGGACCCCACTAAACACAGATTATTGCTAATATATAAAACTAAACAGACAGTCACAAGTGAAGTTACCTTGCAGACAACAGGGTCATGATTTGAATGGTGCAGCAGGTGCAGTAACACCGGGGCCAAAAGCTCTAGGCACCCCACTAAACACCTAATATTGCTATATATTACTACTATACAGGAAGTCACAATTGCAGTTATCTTGCAGTTAAAATGGGCTTGATTTAAATGGTGCTGCTGGTGCAGTGGCACCGGAGACAAAAGTTGTCATAACTCCACTAAAAATCAAATATTGCTATATTTGACTACTAAACATGCAGTCACAAGTGCAGTTATCTAGCAATCACTAGGGTCATGATTTCAATAGTGCAGCAGGTGCAGTGGCACCAACACCAAAGGCTCCAGGCACCCACCTTAGCACCTAATATTGCTATATTTTATACCTAAACAGGCAACCACAAGTGCAGTTACCTTTCAGACAAGAGGGTCATGATTTGAATTGTGCAGCAGGTGCAGTAGCACCGGTTCCAAAAGTTGTCAGAACTCCTCTAAACACATAGTATTGCTATATTTGACCACTAAACAGGCAGTCACAATTGCAGTTACCTTGCAGTTAAAAGGAACTTGATTTGAATGGTGCGGCAGGTGCCCTGGGGCCAAAAGCTATAGGGACCCCGCTAAACCCAGATTATTGCTAAATTTTACTACTAAACAAGACAGTCACAAGTGCATTTATCTAGCAGGCACTAGGGTCATGATTTGAATGGTACAGCAGGTGCAGTAACACCAGGACCAAAAGCTCTAGGCACCCCACTAAACACCTAATATTGCTATATTTTACTACTAAACAAGCATTCACAAGGGCAGTTATCTTTCAGGCACTAGGGTCATGATTTGAATGGCCCAGCAGGTGCAGTGGCACCAGCCCAAAAAGTTGTCATAATTCCTCTAAACATATAATATTGCAATATTTGACTACTAAACATGCAGTCACAATTGCAGCTACCTTGCAGTTAAAAGGGACTTGATTTTAATGGTGCAGCAGGTGCAGTAATACCGGGGCCAAAAGCACTAGGCACCCCCACTAAACACCTTATATTGCTATATTTTACTACTATACAGGTAGTCACAATTGCAGCTATCTTGCAGTTAAAATGGGCTTGATTTAAATATTGCAGCTGGTGCAGTGGTGCCGGAGTCAAAAGTTGTCATAACTCCACTAAAAACCAAATATTGCTATATTTATCTAATAAACATGCAGTCACAAGTGCAGATATCTTGCAGGCACTAGGGTCATGATTTGACTGGTGCAGCGGGTGCAGTAACCCGGGCATAAAGTTGTCAGAACTCCTCTAAACTCCTAATATTGCTATATTTAACTAATAAACATGCAGTCCCAAGTGTAAATATCTTGCAGGCACTAGGGTCATGATTTGACTGGTGCAGCGGGTGAAGTAACCCGGGCATAAAGTTGTCAGAACTCCTCTAAACCCCTATTATTGCTATATTTTACAACTAAACAGGCAGGCATAAGTGCGGTTATCTAACAATCACTAGGGTCAGGATTTCAATAGTGCAGCAGGTGCAGTGGCACCAAGACCAAAGGCTCCAGGCACCACACTTAACACCTAATATTGCTATATTATATACCTAAACAGGCAACCACAAGTGCAGTTACCTTGCAGACAACAGGGTCATGATTTGAATGGTGCAGCAGGTGCAGTACCACTGCGTCTAAAAGTTGTCAGAATTCCTCTTAACACATAATATTGCTATATTTGACCACTAAACAGGCAGTCATGATTGCAGTTACCTTGCAGTTAAAAGGGACTTGATTTGAATGGTGCGGCAGGTGCTCTGGGGCCAAAAGCTCTAGGGACCCCTCTAAACCCAGATTATTGCTAAATTTGACTACTAAACAAGACAGTCACAAGTGCATTTATCTAGCAGGCAATAAGGTCATGATTTGAATGTTGCAGCAGGTGCAGTAACACCAGGAACAAAAGCTCTAGAGACCCCACTGAACACCGAATATTGCAATATTTTATTACTAAACAAGCATTCACAAGGGCAGTTATCTTTCAGGCACTAGGGTCATGATTTGAATGGTGCAGCAGGTGCAGTGGCACCAGGCCAAAAAGTTGCCAGAACTCCTCTAAACATATAATATTGCAATATTTGACTACTAAACATGCAGTCACAATTCCAGTTATCTTGCAGTTAAAAGGGGCTTGATTTGAAAGGTGCAGCAGGTGCAGTTGCACCGGGGCCAAAAGCTCTAGGGACCCCACTAAACGCAGAATATTGCTAGATTTTACTACTAAACAGGCAGTCACAAGTGCAGTTATCTATCAGGCACTAGGGCCATGATTTCAATGATGCTGCAGGTGCAGTGGCAGCTGGGCCATAAGTTGTCAGAACTTCTCTAAACACCAAATATTTCTATATTTAACTACTAAATAAGCAGTCTCAAGTGCAGTTACCTTGCAGGCACTCGAGTCATGATTTCAATGGTGCAGCAGGTGCAGAAACACCGGGGCCCAAAGTTCTAGGAACCACTCTAAACACCAAATATTGCAATATTTTACGACTAAACAGGCAGTCACAAGTGCGGTTACCTTACAAGACATTAGGGTCATGATTTGATTGGTGCAGCAGGTGCAATTGCACCGGGCCAAAAGTTGTCATAATTCCTCTAAACACCAAATATTGCTATATTTGACTACTAAACAGGCAGTCACAAATGCAGTTATTTTGCAGGCACTAGGGGCATGATTTAAATGGTGCAGCAGGTGCAGTGGCACAGGGCCCAAAAGTTGTCAGAACTCCGCTAAACACATAATATTGCTATTACATCAATTAATTCTATTATGTTTCTCTTTTATTTTTCAACATTTTGCTATTACTTACCCACACTATACCACTAGTAACAGCACAATATATTGCCAATGTGTACATAAACAAGTCATAACACTGTAACAGACTTTCTGTAACTTATATTGTACAAATACTCATCAAGGTACAACCTACAACAAAAAACAGCTTGTTATTATTCACATAGGCAAAACCTAATGCATTTACCAATGCTTGTTTTCCAATTGCTTCCAATATGAGTTTTATGACACGATCTAGATGTACCCAGTAAAATTTACGAGTGGGCACAGCCTGCACCGTGTTTTGAATCTTTCCATCTGAAAACCTGCACAGGGGACTGAGTCCTACATGGCAAAGTACGTATTTTTTAATGAAATTATAGTGCGCCATTGTTGATTTTTACAGTACCTCAAAGCTGAGGCAGTTCGGTGGAAGGGTGACGGCTAATGGTAGTCATTATTAAAAATTGTAGTAGCAGTAAATGCATACATTTAAACAGTTTGGGCTAGGTATGCGGAGAAGCATAGCTGTTTTCGACTTTTTTTAAGTGCAAGACGAAATGCATGATTTATTGAAGATACAGAATAATATTAAAAAATCACAAATTGCATATTTTCAGTTTGTTACAAAAGTGAACAGCCATGGTGGTTCCTAAAGTAGGGAACAAAGATTGTAAGACTTTTAGAATTAACAATGCTTAGATCCTCTGAGAGTAAACATGACACTGCTTCAGCTTTTTTCAGGACACGGGTCCATTTCAAACCAAAGCTGCTCCTCTTGGGCACACGCACTCAGTGATCTCAATCTTTATAAAACAAGCGGCCAATTAATTTCATTCATCAGCTTTAGAAAGTACATAAAGGGTAAAGACTTACCCCTTTCCTGACAACAATATGCAATAACCACTCCAGTCCACCAAAGACGCATGCATACCTTGCCCTACAACCAGGGCTACTGGAATCAAGCGATTGTGCGGCTGCAGTGTTTTTTGCAAAATTATAGATTTGCCGCATTTGCCACATAATCCATCATCTGCTGCATAATCTGCATATTCTAACAAAAAAATAGGGGGATATTCTCAAGAACGTGTGATAATTATCGCAAAATTAGCTTAACGCAACTTTGCACATCGCAGTCTATCGCGTGAAAATAACGCCGTGTTAACGTTGTATTCTCAACACGGCGGTACCATGTGATAGTCTCACGCTAATGCGTCAAATGACCGTGATAAAATTACCGTGACAGCAAAAAAACACGAAACACAAACGCAAAAAAAGTTGCAATGTGGCCAACCGCCATAAAAAAATCAGCGATAACCAGCAACAGGCCTGCAATTCCCATGCGTCATGCGGGAAAATGCACTATAAAAGCACCGAAAAACACAAACAAAATGATTCAAACTGCTTAGCACCATGGAGGAAGCCGGAGCAAGTACAGAGGACGACCAGAACCCCACAAGCCCCCAGGAGGACCAGCCTGGGACCTCGGGGTCACGGAAGGGCAAGGAGAAGAAGACGAGGAAGACGAGGTTCAGTCCGCAGGAAAACAGGATCATCATCATGGAGGTGATAGAACACCACCAACAACTGTTCGTCACCTCCAACGTGTCATTGGCAAATAAAAATGCAATATGGCAGTCCATCCTGGACAAGGTGAATGCAGTCGGAGTGAGGAGGAGGACAATTGGAGAGGTCAAGAGGCGCTGGAATGATGCGAAGCGCAAAACCAAGATGAAACTCGCTGACAACCATCAGGCAGCAATGCAGACTGGAGGTGGCAGTCCAGCAGAACACCAGGAGCTGGATAAGATAGAGGAAATGGTGGCCACAGTCATCAGTGGGGAGACGGTGGCAGGAGTTGGGGGTCCGGACACTGCTCGACATGACCTGACACAACAGCACCAGGCTGAGTACCGAACAGGGACTGGGGGACGGGGGAGATGGGCACAATGGCACACATGCACAATTAAGTAGAGCACACTGCACACCCACAATGACTCTGGATCATGTCCCTGATCCCCTTGGCACACTGCAGCACACATACAAACAGCAAGTAGGCCCCGTCCACTATGGGCACAAAGGGGTCCCTCCCCACACAGCACCAATCTCACAACCAACCCATGCACACGTGTCAAAACCAGCAAAGCTGCGTGTCTGTGAGCCACCATGACAATGCAAGTGACACTGCATGACCGAATAGCATGGCTGCAGTCCAATTATCATGACATGGTGCACGCCACGACACTGGGGTGGCTGAGTGTGGAACACATCCGGAAAGGAGCAGGTCACACTCTGACACATCCACGTGCACAAACAACCCCTGACGTCAACAACACATCTGCGGATAAACCATGCACAAGAGTCCAAAATACGAACAAGAGCCAAAATTAGCCAAGTCTGCAACATCTCAGCACTGTAGAAGCACAGAAGTCAAAGGCACACCGCCTCAAAGGGATAAGGGGCAGCAAAATCACAGCTGCAGGGGCGACTCTCCCACAATGCAGCACACACACATAGCAATGACAGCACATCAACATTGACGACAATGTGGTACAAAGTGCAACACTTTCACTACATAACAGAGGACACAACTGGTTCCGCTTGTGCGTAGAAACTGGCCAATCACATCTGGCCTAGCAGGAAAATGTGAGATGAAAATGTACGTGTACAACCTCACATCCGTGATGTAGTTCAAATGTCCACTGTCCCGCATCAAATAGTCAACTCCTCCCAAACAGTCCCAATGTACATTGTCATGCAGTCTGTATGTAAACTAGAACAATGCGTCAACATACATGTCAACACAATGTTAACATGCATCTCCCCTTCACATTGCAGAGGGACAATCAACACCTCCTGCAGAGCAGACCAGACAACTCATCAGTGATGATGAAGAGGACCTCCACACCTTCGACACAGACGCCCTACAACAGCTCATGGACATCTTAGGCAACCCACCTCCAGGAGCAGGGCAGCCCAGCTGCATCGAGGAGACCCCACCCGCTGCACAGACCACACAGCAGGAAGCACCCACCACCACGGCTGGCTCCCAGCACCTCACCGAAGCACACATCGCATTCCAAGGCCAGGTTTTAGACTGCCAGAAGGAAGTGGCTGAACAGGTGCGGGTGGGTTTCGACCTCATGGCAGCCGAACTAGGGACCACTTACACTCCCCAACGGACACCCACACTGCGACAGAGACACACACATTTGCACATTTCCAGTACTGAACCACGCCCAGAGCCACGGGATAATCATTCACACCCCTATGCTGTACTTGCGTACGCCGGCCCAGTCCACTCCTCTTACGTATAAAGGCGGGGACGACAAAGCTACATGTCCAAGGTCTTACCCACTGCCTGAGGTGACATGGTTGCGTCCGCTGTCCACAGCACAATGTAATGTGATAGGGCCCTGGCCCATCATGCATACATAATGACCACACGGACACACTTAGTTAGATAGTTGAACTGGCTACGGGCACGTGCGCCCGGCCACCTTTCATTACCACGGTCACATGTCCAGTGACGCCTGTGCTGGATGGGTGTAGGGTGGGTGTAAGCCAGCCCTCAGGGAGTGGTTGGTGCTGGCAACAACTTGAACAGTGATCACTATTAAAGCGGAAACAGAAAACACCAACATGACACAAACAACTGCGAAGCATCATGGTGGTAGCTGGAGCAAGTACAGAGGTCACCCAATATTCAATCAGAAGGGTCCGTGAGTTGCAGTGCACTGAGGTAGGGGCACCAGAGCTGAGCGTGCTCATGTGAAGAAATTGTCTAGGATTGTGTCCCTTCGGGATATCCTGCTGAAGCTGCAGTGGGGTGTGTTACACCTGCCTCATCTTCCTCATCATCGTCCCAGGTCTTCCCCACTGCCTGAGGTGACATTGTTGCGTGAGCTGTCCACAGCACAAAACTCAATCAGAAAGGGTCCATGAGTTGTGGTGCACTGAGTTAGTGGCACCTGAAGAGCTGAGCAGGGTATCAAGCTGATGATGGCATCCAAGACAGGTGTGAGCAACTCTGATAGTCTGGCTGTAAGACTCTTTCGACTCTGGCAGTTGTTGGTTGGGGTTGGTCCTGGCGGTGGTGGAGTGTGCAGCCAGCGGTGATGCGTCGTCCGGGCAGGTCAGGACTCGATTTGATGTGTGAGCCCTGGTGGACCTCAGTTGAGGCCGGAGGCAGCGGTCAGCGCAGGGCCACAGACACATGGCGTTGATGACCCTCAGGCCATCGACTCAGAGGCCATCCAATATTCAATCAGACAGGGCCCATGACTTGAGCTGCACAGAGTAAGTGACCCCGGATGCACTGCGGCCGGCACAGGCACACCGCCATGGGACGGTGACTTGCGGTGCACTGAGGTAGGGCCACGAGAGCTGAGCGGGTCCTCGTCGATGTCGAAGGTGAATGTCGCGGAGTGTTTCGGGGGACAGTGGAAGGTGTTCTTCCAGGGCATGATGCAGAGGGCAGAACCAAGCAGAAACAGGCATGATGGAGGAGATGAATGCTACAGACTCATTTTTAACACCAAGTCAGTATCAGCTACATGATGATGAAGACAACCCCCAGGCCATAGACTCAGACGCCACCAAAGTTCAACCAGAGAGTGTCCATGAATTTCGGGGCACAGAGTTAGTGGCACCAGAGCTGAAAGGGGATGCAGTCTGCGATGAGGCCTGTACAATGGTATAAACTCTGCCATAATAAAATCAAGACTCAGTTCCAAATGTGTGACCTACTTGACCGCAGTGTAGGCCGGAGGCAGCGGTCAGCAGGGGCCCACAGCCACGTGTCGTTGGCTTGCGATGCACAGAGTTAGTGGCACGAGAGCAGTTGTTGGTAGGGTTCTATCACCTCCATGACGATGATCCTTTTTTCCTCCGGACTGAACCGTGTCTTCCTCTTACTCCTCTCCTTGCGTACAATGATATGAACTCGGCCATTGAATAATCAAGACTCAGTTCCAAATGTGTGACCTACTTGACCGCAGTGTAGGCCGAAGGCAGTAGTCAGAAAGGGCCCACAGACACGTGTCGTTGGCTTGTGATGCACAGAGTTGGTGGCATCAGATCGAAGGGAGTACAGTGATATAAATGCTGCCATTACATATGAACTCGGCCATCATGAAATCAAGTCTCATTTCCAAATGTGTGACCTACTGGACCGCAGTGTAGGCCAGAGGCAGCGGTGGAGTACGTCAACGAGAAAGGAGTGCTGGGGGCCTGTGTCGCGGAGGCCGTGATGGTCTGAGGAGGCTGCCAAGGTCACGGGCCTCAGGCTTGGAGCTTGCACCGGCACGTGGTGGGCCCTCTTTGACAAACACCGGTGTCGGCAGGTGAGCAGTGAGGCCTGGTTGCGCAGGGGCAGCCAAGACGGGTCTGGGGACCAGCGGCCTGGGGTGCAGCAGGCACACAGGATCGCAGGCACCGCCGCTCATGGCGTCGGCCTCGTGGCGGGCTGAGAGGCGCCGCCCTGGCAGACACGTTGGCCATTCCGGAAGAGAACCACGCCCAGGGCAAAGGGCTTTTTATTCACACCCCTACGCTGGCCTGGTGTACGCGGGCCAGCCCACTCCGCACACGCTTACAGGGGGGGACATAACAAGCTACATTTCCGCAATCTTCCCCACTGCTTGGGGTGACATGGTTGCGTCCACTGTCCACTACACTCCAAACACCAGCAGTATATGTCGACATGGACATGTCTGTGGTCTGCATACTGCAGTCTGGCCAGCACATCCACGCCACACTTGGCATTGTGTACATTCTCATTTATGGGTCACTTGCCTCCTTCGCACATGCCTGGTTCCCACCTCTCCCCACATTCTGCTATTGTGTGGCTGAGGTGCCATGCCGTTGATGGCTTGTGTACATGGCTAGCCCAGGTTACCACAGTAAGTTGTGCTGTCGTGTCTGGTAGGTGGGCATGTTGTTTGGCATGTTGTATGTGAGTTTGTAACATGTGCATTCCCAGAGTTGTGAGTTGCATGACTGTGGAGTTGAGGTGTGTGGTGTGTTCATTTGGTACTTACCAACGAGCAATGCATTCCCATAGGTGCCAGCCTCGAAGCGCTGGTTGATGATGGACTGTCGGAAGATGAAGGAATCATGCACACTGCCTGGGTAGTTGGCGACGACATTGGTGAAGAGTCCCAGGTGGTCCACTATTGCCTGCACATTGATGGAATGCGTGTGCTTCCTGTTGAAGTAATTGTGTGCAGTGGCGGCAGAGGGCACGAGGAGTACATGTGTGCAGTTGATTGCCCCCAACACGTGCGGGAAGCCAGCTATGGCGTAGAAGCCTTGCTTGGTCTCCAGCTGTTCCTGCGCAGTGTGGGGGAAGTCAAGGTACTGGGGTACCAAGCTGATGATGGCATCCAAGACAGGTGTGACAAACTTTGATAGGGCTGGCTGTGAGACTCCCCCGACTCTGGCAGTTGTTGGTTGGAAGGTACCAGAGGCCAACAGGTGCAGCACAGCCAGCAGCTTTGTCTGCGGAGGGATGTTGGTTGTCCGCTGTGTTGGTACCGTCAGCCTGTGGGCAATGATGGTCAGGATGCGGGGAATGGTTGTCTTTTTGAGCCTGTAGTGGGCAATGACATCCTCTGGTGTTAAGTCTGTGAGGCTGGTGCGTTTTCTGAAGGTCCACTGGCTTTGTCTGCGCTGCCTCTGTGGTAGTCTGGGGGGGCACGGGGTCCGGGGGGGGGGGGGCCCTGGGTGTGGTGGCGGTGGGTGTTGTGGCCCTCTTGGGGCTCTGAGCTGCATGATCAGTAGCTCCATGGCATCTGTTGTTCTTCAGGTGTGGCTCTAGGCTGGGCTCCCTTTTGTGGTGCAGGTTGTCGTCCGACTTAACACCAGGTAAGAGCAGGTGTTAAATCCCTGCTGCTAACGCGCCTTATCGCCTGTTTTGGAATCTTATCGCCGATCTGGCTGGTCGTTGAGAATATTGCGAAGTGGTGTTATCGCGGCTTTTTGCACAGGAACGCCTACTCTGCATCTCATTAGCGTTAGTTGCCGGTGTCATCCGTGGCGATGTTTTTTACGGCTGCTATCGCAGGAAAACTGGCGATATCGGCTGTTAGCACCAGCTTGTGAATAGGGCGATAAATCTATCGCCACTTTGGCTGCGATAAAGTTCCGCTAACTCGGCGATAAGTCCTTGAGAATATGCCCCATAGTTTCTTGCTCAAGCGTTACAAAAAACAAAGCAACATATGTTGCCGCGCAGTGTAAGGCCGTTTGCAAAGGTTGACTGGTAACTTTTTTGTTCCCTATTGCTATATTTGGGTGTAAAACTGGTACTAATGAGATGCAACCAATGTTTGGAAAGTGTTAACAAGTGTAAAAACAACAAAATAAATAAATAGTGCTATCATGAAATGTGGAGCGTTATGCCTCATAATTTGCTGCATAATTTACTCAACCCTGCTGCACAATTTGGCCCTCCCCTGCCGCATCATTCCGGTGGCCTTGCCCCCAACCCTCCATACACCAGCGTGCAACTAGAACTTGACAATAGGTCTCATTCACAAAGAATTTTGTGGTTATATTTCATTAATGAGTACAACGACATCGGTGTGCCTCCCGTGGTGAACAAGGCATGTGCGGTGTATCGCCCATCTACGGAATGCATTTGCTGGTTGGTAGTCAGGTCCCGAGGCTTTGCGTTCTGTGCGGCAGTGTGCCTGTGTCTGGTTTCTCTTAGCATAAACAGAATTTGAAAGTCAGGTGGATGTTTCCCTTTATTGAACCTTTGAAAACTTTATTTTGATCTCGTCCACAGCGGGGAATAAATTCATAAGTATTATGCGGTAGATGTAGACCAATATATGGGACAGAGAAGATTGAATTATTCAATACACGAAAACAATAAATGTGTCTAGGAAATGCGGATTATGCAGCAAATTATGCGACACATTTTACGGCATCATTACCGAGAAATGTTAACAGCTAGTTTTTTTTAAAGAATCTTTTTATTGAAGATTTGAAGCAAAGAAACACACAGAGCCTGACTTTGCAGTACATGAAACCAGTAGCACGTGTGTCGCCTGGTGTACACAGCATAGACCGCTATCACATTCCTAGGGGAGCCATCCCCTCCACCCTCCCGAATGCATGGGCCTAGAAAACTCTAGGCACCTTCTGCGTTGAAGCCCACAGTTGCCAGATCTTTTCCAATTTTTGGGATCTCCTCTACTTTCAAAAACTTATTTCTCAGCAAGGGAGCATCAGTCAATGTCCGTTTCCATGGATCTAGGTCCAGCATGACCAGGGAGCCCCATCGCTGAATCATGATCATCCTAGTCACCATTAGACCCACCTACAAAAAATCTTGGCATATGGCTGTACGCTTACATCACCCCAGACATCAAGTATCAACATTTTTGCTGAAGGAGGCTCATGTATACCAGTTACGTCTGTAAAATGTCTTTCTACCCCTAACTAAAAATCCTTCAGCACTGGACAGTCCCATAGGTACGTTAGAAATTCCCTCTCTGGCCACAGCTGCGCAGGTAGCAATAGTTTGGATCAAAGTCGATCCTGGTCAGAAGCGACCTGGGGCTGTATTACATAAAGTGCCCTGGGGGTGCAACAGGCGTTTGCGCCCGATTTGCGCGCCCTGGGTCACTTTGGTATTACAGAAGAGGCCGCAGTCGCAGAAGTGGCCCCTTCTGTAATATCAATAGCGCTGGCGCACATAAAGCACCAGCTGCACGGGGAGTTCCCTCATTTGCATGGGGGCATGCCCCATGTAAATGAGGGAATCCCTTTGCCTCTGTTCCCGCGCTGTATTACAGACGCGGGCGCAGAGGCAAAGAAGCCCTCAGGAGGTGCACTTAGAGCGCGCCATCTAAAAGGTGGCACACTATCAGTGCGCTCCCTTATGGCAGCCCTCTGGAGGGGAATGGGGGGGTCCTGAGGACCCCCCAGACATACCCTTGCAGGCGGGTGCAGTCACTGACTGCACCCGCCTGCAAGGGGATCTCTAATCGCCTTCATAAGTGCAGGCGGGTTGCCGGCTGCACTGTGATAACACGGATCGGCAGTAAAGCAGCCGCTCCGTTTTTCATAGTAACACGAGTTCCCGGCTGCCCCCAGGGCAGCGCATTTATGGTAATAGGACGCATTTTCACTGTTTGCGTCCAGCGCACCTTTTTAAAGGTGCGCCCGGCGCAAACAGTGAAAAGGCGCTTTTTATCATAAAACGGCCCCTGATATTTTAACAATTTACACACATTGATACAAAATCTCAGTGGTGAACTACACATTTAGCAGATCTTATTCAGTGTTACTCAACATAGCCTAATGATTTTGTCTTGCATAAAAGGACAGACACTCCATTTTATTAGCCTTCTCTATCACTAACCAAAATAAAATTGATTATGTAAAAAATACAATTTGTTTTTGAAAATTTATTTAGTGGGTTTTACAATTCGAACAGCATTTCCAATTGACAGGGTCTGTCAAAATGGCAAACATAGCAGTGCATGTCATAAACAATACATAGTAAATGAGAACATGAGAATTAGTAAACCTAAATGGTTTGCTCTTGGGGATAAACCCATGAATTGGGGTAGGAGTAGGGTGATTGAACTAGGGGGGACAGCGGCAGGTCACGACCATGCAGGGGAAAGACATTTGTAAGTGGGTAGCGAGGTCTGTAGTACTGTGATAAAGGGGTGCGCTGGAATGAGGTCTGTGGCTAAGCTAAAGCACATTGGTTGTTGTCTCAGAGACGAGGCATCGCTGGGGCGGTGCATTTGGATCATGGAGGGAGGTCATCATTTCCCACCCTATGCTGGAATTGTGAGAGGAAGGTAGCCCTTTGGGAGTAGATAGATCGTTTGCGGAGGTTCCAGACTTCCTCAGAGCAGAGGACGTCCTCCTTGGCTGTCCCCCACTTGTGCACTGCCTCTTGCCATGCTGCCACCAGTCTGGCTGTTCGGGAGAGCCAGCAGAGGTTGAGCGCTTGGTCAGCAGGGACTCCAAGGATGCGAAGGGGGCGCGCACCTTGTGTTGCTTGCGGCTTAGAAAGATGCCTAAGGAGCATGCATCCCATGTGTGCATGTCCGGTAGTTCAGTGACATCTGGTAAAGTGTTGTGTACAGCATTTCAGTAGTCAAGTAGGGAGGGACGGGACCAGAGCATATGAGCAATGTCTGCATCCAGGACCTGACTACGCACCAGGGAAATCCCAATTTAATTGGGCTAAAGTAAGGTACGCTCTGTGGAGTATGAAAAATTGTATATTTTTAAAACGAGAGTTAGGGTATAAATGCTGGGGGAATTCTAAGGCCTGTGTCCATTTCTTATCATGGAGTACTCATCCATAATCATCCTCCCACTTTTGCTGGAGCTCATCGAGGGGAGCCATTGCCAGTTTGTGAATCACCTTCTACAACCAGGTGATAAGGTGACTGCCGTCACCCATGGTGAGTATGGATTGCAATACTGGGTGTGTAGGCAGTTCCGCCTTCATGGTGTTCTACAAGGTGCAACATGTGTTGGCTGGTTGCCAATAAAGGAGGATTGGTCCTGGTGGAAGGCCATAATCCGCAGTCAGCTGGTCGAAGGAGAGATATTGACCATCTACAAAAAGGTTGCCTAGTGTATGAAGCGAGTGTGTCATCCAGGCCGCCATGTCCCGGTGAGTGAAAAAGTCTGGGAACCAAGGAAGGCCAATCAAAGGGAGCACGGGGCGTATAGCTGCATCTCCTGGGAGAAGCGATAGACACAGCCTATACATGTCTGAGCGACTTCCACCTGTAAAGGCCAGGGGGAGGGAGGCAAGGCCTTCGGAAGGAGAAGGCCTTGAACCGTGGACACTGGCAGGATTCCTTGATCGCTGCATATCTCGCCCAGGTGTCACCCAGCAGTCCAGCGCGATAGCTACTGAGCAACACAGTGCTGCTTATTAACCCAAATGGGAGTGTTCAATAAAGAATCCAGATCTTTAAAAAAGGAGTGTGGTGGAATAACTGGAAGGCTGGAGAAATAATATAGGAGGCAGGGCAAAATGACCATCTTTGCCAATGCTATCTTGCCGATCGAGGCCATGGGCAAAGATTGCAAAAAATGTAATTGAGATCTGATATTTTTCAAGGTCGGGTGGAGGTTCCCCTCATACATGTCCAATGGGGTGTGGTAAAGGCATTTCCCCAGGTAGCGGATTGCTGCCTCATGCCAGTGCTGGAGGGGTGTCACCCAGTTATACGAGTTGTTGAAGTTATCTGAGGGGGCAGAGAGGGTATATAGCAGATTTTGCCCAATTGACTCGGAGCCCTGCGGCTGCAGTGAATACAGCTAGCATGTCTCGCAGTGGGGAGAGATCAGATGTGACGTCTCTCAGGTACAGTAGCAGATCATCTGCGTATAGGGACACTGCATGTGTTCTATCCCTCAGGGGTATACCCCAGTCCTGGCCCTCTAAGTTCCGGAAGGGCCCTGGCATATCTGTCAGCCAGGCTCTTCCCCAGAATTTTGTAGTGTGCTCCTAATATGGCTATGGGCCTAAAAGATGGTAACTGTGTAGGGTCTCTGCCCGGTTTAGGAATATAAACCAGGAGGGACTCCCGGAGAGAGTGGGAAAGCTCCCCAGTGAGTAGTGCCATGTTGTACATCTCTGCGAGGCGGGGGGACAGGAGCATGGCAAAAGTGCTGTAGTTCTCCAATGGCAAGCCATCGAATCCGGTGTTTTGTTTTGGGCTAAGTCTCGAATTGCCTGCACTACATCCTCTGTCGTTATTTTGGCATAGAGGAAGAGTCTAGTGGGGATGGGAATGCGGGGCAGCTCAACTCCTGCTGAAAACGTGCAGGAGTATTCCTCCGTGGAGTCTGGCGGTGCCCGGTACATGGATAAGTAATAAGCATAAAAAGCCTGCAGTATCTCCTCTTCGTGCGGACAATGGTGCCCGCAGACTTAACCAGCTCGGTAATGGGGGCAATGGAATGGTCCTGCTTGATCAGCCAGGCCAAAAAGCAGCCTGACTTATCACCCTCTCTGTGTACTTTCGCCGTGTGGCCATGAAGTTAAAGCGTTGGAGATGCTCTAGGAGGGCGGCGTAGTATGTTTTTGCAGTGGCGAATTGCGTGACGAGTGTGGGGTCACGATCTGCCGCTTTACCAAGCCCAGCTAGGCGTTTTTCAGCCTCCATGATTTCTCTATCCAAGGTCCTGTGGATGCCCACTATCTGTTGGATACAGAAACCCTGCGTCACCACCTTGAATGCGTCCCATTCCAGCGATCTGGTGGAGGCTGTGTTATGATTTTCAGTGAAGTATTGCCAAATATGATTGCCCTGCTCCTCAGGTAAGACAAGATCCTCCAGACAATTGCGCTGAAGACACCATGTGGCCGTCGGCAGATGTGGAGGTGCCCATCGGAGGTCTATCATGTGGGACTCATGATCGGAGATAATGCGACTTAGATAAGTGTTGCACAAGTGGAATTTAAAGAGGTAGAGCAGAGGAAACGATCGAGGAGCACATGAAGACTATGGGGCACCAAGTAAAATAAATATAGTTTACTGCTAGGGTATTGTAACCTCCAGGCGTCAAGCAGGAACCAGTGCTCTACCCAGTATCTGTAGCGATTAGTCTGTGTGTAAGGGGGGGAATGCTGCAAAGGGGGGTGAGATGTCTAAATCGAGGTCCAGAACACAGTTGCAGTCACTTCCCAGTACCCAGGATAACGCGGTTTTATGGGCCAGTACAGTTTAAAGGGTGTCCCAAAAGGCTCTCAGATCTGAATTTGTAGCATAGATACTCCAGAGGAGTATGGGCCAGCCATCAAGGCAACCCTAAAGAAGTACGTATCAACCATCTATGTCCACTACTGTGTCCACTGCCTGAAAGGGGAGACCAGGCCTCATCCAGATTAAGGCACCGCACTCATATGCTGAGTAAGTGGTTGCGTGAAGGAGGCCTCTCCAGTGCTTACGGAATCGCTACAGTTCCTCTCCTGTGGTGTGCATCTCCTGCAAGAAGACTATTTGTGCACGCTGGCGCTTAATATAAGAGTAAACTGCATATTGCTTCCTAGCAGTGTGCATTCCGAGCATGTTTAATGTAAGGAGGTGAATATCCGTGGTTGGAGTTATCATGCAGGTAAGAGACAATGAGTAGCATGGGAGGCTTTGGCGCTCATCGGGTCAGGTGGTAGGGTGTGGAGTGGGCAATACTCAACAGTATTGACCAAACACAATAATGAAGGTAGAATTAGTATCAAGTCTGACTGCAGTTCTCGCTAGCAAAGACATTTCAAGCAAAGGGAGGATTAAAAGAGGGGAGTCAAAAGATTGCCCGCTGTCTGCAAAGTCACTTTTGGAGGGGTTTGAAAGCCCTGTTGAGAATCATCAGAGGGAAGAGTGTCATCGTCAGTGGTGAAGATGTGTGGACCTCTCTCATCATTAGTAGTGACAGCATTAGTCCCCAGGGTGGCTGCAGCTGTAGGGTCTGCCTCCGATTCTCGATAATTCGCTCAAGGTCCGGTGGCCTCGTTGGCAATGAATGTGAGGTGGTCTCTGCTCGGGATCTGGTCTGGCATTTTCGACGTGGATTGGACAGAGTTAGGGTGGGTCTAGCACGGCCCGATGTTGTGGTGCCATGTTGCTGGTCTGCCCAGTCCCAGGCACCTTTTAGATCAGTTGAAAAGGTGGAGGTTCCATTAACCATGATCTTAAGTTGAGCTGGAAACAACAGCGTATATTGCACTCCCAGCTGACGTATGTGGCGTTTGACCTCCAGGAAGGAGGCATGCTGGCATTGAACAGCACAAGTGTAATCAGGTAACAGCATTATCACATGGTCTTCCTCTCAAAGTGGGCCAGCCCATCTGGCCGCTCGTAACAAAGCATTGCAGTCTTTGTAATGTAAGAGTTTTGCCAGCATGCTGCGCAGCTAGGTCCCAGGGGGAAGTTGGTGAGCAGGCACGCAATGCTCCCTCTCCAAAAAGAAGAAGGGGATGAACTCCGACACCAGAGTAAAGGATTTAAACCAGGCTTCTTAATACGCTATGGGGTCTTGACCCTTGACTCCCTCCAGCAGTACCAAAATTCAATCAATACTTCTCCGTGAGTGGCCCTCAATGTCTTCCACCCTATCTTCGAGCTGGTGGACTCTTTCTTGCAGGTCCCGGATGGCGCTTTGGTTGGCGGTTGCCAGTGTGTATGAGTAGCTAGTGCTTTTTCCCCAACCAAGACTTTGTCAGAAAGTTTACGGGGATCGTCGTGCAAAAAGCTCAGTACAGTAGCCAGAGTACCTAACCTGGTCTCCATAGAGACCCAGGAGCATTCAATTGTAGCCAGCTCTTTATCTAGCTTGTCCAACTGTGAGGTGTATTCCATCAATGGGGTGTCCGGAATGGCGGATGGGGTCACTGTGGCTGCTGAAGGCGTAGCATATGTGCCGAAGTGCAGCCTTCCCATATTGACTAGCTCCACAGGGACAATGCCTTTTAATCTCCGACAGCAGTAAGATGAGAGTCAGAGAGGAGCAGGAAGGTCTGTTTTTTCCGCAACCAGAAGGAGGTAAGTTGAAGATCCGCGGTGGCTTCTCCCCGTCAGAGCTGCAAGGTTCACTGGTGCGTGATGATACTGCATGCGTATACTGGGGAAGATATCACGAGGAGTGAGTGGATGACCTGGACTGTTGGGTCCACAGAATATTTTGGGGCTATCCTCAGCTCCAGGCATAAGCCCCCCGAAGCTGTCTTCGAGCAGTTGCAGTGTGTGTACTCCCTACACGCCTCAATGCCAGCGCTGAGGTAGGGGGTCCAAGTGTGGAGCCTGGTCCCAGGCTATGGTAAGCAGCCGAGAGGTGCAGAACAGGCCGCTCCAGTTAAGGGAGATGGGGGTGGTTTTGGCAGGGCCTCTGGGTCCTGGTGGGGACAGTCAAGCTGTGAAAGACGAGGGGGGAGCAGGCTGCGGGTGGGTATCAAGGGCCGTGGGGTGGTGCAGAAGGCCTCGGGTCCAGAAGCATCTTGTGTCCAGGTTGTAGGTGCCCCCCTCCCCTTTGCACGTGCCTCGATGCCGGTACCGAAGCAAGGAGGTAATACAGGTATTGTGTGACAAGAGGAGGTGCCCCGCTCTGTGGATGCCGTTTGGCCTGCTGACCACTCCGCGTAAGCTTGCTCAGGTGTAGCGAGGCCCTCACTGGTATTTGTTGGTTGAGCCTCAGCTGAGTCAATCAGGGCATGTGAGGGCCGCTGTGATGGAGGAAAGGCCGCCGGGACCAGAGGAAGCTCAGTTAGAGGGAAGATGGCCACTGGGGCGGGCCTGCAGAAAGCCACCCACGCTTCTCAATGCCTGAGCAGGAGGCACCAGGGAAGTTGTGGCTAGGCCACGGGAGTGCTGCACTATGCCGAGCAGGCCCCAACTAGTGAGCAGCCCTTCTGCAACAACTTGCCCCACAGTCAGGCGATTGATAAGACACCCCCACATGTGCCTCGATGCCGGAGTGGGGAGGTCAGTGCAGGTGGCGCACAGGCGGTAGTCACCGCAAAGAACTGCCATCCAGCAAGCCCTCCCAAGGCAAACAACTTGTTGATGAGGCCTCGTCTCTGGGCCCCCGGGCGCGCCCCAAATGGCCGAAGCAGGGAAGCCAGACTCAGCGCAGCCAGAAGGTTAATAAGACCACCCGCGCACGTCTCAATGCCGGCGCCAGAGTGGGGGGGTCAGCACCAGTGGGACACTGACAGTAGGGGCGGCCCACTAGCTCCCACAAACACCCACAATCCAGCAAGCCTGCTGAAGGCAAACAACTCCCTGGTGCGGTTTCACTCTTGGGCCCCGTGCGTGTCCCGATCGCTATGCAGAAGAGGGGGTGGGGGGGGAAACTCAGGACGACGTGGGGCTTGGGGGCACTGCACTAATGCAGGGTAATGCTGGTCGGTGGTTGGCCTTACATAGCTGCCCACCCCTCAAGTCTGGTGGGACCCCGATGCGTGTCCCAACACAGATGCCCAAGTAAGGTGGTCTATGAGGTGTCAAGCAAGTGTAGGGGGAGCCTCACTGGTGTAGTTGGATATCGGCCGCCTGGCAGGCTCACTCACAGCTGGGGATCACCTGTGGATTGCGGGGGCCTCCACATCTCCCCACCATGCTTCACCTCCACACGGCGGATGGGGGTCGAGCCCTTGTGCCCCCAAGAAGTTAATGTGGGTCCCAGAGCTGAGGTGGAGGACCTGGGGATGATTGGGCAAGCGACTACAGCCCTGCAGGTATGGCCTCTGCATCCCTGCCTGCAGCACCGAGCACCAGTGGGTCAGAGGCCGCCAATTTCAACCACGCTGCCCACGTAAGCAGCAGCGGGCAGAGGCAGCCACATGCAGGTAGGGCAGTGAATAGGGGGGGCGTCTGTACCCCTGTGGTTCCGATGCAGGGCGCCCGGCCAGGATATATGTTGATTAACGGGCCAAAAGACGGAGCCTCAGAAAGTCACGTCCGCCATCTTGTCTGGCATGGCCACGCCCCCTTGTGTAAAACATACAATTTGGCACTCAGCAGAGAACAAGTCTAGGAGCACACATTTCTTGTACTAAAAGGTGTGCCTCGTTATTCTGAATACCTCCCAACTATGTTATACACATTTTTGTTTCAGTTTTAGGTTTTCTTGCTTATGTCTTCAAAGGAGCTGCCACAAAGAAAAGGCCCACATTTTAAAACTGCTTCTCACTCTTTCTCTCTGAGAAGAAAACTTACAACTTTATTTTTGAATCCTATACATGGAGGGTCATCTACACACGTCAATATATCTTTGCTCCAATGATGAAGTAGAAACTGGTGCAATACTAATTCTTCTCTTGCTCGCCAGCTCTTTTGTTTTTTGAGAGAGTATATCTCTATTCTTGCCTCTCAGCTTTCATCTTTATTGGGTGAATCTGAAAAAATGCTGTATATCCTTGGTTGAATGATTGATTACAGGGTGAATTATTTGGCTTTGGGCACTCTGAAAACCAAATCGCCTATAGGCACTTGGTAGGAGTTGAGTGTTTTTCAGCGCTGTTTATCAGTAATGATAGCGCTGACTTGTGGCCCGCTAGCAGTTTCCAAGCAGAAGGCGACTCCTTCTGAAAACACCATCATAAGAGTTGCCGCTAATGACTTCAATGCGGTTCCCGTCTCATTAGAGAGGCCAAGGGTTAAATGGGCACGAGGTCAGTCTGTGAGCCAGTGCTACCAGGCAGGAGGCAATGGGGACGGCAGAAGGTTCCACACTGTTGAAACATGGAATTAGCCATTAATGTTTTCCTCTGGTTTCCTTTAAAATAGCTTGTTAACATAGTGAGTTTAACGAAGCTATGAACTATGGTTCAGTTTTGCACCAATGTGTCCGCAGTTAACGCAAAAGGACCTCTTACTACCGTTATTTTTAATTTTGGCATTCGTTTTTTCGCCCCCTCCTTAAAAACCATTCAACTCTATGCACTTGAGTGTGTTACAATCTCCATGTAGGCATGAGCGGGTTCTTTGGTTGGATAATCTGTTTCAGTAATCTGGGTGTGGGCGAATCCATTACTTTAGGTCTGGTGCAAGCTCGTTGTAGCCCCTAGACTGCATTCTGCTGTGGTGCAATGAGACAGCAGCGTTGATTTATTCCAAAGAGGGATCTTGTGAGGGCAGAAGCAGTTGTGTGAAATCAGAAGGCTAGGGTTTACGTTTCTGTGGAATACAATGTTCTGGGGTCAGTAGCACGGATGTCATAACTCAGGTGCAGTTGACACCACACGCCTCTGCTGGCCACTGATGCAGCTGCACTAATTAAACTTGCACCCTTCCCCCCCCCCTTTGCCCCATACCATGTGCCCTAGCTTGTTGAAGGTGACGATGTTTGTGAAGCCTGTCTTAAATATCAAATAAATACGCCCTTCGCTGCGCTGACATATTTGATACAAGGCAACAAAAAGATACATTGCCACAGTGAGACTACTGCGGGCAGGGAAACAAGGGAAATACTCCCAGCATTCATACAGTGCATCATGCAGCCGGAGTTGCCTCAGGGCGCTTTTGGTAGCATAGAGCGAGGTCAGCATTTGCAGGAGTTAGTCTAGATGAGCAAATGGTGATTTTCATGCTCTAATATGTTGGTACTGCTCCAAGTGGGCATTAAATGTATGCAGAATGTACTTCTTTGAGGATAGAAAAGGGCCCCTACATGGCTCTGGATAGCGTGTGCTCCTGCGTGGTGTTCCCCATAGTGAGCTTCTGTTGATTTGTTATTTTTGTTTAGCCTCAGCACTCACGTCAACCATGGGTGGGCATGGAGAATTCCCCTGTAACATAAGTTGCCACCAAGGTGGCGCTCTGAGGTCTAGAGGGGCACACCGTGTGCACCCCCTTTTTAGGGTCTAGCCTGTAATAGCATGCTCAGGTGCATGCGCTCCCTTGTGGGGCACTATTGTTTTCAATAAAGGGCTTGAAGCCCTCCCGTTGCTTTCCACTTGGATTTAATTTCACTCTTCTTTGCTGTCTCTTAATTGGCCTGTGCTGGTCAAACGTCACTTCCGTTCGTCTCTGTAGAGCAGGGACCAATTAATTCAACTCAATCAGTGTCTGTCAGCTGCTCTCAACGTGATTAAGGGGCCCATTACGATAACCGGCGGTAAAAATACCGCCAACCGCCATAGCCTGAAAATACCGCCCGCCTGCAACATTGAAATACCGAACTAGCAATTATGATGACGCTAAGCAACCACCGCCCGCAGCGGAAAAAAATAACAGAATACCGCCCGTCCATGACAGAGTCCAAGACAATCCGTCCGCCACGGACGCAATACCGCCCGAAAAAGCCAAATACGACCGCGCGGACGGACTACACACCGCCCGTCAAATTATGATCCCCCCGACATGAGGGCGGGAAACCAACACATATCCCGCCCGCTACGGTGAACAACTGAAATGAATAACAGACAAGGCGGAAGGCCTGGCGGCCACGTACGTGCACGGAAATCAGTGGCGGCACAAACAAATACACACAACACGGCCAACAAGTCCACACAGTCAACGACGCCAAAATACCCAGACACAGCACCCATCCCAAAGACACATCCCCCTGCCAAAATATAGAATTAGCATAAATCCCAGGACACCACGCCCACCACACCTGAAAACGATAGACCATCATGACACACCCACATAGGTGAGTACAAAAGCAGCCCCCTCACAGACCAGAAACCCTTGCACCACGACAAAGCCAACACCACAGCAGAGAACACGGAGAGCCACAGAGGAAAGCAGTATACCACACGCACACACACATCACATCCATCACCACAACCACCACCACCACCACCTAAACACCGGCACCACAAACCCCCTGCACATCACACACCAAACACACCACACCAGCACCACAAAAACTACACTATGCACCATGGCAACACAACGAATGCCCAAGTTCACTGCCACAGAGTTGACGGTCATGGTCGACGAGGTCATCAAGGTGTACCCACAAATCTATGGGAACCAGGTCCAACAGACACCAGTATCCACCAGAAACAGGATGTGGAAAAGGATCGTAGACCAGGTGAATGCAGTTGGGAACGTGCCACGCAACTGGGGGGAAATTACCAAGAGGTGGCAGGACATGAAAAGCCTGGTCAGGAAGAAGGAGGCCAAGAACCGTGAGCTGGCTGACAGGACTGGCAGCGGAACTCCAGCGCCATTCAAGACCTTCAAGGCGTGGGAGGAGAAGGTGCGAGGCATACTACATCCGGAGAGTCTCATCGGAATACCAGGGGGAGTGGAGGCTGGTAAGTACAAACAAATGTATACCAGCACACCGCAATGTACTGTCATGCACTACCACAATGCCATAGCTCCGAGGGCCGAACACCCCCATGTCCAGTACACAATTCACAAGACATCCCTCACATATGCAACAGACACTCACACACACTTAGCCCATAGGCACCAACAAACAAAACCATGGGGGCATGTGTACAGTCAGCCAGCACCACAACTCCCACCAGCTCCCCTTGTACCCCAGATGCGCCGGAAGGAGCGCTCCCACACCCACACCCATGTGTCAGCCATAGCTGCACCAACCAACAAGTAACAGGTGAGCAGCCTTACCACAAGGCCCGTGTATCAGAGGGGGACTGCAGAAGTACCCCCCAGGCCCCCACTCCTACAGCGCAGCAAGATGGAGCACTCCCCACACCCATGTGTCAGCCATTGCAGTGCACACCCACACCCGACAGGTAGATACGTTACCCTACATGGAGGGCTGTCTGTGGATGGTAAACCATCACCACGACTCACAACACGGCCCCCACACCCACAGACCAGCAAGATGGAGCACCCCACCCTCTCATAACCATGTGGTAGCCATTGCATTTCACCCTCAAAACCAACAATTAGGTAGACCACTGTACAGGGCGGGGTGTCCGTAGGCATGAGGACTGTACTACGACTAACATGTGGGACATGTCACTTAGCAGAGGAACAGGTAGCACTGCTCCCTGTCACAAACATGTGACCAATGTGCACCCGGACATCAATTACAGAGTCATAGCCCACATGAGCCATCTCAAATGCAGTAACACGTAACGAGTCACGTCAGCATGCACAAGTCTAACTGGAGCACTGACCCACATGGCGTGCACTGTGCCAGTCATCACACACATCAGCAACACCATCCAAGTCTTGTCCACGTAGTCGGTCTGCTTCTACCCTTGACATAGTACAACATCACCCATGTAAGTCTATCTCGTCCAAATGAAACATAGTGGAACCCCAGTAATGTCACATACACCACTGGACCCATGAACCACACAGCTACACAATGCAGATTCAAAATCTCATCCATCTCATCATCCAGCCCCAGTGTCATGAAAGGTATATCATCCAAACAGTTGCCCCATAGACAGTAGTACAGCAAAGGGTCATGCCGATGACCAATAATTAGTCTGCTGTGTCTGAAGCGCACGTCACACTGTGAGTAACAACAAACAAAATGTAGTCAACACCCCTAGAGCACTGCATTGCTGCACATGGGTGAGAGTAGCACGCACACCAAGGAATTGTACCATCTGCAATACGTCGTGTGGCATACAACCATCACTCACTCACCACAATGCTTGCTGTGGAATGCCCATAAATGACAACAGTGAGCAGATATGCTGGCTAAGTCAGACATACACACACCTTCGTCTCTGTAGTGTCGTGTGGCCAAAACACATGTCCCCTTCTGCACCCATATGTCACAGTATGTACCACAGTACCATATTTCAACACCAAAGCGTTCATTGGGCAATACCCCGTTCCCACCAAAGCCACGAGATGCAGGGGTACTGCAACACGCACCAATTGGCATGACAAATCCGTCCCATGGCAGATGCACCCATCACACTATTCCATTGCCTTGACCACGCACACACATTGTAGAGCCATACACACGCATCTGGGAAATCAGTGCGCAACTGTGCACAAACTGTGCATGTCAGACATCTAACACAAACCTTGCAAGGTGCAACACAATAACTTTTCGTCTCCGCCCCACAGGTGACGAACAGCATGATGCTGCGGATGGAGACACCAGCCATCACAGCCAGTCCACAAGCCCCCCACACGGACTCACAGATGTGGAAAGCCTGGACACCTCAACGGACGAGGACTCCCAACCTGGCACATCTGGCGTGGCAGGGCGCAACAGCACACCAGGACCCCTCCTACCCACCAACCCATCTCCCAGGGCTGGTGACCAGTCCCAGGCCCAGGCCCCTGCTGCCACGGTCATTGTGGCCAACACCACCGCCGCAACCACCACCACCATCACCACCACCAGGGCCTCCCTGACCACTCAGCCATCCCAAGAGGTGGCACAAACCTCCACATCTACCCTGGGAGCCAGGAGGAGGCCCCGGGTGACCAATGTGGCGAGTGGGCAGGTCGGTGGCAGCAGTCCAGGTGGGAGGAGCAGGGTCAGGCCAACGCCAACAGAGCCTGGGAGCCAAGCCCTGCCGCACATAGCCAGAGTCCTTGGGGCCTATGAAGAGGCCCAGGGACAATGGGCCAGGTCAGCTTCCGACACAAGGGAAGTCCTTGGGGTGTTGAGGTCCATGGACGCCCACATGGGCCGACTTGTGGACCTCATGGGCCAACTAGTGGTGGAGGTGAGGGCCCACTCAAGGCCAACCACAACACCTGCGCCACCACCTGCTGGGGCGCAGGGACGTGCAACATCCAGTTCCCCTGCGTCCACAGCGAGTGGGCAATCCTCAGCCACCACCAGCAGCCCACAAACACAACCCCCTCCCCTCAAACGTGGAAGGGGCCGTCTGAAGAGGAAACCAGGGAGGACTTCGCACGCTCCAAACGCCAGTGAGTCAGCCAGCCATGGTGGCCACCCCCTGCATTCACTTGGACTACCATCCCACCCCACACTGCCAGTCGAGTGGCAAATGTCTGTTGGACTGCGGACCCAGGACAACATGGGTACACCTTGACCATCACGCGGACAGGACCGTCAACTCATTGTACAGCATGCACCACCTTCTTGATCACCTTTTCCACAATCACATGTCACCTTTAAAATAAATACACCTGTATCACATCCTATGTCATCTGCTATGTTTATTATCAATGGTGCACAAACGTCTGCATGTTCAGAAATTCATCTGTAGTGTGTTCTGTCGATAGGCCAGGAGGGCTGTAGGGACCTAGGGGTGACAAACAGAACAAGAGTCCATTGACTGTGTGTGTCACACACTCATCACACAGTACTTGTCATCAGGCCTAAGCAATGTACACACATCTCACAGAGCAACAGGGCACAATGTCACAGCCACTCTCAGTGGCATACTACCCTGGACACGGTCCATTACCACACAGCACTCAGTCAATAATAGGCCGCCCTGACAATGCACACATACACACACACAACTCCAGCGACATCAGCCGTCGTATATGGTCACTCACCGTCAAGTGAAGTAGCGGGCGATGAGCTGATGACGCTCATTCACTGCTTCCTCCTCTCCACTGTCCTCGTCACTGGACACGGCTTGGCCTGCAGGCGGGGGCCCTGGCTGATCACCGTCATCCACTATCAGGGGGATCCGCCTGCGAATAGCGAGGTTGTGCAGCATGCCACCACAACAATCTGGCACACCTTCTGTGGGGAGTATGCCAGTGCACCCCCGGTGCAGTCCAGGCACCTGAATCTGGACTTCAGGAGTCCAAATGTCCGCTCCACCACACGTCTGGTCCTCCCATGTGCCTCATTGTACCTGACATCCGCTGGCGTACGAGGATTGCGTAGTGGACTCAACAGCCAAGGCCCATTAGGATATGCAGAGTCACCAACAATCCATGCACGGTCCGGTTGCAGATTGGTCATCAGACGTGGGAGGATGCTGTGGCGCATGATGTGCGAGTCATGGGTGGAACCGGGAAACTTCGCACACACGTGTGTGATTATCATGTCCGCCAGGCACACCACTTGCACATTCAGGGAGTGGAAATGTTTCCGGTTCCTGTAGATGTGCTCCATGGCCTGTGGTGCAACAAGGCCAACATGGGTGCAATCAATTGCACCAACAACCTGGGGGATGCGTCCGAGTGCATAGAAAGCACCCTTCACCGCAGGCAAATCACGGGCCCTGGGGAATCGGATGTACCGGTTCCTGTACAGCATCAGAGCTGACAGGACATCCCGTAGCACCTTGCTGAACATGGGCTGCGACATCCCACCTCCACTGCCCACCGTGTGTTGGAATGAACCGGTAGCGAAGAAATGCAGTGCAGCCATCACCTTGGCCGTGGGGGTGAATGCAGTAGGATACACCCTGCGAGGACGAAGGTGGGGTTCCAACATGGCACATAGGCGATGCAGGGTGGGCCGGTCCAGGCAGAACTTCCTTATGACCTCCACATCCTCAATGTCTGACAGCAATTGGTAGGGGCGATGTATGTTAGGTCTCCTCCTAGGACAGATGGAAGTGGACACATGTCAATGCAACACACAACATGGCATTTACACATACACAAAACAAAGATCACTGACAAAGCAATAGTATCAACGTACAGCTGACAAGTAGGGACAGCACAGCAACATTACTCTTACACAGGTCCCCTTACCAATAGCAAGGACCACTGACACATACCATTGCTATGAGCATGCACATGGGGATTAAGGCCATATTAGCTTGATAGGCATGATGATGGATTCAGACTGCAAATGTGGGTAGCGGCAACACCACGGCAACATACCTAGCTGCTGTACCTGACACCGCTTCCGAGGCTGGGTGAGTATGGCACACACCAACAACACAACGTACACAGGCTGAGCGGTACACCAATCGCTGCAGCTTGGACACGCAGAAACAGCCCCAAGGGGGCTATATCAGTGTGGGAGGGTGACAGGCATTACCACAGCTTCCAGGGACTGCTGACTGCCACCCCTCAACAACACCTGCTGCAGCTGCCACCTGTCCACCTTAATGTCGACGACTCTGATGATATGTCCAGGTCCACTCACCGGCGAGGAGCTGCAGTACCTGGCTTCCGAGCTCCACGCACACTGCCCAAGGCGAATACCGGCAAAAGTCATGTGTGTGTAAGACAACTACAGTGTGTGTGGGAGTGCATGTGGGGGACACACATGTCGTTCATCCGCAGCACTATGAGTCTGAGCCTGTGGGGTTCCAACATGCACCGCTTACCATGCTAACAACAGGTGGAAGGGGCATCTAGGCTCTCTGGTGTTTCCCCATGCATGTCCCTCCCGAGTGGTGGTACATGGCATTTACATGTCAGACACCCAGTGACGCAGACACTTTGCAATGCATGATGCTGGGCAGCTATTGCTTGTGTGAATGGCTGGCTGGCTCCCTGCTGGCCTTCTCAGTCTCGGCAGACCTGGGCTGCACATTGACCGGCCAATCCTAGAAGGAAACTACACTGACTGTACAGTGGGTTACATGTGTCATTATCTCACAACTGTCAGGGAATGCGCTAACTCAGCCCTGTCGATTGAACACTCCAGGCCTTGTGATAGGGATGTGTGTGAGAGATGGTGGCACTGAATGTGACCTCCATTGCGGGGTGAGCCATTCACAGGGCGAGTACGTTGAGGGCTGCGCAGTGTTGGACACAGTGGGTCCACCCACAAAGATGTGTAGCCTTGTGAGCTATGTGTCGGTCTACAAGACAATGGACAGTAGATGTGGGCAGACTACACATTGCTCAAAGTGCTGGCATCCTGAATAGAATGGGATGGACAGGTACTGTGTACACACTCCCACCAGCATGCATTTACGTGTGGTGTACACATGCTGTTATGCCATGTCCCATACCGTCTTGGCTCTGTTACACGTCTCTGATCATTTAGGATGGGTCAGCATCATGCCACTGTTATTGGTGGATGTGGGTGATGCTGAGAAGAGTATGTGTGATATTCCAACCCTCATGTGTACCATCCCTGCAGTTGGAAGTCCACCAGCCCAAGGCCTTGTGATGAGCCATTGCATCCAAGTTGATGCTTCTGTGTATGTGTAACCGACAGTGCAGCCAATCCCGCGAAGAGGTTGACGTCACCTGCCGGATGTGTGACCATGTTGCGGCGACTAATCGGGGGATGCTCCCTCGTATTGTCAGGTTGGCACGGCGCTGCATTTCACCACTAATGGTCTGCAATTGACAGTCACACAGCCTGTGGCGGATGCACGTTTGTAGGGGCATCAGCTGCAGGCAGGTGCACAGTACTGTGGGAGTGTGTCTTTTGCAGCGAGAGGCAGCATGTGTCCACAGCCTACCCATGTTCTGGGTAATGTGATGTTAGTTGTGTGATGCAGTGGGTTGTGAGTGTACTCTGTGCTGGGTGCATCTTACATGCATATGCGATTCCTGAGGCTCAAGATGAAATTTGGGCACTCTGCATAGTCAATGCGTTCAGAGTCGTAGGCCTCAGGGACAGCCTGTAGTCAGCTGGTGTGGCACTTCACATGTATGTTTGTGGCACTGTGCATACTCTGATTTCGTCCTAAACACATGTGTGCGATGCCTCACCTCATATTCCTGATACTTACACATCCGGCACACTGTGCAACAGTAGTTGCGCTCGTGCGATGGACAGTTGTCTGGCATGGGCTCATAACCATTGTGGACTGTCATGTTGCAGTCAGTGTGTGTGGTGACACATTCTGCTCCATGCAGGTATGTCCTTGGCCTAATTATGTACTGGTCATCCTTAACACCATCAGGACAGTGGGTGTGTACACAGCGATGAGTGGCTATGGCCGCAGGGTGACAGTCCGGGTGTTGTTCCATGTGCACAACACATGTGTCACTTATTGGCGGGTTCATTACCTGTACGCCAGCCATTACGTGTTGATTGTGGTTGCTGTATACATTTGCACAGGTATCATGCGACATGTGCACTTGGGAATGTTCTGTGCTGGCTCCCTTGCACATGTCTGTGGATTTGATGCCAAATGAGTGAGGCCACCTCGCTCTCCCTCATGTGTCATCTACCATGTGTGCTGAGGGACAGTGGATGGTCAACAGTGGTGAGGCATCGGATGGTGCAGCTGCACAGGAGCTGTGTGAGACTAATGTGACCGGCGCATTGGAGGGGGCAGACGTGTGCTGGATGACTCACAGGCCCATACGACAATTGCTGCGTAATCTGAGTACTTAGGTCATGTATCCATGTTTGCTGGCACAGGGGACGTGCACTCTAGCTCCTCTGCAGCCACGCGGAGGCCAATGCCCGCCCTCCCAACTACTTCCACTGGTGCAACACTTGTCAGCACAAGGATGACGGATAGAGTGTCTTTCACACCAGGCACAGCTGCCCCTGCGACCCCTGCTGCACTCAGTGCCGGGTCTGTTGAGCATGTGCGGCATCTGTGCGTGGGTCAGACAGCTCTCCTCAATGACTTCATTGCCCATGCCAACACCTTTCCGCAGTTGACATAGTTCATGGAGGGCCTACATTAACGCGTGGGTGGGCTACACCAGTATGTCCAATAGTTGTCCCCCCAGTCAAGGTGGTCCTTGAACTGGGCCACTGTCAGGCTGACATACCTGACCTTCCCCCACCCCCCGGACAGTGGCGCATCTGACAACAGCAGGGCACGAGTCCTGACAGAAGAGGTGGTGGCACGCAGACGTCATGACAGGTAGTGATGTCACGGAAGATGGCTTGCACCATCAGACTCATTGCCTCCCCTCGCTCACCCCACTGATGCGATTGCATCATGGGAGCACGCGCGTGTGCAGCAGCTCCAATCTCTCCCCAGAGAGGCCAAATAGTGTATGTGTGGCTCCATTCGCTCCTGTCACCGAGCTCATGGTACAATAGGGGGGGGGACGCCGTACAGCCGCATGGTACCCCGACTCGTGCCCTGGACAACAATGACGAAGCATGGCTGTCTCCGGAGTCCGGATACACCACATGCAACACACAGTAGCTGTAGCTGCCCTAGCGGGCCATGCCGCAAACACCATCCCAGACGACATGTCGACACACCCCGGCGCGCAATGTCATAGCATCCGCTGCCATTGGCAAGGGACCCATGGTGTGTGATATGGGCCTCCTGGTGAAGAGCCTCTGAGCCATCCACCGCCAACGGGTGTCATGCAACTCACACACTTTGCTAGAACATTAGGTAGCTTTGCCTGCACACCAGGGCTCGAGTCCGGGTACCATGCGGGTGTATGGCGTCCCACCACTTATTTTGCCGTGAGCTCGGTGACTGGAGCGAATGGAGCCACACATTCACTATTTAGCCTCTCTGGGGTGAGAATGGGGCTGCTGCTAACGCGCGTGCTCCTATGATGCAATCGCATCAGTGGGGTGAGCGAGGGGAGGCAATGGGTCTGATGGTGCAAGCCATCTTCCGTGACGTCACTGCCTGTCATGATGTCTGCGTCCCCCCATGTCTTGTTCGGGACTTGTGCCCTGCTGCACACTGAGAATGTATTGCCTGCGAGATGTGACCAGGAGCAGGGTGCCATGACCTCCCACCCACCAAGCTCCACTGCCATCCCATGCCCTGGGTATCCTGTGCAGGTGGACGATGTAGGGGGTACACCTGAAGGCCAGGGGTGTACATGTCTCGGCACGGGCCTGGCTGACGCATAGCAGTATCCAGCATGTCCCCAGAGGGAGGGCCAACGTCCACACCTGATGCAGCATGGGTCGTGTGCCCGCCTGTTGTGCACACACTAGTCCACATTCATCCCCAGACAGCTGGTCTTTCCACATACCCAGAACAGTGGTAATGTACCCCGCCGGGTTTGTCCCCACACAGTTTGTATTGACACTGCATGTGTGCACCCACCCGTGCCACAGACCCACCTGTGCCAAGAGGCCCTCCCGCTTCACATGCCACATGTGTGTATTCCACAGTTGTGCTTCTCTCTCAGGGGCGGACATCCAACTGTCCCGTAGCATACAGAGTGCACCCAGTCGGACTGGCATCCTGTTTGTATGTTAGGCACCCTCACACAACTACCTGTGCCACAGTGCTGGCTGTGCTGGCTATCGTGACTGCCATGGCAGTGTTGCTGTCCATGGCAGGGTACACTCACACACAATGCATACGTAGCTTATCGTATCACTACTCTGCGCATCGGACTGGCCACTGTCCCTGGTGTTGTACATTGTTGCCGCCTGACTATGTATTCTGTGACTGGATGCTGTTGTTCCTGTAGTGGGTTGTGTCTGTGCAGTTGCTGCTTGCAGTTGTTACTGTGTGTGCATAGTTAAGTGAGGCACATGCCGTGAATGGTACCTCAACAATTGCAATGTCTGGTCTCACATTCCTATGTGTATGATACGTGGCTGGGACTTCACTTCTTTCAGACTCTGCTACTTGTGTGTGTGATGAAGACGTGTGTCTGTAACACGGATTGTCTGCATATATTTGGTGGTATTTCGGTGTTAATGTGTACGTGTCATGTTTGTGTGCATGCAAAGCACAGGGTGTGTGTCTAGCCACAGGATGACAGGTAGCATGTGCAGAGTGTGTGGGTATGTGTGAGCTTACTTTCTGGCTGGCCAGCAGCGTAGGTGTATGTGTATCTTGTGATGATCATCGAGCCAGGGCACATGGTTTACTTACAATGTGTGCATTTGGGAGGTGTAGGTGTGTGTGGTGTGACTTTGGGGTAGTGTTGGTGTGTGTGTGTGTGCGCTCTGGCAATGTCGACTACACACATGTGTTACCCAGGGGCATGGTCAGTGTTTGTATCCTTGTTTGGGTCTGTTAATGTGAGCACATGTGTGTATTGTCTGTTGCACAGTGTGTGGGTGTGTCCTTGCAGTTCAGGATGACTCCTACTTGATATGTATTGGCCATTGTGGGTCTGCAGGGTGTGTGCATGTGAAGATTGTTCCTTGTTCAATTGAGCATGTATGTACATCTCGGCGGTTCGTACTCACTGTGCAGCCCTGCCCACCCACACTGATGTTGTGTGTGTTTTGGCATGCATTGATGTGGTGTGCAACTGGCGTGGCTCCTATATTTGCTTGTTGAGTGTGATGTCAGACTGTGAAGGTGATTGTACACATATGTAGGACTGTGCTTTGTAGTGACCAGGCCGTCAGTGTTGATGTGATGATCTGTTGGGCCACGTCAGACACTGACATGCCAAGGCCCACGACCTGTGATATTTTACTGGGTCCACAGTGGCAGCAACTCATGTGCATTGATATCCAATGTCACTTGACTACATGGTAATCTCACGAGTCCCGTGTACTTCTCACACTCTCATCCTCTCTCATTCGTACTTGTCTACGATCAATAATTCTCCAGAGTCAGATATTAGCTTTAAGGCATGTATTTAAGCTTACTTCCTCTGTGATGCAGGATGTGGACACTACTGGCAGCGTAATGCATGTGGAGGATATACTTAGCATGGTTACACATTCAAAAGGGGGTACAGGTAGATGTGATAAGTCGTTAATTGTGGAAATAAGGCTTCAGAGTTAAGAATGCCCTGCCCTTGCTATGCTACAGTACATTAGCTCATTACTAAGGTGCCCTAGGCTGTGACACAGACAGTATTGGTTTACCCTACCAGACAGCTTGACATCATGAGTCCCATGGTACAGGTTTACGACAATAGTGACTCCGACACACCTGCGTCAGAGGTGACATCAGAGCATGAGCCTACATGCATGCAGCATAGTCTCACATGTTGTTGCGATATGGTGGCTACTGTACATGACTCAATGCCCGGGGACATGTTGTGGGGTGTTGCATTTGTTGTCCATGCAAATGTCCTTGCACGGAAGTTCAGAAGAAGGTGTGATGACAGTTCTCAAGTTATTCAGCAGACAGATCAGCGTGCACTTACAGGTGCATGTGTTCAGGTGCGCAGCATGCATATTGTTGCAATGTGGTTCGTGCAATGTTGGCCATGTGGTCACTGTACACAGGTCCCATTCCTCAGCCTCCCCGTGTTCATGCAGGGACACGGGATATGGTGACGGACAGGGTGCATGTCCCGGTAATGTCAGGTGTCATGACGGTGGAGTTGATGGTAAGGTGTTTGTTTCCGTGTGCATGGTATAGTTGTTGCACAGCTGACTGGCCACTGCGTGCGGACGGCAAGCATGGGTACGGTGTTGCACATGAATGTTCAATTGTGGGTATTGATTTGGGGACCCATGAATTGACAGGTTGTCAGGTATGCGATACCTTCCTGCAGTGCATCCCTCGCATTGGTGGTATTTGTGGTTGACATCCAATGAAACGGATGGTGGGTTGCAACGTGTTCCTCGTAGGTTGTCCCTTGTAGAATCCTGATGGGACATGTCGGGTGACATTCGATGAAACTGTAATCCAGCATACGTTGTGCGGAGGCACACTGGTTCCATTGCAGTGTGTGTCCTATTGCAGCCACAAACACCATGCCCCCATACACTGAACAGTTCCTGTCGTGGGCGTCCAGGGGTGAGAACAGGTGTACAAGGTCCCCAATTGGACATGCCGGGTTGGAGAGGCATAAATCCACAGGCCAGTGGTACGGGCACCTCCGACAGTAGAAAACGGGGATGACGCAGCTGAACATTTCAATGCGGTAAGTTACTCGATAACTTACATTCAGCATAGCCAGATTTGCACAGCCTACTGTCTGTATCAAGCTATTGCTGTACAGCTGCATCTGTCTGGCGTAGGTGTATAGTACTGGTGCCCCGTCCATTTTGCTGCAGGGTGCTGTGATGGCGTGCTCCGGCTGCCTGGGCTGTCTGCTGAGTGCGACCTCGGACGGTGCTGGGTGTTCTTGAATGGATGTTAGGCGGCAGGACTTTGTGTATGGCTTGGGAGGCGGCCACAGGCCCTCATCCCACATGCTCCTATGAATGGTCAAGGCCAGTGGTGTCTGACTCCTTCCTGATTACTTGCATTTGAGCCACAAGGAGCAGTGGTATAATTGTATTTTGTGGTTTTATCTTTCTTTCATGTTCGGCGTTATCTGCCAGGGGATGGTTGACTCAGCATGGCTATGTTTGGGTTGTGGTTGTTCCAATGGCTCCGTTCTCCTGCAGGATATGTTGCAATGTGATTTGGCTGTGGGAATGGAAGGACATTCACTGCTATCTGCTCTCCCGTGTGTGGGTGGGTCACTTCTTTCCCGCTGTACATTGGGACTTGTGTGTGGGCGTCGTGATTGTGAACATCTGTTCTCAGGCAGCAGGGTTTCTCTATTTTGGACATGGCATGGCTTGTTGTTGCTTGCAGGATGGTATAGATATTGTTTGTTGTGACTGGCGTGCCTTTTGCGGTCAATGTCCATTGTTTGTGCAGTTCTGTCGCAGCTGCCGTGTGCTTCTCCATGCTTTGCACACAGGTGTGTGTCCTCTTCCGACGTCACTTTGCTCCCCTGTTCGGCACACTTGTGTGACTACGTTTTGGCAACTGTGAGTTGTCGGTTGTGGTCATGATTGACGCAGGGGGACCACGTGACTTGTGCCTTCAGGGTGGGGCTGGTGTGTGTGGTGTGTTGTTGTGACCCTGCGGTGTTTGTGTGCAGCCCATGCGTGGCGCTGTCGTTGGCCTCTGCGTTGTGCGCATGTGCGTCAGCACCGGGCGCTGCGGTGCCGTGCCGGGTACGTCACCTCCTGGTCCGGGGTATTGGGTGCCCAAGATGTTGCGGGTTGATTATATTTTACAGGTGGGATATGTGTGGGTACAGTGTTGGATGTGTCCTGTCCCCACAGGGGTGTCTAGGGGGCCCATGTACAGTTTTTCCGCCCTTGCATTGTGTGCGGTATTTGCATGCCCTTGTTGTGTGTCTGCCTACCTGCGTCGTCGTTGCGCGTTCACTCCTAGCTGCTGCATCAGGTACAGAATTGGGATGGCCTGGAGTGCAGGATTCATGTCGGAGTAGGCCGGGTTGGTGTTTCTGTGGTCGACAATGTGGTTTCCGCATCCTGTTCTCGTGCGGTGTCTCTTTGCCGGTGAGGCTGTTTGGTTGTGTCATCGTAATTTGTACGCCGGGCGGTACGTCATTTCGTCGGACGGTGTGCCTCCGTTGGCTGGCGCCGCAACGTAAACGGGCGCACTTTGATGGCGGGCGGTGTCGCAGGCTTGCGGGCGGTATTAGCCTGACTTTTCACATCCTAATTTGGCGGGAGTGCGGGCAGTTGCTGGCGGACGGTAACTAGCGGTTTTTACCTCCGACGGCACGGCGGTAGTGTTTCCGCCCGCCATCGTAATGACCCCCTAAGTACTTATTTCTTCCTCCACTCTTCAAACCTACCCCCCACTATCTGGTACTCCCTCCTTCCTCTCCAACGCCTCCTTCGTGTTATTTTTCTACACCCCTCTCCTCCCACTATCCGTAATTGTTTTGTTTTTGTTGCCTCTGTCAGTGCTCAAGTTCAAAGGTAAAGTTTGTTGACTTTTTTTTTTCCCTTCGGGGTAAAAGTGGTACAGTCGGTAGTCTAATATTTTAACAAAAAGCAATCATAAAGAACATAAAGAAGACCATAAAGAACTTTAACTTATTACCGGATGTTAATTATGACTTTAACTTTGAGGGAATCCATATTTCATGAATGAATACCCAGTACAATATATACATGGTTATGGCGTTAAGATTCCTTTTGCAAGTCAGTGAGTTTTGATGTAGTTTGTGCAACTAAGCATGCAGATTCACTTTCTCTGAAGAAAAATTATATATTTGTAATCCTTTGCATAGCTGCCTCTGTCAGCACCTTCCACAATCACGAGAATCTTTTTTTATTAGCCTGGCTCAACAAATCAATGCATTTTACTTTGAAAACTTTAGTCAAATCTCTTTCAAACAGTGTTCAGAGCAGAAAACATGCCTAGACATCTCAAGTGCACACAAATGGTACCCAGTCCCTATACAAATACTGGTAGCATTATATAACATCCTATTGTTTAAAAATCTTCTGTGTAAGCATAGCCCAGAAGTGTTGTCTTTGTTCACTTTTTAGTTCTGTAAACTCTATGTTCACTTGGGTCTAGTCAAAAGGAACAGGGGAAAAAAGGCTTGCAGCGTACATAACAATGTAGTGACAATTTCAACAGGGTCTAAACAAAGATAGTGTAATTCTCATCACAACTATGGAGTTCGTGAGGCTTCTTCTGGACCCATGGGGGCACAGTGAGCTGGCATTTCCTGGGTTTTTCCTGAATCTACTATGAAACTGCTTCCTATACACTATTGTGCTACACTCTCAACCAGGAGAATTGAGCTATAGTCATGGCTATTGCAATTATGTGATTCTGCTGCTCCAACACTTTCCACATTAAAAATGGATTTCCTGCCACTGTCACATAACCCATCATCTGCATATGCAGATTTTCTAACCCCCAAATTTTTTTCTAGATCAGATGGATATAACGTTACTAAAAACGCTACTGCGCGTTTGCCGCGCAGTAGAAGGCTCTTTGCAAAAGTTAACTGGTCACCTTTCAGTTGCCGATTGCTTTATTTAGGTGTTAAATGGATACTAATGAGATTAAGTATTACATTAGCAAAGCCAATAGCTCACGCATATGTGAGACCTATTGGCTTTGCCAATGCTTGTCTAAATACGGTGCTAATGAGAAAACATAGTCTGAATGTAAAGTGGAGCCCATTGGTGAACGGCATGATGACAGAGGCAGAGAGATTTGAAAAGACAGTGCTTGGAAATTGGAAGCCAGTGGAGAGACCTAAGATGAGAGGAAATGGAGGAGCGCTTGGTCAGCCCCAAAATGAGGCGAGCAGGAGAGTTCTGTATAAGTTGGAGGTGAGGTAGCAAGTTATTCAGAAGACCTAGGAAGAGATAGTTACAATAGTATCAATGTGAAATAATCAAATCCTGAACTACAGACTTATGACAAATAGAAGGGAATACCGCAGAGCTTTCCTTAATACTTTCAGCAGAAATATGAACACGTTTGTTTGGAGTGGTGTCCTTCCAAAATAAGTTAGTAATTGAAACTGACTCCATGAGTTGGAGCAGATGAATCAGGAGAAGTGTCAGCACCCATCTCTACTGGCCACATGTAGGGGCCCCAAGAGATGGATTGACTGAATACCAACAGTTCTTTGGAGAACTCATCCAGAGGGCGTTGGAGTCCTATCATTGTGCAATTGAGTACAGTATATGAAATGGCCTTGAAATGCAGCAAAGCCACGGTCCAGTTGTGATATCAACTGTGTGTCATCAGCAAGAAAAGAAGGCCAGACCACCACAGTGAATAGGGGTGGCTAATGGAGCAACAAAAAGATTTTAAAGGGTGGAACCCGAGGAAGAACCCTGAAGAACCCTGAAAAAACCCTCATGTGATAGGTTTAAACCTAAACCAAAAGGGAGGTATAAAAAGAGCTTGTGCACAGTCTTTAAGAAAGGAGGCAAGCCATTCCAGGGAGCATACCTAACATAGGATCCCCCAAAGTCTGTTCAGGCCACAGTGAGGTCAAGCATCGGCGAGGCTTCTTCTCCACCATACAGATGCATGCAGGTTTGACTCGTTACTACAACCAAAGCAGTGTCGGTGCCGACGGGGGGAAAGAAACCTGATTGGGGATCATGAAAGCAGAAATTTGCTTCAAGAAATGCGGACAACTGGACGCAAGCAAAACTGTCCACAACATTTAAAGGAAAAGGCGTCAAATATACTGTCCCATAGATAGCAAAGATGCTGGTGTCTGGAAAGTTTTTGGGGAAAGTCGAATTACTAAAGGTTTTTATCAAGGCGACAGGCATAACTGCGGTAGTAAAGAAGTTAAATAAGTGGTTAAGAGCAGGGTGATGATAAAAGCATTTTCTGTCATCTTTACAGGATATGGGTTTTGTGGAGAGCCAGACGATAAGGAGCAACTTCTTTTGAGAATATCAGTATTAGTTACAGAAGAGAAGGAAATGAATAAAAAGCTGTTGGAACCACAAGCTGAAGGGTTGAAAGCATTTAATGTGAGTTTTCTGTGCCTTGGTGTGGTGCACTGTTGTGCACCTTTCTCTTATGACATCCGGATTTTTAACATGGAGTATTTACATTTTCACTTTTCTGTTGATCTCATTTGGGTTACCTAAGAACTTTTAGCATCTTTATTCTGAATCAAGCATGTATTACAGATGGGTATCGCCACCCTAATAACACCTGCTTACCTTTGAATAAAAGAATTTCATCAATAAGCCCCGATGAAGAGGCGTAAGAAGCAACCTGCAACTGACGTGTTGACTGGATTGTTATAATGGTTGGCTTGTTACCCTTAAAAAAAGTTTTGTCTGTGGTGAAAAACCATATGATCACCTGCATATGGAAGATATTGCCTCTCCTACTTTGGTTCGGTTGAGAAATAGAATGATCCTACCAGCCTTCAACTTGGCATTTCACAAAGAGGACTATTCAAATGTAATGAAATATTATGAACTTTGTATCTTTTGAACACTTATCCTGGACTTTTCTATGTTTCCAATTTATAAATTGGATTGTTGATGTATAACCATGGTGATCAGGATTGGTTCTAACCTTTTGATAAAATTGTATTAAAAATTAGATTTTGAAAATACACGATGATGTTCCTTATCCTGATATCTTAATATATATAGCTACCCTCTAATTGATGCAACAATCCTTTGTGATTTCCAGCATCGTCATTATATATTAGGAGAGGATGTCGATCCAGAAAAGGTATGGAGAATATTTGTATTTTAGTATTAAAATCAGAGACCGACCGCAATATTATTCGTGCAGAGGACGAATGAAAGATTTGGAAACGCTATGGGAGGCAAGATTATTGAAAATATTAAAAACTTCTTGCGACTGAATGGGAGACTTCTCAACGCAATTCTGACAATGCAAGGCATGAACAGTCAACATCTGCTTTTTATGATTGCTGAGTGACAACAGATAGATCAACTTAGCACAATCGGTGTGAAAAACACGCCAGAATTGGTCAAGATTTTTATAAGATCTTTGGCCTCACACCTGTGTGAGGCCAAAGATCTTATAAAAACCAAGTAGGGAGGGAAACACTTAAGAGGAATATTCTGATCCAAAGCATAAATAAGCTTTGAGACAGGTTGACAGGTTAGTAGAACCCATCTCCATAATGTCAAAGAAGATGGAATCAGAGCTATGCAATGATTCGGTCATACGAATGAGTGAAAAATTAGTCTAAGCCACACTCAACCAAGAGTACTGAGAGTGAGATTCAGCTGCGGTCCGTGCAGGTAAGGGCGGTGGGGGATTTTGACAGACGATGATGAGGGAAAATTAATTATTTATTTAAATTTCCCTCGTCATCCTCCGTCGAAATCCAGCCCCACCCGGCCCCACCGCTCTTACCTGCACGGGTTGCGGCTGGTGGGATTGGTTAGTTAGCAGGTTTGGTAGGGTTACATGAAATGCTGTAGCCTTGTGATTCGTCCAGGCGAGCATCATATTATGTTTAACAGATGAGATACCAGATGAGGAGTGGAGAATATAAGGTCAAGGATATGACCCTAAGTATGTGTGGGAGAGGAAGTCTATTGAGTCAGTGATTAAGAGGAGAGTAACTGCTAATAAGAAGTGTTGGAGCTGAATCAAACGCATCTTCAGTCTTCATGCCGAAACACGCAAGTTGCTCGTAAATTGCGTACATGAAGACAGATGATGGAAATAGCTTTGACATAGTGACTAAAAAGATTGAATAAACTGGCGAGGATTGAAAGGGGTGATAAATAAGTAGCACCTTCGAAGAAACATAAGGAAAAAAGAAATTCTGTAGCAAAATAAGGTGTGGAAAACTATGTGATATTAAGAAATAAGCCACCTCCAGGATGAGACAAATGATCAACAGTCATGATAGACTAGCCACTGGTGGCAGCAAGGGTGACATCAGGGCTGTGTGGGCTTTTAAGCATGTTTCTATTACAAACGTATGATCAATAGAGGTATCAAGAATAAAGCCATCGAGTTTGCACCATGTTTGTCTGGAGATCGCTTGTTAATTATGACACAAGCCAGATGAGAAATATGAGATTGCCCAGTGGGGTTCACATAGTCTGCCTGACCACATACTGAAGGAGGAGCCAAATAAGTGTTCAGAGTAGGTCGCACAGAGAATGGTGCTTAGCTAGCAGGTGAGCCCTGGATGTCTTATAGACAGAACCACTGAATTACATAGTTATGGATTTGCTGCATTTGCCACATAATCCATCATCTGCTACATAATCTGCTAGTTTTTACAAAAAATAGTTTCTAGCTCAAACGGATCAAAAGTTACTAAAAACATGTCAGCACGTGTTCCTGCGTACAGAAAGGAACTTTTCAAATGTTCATTGGACACCTTCCAGTTGTTTATTCCTGCATTAGGGTGTTAAATTGGTATAAATAAGGTGAAATATTTTCCCAGACAGTGTTACCATGCATATAAATGTCAAAATAATGAAATAATACCATCAAGAAATGTGGCCAATTATACCGCATAATTTGTGTTGTCTTGTCGCATAATTCAGTCAGCCCTGCTGCATAATTTGGTCCTCCACTGCCACATAATTCCAGTGGCCCCGCTTATAGACCTGTCTCTAGTAAAGCAAAAAACGAGGAGATGAGTGCTAGAGTAAAAAATGCATACCTTGCTTACAGAAGGCGAGAAGTGAAGTATTTTGTGCCCAGTGCCAGCCAGTGTGTGGACGGTGACATACAGGCTTACCTTGGAACACACTTTTGCATGTCACCAAAGCGGCCCTGCATGTACTCTGTCGAAATAAGCCTAAGTAGCCTTTGCATGTGCTCATTGAGACTGTAACAAGTAGATTGTAGAGTATGAAAAAGTAACAGACTTAAGATGGTTGTTGCAGCTGGGAAACATGTGCATCATATTGTAAATATATGTAATGTTAATGTATAGTGGAAAAGCTATCTTGGAGTGTGCTATCTAGTAACGTCCTTATAACAGGTTCCTGCAACCTACACCTGTGTTTTTTGTAATTTGCTTGCAACTAGGCTTACTCTAGGAGGTGATGCTAGGCGAGACACTTAGGGGCATATTATCAAGGATCTGCGATATTTTTATATCGCCGGCTATCGCTGGATTTCCTCGCCGTGATAGCGCGGTATTATCAACGCGTATCGCAAAGGCGATAGGAAATCCAGCGATAGCGTGTAAAACCAGCAATAGCGTGAGAATTCCAGCGCTAAATCAACAGCGCTAATGAAAAACTTGCTAATAGGCAAGTGTATACTTAACCCAACAATCCACCCCCCATTGACAAGATGGTTAAGGCAAGTTTTTTCAGGCGTTAAGTTCCAGCGATAAGCGCAGTTAGCGCAAATTTTCCTATCGCTTCGCGGGCATTGATAATAGGGGGAAGTTGTGTTTGCGACTGTTTCAATGGAGTCTTAGTCAGGAACGCCTACTTTGCAATATATATCGCTGACATGCTTAGAGGTAAAAGAACGGCCGCTATCGCTAATAAACTCACGCTAAAACCCGTTAGCTGCAGCTTGTTAATAGTGTGATAAAAATATCGCCGCATTAGCGGCAGAAAAGTGCCGCTAACGCGGCGATAAAGGGCTTGATAATATGCCCCTTAGAGAACAGTAGATCACCAATTAATAACTGACTGTCCGGCCAGTGCTCTACTTCATAAAATTATAGTATATTAATAAACATAAGGAGACTAGGCTACCCATAAATTAATGATCTGTACAGAAAACCAAAAACTTCTCACTTTCCTGGTCAGAGATACTACACCAAACAATATTATAACACTTGCACAACAAGCGCTAAAAACATTTAACACTGAAGGGAATGTTAAACAATAGGATTTCTTTACTTTCTAGAGGGTCGCATTGCATAACCAAAAGGGGTGATCCTTGAGAAACGGTCACATGAACCAAAACAGTTGCATCAACTCAAAGTCCCACAAAGGCAAATATATCCTTTTTACAGTAGGAGTTCTCAGAGGTACACTTCTAAGGGGAATACAGCCACTATGTTTTATTTTCAGTGATTTGGCTTTTGGTTACAAGTGGTGGATGTATTAATAGGGGCTGATGAATTACCATTTTCCCGTCCAGACCACCTGGAATGAAATGTCTGCTTAAACTTGGTGAGCAAAAACATTTTCATCCATGGGAGTGGTGACAAAATCTTGTGGCGGATATTCCATTGCTCAGACAAGAGGCACAGTCCACTGGAGTTGTATATCCTAGGATCCTGCACTAGAAATTGAGCTTATTCTCTTTTCTTTTCAAAACAAAAACAAATTCTGGATCGTAGGAGCTATGGCCTTCTCTTTTTCCTCTGTACCAGATGACACAAATGGTTCAGGGGCTGGTATCTTGGAAACTACTGATCACAACACCTCTTGGGGGTCGTGATTGGAGGCTCAAATATGGATATCTCCCTTGGTCTAGGATGATACAGCCAATGGTTCTGGACTCTGGACTCAAGGTATCATGCTCTAGCTACCTTTCTGAATCCTCAGCGCAAAGGAATTCTAAATGCAATTTGAGAAATTACACAGGCTCCCTATGACAGGGTTGAATCAGAGATGAAGTATTCTCTCCCTCTTAGAAAAAATAAGGCGATGGCTCTTCCACAGAACCACAATTGTATCATGCTGTAGATAATAGATGACTTCTGAGCAGCTGGCTGAGGCGGCCTCGTGGTCAGAGAGCAGGCACAGTCCAATCGTGGCTCCCACACGTCCTCTCAGTCAGCTGAGCTCTGTGCTTTGCTGGCAGTTGGCCACTTCTCCTGAAACATGCAGTCCAGCTTCTTTCCATAGGGAGACAGGTCATTCTCATTGCAAAGGTTATTTCCAGTATATGTACATGGAAACCTGTGCGTTGATGCATTATTTTTGGTCCTGCATTTTCCTTCCCCTGTATCGTGGCTCTGCCTGATCATTGAGCTTTTTTGACAACCTGTATGAACTGCTCTTCACAGGCAGGCTGGCCTGTGTCTATGTTATGGACACAGATGAGTGTCAATGCCTGGGGTTGAGTTAGAATAGATGATCAAATATCCCTTTACTGGTTTATACTTTGCCTTCTGTGCAGGTTCCAGACCACAAGCAAAGTTCACCCCCTTTACTGAGCCATCTTTTTCTTCCACTTGCAGGAAGTAAGGGAGGGTCTCATTGTCATCCTCAAATTTTTGGTGGTTGCAAGCATGGATACTGTATACTCCTCTCATAGGTATCGGCTCAGCCTATTTATGCAGAAGATGCACCATGGCTCCCTTATGGCATCTTGAGAACAGTATAGTGGCCATACCATTTGTCCTAGAGAACATCAGACAGATAGGCTTTAGGAGTCAAACCTTTGGTTGTAGCAATACTTTATCTGTGCCTGGTTGGGTTGAAGATTGTCCTTTACCTTATACATGAGCTGGGCCATCCCAGCACATATTCCACCACATCATGGGTCAGTGTCTGAGAGTTGTCTTCTCTACCCTCCCTGTCCAAACTTACTTGACTTTCCAGTCAGATGATATTAAACTGTACAATGTTGGCCACTAGAAGCCAATGAAGGCATAATGATGTGCCCTGGCACAGCCCCTAGATGTGAGCTTAAAAATTAGTGTGACCATACCGTTTCACATCCTCTGTATGGAACTTATCAAATAAAAAGGAACATCTCAATATACAAAATTTGCATATTCCAAGAATGAAAACATGTCTCTTACTAAATAGACTGTGGATGTATGGATGAAAATAGCCTTCACTAGAAATTGGCTACCTACATCATTTTGGTTACTACCATCCTGTATGTGGAGTGACTGTCTAATGAAACACCTAGTTTTTAGTTCTCGCCTAGGCAGCGCTTGTGCTGTCTCTTAAAGACATGTTGTATTGAGAATATGGGCTTTAGCTTTAAGCTCCACCCATTGCTGCTGGTTGGTTGGTTGGCCTGACTTTTGGAAATTCCTTTACTGTGGTTTGTCAACAGTGTCTATCTGTCCCGCCTTTGGGTACTTGGTTCCCTCCCACAGGACATCAGTAATTGTTTCTTTTGGTTGGCCATCTCTGGCCATATGTTGCCTCCTCGCTCGCAGACACACTTCCACTGCATTCTCTATGATTACATGGGTTACAGTGTTCCCAATTCACTGAGCTCACATTAGCTGGTCTAGCTTTTAATAGTCCTGTGCTTTCTTGCTCACAGACGCGCCCCCTCCCTCCTGTCTTTGCTTCCGTCCTTCCTGGTTTTCTTTGAACTGCTTTCGTCACTGCATTCCAGTGTTACCACTTCACTGCGCTCAGATTAGCTGGTCTAGATTGTAATAATTTTGCGTGAACCTTGTTTTTTTTATTTTATAGCTGGCACCGTAGGGAGTGTTTCTTTATATAATAAGCAGAGAGTTTGGCTAAGTGTTTCACATGTACCAGGGCTTTTTTTCAGGTTGTCTCTCTGCGCTTGCATTATTTTTAGGTCAACGCGTTCAGCTCCTGTCACAGTGCGCGATGGCCCTGCCTCCAGTATGCGTATATCGCAGCCTCAGGATTCCTTCTGGTTGTCCATCTTTAGGACTTCATGTGACCTGCGCCTCCCTGCAACACGCAGAGACCTCCGGTCCAGGTGCCACGCGCAGAGAGTAATCTGCATTTTTTATTAATGTATTGCCTTGTGGAGCAGATGGCTTTGCACTCTCCTGAAGTGGGCAGGGCTGCTGTAAAGCCATTTTCCACAACACCGGACCAGTGTACAGGTACCTGCGCTTGGTAAGGAAGGAAGGTCTCAATACTTTCAGCAGGGCAGGATAGCAATTCCAGTTCTCACCATGTGCCAGTGTTCCTAATTAAACAGTACTAGCGCTTCCTGGCATAGCACTGATGCATTTAATGGGACAGTTGCAGCACTGCTCTATACTGCTGTTTTACCTTTAATGGGTGAGTCCAATCGCTTCTCTGCGGCGCTGCTATGCTTTTACTGGGACTGCAAACACAAGGAGATGATGGACGGAGTGCTGAAACTTTTCAAACACTCACCCCCAGTCACAGATCTGGGTTGAATCCATCATCATTCTTTAGCTCACTTTGCCACCCCAGTTCAGACATAGCTATATGCAAATCAGTCTTGACCCTGTGCCTCATGGGAACAGTCCAGATCGAACTGCCAAGCCATGTCTTCCCTGGATTGGAATCAAGCATCCTGGGACCGGTTTCGGGCTAACAGCCCTCATCAGCCAGGCTAGCTTGAATCCAGTGGCAAAGTGAGCAAGGGACCCACGTCTGGGCATACCCTGCCAACTTAGGGCAAACAAAGCAAACACAAGGAGATGATGGACGGAGTGCTGAAACTTTTCAAACACTCACCCCCAGATCTGGGTTGAATCCATCATCATTCTTTAGCTCACTTTGCCACCCCAGTTCAGACATAGCTATATGCAAATCAGTCTTGACCCTGTGCCTCATGGGAACAGTCCAGACCGAACTGCCAAGCCATGTCTTCCCTGGACCGGAATCAAGCATCCTGGGACCGGTTTCGGGCTAACAGCCCTCATCAGCCAGGCTAGCTTGAATCCAGTGGCAAAGTGAGCAAGGGACCCACGTCTGGGCATACCCTGCCAACTTAGGGCAAACAAAGCAAACACAAGGAGATGATGGACGGAGTGCTGAAACTTTTTAAACACTCACCCCCAGTCACAGATCTGGGTTGAATCCATCATCATTCTTTAGCTCACTTTGCCACTGCAGTTCAGACATAGCTATATGCAAATCAGTCTTGACCTTGTGCCTCATGGGAACAGTCCAGACCGAACTGCCAAGCCATGTCTTCCCTGGACCGGAATCAAGCATCCTGGGACCGGTTTCGGGCTAACAGCCCTCATCAGCCAGGCTAGCTTGAATCCAGTGGCAAAGTGAGCAAGGGACCCACGTCTGGGCATACCCTGCCAACTTAGGGCAAACAAAGCAAACACAAGGAGATGATGGACGGAGTGCTGAAACTTTTCAAACACTCACCCCCAGTCACAGATCTGGGTTGAATCCATCATCATTCTTTAGCTCACTTTGCCACCCCAGTTCAGACATAGCTATATGCAAATCAGTCTTGACCCTGTGCCTCATGGGAACAGTCCAGACCGAACTGCCAAGCCATGTCTTCCCTGGACCGGAATCAAGCATCCTGGGACCGGTTTCGGGCTAACAGCCCTCATCAGCCAGGCTAGCTTGAATCCAGTGGCAAAGTGAGCAAGGGACCCACGTCTGGGCATACCCTGCCAACTTAGGGCAAACAAAGCAAACACAAGGAGATGATGGACGGAGTGCTGAAACTTTTCAAACACTCACGCCCAGTCACAGATCTGGGTTGAATCCATCATCATTCTTTAGCTCACTTTGCCACCCCAGTTCAGACACAGCTATATGCAAAACAGTCTTGACCCTGTGCCTCATGGGAACAGTCCAGACCGAACTGCCAAGCCATGTCTTCCCTGGACCGGAATCAAGCATCCTGGGACCGGTTTCAGGCTAACAGCCCTCATCAGCCAGGCTAGTTTGAATCCAGTGGCAAAGTGAGCAAGGGACCCACGTCTGGGCATACCCTGCCAACTTAGGGCAAACAAAGCAAACACAAGGAGATGATGGACGGAGTGCTGAAACTTTTCAAACACTCACCCCCAGTCACAGATCTGGGTTGAATCCATCATCATTCTTTAGCTCACTTTGCCACCCCAGTTAAGACACAGCTATATGCAAATCAGTCTTGACCCTGTGCCTCATGGGAACAGTCCAGACCGAACTGCCAAGCCATGTCTTCCCTGGACCGGAATCAAGCATCCTGGGACCGGTTTCGGGCTAACAGCCCTCCTCAGCCAGGCTAGCTTGAATCCAGTGGCAAAGTGAGCAAGGGACCCACGTCTGGGCATACCCTGCCAACTTAGGGAAAACAAAGCAAACACAAGGAGATGATGGACGGAGTGCTGAAACTTTTCAAACACTCACCCCCAGTCACAGATCTGGGTTGAATCCATCATCATTCTTTAGCTCACTTTGCCACCCCAGTTCAGACATAGCTATATGCAAAACAGTCTTGACCCTGTGCCTCATGGGAACAGTCCAGACCGAACTGCCAAGCCATGTCTTCCCTGGACCGGAATCAAGCATCCTGGGACCGGTTTCGGGCTAATAGCCCTCATCAACCAAGCTAGCTTGAATCCAGTGGCAAAGTGAGCAAGGGACCCACGTCTGGGCATACCCTGCCAACTTAGGGCAAACAAAGCAAACACAAGGAGATGATGGACAGAGTGCTGAAACTTTTCATTCACTCACCCCCAGTCACAGATCTGGGTTGAATCCATCATCATTCTTTAGCTCACTTTGCCACCCCAGTTCAGACATAGCTATATGCAAATCAGTCTTGACCCTGTGCCTCATGGGAACAGTCCAGACCGAACTGCCAAGCCATGTCTTCCCTGGACCGGAATCAAGCATCCTGGGACCAGTTTCGGGCAAACAGCCCTCATCAGCCAGGCTAGCTTGAATCCAGTGGCAAAGTGAGCAAGGGACCCACGTCTGGGCATACCCCGTCAACTTAGGGCAAACAAAGCAAACACAAGGAGATGATGGACGGAGTGCTGAAACATTTCAAACACTCACCCCCAGTCACAGATCTGGGTTGAATCCATCATCATTCTTTAGTTCACTTTGCCACCCCAGTTCAGACATAGCTATATGCAAATCAGTCTTGACCCTGTGCCTCATGGGAACAGTCCAGACCGAACTGCCAAGCCATGTCTTCCCTGGACCGGAATCATTTCTCTGGCATTTCTCTAGCAGCAGAAAAAACACGCGAGAAGATTGATAGAAACCCCCTACTTAAGCCCCCACACCTCTGAAGAGAAAGAATAACACTGCAGTCAAAGCACTAACCGGGCTGGCTGGACAGGTCGCAGGCCAGAATTCATTTTTTTACCTTGAGACCCTCTGCGGCCAGGAGGCACATCAGTGTCTGGGCAATGGAGGGACCAACTTTGGTATGCTTTGTATACACTTGATTGGGTCTTGGTTAAGGTGTAAGCAGCATGTCAAAAGCGCTCTGGTACATAAGAGATTAAGTGGCAGTGAACCACAGCCAGGTGTCACCACCTTCGCATTAAAATACACAACCCTGTTTGCTGACGTAGATGTCCCTCTTTAAAGGGACATCTACGTACACTGAGCACGCATCGTCTGCTCCAGTATGTTAAGGAACACTCCTTCTACAGTGCACCTCCGCATCTGTGGATGTGTTTAGAAGTTATGGATAATGTGCTTTATATCTAAACACTTATAAGGTTCCAAAGGCAAACACATAGATAAAAAACATTATCATTTACAATGACAATAGCTCTAACTCTCCTAAATGCGAGACCTATTGCATTGCAAATACTCGATTATTTTGCTTTCAGTGTGGTGGATGATGGACTCCATGGACGTCTGGCAACCTAAAGTATGAGAAGATAAGCAATGTACTACTTAACACCTGAACCTCTATTATGGGATTTGCTTTGCTAACTTATTGATCATTTACAGGTATAAATACCATTCAGACAGCCGCAGGCACCATTCTGTCTCTCTCCTGCCCCAGAAAATACTAAGCACATTCGCCATATATATTGTAATTTCCACAGAGGTTTATTTGTTCATGTGCAATACCCCTCTATGGCCTGGGAATGTTTTAAAATGAAAGGAAGATGCTTCTACCATATGACAGTTAGTTGATAATTGAGATTGTATGTTAACAAAGACATTCCATTCTTTCTTACTTGAGTGATCCACACAAGAGCAGGCTCAGACCTACTTCCTGCATGGGCCCTAACATTAATCACTCTACAAAAGCACTTTCCTTTTCTAAACATAGATATCCCTGTTCCGACTGATGAGCCAATAAAAGAATATATGTGTTTAGTGAGTCCCCAAAATGAACGTTGATAAATGTTTTTGAGATATCAATGTATGCAATAATGCTCATAGATCTACAAGATTCCACAAAAAAATGATAGTTAAATATGTTCGCCAGGGGTACTGACAATCAACGCATTATTGGGAAACTCTGGCAGGGAAACTGTAGTATCTTCACAGTATTGCACCATGTGTAATTGCAGTGGCGGCTACCACAATACTAAAGTGGGGGGGGCGGAGTATTAGAGGGAATAATATTTTTTTTTAAACTTACTTGACAACGCGGCCGCCTCGGTCCTCTTTTACGACTCTCCTCCCAGCATGCACTGGGGCACAGGCTCCCCACCCAATTCCGGGGCTGCTCTCATGCTATATCTATCATGAGAGCAGTGTCAGGATTGGTCTGAGCGGCGTGGTTTGCTGCTCAGACAGTGCCTAGGAGCCTGTGATGTTTCTCCAACCCGGCTGTGCAGCACAGCTAGGTTGGAGAAACCTAAGTGTGCATATCTGTTTGGCCGGCCAAACAGACATGCGCACTTACAGTGCACCTACCACTGCTCTCTTCTATGCCCGGCCCCGCCCCTCCCTACACTGCTGGCATCGGTTCAATCTGTGGTCATTTGATTTTTTGCTTGACTGCTGACTGACTGACCAGTGGGGCAGCGTACCTATGCCATTATGGAGGAGCCGCCCTTGCGCAATTGTGTCTTATTTTCTTGAGTTGTGTTTTATTTCTTCCTAAAATTTCGCATTCTGCTTATTCACACATGCATTGTGTAGCTTTACTTTTTATATAATTCTAAGTTCCGGGTCAATTGTTTTTTGCTGTCTACCTTGCTACCCCTTAGTATATGGGCTCCTATATGAAGACCATTTCAGTTACTTCATGTTCGGTTTTTGCTTACCACATTTTGGTGATGAGTTTTCTGAAGGAGCCAACTGCCAACACCTCACTTGTAATACGTCGCCCTGTTGGACCTCAGTACTGCTTTGTTCTGCTTCTATAACCGTTGCAAGCATCTCGTTGGTGGAATCTCTACTGCCCCTGGACCAGTTAGTTGGATTTAGAGTGCCTTCTCGTGTGTTTCTGGACCGCTCAACTGGTCTCTTGGCTCTCACCTCCATGGTGGCATTGCAGTTGCTGCATTTCAGTTCAGGCAAGCAATGAAGCATTGTTCCAGCTGTGTTTCTACACAGAACATTTGGCACAAGTGTGATTCTCTTATATGGAAATTTGGTTTTGCCTTAGAGGTCAAGCCTCTGGAATTTCTGCACCTGACCTTTTTAAAGCATGCACCAGTATGGTGACCTGAACGATTGAGTAGGCACGGCCCGTGCAGGTAAGAGCGGTGGAGCGGGATGGTAGGGGAGTTGACAGACGACAACGAGGTAAACTTAAATAAAAAAAACAAAAACCACTTACCTTGCGCTTGCCGCATTGCCAACTCAGTGATGCAGCAAGCGCAAGGTAGGTGGTTTTCGGTTTTTTAAATTGAAGTTTACCTCGTCGTCATCTGTCGACTCCCCCCTCCACCCTGCCCCCGCTCTTACCTGCACAGGCCGCGCCTGCGATTGAGCATAGGCATCTACTATGACTAGACAACCTCTAGTTCCTCACACCACAGAACCCTCTAGGGCACATGCACATACCTGTCTGTAGAGCACATGTAAGTCGTGAGCCACATGACAAGTTCAAAAAAATTTGGCGGCCATCTTAGGTGTCTCACGGTTCTCCAGTGCTGGTGTTCTCAGAACTACTGTTTCTGTCAGTCACTTCAATGGCAAACGAAATTGAGTTGGGTCATTCTTGACTATTCAGGTATTTCCTTATTGTTGTACCTTTGTACATCATTTATTTTAATTTGTTTCATCTGCTCATCGCATAAGTCAGCTAGTGGTACCTGATGATCATTACTCAAACACAAGTTCCTCTCCATTGTTTTGGTCCATAGCACCCAGGCATTTTTGCAATGCTGTGTGGGCATCAATTTCCTCTCTTCTTCAACAAAGCTGGTCAACGAAGCATGGAGTGGGAGAAATGGCGTATGTTGTTTAACCATTATATGCTTGCCTTTGATGGGAATTAGTTTGTTTAAAAAAGGAAGGGGCATATTATCAACGGCCAGCGATAATTATCGCTGGCCGTGCTGAGCGCCGAATTCCCTAACGCAGGCTATCTCTGGTATTTATCGCCCTGGTAGCGCGTTATTAACAACGCGTTTCCCCAGGGTGATAAGAATTCCAGAGATAGCGAGGTTATCGCCGTTTTGCAGGGAACATCGCTGGTTTTCCAGCGATGTTCCCTGCAAAATGGCGATAACCTTGCTGATACGACCCTGTGGTCGTATCAGCAGAATCCATCCCCTATGTCTAACATAGGTAAGTCAGGATTTTAGCAGACGTTAGATTTTGGCGAAAACGGCCGTTTCGCCAAAATCTAACGTCTGCTAAAATCTATGGGCTGCCTTGTTAATATCGCGATGTGAACATCAGCGATATTTTCAAGGCAGTCCATCCGGGGTACGCCAGTGACGCCCACTTTGCATCTCATTAGAGATGCAAAGGGAGCGTCGTGGAAAAGGGTGCTAACATGCGATTATGCATGTTAGCACCCTGTTGTTGATAGGGCAATAGTTTTATCTCCGTTTTTCTGGCTTTTAAAGCCAGAAAAACGGAGATAAAGCCCTTGTAGATATGCCCCCAAGGCTTTTAGGTATAGAAGAAGATGAAATGTTTGGACATTTGCCACCTTTATTACCGTTGTAAGTGATACATGCAAGGTATTATGACTGCTTTACAGATGCCCTGAACAGATTAAAGGTTCATTTTACCAATGAGCCATGAATAGTCATTAAGAGATTCAATTTCACTAGATATCAACTGGTCACTGAACCCATTGATTCATATGTTGCAACTCTCGGAGTCTTAACTGCATGTATGTATGTATGTACGTATATGTAATTTCTATGGCGGAAACCCAGCCAAAATGGAGAAGGCGTTGAACATGGTCAAAGGCAAGCTGAAAGTAAGTGGGTAATAGCAGAGGAAGCTGAGTTGTGAACAGCTAATGCATTGTGATGTAGTGTTCTTTAAAGATGTGAGTCTTCCACTCTTTCCTAAATTGGAGCAGTGTTGAGGCTTTCCTGATGGATGCAGGAATGTTCCATATCCTGACTGTATATATGGAAAATGCCCGTTGTTTTGTTCTTTCTTTTTACAATTCTTAGTCTGCAGTCTGGTGGTGTCCTGGCTGCGGGTGTACTGAGAACCAACAGAGATGGTCTGCGTATCTGCAAGATAAGCAGAGGTGCTGGAAGTGGTGGCTTTATAAATGATGCCGCTGGTTTGAAGGATGGTGCTGGCTGGCAAGGGGAGGTAAAGGAGTTCCATCAGGATGGAGGTGATTTGATCATACTTCTTCAGGCCCTGGATGAGATGTGCTGCGGTGTGTAGGATACACCTAAGGGATGCCAGTGTGGAGTCTTGGAGGCCATGGAGTATGGCACTACCACCATCCAGATGCTAGAGTACAAGGACTTAATCAGTAGTTCTGAAGTCACTTTCTGGAAGAAACAGTTTGACTTTCTATAGTAGAGAGAGCTGGTAACAGGCTGTCTTTGTTTTGGTTTTTTTGCAATGTTTGGCAATGTGTTCCTTGAGGGAAAGGTGATGTTCAGTGTGAATCCAAATGATTCGGCATTTGGTAAGAGTTGGAGATCGAAGCTCTCAAGGTTCATGTCATTGATCCAGGTTTATACGGTATCTTGTTTGTTGTTCTTGGCAAATAATAGGAATTCTGTCTTGGTTGGGTTGAGCTTCAGGTAGGCACAGGAGGCCCAGTTCTGTATGATGTGCAAGCAATGTTTGAGGAGTTGGATGTCTGAAGCAGTGAAGACTTTCAAACAAAGTTGTGTATCATCGGCATATTGGTGAATCTTGATGCTGTCATCTGTGAGTAGTGCAAAAACAACAATTGATGGACAGAATGCAGAACAATGTCAGACATTCACCCCAGTACAGAGATCTGGGCCTAAATCCATCGTTTTTTTGCTCACCATGCCATTCCAGTTTGGACCCAGCCATATGCAAATCAGTATTGACCCTGCGCCCAATGCGAACAGTCCAGCCCGGACTGCCAGGCCAGGTCCTCCCTAGACTGGAAACAAGCATCCTAGGACCAGTTTCGGGCTTTCAGCCCTCATCAGCCAGGATAGCTTGACTCCAGTGGCATGGAGAGCACGGGACCCACGTCTGGGCATACCCGTCCCACTCGGGGTGACAAATGCAAAAACAACAATTGATGGACAGAATGCAGAACAATGTCATACATTCACCCCAGTACAGAGATCTGGGCCTAAATCCATCGTTTTTTGCTCACCATGCCATTCCAGTTTGGACCCAGCCATATGCAAATCAGTCTTGACCCTTTGCCCAATGGGAACAGTCCAGCCCGAACTGCCAGGCCAGGTCCTCCCTAGACTGGAAACAAGCATCCTAGGACCGGTTTCGGGCTTTCAGCCCTCATCAGCCAGGATAGCTTAACTCCAGTGGCATGGAGAGCACGGGACCCACGTCTGGGCATACCCGTCCCACTCGGGGTGACAAATGCAAAAACAACAATTGATGGACAGAATGCAGAACAATGTCATACATTCACCCCAGTACAGAGATCTGGGCCTAAATCCATTGTTTTTTGCTCACCATGCCATTCCAGTTTGGACCCAGCCATATGCAAATCAGTCTTGACCCTGCGCCCAATGGGAACAGTTCAGCCCGAACTGCCAGGCCAGGTCCTCCCTAGACTGGAAACAAGCATCCTAGGACCGGTTTCGGGCTTTCAGCCCTCATCAGCCAGGATAGCTTAACTCCAGTGGCATGGAGAGCACGGGACCCACGTCTGGGCATACCCGTCCCACTCAGGGTGACAAATGCAAAAACAACAATTGATGGACAGAATGCAGAACAATGTCATACATTCACCCCAGTACAGAGATCTGGGCCTAAATCCATAGTTTCCAGCATTCCGTCCATCAATTGTTTCTTTTGCATATGTCGCCCTAAGTGGGAAGGGTATGCCCAGACATGGGTCCCGTGCTCACTACACCACTGGATTCAAGCTAGCCTGGCTGATGAAGGGTGATGCCCTGAAACCGGTCCCAGGATGCTTGTTTCCTGTCCAGGGAGGACCTGGCTTGGCAGTTCGGGCTGGACTGTTCCCACAAGGAACAGGGTCAAGGCTGATTTGCATATGGCTGGGTCCAAACTGGGGTGGTGTGGTGAGCAAAAGAATGATGGATTTAATCCAGATCCTTGTGACTGGGGGTGAATATTTGCATTGTCCAGCATTCCGTCCATCAATTGTTTCTTTTGCATATGTCGCCCCTAAGTGGGAAGGGTATGCCCAGACGTGGGTCCCGTGCTCACTACACCACTGGATTCAAGCTAGCCTGGCTGATGAAGGGTGATGCCCTGAAAGCCGGTCCCAGGATGCTTGTTTCCTGTCCAGGGAGGACCTGGCTTGGCAGTTCGGGCTGGACTGTTCCCACAAGGAACAGGGTCAAGACTGATTTGCATATGGCTGGGTCCAAACTGGGGTGGTCTGGTGAGCAAAAGAATGATGGATTTAACCCAGATCCTTGTGACTGGGGGTGAATGTTTGCATTGTCCAGCATTCCGTCCATCAATTGTTTCTTTGCATATGTCGCCCTAAGTGGGAAGGGTATGCCCAGACGTGGGTCCTGTGCTCACTACACCACTGGATTCAAGCTAGCCTGGCTGATGAAGGGTGATGCCCTGAAACCGGTCCCAGGATGCTTGTTTCCTGTCCAGGGAGGACCTGGCTTCGTAGTGCGGGCTGGACTGTTCCCACAAGGAACAGGGTCAAGACTGATTTGCATATGGCTGGGTCCAAACTGGGGGGGTGTGGTGCGCAAAAGAATGATGGATTTAACCCAGATCCTTGTGACTGGGGGTGAATGTTTGCATTGTCCAGCATTCCGTCCATCAATTGTTTCTTTTGCATAAGTCATCTGTGAGTAGAGCACCAATCGGCTGCAAACTGGTTTTCGCAACAGTGTTGACAACCTACATTAGGGATCAAATCATTATTAGATGCTTTAACAAGAAGATCCAGGAACAACTTCTTACACATCACAATGAACACTTTCAGAAACCATAAACATGACCAACAGTGTGGAGCTCTCAATTTAATCTTTTAAGACACCAAGTGGGATATGTACTACAACATAGTGCACCGCAGCACGGCAACCAATGTTGCTCAACTGTGCTGTACTGGCGGAAAAGAGCATCACAGAGCCATATCTACTAGGTTATGGCACAACTTCTCTCTTCCCAAGTGTTAATGCGCACACAGGCTGCCTAGCAGCTTGCACAAATTTTGCAGCAAAGTGCAAAGATGTCTGTGTGATAGCGTAGGTTCTATTCTGTAAGGTTATCCATCTAGTACAAAATACTATTCTTAAACTAACTTTAAATCTTTTCCAACATTGCATGTGTGCTATTGAGTGCATCATACATGCAATGTGAGAAAAGTTAGGTGAAATAAAACAGGGATTTGTGTAAGAATCCATGGGTCGAAGCGAGGGAACGTGCATGTATCATGCATAGGACACCCCCGTGATGTAAAGTAGCACAGAATAGCACAATCAGCTCAAAGTGCTAATTGTATTACTTTAAGGGCAGCATTCCAACACAAAAATTGTATTGCGCCGGAAAATTAATACATTATCAACACTTTGCACCGAAATGCTTTACTTTGCATGACTTTTCAGCCCACAAATATGGAATTTAACATCAAAGAGTTGGCTGTAACTTCTGGAAAAATCAGTTCTGACAGGAAAAATGTGGAGAAAAATAGAAACAAAGGTCAGCAGAAACCTTTTTCTAACTTTTTAGGTCTCGCATTGAGCAGCGCATGCGCTGCCTCTACGAGGCATGAAGTAATCAGTATTACTAGTTAAACTCCACCCATTGCATTTCTCTTTGCTTCCTCACTTACCATTGGTGAAATCTGGTATTGCTCTTCTTAACTTGCTCTTTGTTGGCTGGTGGTCCGACACGTCACTTCCGGTTTCTTCCGTTTCTGGAGGAAGCAGCATCGATCAACTACTGTTAACTTGCGCTGCAGGGCGGCATCTTTTAATGTAGGCACTACTTTGTTTTTTTTTCCATGGCGCCTGGTTCGCGCCCCTCGTTTATTACGGATGTAAACAAGCGTCTGCCGTGTTACTTTATACCTTATGGTTAGCTTCCTTCTTTCTATGACCCGATATTACAGACATTTGATAGAATTCTGCCCCTTGCCTTCCTGTTTAAGTAAACAGCTCCTATTCGGCCGCAGTCCTGGAAGGAGTCAGTCCCGGGAGCCGGGCCATATCTGCCGGCGCCGAGGCACAGGGGTCAGTCCCTCAGCATCACCAGTCGCCCTCATACACCCTCCAGGCTCCAGCAGACATACATGGAAAAGACCATTAGGGGTCATAGCCACGACACAGACACTCGGGCGCCGTGGCTCGGGTGTATACACACGCGCCACAAACTGAATGCGACCCCAGTGTGCACGCCACCCACACGCACACACTCCGGCACCTACAGCGAATGCACGGACATGCCCAAGAAGCCATGGCCATGTCTGAACTGGGGTGGTGGAGTGAGCTAAAGAATGATGATGGATTAAACCCAGATCAGTTGACTGGGGGTGAGTGTTTGATTAGCTCAAGCGCTCCGTCCATCATCCCCTTTGGTATCGCTTTGTTCGCCCTAAGTTGGCAGGGTACGCCCAGACGTGGGTCCCTTGCTCACTTTGCCACTGGATTCAAGCTAGCCTGGCTGATGACGGCTGAATAGCAAGAAACCGGTCCCAGGATGCTTGTTTCCGGTCCAGGGAAGACATGGCTTGGCAGTTCGGGCTGGACTGTTCCCATGAGGCACAGGGTCAGACTGTTTTGCATATGGCCATGTCTGAACTGGGGTGGTGGAGTGAGCTAAAGAATGATGATGGATTAAACCCAGATAAGTTGACTGGGGGTGAGTGTTTGATTAGCTCAAGCGCTCCGTCCATCATCCCCTTTGGTATCGCTTTGTTCGCCCTAAGTTGGCAGGGTATGCCCAGACGTGGGTCCCTTGCTCACTTTGCCACTGGATTCAAGCTAGCCTGGCTGATGACGGCTGAATAGCCAGAAACCGGTCCCAGGATGCTTGTTTCCGGTCCAGGGAAGACATGGCTTGGCAGTTCGGGCTGGACTGTTCCCATGAGGCACAGGGTCAGACTGATTTGCATATGGCCATGTCTGAACTGGGGTGGTGGAGTGAGCTAAAGAATGATGATGGATTAAACCCAGATCAGTTGACTGGGGTGAGTGTTTGATTAGCTCAAGCGCTCCGTCCATCATCCCCTTTGGTATCGCTTTGTTTGCCCTAAGTTGGCAGGGTATGCCCAGACGTGGGTCCCTTGCTCACTTTGCCACTGGATTCAAGCTAGCCTGGCTGATGACGGCTGAATAGCCAGAAACCGGTCCCAGGATGCTTGTTTCCGGTCCAGGGAAGACATGGCTTGGCAGTTCGGGCTGGACTGTTCCCATGAGGCCCAGGGTCAGACTGATTTGCATATGGCCATGTCTGAACTGGGGTGGTGGAGTGAGCTAAAGAATGATGATGGATTAAACCCAGATCAGTTGACTGGGGGTGAGTGTTTGATTAGCTCAAGCGCTCCGTCCATCATCCCCTTTGGTATCGCACCCGGGAACATCAGCAGATTAGAGCCACAATCTGACTGAAGAAAAACGCCACAGGGCAATCCGTTCAGCCCATCCTTTCCAGGTCCTTAGACTTAAACTCTACCTGGCCTCCGGTGTGACCCTTTCCTGCTGAGCTACAGCACGCATCAACTTATATATACAGCGTGGCACAAGAACGCAGTCAGAATGCGCACACGCTCTTTTATAAAATGATCCACTCATAAAATAGCAGATACGGAATTGCGCACATATCTCTGTGGACTGAAATATACCGACACACACACCTTGGCATAAAGCGCCTAAACGCGGCATCAAGTGCTCACTGCGGCATCGCCATGATGGTAGTGACTGGCCACCTGACTGTCATGCTGTGCTGGATCGGGCTTTGCGGTGCTTTGACCCAGAAACCACTTGAAGGTGAGTACAAGCATTTTTTTTCTGTTTTGCAATGCCTGTCTCTTGCTGTGCTGTCGCTCGAAATGTCAATCTTGTTGCTGTTAGTTTCTCGGTGGCCTGTGGTGTCTATCACCTTCATACGTACCACACATGATTCGAGCCAGGTCGTTATAGTGGTGAAGTCCCTGTTTTTTTTTGTTATTTGCAGTTTTATTTAGCGCGAACTCGACCCGAAGGTGTTGGAGCGCTTTACATAACCACCTGACAGTGTTTACTCTTGTCATCAGAAGTTCCTGCCTGGGTGTGTATTTCCTGGCGACGTTCAGGCACTTGCCTTCAGTTTTGTCTGTGGTTTTCACCTCAGGTGCATCTGATGGGCTGGATGGGCTATTCCATAGTTAGTGGTTTTCTTGCGACCTAGAGGTGACTCTCCGTACCTCTGGTTTTCATGTGGGTTTGGAGCGTTTGTCTAATCTAGGTTTTTTCCCAGTAGGTTTGAAATCTCTGTCTCTGGGCATGTTTTCTTGCACATTGACCCGCCTGTTCGCAGTCATCAGTCCTTCACTCTTAGCTCAATGTGCCCGTCTACTGTTTATGCTTAGTGCTGTCTGGTTAGGGTGCCCGAGTCCCGGTTGGCTTGAAGTGCCTGTGCCCAGGCTGCGGATGGCCTGTATGGTTAAAGTGCTTGCATAGAGGCCGATGCTCTGCCGTGGTCTTGACATCCTCCGGTCCCGGCTGTGGATGTGTGGGTTTGACGTTTTTGTACACAGACTGTGGTTTTACTTTGGGTTTAAAAAGCGCATTTTTGTTCCCGGAGTTTTATATAGCGCGAACTTGACCCGAAGCGATTTCTCTTGTATATACGACGCTAGTGTTGTTTCTTCGCGAGCATTTAGTTATTTTCTTGTTTAATAACGGCCTCTCTTGCGAGTCGAGGGTCAGCCTCTTGCAAGGGCTTGTTGCTGATATTTTGAGCTGGGCCACAACGCCGCAGGGACTCGAAGCGCTGGCTGTGTTGGTCGGTTTGTGCTTCATTGCAGGAGACTTCTCCTCTGAGGTATATTTCCAGGTACCTTATTACGCATTGTTTGTGCAAATCACTGCCCCCCCCCCCCTTTAACTGTTCACATTTTTATAGGCCCATTTACACATTTACACTGACTTCGTAGCTTGGGAACCAGGTTCAAGTCCCAACGTCGGCTGTGATTCTGGACAAATCACGTAATCTCCCGTGAATGTGTCCTTAACTGGTGCTCATGATATAGATATAGAAAAGAAGGAAAAGACACGCATCCTTTCACATGCCCCCAATACGCCTTAACTCTATCTGCGTGGATTTACATTCCCAAACAAGGCCCATATGTTCTGTAGAGAGCGATAGCAATCTTTATAGCTATGCGCCTGCTTTCAGTTTGTAACCAGAGACTATTCAGCTCTCTTCCGTTACCCCTCCCTCATTGTCGCACCCTTTTACTGCCACTACAATAAGGTGCCAGCGTTACCAAACAGCATGCATGCTGGCAGCCTGTCTCTTCGTGGCGAATGTGACAATTACAGTACAAGTACATAGCAACAAAGTCACAAGCACGCTCTGCACAAGCATGTTACTAAGCAGCATAACAAACAAGCATTGGCATAGCCAATAGGTCTCGCCTTTGGGACCTTATAAGTGTTTAGCCATGCAACAGTTGCATAACTAAATACTTATAAGGTCCCAAAAGCGACCTATTAACTACACCATTATAATCGCGGCACCCGCGTTTTACTTTAACATTAAAAGTAAAGCGCTTTAACATTAAAAGTAAAGCGCGGGTGCATGGATTATAGCAAAAGTAAAGAAATAGAAAAATAATCTATTTCTTTACTTTTGCTATAATCGCAGGCACCCGCGCTTTACTTTAATGTTAAAAGTAAAGCGCCGGTGCCGCGATTAGTAGCAAAAGTAAAGAAATAGATTATTTTTATTTCTTTACTTTGCTATAATCGCGGCACCCGCGCTTAAAGTAAAGCGTGGGTGCCGCGATTATAGCAAAAGTAAAGAAATAGAAAAATAATCTATTTCTTTACTTCAAAGCCGCGAAAGTGAAAGTGATCGCGATCGCGATGCACTTAATGACCCGTGACGCGCGTGCACGCTCACGTGAACGCAAGCTGGTCGCCAGTGCTGTTTGCACTTCCAAAACCCACTTACTAAAGCTCTCGCCAGAGCAGCGCATGCGCTGGCTCAGGCGAGACCTAAAAAACCAAGCATTTTTTACTTTTGTACCGGCACTCCAAAGATATCAGAGCGCTGGCTCGAACTAGGTTCCCCTGCATCAAAGTCGCCCGCTCCAGCCATTATGTCAGATCCTCTTTGTTGCCCTGGTCTGCCTGATCCCTCCTCCCCGCACTAATCACAGGATTACAGGCATAACGGGATCAGCATCAGAGTTGCCAGATTGATTGTGCTATATCCCGCACAAATGGGTGGTCTTTTTCCCATTTGTGCGGGACAAAACTCACCTGTCGGGTAACAGATTTTTGGGCTGATTTGTGCCCTGTGTGCCATTTTACCAGATGAGGTAGCGCCTCGATGTGTCTAGTTGCACACTGCCCTCTGAGGCCGAGCTCAGCTGGCTGCTTTCCTCGGTCTGTCTCCCTGCCTTAGGCAGGCTCAAGCCCTCCTCTTTCCGAGACCAGCCGCCTTCCAGATCACAAACTGTGAGGCAGCAGCAGCCTATCACGGGCACACATACAATAATGACATAAGTAGTTACATTAAGGCGCGAGGACACGTCAGGCGCCTTAATGTACCTACTGTGTTATTTTGGCACCATCCCCCAGTGGTGCTTGGTGACAGGGCCGTCATTCTCATTTAGTGCGTGAAAACGCTGCGAATGAGGGCCCTGTTTGAGCGAGGCAGCTTCTAAAGGGGTGGTGTCTAGAATTCTACCTCTGTAAACAGGTACCTAATTTGACCTCCGCATGATACTGGTTTGATGACTTTGGCTGACATGTACTGGGTTCAGGATAGAGGATTTCTAGAGCTTAAAAATAACTTGAATTACTAGACGTTGAGAAATTCCCAGTACCAGTGGCTAGTTTCTTCGAATAATTTTGACCAATTCCCTTTTATATGTAGTTGCTTCTCAGATAGTCCCCTAGGTGATCAGGCTCATAAAGTTCCTTTCAACATGGCATCACCTTCCAGGAGCAGCACTTCGTGGCTCTATGACACCCAGAGGGCTTGGAGCAAATACCTCAAGAAGGCACGCTACTCTCAGGAAAAGGGTCTAAATAGCCTGTGGGCCCCAGTTCAGAAAGTTGACTCACCCTGTTCTTAAAACATGAGATGGAGTCAACTATGCAAGGCAGAGCCGAAGCAATCTTTTTCACAAGTCCCTGGTACTTTGTCCGGAAATCTACCTGCGGACCGAGAATGTTACCAAGAGGGACACGGCAGGGCGCCGGTCCAGTCGACTGCACTTCGCTGTAGGTGAAAAATCTTTCGGTGCACGTGCCTGCCTGCATTTTGTAATGGAATGCATTCTTCCTCCGTGTGAACAGTTCTTCTCAGCCAATAAAGGGGTCGCTTAAGATCTTGGGATACAGGTCATGAAACGTACCTGCATTTACTCAGTTGCCCTTCTCGGCATCGTTTCCACCCGATGGAGAGCAGTCTGCTACCACTGCCCTCTTGCCCCAGCCATGTTTCACTTCATCCTCTGATGAACTTTTTTTTAATAGTAACCGTCGAAGGGGGTTTTCACCCTTTCACACGTAGAGCTTTTATAGGAAACTCTTATTATTGGAACAAATAATATTAAACAGCAAGCGTTTGCAATGCAATAGGTCTCGCATTTGCGAAATTTTGAGCGATCGGCATTGTAAATGACAATGCCTTTTTTATTGCAGGTTTTTTTTAAACACATAAACAAAAGGCACTGGCATTTACAATGCCAATAGCTCAAAATCTCGCAAATGCGAGACCTATTGCATTGCAAATGCTTGTTCCTTAAAGGCATCTGGTCACTTTGGGGTTCTAAAAATCCTTCATTCTTTTTTATCCTGCTTTGGAAAAGGAGCAATTTAAGGGTGGAAAAACCGGTATGTCTGCCAATGTATGTATGTAAGCTGTTTCTTCTAAAAGGGTTTCATTGGTACATGACATTATTAATCAGAGGGAAACATGGTTTTAGGGATTACAGAACATGTTCAGCACATAATAGTTTACAGTAACATAGATGGATAAGATAAGAATGTGAGTGTGGTTCCTGATCAAGGAATGATCGAGCAGAGTTGTTCTAGTTTTTTGGTATAGCCCTGTTGTGTCATTTTTAGATATTGACGTAGACTATTTCAAGCCTCCTAACTGCACCATTTTGACAGACAATGAGAAAGTTAAAGTGATAGCTGACTCAGGGTCTCCTTTCACATCTAAATCTGATATATTTTTCAATCAGCGTTGGAATCGAAAAAGTCTTCAACCAAATGATATCAAAGTTTATGGATAGGGCAAAAAGGGAAATGATATGTTGGGTTATTTTATTACCACCATTGGGTTTCGGGACAGATGCATTTTTGGCAAGGTGGTGGCATCATCAGGTTTGGATGGGAATATCACTTAATGCCAATGCTAAGGGCCCTTTTTTCATGTTACTATAGAAGAATGTCAATACTAGGGCTGGGTTGAGACACACACACTGAAGGGAGAGGAGCAGAACATCCTCTGTGCACATCATAGGGCTCTGTGATTCCAGGAAGAGTTAATGGTCAGAGTGCCCTGGACTCATTGTCAGGGAGAAGGTGGGACCAATAAGGTTGGCATCATCAGAGTATCTGAGAGACAGGAAGGCTTAGTCCTTTGAACTTTTATGGGGCATATTTCAGTGGAGGCTGACAACCAGGTGTGATGCCCGTTTTCTCCTTGGCCTGTGCTGTGGATCACTCAGAATTGGAGACAATCCTGCTATGGCAGACTGTCCCTTTGACAAATGGCAGTGCAGAGGGAAAAGCACTTCAAAGTAGCTGGCACATCTAACACGAATTTCAACGGCCAGACACTAAATCACATATGTGCCTGGATTTGAATCATAATGGTGCGGCCATGTGCCCTATTATTATTTATTAATATTATTTAGAAGCTTATAAAGCACGCAGCTACCCCCAACGGGGGTGTCCCGGCGCTTGGTCAGGCGAAGGATGTGAGTACACTCAGCAGGTTAAGCACTCGAGAAGAGCCAGGTCTTCAGGTCACGTCGGAAGATAGATTCGGATTTGGTCAGCCGCAAGGGCAGAGGCAGGCTGTTCCAAGTCTTGGCGGCGAACACCGCAAAGGCTCTACCGCCCATTCTGGCGCGGCGGAAGCGGGGGGTGACAAGGAGACAAAGATGGTTGGATCTAAGTGCGCGGCTGGACTGTGCATGCTTAAGCCGAGCTCTGAGGTAGGCCGGGGCCATGCCCTGCAGTGCTCTAAAAACCAGAACCATTGACTTGAATTGGATGCGTTTGGTCACTGGGAGCCAGTGAAGCTTCTTCAGATATGGGGAGATCGAGTGGTGATAAGGAATGTTAAATATCAGCCTATACTTTGTTGAACCTCACCATCTCATCAGGAAAAGGAAGATCACCAAGACCTCTTGCTGCTGGAATCAGGACATGGGGCCAAGGTCTGCTAGTTTGCCATCTGGCTAGGGTGCCATCACCCAGGAGCCAAGAACACTTGCCCTGTGCCTGGAGCACCCACCCTCTGCCTGCCTGTCAAGATTAGTGTCCTCTGTGAGGAGGAGGAGAGAGTCTCGAGGGAGTGAGGCCCAGCGGGGATCCTGGCTAGTTGATCCTGGAAAGCAGAGTGTGATGTGTCCAGTTTAGTCATGAGCAGTGTTGTGAGAGAGATGTCTACTCTCTTGCAGAAGTCGGCAACCCATTGAAAGCTGCAGTGAAGTTGAGAGCTGTCATCTAGTAGACCTGATCTCGTTGGGGCCGTCACCCTTGTCCGTAACCCTCTTGTAACAGGAGGAAGGTCACTGGGATTGTCAGGGCTATCGCTCATGCAACTGAGACTGTGGGCATCACCGGCGTCTGTGACTCCCATGTGGCAGGAGGGGGCCAATAGAGCCGTTCGGGCTATCCCCATGTCGGAAGAGTCCATGTGACCAGCGAGGGGCTTGAGAGCAAGTTGAGAAATGGCCTGCAGGAGTGCTGCTGCTTCACCACCTTACCAGCAGGAATGGGAAGAAGAAGGAGCCGCTGTACTCGGAAGCCATCTGCAACCTCCCCAACGCTAATCCTGCCGAAAGCGGGAAGGGTGAAGTGTGAGCTGCTCAGTGTGGAGTGAGCAGGAAAGAAGTATCCTTGCTCCTGCACTAATCTGAAGGCCGTGGTTGGGGTAAGGTTGAAGCAGGGCCATAGGCCCACGTGAGACTCGTTGGAACCACTTGAAGTGCTGAAAATCTTTGAAGGCGAAAGCCCGACTTTGATGTGCATCATTAGTGCAGGCAGCACATGGGGTTGCCTCCTAAAATCTACCAGGGACGTAATACAGTGTGGACGAAGAGAGGGGGAAGCATGAGGACCAGCATGAATGTACTGTCCTGACAAGAGCGAGCACACAAGTCTTGATAGCCTACTCGTGTGGATTATTTAGTTTGCTGTGTTTAGCTGTGTAATAAATACTTCTTTTTAACAAAGGATCAGTATTGGACTGGACAATCATCCTATTAGAGCCACTGGGGTGGAATTTAAAGGTGTGAGCCCTCACATATCTTACACCTACCTCTCCCTGAAGAGTCTTGGACTGCTCAACCAGCACTATCACAGAGAGTCAAGTGCTTAAGGGGTAGTTCTTGGCCCAGCTACTCAGGACCCATAGTAGATCGCGCCCCATGACATCAGGAGTAAAAGGCCACCTACCCCGCGGTTGGGTCCAGTAACTCCTGCTTGCCTCCTGACCCTCTGAAAAGAGTTCTGAAAACCACAATTACATATGAATGAACTTTCAGATACACCATGGTGCTGTTTGGATTGGCCTCTGCTGCCTCAGTATCCCAAACACTCATGCCCTTCTCTTTGAAAATATTGATGGGGTTGTCGCATTCTAAGATGATATCCTGGTGTATGCTGATTCTGTGGAAAAATATACTGATCTTATGGAGCCTTTTGAAGAATAGATATTATCCACATTCATTATTATAATCATGAATCTGCCCAAAAATACTGACTAATTTCAGTCCCTAGGTTACAAAAATCCATATGAGGGTGTACGATAACCTAAAATGTTTTATTTGGTGAGAGTTACTTGATCCTTTGAAGTTTAACAGATATCTAAAAATATTAAAATTAACTGAATAATGGTAGGATCATATTACAATGGTGAATTTGGGTACTAATAAATATATAATGTGTATGTTTTTATAGTTGCATTTCATTTTTTGTTCACTTTGTTTTTCATTTCTTTTTCGCTTGTCAATCCTCTTTTTTCCTTTTGCACATTTCATGTTCCACTTCATATTTGAAATCATTTTCTTGTAAAAAATGGAGAAGCAACTTTTTAACTTCATTGTCTCGAAACACTGTTGACTTGTCTTTCCTGCCAATTAACTGGCATGTCCTTGGGCACATGAATTCAATGGAAGTTAATATGTTCTTAATTGTTTGGATTTTAAATTCACAAAAATATTGTTGAACAAATAAAGCATTCAGGATAAGAATCTTCAAAATGTTGTAATCTATTATTACTATATAGATGAGACCTCAAAACTGTCTCCCCATATTGAATATGAGCAGTGATTTGGAAGGGAATTTGAGATCCTGTCTGCCACTCAACCCTGGAGCCAATCCTCCCTTTACGATTTTAATGATGTTGTTCAATGTGGCATGGAGGAGTGTTTGTAACTTCTGTTCATGATGTTCTTTCAGAAATCACTACTGTTATCAGTCAAGAATATTGGAGTAAGGAGGTTCAGCAAGAAATTTTGCTTAGAAAGGTAAAATAATGTGTTCTTGATGTCTGGGTGAGTGTAAAAGAATAGTGTTCTGAAATACAAGTTAGTGGAAGGTGAGTGAGGACATTTGTTTAGAAAAGGATCTTTTTATGAACAGAAATTGGTTCATTCCTCAACACCCATTCAGTCTCAAACCATAGCTCTGACACATAATAGTCACACTGGAAAGACCGGCAAAAAAGTGAGAGCAGTATACTGGTAGCCTTTCATAGAAGAGGCACAATTTGCTTTATCTGTGCCTAAGTATACACATTGTGCACACTGAGAAAATAGCGAAATATGCTTCCTACAAAAGTATGTTCCCATGAATTTCCCAATTCTTCCTGGAAAGAGGTGGCTATTGATTTGTTCGGTGCCTATGAGGGGTGGTTTCTTGGTTAGGTTTATGTCATCAGTTTAAATGACTACTTTTCAAAGTAGAAAGCATTAAGTGGTCAAGCAATCCTGCGACATTTTCTGTCATTGAATGTTAAAGGAATGTTTCCATAGTATCTCATAATGAAGTTCAGTTTACCTCTCATAAGCTAAATACAGTTTGGGTACTGCACAAAAATGCATTGCATAATATGCTCCTAACATGAATGGTCTTGTGGAAAGATTTAATAGGATTTTGGTGGTGGGTGGTTAGCTCCCCCTTAATTCTGGATTTGATGTTCAAAATTTATCTCCAATCTTATTAGGCCATATCATTGCACGCCACACTATGTCACATGATTCACACTATGTGAATTGTTTAGGGCAAGGAAGACTTGCACAAAGTTGAAATCAGAATGGCTTTGAAGACTTCTTCTTCAGAGAGTATGTGCAAGCTAGCAAGAGAAAATGTTGAAAAGAAACAACCCAAGGCTAGACTATAGTCTGGGTTGAGGGGCTACTAGTAATAGGTAGGAGATCCTGTTAACCCCAACAAAGGGAATCCACATTTTTGATGACCTATGAAGCAGTGTATGTGTGGGGAAAATCTTCAGGTATGTTGAATAATGGTCCCTGATGGAGTATGTCTGGACCTGCCAAGTTTAGAGGAGAAGTGTTTAATCCAAAAAATCAAATTGTTGGTGAATCTGATTTTTCAAGTTACAATTCAGATTGCTCCAAGGACTGTAATACATTTATTAGAAGTGATCATTTTGATCAAATCCACCTCACTGGAGTTTCAATTAATCCTGATGCTATGATAAACACTGGTTGTGATGTTTCCCATTATCTCTCAGGAATGCTGGCATCCCCACCAAATACAATGACTTTGTATTGTACAGATAATACTGCTGTCCATGCCTACTTTGTATAAAGTTCCTTGGTTGTGTTTTTTGATGTTTTCTGTAGGGGAGGAGGTGTGTAGTACCTCCACAGTATTGCATCATATTCAAGTATGCCTCTTTGGCGTGTGTTCTAATTCTTTCTAAAGGTTCATGCTCTATGTTTCACACCTGCCTTTTACAACTTTACTTTTGAAAAAATTCTATGTTGTTGGTCAGTTGTTTGTTTGCTGTTTATTTCTAATGTGGGCTCCTAAATAAAGATCTTTACAGTTACTTCATGGTCAGCTTCTGCGAACAACAGAAAATAATTAATTACAAGTAACACATGACTGAACTTCAAAATAGCTACAATCATCCACATGCCCACACACTTGTTCAAATCCAATATTGTTCTTTAAAGGATGAAACTGTCTCACTCCTTAGGACATGAACTCTTACCCTCCCCTTCATCTATTTCATGAAAATACTCCTCACCTCCATTCACATACAACACATGATTCATTCATTACCTGTCCTTTGAAAAACAAGGCAAATTCTACATTGTTTGTTCAGTGCTAGCACTGATATTGGTTATTACACAGAATCTGGGATCATTGACTGGCGGTGTTTATCACCTCTTAAAATCCCACACTTCTTTGGTTTTGTGAGTGCTGATGCTATCTCTATGGGCAAAGCATAACCCAAAAGCTACTAGTTTAAAAAGTTACCCTCAATTTAACTCACTGTCATTGACCCCTCTCTGATTATTGTTGTGATTTGTATTCTTATCTATACTCTGAGTACAGGGCATAAAGGGAAATTCCTCTCTCTGATCAGAACATTCCAGCACTTCACTCCAGCAGTCCCAGAACCAAAAAACAATCCTCCACCTCTGCTTGGCCAATTATAGGGAGATTTACCATATTAAAACAGGATTCTAATCGGCCACTGGCTGTTCTTTTGCCTCATATATCTACCTTGTACCACCTCTCTACCTGGGTCCCAGGCCATTGTAGCATACTTGATGCCAAATCATCACCCGCACAGGGTACTGGTATATTCTCAATAGCATAAAGAGCCCTTGTCCACCGGGGAGCAAGCTGAAGTGTATCCATTTATAGCAAAAGAACGACAGCCCATGGACTTTGCCATCTTTCCAGCCTGGGGCTTCATCTCGTAGCACCCAGACTATCGCCCATGAATCCATGCTAGAAAATCCATGCAAGCAAAGGATGCGAGTCTATAGGAGCACTGTTTCTGTTTCATTTCCTCCCATGCACTTCCACAAAAGATACTTAAAAAAGGAGCATTTAACATTTTTAAAATTTTGGCTTATTTTTAACTTAAATGGATCAACACTTTTGAATGTGGGACATACTACATTATCTATTTCTTACTATATATACCATGTTAAACTGGGTTAGCATATGTAATCTTTCTCTGTGTTGCTTTTTAAAGCAATCCTACACACTGGGCCTTAGGGGAATTTGGCCCTGTTGTTAATAAATAAAACATCTATTAAATTAGTACACATTTTTGTGTCTTTATGGCACTGTTCATTTATAAGTGTTAGATGTATTATTCCATTCATTTCTCTGCTTTGCATAGAGTTTCGCGAGCATTCAGTCTTGCATTACTGAACAAAATGATTGCCTGGGCATGGATGTGTAAGATCCATTTCGCTTTAATCGGTTTTATAATATTTTGTAGTCAATTTCTTTACCATATGATTGTCTAGTTTAGATACAGGATGACCCCTGATGACACATCCAGTGACTGCATATATCTGAAAGAAGGGAGAGGGAGCCAAAACAGAGTAATGATCCCAAAAATTAAGACTTGGGTCGGTGTTTCCTAATTTTCAACTGTTGGACTCTTGAATCCAGGAAACACTAGTTTCACATTTCAGTTATTCCTTTCACTCCTACAGTCCACTGTAGATTCTCTGCAAGTATTTCATAGCCTATTTCAAAACCAGCCTAGAGATTCAATAGTAGGGGTACTGATCTGTCACTAATGCCTATGATGGCAGCCTTTGTGCTACTACTGGGCACACCCAGGCTGCAAAATGTCGAGCAGATCAAAGTACTTAATATTAGGGGTGGGCTGATAACTTCGCTCCACCAGCAAAGTTTGCAGATTTTTAAAACTCTGCACTCCGTTTGGAGTGTGAAGTTTTCCAAACCTCCGCAATCGCAGCAGAGCGGAGTAAGACTTATCGTTCTCCTCCAGTCCCATGGTGTCCTGCCTACTCTGCTGCTGTCGCTCGCTCCACTCGCCTTCCAACTGCTCGGCTGCTCCGGTTCAATTAATTACCAGAGAGAGCTGCAGTGCGCATGGCATACTGCGTGAAGGCATGCCTGACCCCAGGGTCGGAGGGGCCGGGGGGTTAGGAGGAGGGGTGCGGGGGGAAAGAGGGGCAATAAGTGACTCCGCCAGCCACAGAACTCCACAGAATTTCACTGAGTTTTCTAGTAACTCCATGAAATTCCGCGGAGTGCTACTACGCAAGCTCCGCCCCGGTTTACTTAATATGTTGCTGTATGGGGTTTCCCCCATTGGCAAGCCTGAGATCAGGCCAGAGTCTTCCATAAGAATATTAGATTATTTCACAGTCAAGTTACTAGTGCATGATTAAGATGAACTGTTCCAAACTATTTTCGTGAACCTGATTGATGATATTCAATTAATGCATGGGAGGTTAAAAGATGCAATGGAATGTTAGTACCAGAGCAATTTTCTTTGTCTAAACCACCACTTATGACTGGATCAAGCAAAGACCCTTTGCTATGTGTAATAGTTTTCACATGTTGTTACAAGTTTAGGTTATTTACAATTTGCATTGGTCTAAAGAACAGTTTTATAGTACATTGTATTAGCTAATTTGTCATACTCAACATTAATGTCCGAAACTACGATAAACTTGCCCCTCAGCTTGTGCAGAATATCAAAGAGCTTGTAGCAAGTTGTCTAGACATTGTGGGCCATGTAGCAGGTCCCCTCTGTTATGTAGAAGTAAATAAATATATATTATAGTTATTTGAAATTAAAATGCTATGTGGAATTTGCATCCTCCCATGGTTACGCTATTATTGTTTTATGTTGAGAAGTCATTGTTGAGATCAGGATCCACAGGAAAGCCAAAAGGAATTTTATAGTTATAAGTTTATTGGTTGCTTGACAGTCATTAGGAGTTAGGAAAAACACCACTACTTCATTGATACTGCAGTAGCACAATTTAGACTGCACCATTACACGTCACAGAAATGCCCTTTTCTACATGTGACACTATAGTTACTTTGTGCCATAACTTTATTAACATGTGTGAACATTTAAACACATTATTGAAATGTATTTACTGTAGAAACTAGAGTTTTATAAAAGAGTGCACTAATGTTCAGTTTAACCCCTTCGCTGCTAGGCCTTTCCCCCCCCCCCTGTGCTAAGCCTTTTTTTTGCTATTTGGGGTAGTTCGCGCTTAGGCCACTGTAACTTTTTGACCACATAAGGTAACCACGCCAAATTTGCGTCCTTTTTTTCCAACATCATGGGGATTCTAAAGGTACCCAGGGTTTGTGGATTTCCCTGGAGGGGACCCAGAAATTAGCCAAAATACAGCTACATTTTGGTTTTTTGGGAAAAATGGGAAAAAGGGCTCCAGATGAAAGCGTCTGGTTTTTCCCTGCAAATGGTATCAAATGGGTTGTGGTGCTGAAATCACCATCTTCCCAGCTTTCAGGGACAAGCAGACTTGTGTCATAAAACCAACATTTTTTACACAGTTTTGGCATTTTTCTGGGACATAGCCTATTTTTTCTATTTTTTGTGCTTTCAACCTCCTTCCAGTTAATGGTAGAAATGGCTATGAAAGCAATAATGGATCCTGGAAATCTATACATTTTAGAAACGTAGACAAAATTCTGAATTCAGCAAGGGGTCATTTGTGTAGATCCTTCAAGGTTTCTTCATAGAAACTAACAGTTAAATATAGGAAAAATTGAAAATTAGTTGAAAAAAACAGCCATTTGTGTCAACGTTTTCACCTGTAACTTCTTCTAATTATGACAGCTGTTTGAAAGCAATATACCGTTACATTTGCTGGACCTTTCTGGTTGTGGGGATATATAGGACTTGTAGGTTCACCAAGAACCCGACGAACCCAGAGACAATAACTGAGCAGCATCTTGCAATGGTTTTTTATTATGTACCGGGTATATAGCAATTATTTTGGGAAAATGTATACATGGAAAAATCGGTATGAAAGACACCTATGTATTTCTGAAATGGGAACAAAATATAGAGTTTAGAAACAGTAGATATTTGCACATTTCCGAAATTGGGAGTACCCATACTAGCATGAGAATTATAGGTCATTTTTCAAAATGACTTCTTTTTACACATTGTCTTTCATTTGGAAGGCAGAAATGCATTGAAAGTCAATAGGTAATAACAGTTGCTCTACAATTTTGTGTTACCCTAAGTCTCCCGATAAAAATGGTACCTCACTTGTGTGGGTAGGCCTTGTGCCCACGACAGGAAACGGCTCAAAACGCAACGTGGACACACCACATTTTCACAATGAAAAATGACCCTTTTTTGCACAGTGCCTAGCTGTAGTTTTTGAACCCTAGCTCTGCCTGCACCTAGGAAACCTAGCAAACCTATACATTTTTGAAAACTAGACACCCAGGGAATCCAGGATGGGGTGACTTGACTGGCTCTCACCAGGTTCTGTTACCCAGAATCCCTTGCAAACCTAAAACATTGTCCAAAAAAACACATTTTCCTCACATTTTTGTGGTGGAAAGTTACGGAATCTGCGTGGATCCACAAAATTCCACCCACCCCGCGTTCCCCAAAGTCTTCCGAGAACAATGGTACCTCACTTGTGTGGGTAGGCCTAGTTCCCGTGACAGGAAACGGCCCAAAACGCAAGGTGGACACACCACATTTTCACAGTGAAAAATTACCCTTTTTTTGCAAAGTGCCTAGCTGTAGTTTTTGAAACCTAGCTCTGCCGGCACCTAGGGAAACCTAGCAAACCTATACATTTTTGAAAACTAGACACCCACGGGTTTGCAGGGGATTCTGGGTAAGAAAACGTTGGGGGATCCACGCAAGCCATACCTCCCTGGAATCCCCCGGGTGTCTAGTTTTCAGAAATGTGTGCCTTTGGTAGGTTTCCCTAGATGGCCGCCGAGCACGGGGCCAAAAACCCAGGTGACCCCCCTTGCAAAACCAGGTCATTTTGTGATAGGCAATTTTGATGTCGCCTCAATACGTTTTGGGCCCTTGCCTGTCGCGGGTACTTGGGCCTCCCACACGAGTGAGGCACCATTTTTATCGGGAGACCCGGGGGAACGCTGGGTGGTAGGAAATTTGTGTCAGCCCGGTGATGCCACACCTTTCCCACACAAAAATGTGTGGAAAAAGTGATTTTTTTCAGCTAATTTTGAGGTTTGCAGGGGATTCTGGGTAAGAAAACGTTGGGGGATCCATGCAAGCCATACCTCCCTGGAATTCCCCGGGTGTCTAGTTTTCAGAAATGTGTGCCTTTGGTAGGTTTCCCTAGATGGCCGCCGAGCACGGGGCCAAAAACCCAGGTGACCCCCCTTGCTAAACCAGGTCGTTTTGTGATAGGCAATTTTGATGTCGCCTCAATACGTTTTGGGCCCTTGCCTGTCGCGGGTACTTGGGCCTCCCACACGAGTTAGGCACCATTTTTATTGGGAGACCCGGGAGAACATTGGGTGGTAGGAAATTTGTGTCAGCCCGGTGATGCCACAACTTTCCCACACAAAAACGTGTGGAAAAAGTGATTTTTTCAGCTAAATTTGAGGTTTGCAGGGGATTCTGGGTAAGACAACGTTGGGGGATCCACGCAAGCCATACCTCCCTGGAATCCCCCGGGTATCTAGTTTTCATAAATGTGTGCGTTTGGTAGGTTTCCCTAGATGGCCGCCGAGCACGGGCCAAAACCCCAGGTGACCCCCCTTGCAAAACCAGGTCGTTTTGTGATAGGCAATTTTGATGTCGCCTCAATACGTTTTGGGCCCTTGCCTGTCGCGGGTACTTGGGCCTCCCACATGAGTGAGGCACCATTTTTATCGGGAGAGCCGGGGGAACGCTGGGTGGTAGGAAATTTGTGTCAGCCCGGTGATGCCACAACTTTCCCACACAAAAATGTGTGGAAAAAGTGATTTTTTCAGCTAAATTTGAGGTTTGCAGGGGATTCTGGGTAAGAAAACATTGGGGGATCCACGCAAGCCATACCTCTCTGGAATCCACGGGTGTCTAGTTTTCAGAAATGTGTGGGTTTGGTAGGTTTCCCTAGATGGCACCGAGCACGGGGCCAAAAACCCAGGTGACCCCCTTGCAAAACCAAGTCGTTTTGTGATACGCAATTTTGATGTCGCCTCAGTAGGTTTTGGGCCCTTGCCTGTCACGGGTCCTTGACCCACCCATGCGAGTGAGGTACCATTTCTATTGGGATACTTGGAGAAAGGCGGGGGTAGGAAATTTGTTGTTTCTTTCTGCAGCATGAAAAATTTGGCAGAATAATGCAAGGAAAATGTGACAGACACATTTTGAGGTTTGCAGGACATTGTGGGTAAGATAACTTGTTGGGATCCACAAGAGAGACGTCACCATGTACTCCCATGGGTGTTTAGTTTACGACAATATCTACAGTTGGTAGGTTATTCTTAGATGAAATATACACCTTGGCAGAGAGACTAAAAAGACAAAGATTACTGCACAGCCATCTATTCCTCAAGCACACACACATACTGGTTGGATTTGGCACGAGGGCGAGTGATGGTTCAGTATATAACATTTTATTAACAAGAGATTTAACAAAAATGAAATGCACTGTCAATAATTGAAAGGACAAAAAACTGAACCAGTGACTCGCAGCTCGTGAGCTGTAAAGCCACGTCAAGGCCCCAACCGCTTTACAGGCCTTTCACACACCTTTCATACGTGATACACACAAGACCATTCACACCACCAGGCACGAAACCAACTCATTACAACATTCACAAAAAGGGACAAGGTACCCCCTGCTTGAGAAAGACAGAAAAGACAAATATTTCTGCACAACCACCTATTCTTCAAGCACACATACATACTGGTTGGATTTGGCACGAGGGTGAGTGATGGTTCAGTATATACAGTTGTATTAACCAGAGATTTCACAAAAATGAAATAATTGAAAGGACGAGAAACTGAACCATTGACTCACAGCTTGTGAGCTGTAAAGCCACGTCAAAGCACCAACCGCTTTACAGGCCATTCATACACCTTTCATACGTGTGACACATACAAAACCATTCACACCGCCAGCCGCGGGCCCAGCACATTACAACACTCACACCAGCAGACAGCGCCATTCAAGGGCCCATCACTTTCACACGCCCACATTCCTGACACTGCAACCACACCAGCTCTTGGATTGCGTGGAGTGGCGTTTAGCTAGCAGTGTGTGTAGTGACCAGCAGCAAGTCACTACCCACACACCGCCAGCCAAGCGCCCGTCCATGCACACCGCCAGCCAAGCGCCAGTCCACGCACACCGCCAGCCAAGCGCCAGTCCACGCACACCGGCAGCCAAGCGCCAGTCCACGCACACCGCCAGCCAAGCGCCAGTCCACGCACACCGCCAGCCAAGCGCCAATCCACGCACACTGCCAGCCAAGCGCCAGTCCACTCACCGCCAGCCAAGTGCCAGTGCACGCACACCGCCAGCCAAGCGCCAGTCCACGCACCCCGCCAGCCAAGCGCCAATCCACGCACACCGCCAGCCAAGTGCCAGTCCACTCACCGCCAGCCAAGCGCCAGTACACGCACACCATCATAAATTTTTTTTAAACAAGAAAGAAAACACAAACCAATTGCAACTAAATGCAAAACTATAACTACATAAACAACAGCAGTAACTAAAGACATCATTCTATTGCCAAACGTTAAACTGAACAACTATATAAAACCATACAGACCAGGCAGTACACTATTAGACTCACAGTTGCTCTCAAAAACTCTTTTGAGTGTGATACAATCTGAAACATGTGGGCACACACAGCCCAGGATTAGAAGGACAATCGGCACAGTGCATACGACTCTCCTTCCGCACACCTCTTCGCAAGCAGACTCTACATCTCTTACAGGGATTGGTTTTTTTGGACTTGGGAGGAATTAAATCAGGAAAGTGGCGATCTTTCAATCTAGCCACATCCTCCACCACTCCAACTCTAGGAACACTTGCCTGTTCCACAACAACAAGGCTGCCTATCACAGACTCCTGAAACTGAACAAAAGTCAACTTTGACGCAGGAGAACACTCCTTGTACACAACAAAAGTATTGAAAGTTGCTAAATTGAAGAGATGGATGGCCAACTTCTTATACCAAATGTAAGCCTTACGAATAGCAGTGTAAGGTTCCAACCTCTGATCTACTCTATCACCACCACCTATGTGCTTATTGTAGTCTAAAATGCACACAGGTTTGCGCACTTCAGCAATCTGACCCCAAACAGCCACAGGTGAAGTACTCTCATCATGGATGGTAGTCAGCATGTACACATCCCTCCTGTCCACAAATTTCACAGCTAGTAGTTCATCACTACGCAAGGAACTGCACTGTCCCCTCTGAAGCTTTTTGCAAACAAGCTCTTTTGGATAACCTTTACGGTTGGAGCGGATTGTGCCACAAGCAAAAGTGTCCACTATGAACATATCCTTAAACAATTGCACAGCAGTGTAGAAGTTATCAAGGTACAAATGGTGGCCTCTGTTAAACAGTCCTCTAGCAAGATCCCACACAATTTTCTCTGAAACTCCAAAAGTGGACGGACAACCAGGGGGGTCAATAGTGGAATCCCTACCAGTGTACACCCGGAAATTAAAGACATATCCTGTCCTACTCTCAGACAACATATACAGCTTAATTCCATAACGTGCCCTCTTGCTAGGAATGTACTGTCTAAAAACCTAACGACCCTTGAACAGGACCAAAGACTCATCAATAGCTATTTCTTTCCCTGGAGTATAGATCTCTGAAAATCGATCTACAAAGTGATCAAGAACAGGCCGAATCTTAAAAAGACGGTCACAGTCAGGGTTATCTCGTGGCAACGCCAAAGCATTATCAACAAAATGCAGCATCCGAACCAAAGTAAATACCGATCACGACTCATAATTGCAGGAAATATGGCCGTTGTCATCAAGGGACTGGTAGACCAATATGAAGCCATGGACGGCTTCCTTATCAAGCCCATCAAAAAAGTCAAACCCAAATACTTCTTCATCTCATCCAGATTTGTGGGAGTCCACTGAGTAACTCTAGAGTAGGGCCTAAGTCTGGCACTGTTGTCCCTCAAAAACTGTTCAGCATACAAATTAGTCTGCTCAACAATCTCACCCAAAAATACATCATCCATGAACAACTGAAAAAACTGTATAGGCAAAAAAAATTCACAATCCACTCTACACCCTGCATCACCACCAAAGGCAGGCAACACCGGCTGCACCATATTTGGATCAACCCAGAGTCCAGCACTTCCAATGGGAAGCCTTAAAGCCCCAGGCTGCAATCCAGATGCCTCTTGCACCATCGGCACATCAGTGTCCTCCTCTAAAACAGGCACTTCATCCGCACTGAGAGTAGCTTCATCATCCGATGATTCCATGTGGAGAGAAAACTCACTGCCTGAATCTTCCCCTCCCTCCTCTCCCTCAGACGCACTGTCAGTCTCATAATCCTGCTCAGAGGAAGATTCAAGAAGCATACCAACCACCTTCTGAGCAGTAATTCTACGGTTAGCCATAATGCTTACTTATAAAGGTAACTTGTCAAACAAGTCAACAACAACAAACCCTTTGTAAAAAAAGAAATAAACAAAATGTAGCTTTAGCACAAAGACCTATATACTCCAACACTATACCACTCACTTGCCAGAAGCAGCTAGACTCACCACCACCTACTCTGCACAGACACATTAAGGACCAACAGTATCCCACTAAAAAAGAAAAAAAAAAGAAAATTACACATAAGACAACGCAAAACACATCGCAAAGAATTTCATGCACAAAACACTAACTAAATATGCTGCTATTATGACACCACTTACAAAAAATTAATTCATGCATGACATTAATACTCAATTTGAGTAAACACAACGAAAATATTTTTCTTACCAAAAAAATGCAACTACGCAAAACTGCAGATCAACCACTGCCGAAACCGCAAAACAAGAATCAAAAGCTTTCCACTAGAATAAAAAGGAGAAAAACACATTACAATCACATATGCAAATAATGCACTAGTCCACACACTATCCACCAGCCAAGCAAAGGTAGTAGGTGGGCCTAAAAGCATGAGGCCGATCTGCCCCCACAGGGAGCAGAAACAGCCAAAAAATTCACCCTCATAAAGGGGGAGCGACCCTTGCCCAAGGGGTCACTACCCAACACCAACATTTAAAAAGCCCTGGTGTCTAGTGGCTTCTGCCCCCCTAGGGGACAGATGGGCCTAAAAACATATGGCCGATCTGGGCAGAAACAACCACAATAAATACCCCATAAAGGGGAGCGACCCTTGCCCAACTCAAACAATCCCTAGTGTCTAATGGCTTCTGCCCCCCTTGGGGGCAGATGGGCCTAGAATAACAAGGCCGATCTGCCCACAAGGGGGGCAGAAACAGCCAAAATAAATGATCCCCCAAGGGGAGCGACCCTTGCCCAAGGGGCCGCTCCCCAACAACTCAAACAAACAATCCCTGGTGTCTAATGGCTTCTGCCCCCCTTGAGGGCAGATGGGCCTAGAAAAACAAGGCCGATCTGCCCCCAAGGGGGGCAGAAACGGCCACAATAAATGATTCCCAAAGGGGAGCAGCCCTTGCCTAGTTAAAAAAAAAAAAATCCCTGGTGGCCTAGTGGGCTCACAGCGACTTTTTTATTAATTCAATCTGCCCCCACAAGGGGAGCAGACCACTACTAAAAAAATATCCCCCAAGGGGAGTGACCCTTGCCCAAGGGGCCGCTCCCTGACACAAAGGCACTTTTTAAATTAAAAAAAAATTCCCTGGTGGCCTAGTGGTCACATAATGCCTTTTAATGTACATATATTGATAGATCTGCCCCCCCCCCAAAGAGGGGCAGACCCATCCACAAAATGTGCACCACCAAGGGGAGCAGCTCTTGCCCAAGGGGCCTCTCCCCGACACAAGAGGCCCTTTAAAAAAACAAAAAACAAGCATTCCTGCTGCACGATCACGCCCCAAGCGCGATCGTGTAGCAGGAATGCTTGAAAAAAGACATTGGAGGAAAGGAAAACACTTTCCTTTCCTCCGATGCCTTTTTAAAATGTCCCCCCACCCTCCCCGAGGCCAAACTCGCCTCTTACCTGCTGGACGCGCTGGAAGCAAATGGCTTCCAGCGCGTCCGGTATCATGTAATGATGTCAGCGCGCGAGGCGCGCTGACGTCATTACATGATGTGGTTGGGGGTGTGCGGGGGGGTGAAGCGGAAGGGCTTCCCCTTCCATTGCGGGTGGGGGCAGGATGATTGGCGGCCCACAGGGGGAGCGCCAGCGCTTCCCCCGTGGGTGGGTGCCAGGACGGCCGGGAGCCGTCGTGAGCACACGCCCACCGTGTCTCAGGACGGCTCCCGGCCGTCCTGAGCACCGAAGGGGTTAACATGAAGACGTATTCTGTATTCACGTTTGCATTTACTCTTTGAGTCACATTTGCATATCTTCTGAAAGTCATATTTGAAAATGTAATCATGTATCCTTTTACTCATGTTTACTCATGTTTGCATTTGTTCTTTAGTTACATGTGCACAAGTATAACCATGTATTCAAAAATTGTTTGATTGGATATTTATTATGTTAAAGGAAAATTTTATAAGAAGACATATTATGGGTCCTCTGTCTGCAAGATTCGTGCCTCGAAGTTCTCACTTTCTATTCACCTGTGGAAGGTCATGAAGGGGCAGAACTCTGTTTTAATATAAGTAATGTCTTTATTGAGTGTTCTAGAGGACACACAATGTAGGTTGTAGTATAATTTAACAGATAGATTGCTGAACCTATTAGATTCCAGGGAAATGGCTTCACTAATTAGGATACATTATATGAAAAAATGCACTCTTCTATTCCATACCCAGTATTTGAAGAACACACTGTAAATCAAAAATAAAACCCAAACCACCCACTACTGACACATGTGATAAGGTGGGCTGATGCACACTAAAAGTCACACTCTATCAGGCAGTGAGGTGTGTTCAGTCTCTGATCCCCACCATATTTATATTCAATACTCATACTGCACTGTTGTCCCTGGGGGCTCACTGACTCGCTCTGGGTCTTAAGTGGAGTGAAAATGTTGCCTGACACAAAAAGCAATGTTTGTACCTGATTTGGAGTGTTTTTTTCTATAACCTTAGAAGTCCATGGTATTTAGATAAAATATTGAGTTCAAAATATTCAGAGACAGAAATATTGGAAAAGATTTTGTGATTTAAAAATATTGTGATGCAAAAATGACGTTGTCAAGAACATTGTCTTTTTGGGTAAGTAATATTGTTTTTAAGGATATTGATATTTTTCATATTATTTTAATGTGTTTTAGTTAATATAATATTTTATGTGTTAACATTGTGTTTATAATGTTTTTTTTTTTTTAAATATAGCTTGTAATTTTAATTGTTAATAGTAATTAATCGTGTCAGAAAGGTTGTCAGGTTTGTAGGGGGATAGGGTAGGTAGTTAATTAAGTAATAATTAATTAACAATTAATTATTGTTAATTATGTCAATGATTATTCATTATGGAAATTGTTTAATACTGATTAATTTTATTTATAGTTTAGGTGAGGGCTGCTGTGTTTTGTAGAGGCATAGGATGGACAGTTAATTAAGTTATAATTAATTAACAATTAAGTATTAATTGTTAATTATTTAATTGATTATGAACTCTGTCAATACTTTAATACTGATTTATTTTAGTTATATTTTAGGCATTGTCTGCTGGGTTTGGAGTAGTGTAAGTTGGGAAAGTAATTAAGTAATAATTTATTTACACTCTACCTACTGTTGTGCTGACTGGTGTAAGAACACTAAATCTAACCACTCTCAAGTCCAACACTTTCCCTACTGTTGTGCTGACTGGAGTAGGAAGAGCAAATCTAACCCTCCGCAATTTAGCGCTTCCCCTACTGTTCGTTAGACTGGAGTGGGAATAGTAAATTTAACCCTTTCGAAGTTCAACGCTTTCCCTACGGCTGCATAGACTGGAGTAGCAAAAGTAAAACTAATACTTAAATACTTCAATAATTTTCATAGCATTGGTAAATATATTTTATAGGATTATTTATTTTTTATATTTTATATTATTTGTTTTTATTTTTAATTGTTTTAATGTTTTTAGTAAATGTGGTTTTTTTAATGTAATTTATTTTATATTTTTAATTGACTAAATTCATTAATATATTTTGTAAGTGAATTGTTTATATATTTTATGTTTTCGTTAATTGTGTATCAATTATATATATGTATGTAATATGTATATATGTATTTATATATATATATTTGTGCTTTTTATACTAGTAAATTAAAAAATTTTAAAATAAAATTTAAATAATATATTGAATATATTTTTTTTAATTGGCTGGCTAGAGCCAAATCTGGGTCACCTGTGGAGATATGTCCTCCTATATATATATACACACACACACATATATATGTTTGTTTGTATTTACGTAAATATATATTGAAATACGGCAATAAATATTAGTGGAATTTATTTAATTTACATTATATTAATTTTATACATTATAATATTTAAGATTTACTACCTTAAACTGTATATTTATTTATATATATATATATATATATATATATATATATATATATATATATATATATATATATATTCCAAACGTCTCCAATAACGTACGCTCTCAGGACAATAAGCAGGTCACAAATGAATAATCCAAGAGTTTATTACACAACGCGTTTCGACTGTAAACACAGCCTTGTTCACGTGTAATGTGCACACCGAAAAGGGTAACTGATAAAGTTTCCAAAGAGTTAACAAAATAAACAGAGGACTACACCAAATAGCTCAACCATGGCAGCCATGATGTAATGGTAAACACATAAATCATTTATCTGAAATAGGATTAACCAGTATAAATCTGAAGCAGGAGATACAAATTGTAAAATACATACATGTGAAATATATGGTCCCAATGTTGACTGTGATAGAAAAAAACATAAGAAACAAATGTTCAGTTGGGATCGAACACTAACTCCGTTTTCGATCTAACAAAATCAACAAAGGACTGCACCAAGTAGCTCCACCATGGCAGCCATGATGTACTGGTAAACACATAAAGCATTAATCTGAAATAGGATTATCCAGTATGAATCTGAAGCAGGAGAAACAAAATGTAATGTAAAATACATACATGTGAAATACATGGTCCCAACGTTGACTTTGATAGAAAAAAACATAAGAAACAAATGTTCCATTGGGATCAAGCAATAACTCCATTTTCGATCTAGCAGTTATTCTCTCAAAATTACAATGGAGAAAACCAATATCAGGATACCCTCCCGTCCACAATGAATAATAGGACATATGACAGAGATCGAAAAAATGTGTAAAAGCTTGCTTGCAGTATAACAGTGGTCCTCACTAAACCTCATTGATGAGGGGAGAACAAAATGAACCACAGCCCGTATTGGCAGAAAGACTGGTCTCTGTAATTGACAAGTGCCAAGTGCCAGGTACATAGAAACTCAAATGCTACTGTTGTTCTAGTTAAACAAACTCGATAACTGAAATCTGCATTCTCTCGCTATTCCAGAAATCTAAGGTTGTAAAATGTGTATACCTATGTGGATAAACTACAATGAAAGGACAAGTGCCCACATAAAAATGGCAAACACCCTAGATTGTAAAACATTATAACTCAAACACATACCAGTTACCCGTGAGTGAGGAATCTACACTAAAGATGTGAAGGATGTAAGGGGGAAAAGGGTAGGCTGCCCGTGCAAGTAAATACAAATGGATGGGCCCCTTCCTTTCCTCCTGCAAAAGAAACAAGAAAGAGAAAAAAATATATTAAAACCATGAAGCAAAGTTTGATCCCACAAAATTCCATACAATTGAAAGACATTAAAAACAGTTCCTGATGCACACCCGGACCACGGGAGAAACAGATTAGAGAAACCTACTACAATGTCTAAAGACATATTAAAATAAAACAGCAACAACTGATAATACTATGAGAATACAGTGATACAGGGAGGGCAATCTAGGACTCCTCCTTTAAATGTATTGCAAGTTCCTCATCCATGTTCAGTCCTCCTGGGCTTTTAGTCTGAAAATCAATAATGTATCTAGATTCTCTTTGTCTGAGTAGGAGCACTCTATCACCACCTCTAGGATTTTTGGGGATTTGTTCAAGAATCAGAAAGCTAAGATCGGCTACATTAGAGAAATGTTTATCGTAGAAGTGGCGTGCCACAGGGTATTTGGGGTCGTTGTTAGTGATAGCCCTAAGGTGTTCTAATACCCTTTTCTTAGCTGGGCAGGTTGTACTGCCTATGTACCATAACTTACAGGTACATTCGATGGCATAGATGACAAAATTCGAACTGCATGTAAGAAATTGTGTAATCTTCTTAGTGACACCCCTGTAGTCTAGGACTCCCCTAAACTTACTGTGTCTACATGCCTTACAATGGCCACACGGGAAAAACCCTATAAGACCATGGCTGGCCATAGCAGGGTAGTTAGTAATGTCACTTTTAACCACCAAATCTCGAATATTTCTATCCCGTCGGTATGTTATGTTGGGTCTTTCGGTTATGGTGTCACCTATGACAAAGTCAGTTTTCAGAATATCCCAGTTTCTAGCAAGTATGCGTTTGACTTTGTGGGAGTCAGAGCTATATGTCAGGATCATGCGAGTGTTATCGCTTTCTTCCTCATTGCGTACCTCCGGTTTTTCAATCAAGGTTAGAGTTCTGTCAACCCCTTCTGCTCTGTCCCTTGCTTTATTCAAGACCCAGTTGGGATACCCATTCGTTTCAATAGACACAGGAAGTCACAAACCTTTTTCCTACTGATTAGCTGTAGTTCACTCTGAGCATGTGCATACGATCGCCATGGGTAGGTCAGGCTGCCTTTTCTTGTGACACAGGAAACCAAAAATCACATGATTATTATCAGCACCTGTGAACCATTTGGTGATAATTAGTGTGATAGAGTGCACTATATATAGCGCGACCTCCTTTACCTCATTTCTTCATCAGGGAGGACCGGGAGCAGTCGCCTAGGATCCACATGGGAAATTTCCCTTGATGCAGTAAGGGTGTGAATGAGAATTGTTTGAATGTATGGTTGTTCAATTACCTGATAGGCAGATGGTGTTGCATGTGTAGGTTTATTTTGCCACAGATCAAAAAACTGTTCTTTCATCTACCTTTTTCCCTTTTTCTTCTTTTTCTTATTGAGAATTATTTTTCTTATTGAGAATTATTTTTCTTATTGAGAATTATTTTAAATGTGTACCATGGTTTCTCAACAGGGTTTGACTACAGGGGTTTCCCTCCCCTCCTCCCATGGGGCAAGTAGCTTTGGTATCTAGGGTAAGAACAGTGAGATTTATATTCTCACTTTTTTATTTGATTTCATGTACACAAATAGAGTGTCACATGTCACATAAGTAGTCACTTATGTTTTTCTGAAACAATGCATGTTTTGCGTTCAGTTCTCAACTACTTAGAAGGTTTGGCAGTGTATATATTTCTCTCAATCAATTTCTCTTTTACAGGCTTGAAATTAGAGGCCATCAAGTTGTGGAGTGTGGCAGTGCTCACGCCCACACAGTGGTTTACTCTTACCACTAGCTGGTAAGAACGGAGCCCTCTATGTTCTTTTTAGGTCCTGACGAATGCCCTGGACCCAAGCGGGCCATTAAGGCAGAAACATGTTGACCTCTCACATAACGGATAGGGGACATTAATTCCCCACATACCGTCACTTGATTTTAATATCATATAGTTACCTTTAACATTAAAAACACGATTAAGATAACTATAATGTTTTTTAACCACACTTTTTGTTTATGGGCCCCCACTTAGTTTAGAAGTGCATCCCTGTCGTCAGGTGTATGCCCGCCCTCTATCAAACCAAGGTTTTAGAGGGCGAGGACTGGTCAATGATGAAGCATGACACCAGGTGGTGTGTGAGACCAGTCCGTTACTTTTTGTGAGATGCCTTCACTTACAAATACATCCCAAACAACTTAGATGACACCCATGAAGTGGACAGATGTAAGATTACCATGCACAACAAGATAGACAGGAATGCGAATGCACATTTACATGGGGTGCCAGGTTCACACTTTGGACTCATGCTTAGTAGTACTAATTGTTCTCTACCCAGAATTAGGTTAATTATCATGGAATGTAGCTGGACTAGGCTCAAAGCTGATTTATCCAAATTGGGTGTCTCACATAGAAGAACACGACATTTGAATGTTTCAAGAAACTTGGGACACAGAAAAAGTGTTTATTGATGAGTTTACTACCTTTAGTCTAGAGGCAAAACCAGCAGAGCTATTTGGGAGAGCCCTGATTTAATGGGAATATTTGTGATTTTTGCAACAGGACTCCCATTGGCCCTTTTAAACATTTACGTTAGAACCATAAGGGCAACTGATAAATCACCTACACTATCTCTTTTGGAAGAAGTTTTAGACAACGTACAGACAAATACAAAAATTATAGTGGCAGGGGATTTTAACACTTATGAACTCTTGTTTTATCTAAATGAGATTACTGGTGAGGAAGATGAAATTTGTGGTACCCCGTCACTATCAGGACAACCAAGGAAAAACCTTTCCAGTCTTGCAATCAAATTAGCCTCTTTACCAGTTAGCAAGGGACTTAGGGCATGTAATGGGCATATCATCTCTGATTCCAATAGAGCACCAACCTTTAAGAGAGGAGAGTGTTATATATTACATCCTTGTTGATGTGAGATTATGGTCACTTCTGACCGACATGAAAGTGGTAACACGATCCGATAGTGACCATAATTCTTTGGAAGTAACACTTATGGGAGAATCTTTGAGGCAAGAAAATAATGCTTGCAAAACTATAGTACCAGCCCCGCTTGCAACCAATAATCGCTGTTATGTCACTTGGCCCAATGTCATGTCTAATCTAAAACTATATTCGCAGATCTATAGTCTTTACATTAAACATCTAGCGGAATATGTGGGACTTAACGAAGTAGAAATTCCTATCTTAAATGTATATAATCAGTTGTTTGGGGAGCTGCAAAAGATGTTTTATAAGGATGTATCTTACGCAAAATCTAACTCTGCTAAGGAGTCAAAATGGTTTGACCAAGTATGTAAATCAGCTAAGATCTCACTAAGACTAGCTATCTTAGAAGGTGATTGGACCAAAATTAGCAAAGTAAGATGCACTTATAAGGCATTATTGAACAAGGTAAAAAGGAACTGGGACGAAAAACTCTGGCAAGACTTGATAGACGCTAGTAAAACAAATGATATTAGGTTGTTCTAGCATCTAGTAGCTCTAACAAATTCTGATAGAGTTACAACGTATTATTATAATATCTCGCCTGACAAATGGGTGGCACATTTTCTACCCTTTATGCCACAGAAGATTGTAATGGCCAAAGGATTAGTAGCAACTTGGACGCCTTTGGAAAACCGGAAATCACAACTCTTACATAAGTTACTGCCCCTGTTGTCTTTAGCCTTGAAGGCACAAATAGAGCCATTGATTCTTTATAGTATGCTAAGGCTCCAGGCCCGGATAAAATTCCTGTAGATTTACATAAAACAGAGCCCCAGATAAGGACAATCTACTTAAATCTACTATCAAATGTGATAGCTGCAGGGGGTAAAGTGCCGGATTCTTGGCATAGGGCAGACATTATAACAATATTTAAAAAGGGCGATGCAAGCGACCCCTCAAACTACAGGCCGATTAGTTTGATTGATAACGCTCAAAAAATATTTGCAAAACAAATCTTAGAGAAACTCCACAACTGGGCTGATACAAACAAAATTATATCCTCTCTCCAGGGAGGTTTTAGGGCAAAGGTTAGTACAATTGATCAGATTTGTAGGTTCACAATTTTATATTGGAAATATGTTTTAATACAAAACCAAATGCTTTACGTGGCATTTGTAGACTTAAGAGCCGCGTTTGATCTTATCCCACACTCAAACTTATGGTGAGTTTTGATAAACACGGGGGCCCCAGGTAATCTTATCCAACTTATTAGTAAATTACATGAGAAAAATTACGCTCAAGTTCGTTGGGGCCCAAATGGAGAATTGACTGACTGCATCCCCATTGAGCGAGGCGTGCGCCAGGGCTGTGTTCTTGCGCCAACGCTGTTCTCTCTATACATGAACAATGTTGTGGATGCTTTGGATCAATGCAGAAATGATTCCCCTGTTTTGAATAACAGAAAGATACCAATTCTTCTTTTCGCCGACGATTCCCTTCTTATTCCCAAGACACCTATGGGGCTCCAAATTTTAATTGATAAATTTTTATATTTTTGTAAATCTAGGGGCTTGGAGCTAAACATGAATAAAACTAAGTATATGGTGCTTGGAAAGGGTATGAGGAAAAATTCTACTGTTCATGTTGGTAGCGAGATTTTAGAAAGAGTACACAATTTTGAGTATTTAGGTGTCAGACTTATTGATAATTACAGGTGGACAAGTCAATTGAACAAGAGTCCTCTAGTAATAGAGCATAAATCCAACGCTATTATTAGATTTTATAAGCAAACAACATCACGTGTAGTTTCACTAGCCTTGGAAATTTATCGTGCCAAAGCTCAAGGTTCACCGCTTTATGGCACTGAGATCGGGGGTTGTGTTGACACTCACCTGTTATCTACAGCTGAAAACAATTTTATTAGGAAGTTCCTTTGCGTTCCATCTAGCTCACCCCGTACCCCATTATATTTTTATGTGGGTGTGAAAAAAATTGCTGACCTGGCTGTTTTAAAAATCTTAGTGTACTGGGTCCGCCTTTGGACTACACCCGAGTTAGGAGATTACAAAGACTCACTTATAGACCTATTAAAAGTCCCAAGAGCTAGGACTCTCCCTTGGGTTAAATTTGTCTGTGTTTGGTTGGGGAAATTGGGTCTACAAAGCTACTGGGATGAGCCAACTGTAATTTGCAAAGCAATCAATCAATCAATCAGGGTTTTATAAAGCGCGCTACTCACCCGTGAGGGTCTCAAGGCGCTGGGGGGGGAGGTGCAGCTCCGGTTCAGTTGAAGAGCCAGGTCTTGAGGTTCTTCCTGAAGGTGTGTAGGGTGGGGGAGCGTCTGATGTTGACAGGGAGCTCGTTCCAGGCCTTGGCTGCAACGTAGGAGAAGGCTCTTCCGCCTGCTCTGTTTCTGCGGATGCGTGGGTTGTCTGCCAGGGCGAGGTCAGCGGAGCGGAGGTTCCTTTTGGGTACGTGGAAGGAGACTCTCTCGTTGAGGTATTTGGGTCCGATGTTGTGGAGGGATTTGTAGGCGTGGGTGAGTAGTTTGAAGGTTACTCTCTTCTCGACGGGGAGCCAATGGAGGTCTCGTAGGTGTTGGGTCATGTGTCGTGCCGTGGGGTTCCGAGGACGAGTCTGGCTGCGGTGTTCTGGATGGTTTGGAGCTTGTGGAGGAGATTTCTGTTGATTCCGGCATAGAGTGCGTTGCCGTAGTCCAGTCTGCTTGTTATGAGTGCGTGGTTGACGGTTTTTCTGCATTCGGGGGGGATCCATTTGAAAGTCTTGCGGAGGATGCGGAGGCAGTTGAAGCTGGTGGAGGCGACGGAGTTGATCTGACGGGTCATGGTGAGGAAGGAGTCGAGGATGATGCCAAGGTTCCGTGCGTGGTCTGATGAGGTGGGTGGGCTCCCGAGGGCGGAGGGCCACCAGGTGTTGTCCCAAGCGGTGTTGGAGGGTCCGTGGACGAGGACCTCTGTCTTTTCCGAGTTTAGCTTCAGGCAGCTGTTGTTCATCCAGGCTGCGACGTCCTTCATCCCTTCCTGGAAGCAGACTCTGGTGTCTTCGGGGTGCTTCGTGAGGGAGAGGATGAGCTGTGTGTCTTCGGCGTAAGATACAATGCTGAGCCCATGCTGTCTGACGATGGCCGCGAGGAGGGCCATGTAGATGTTGAAGAGCGTGGGGCTGAGTGAGGATCCTTGGGGTACTCCGCAGTTGGTTTCTGTGGGTTCGGAGAGGAAGGGTGGGAATCTGACCCTCTGGGTTCTGCCGGAGAGAAAGGATCGGATCCAGTTGAGGGCGGTTCCTCGTATCCCGGTGTCATGGAGTCTGGCTGCAAGAGTGCGATGTGAGACAGTGTCGAAGGCTGCGGAGAGGTCTAGTAGGATGAGGGCCGCCGTGTGGCCCTGGTCGAATAGCATGCGGATGTCGTCAGTGGCGGCGAGGAGGGCGGTCTCGGTGCTGTGGTTGCTGCAGAATCCGGACTGGGAGGGGTCTAGTATGGCGTTCTCTTCGATGAAGGTGGTCAGCTGGGCGTTTACGAATCTCTCAGTGACTTTGGCAGCGAAGGGGAGAAGAGAGATGGGCCGGTAGTTTTTCAGGTCCGTCGGGTCGGCCGAGGGCTTCTTGAGGAGGGGTTTGACCTCTGCCCGCTTCCAGTCGTCGGGGAAGATGCTGGATTCGAGGGAGGTGTTGATGGTCCGGCCTAGTTCGGGTGCTATGGCGGCTCTGTGGTATATGTGTGGTGGGCAGGGGTCTGTCGGGGCTCCAGAGTGGGTGTTCTTCATGGTCGTGGTGGTGTATTCCTTGGTGGCAGGGTTCCAGGTGGTGATGGTCGGCTAGTTGTCAGTGATGCGGGGGTGGGGTGGTGTCCGGAGTCTGTTCGCTGAAGTTGTCGTAGAGGGCCTTGATTTTCAGGTGGAAGTAGGAACTGAGCTTGTCGCAGAGGTCCTGGGATGGTGTGACGTCCGTGGCTTCGCTGGGGGGTTTGGTGAGTTGCTGTATGACGCTGAAGAGTTCTTTAGCGTTGCTGGAGTTGGTGTGGATTTTGTTCTTGATGAAGGTACGTTTGGTGGTTCTTATGCACTGGTGGTATTCATTCAGGGCGTTCCTGTAGTTGTTGAGGTCTTCAGTGGTTTTCCTGTTCCGTCAGTTTTTCTCCAGGCATTGGCATGAGCGCCTGGCTACTTGGAGGTTGGTGGTGAACCAGGCGGCCCGCAGGAGGCGTTGTTTGCAGGGGTGGCGGAGGGGTGCGAGCTTGTCTGCGCAGCTGGAGATCCAGCGGTGAAGTTCTTTGGCTGCGGAGTTGGCATCGGTCGTGGCAGAGGGGGGGTCGTGGAGAAGGGTGGAGTTGAGGTGTTCTTCTGAGATCTTGCTCCAGTTCCTTCGTGGTGGGCGTGGGGCGGGTTTGGATGCAGTGGTGGTGTTGAAGGTGAAGTGTACGCAGTGGTGGTCTGTCCAGAGGGGCTGAGTGGTGTGGCTGAAGTGGATGTTGTTCCCACCTGCGAAGATAGGGTTGAGGGTGTGTCCGGCTCTGTGGGTGGGGGTGGTGACGAGCTGCTTCAGTCCGAGGTTGGCAAGGTTGTCGAGGAGGGCGGTGGAGTCGGGGTCACTGCGGTTGTCGAGGTGGAAGTTCAGGTCTCCGATGAGGATGTAGTCCGTTGAGGTGATGATGTGGGGTGCGACGAGGTCGGCAATGGTGGTTGCGGAAAGGGTGCGAGGTCTGGGGGGTCTGTAGGCGAGGGTGCCGCGCAGTGTAGTCCTGGGGCTGGTCTGGATCTGGAAGTGGAGGTGTTCTGTATTGGAGAGGGGGTCGCTCGTGCTGGAGGTGGAGAGTCGGAGGGAGCTCTTGTGTACAATGGCGAGTCCTCCTCCTGGGCGGTGGGGGCGGTCCTCTCTCTGGATCTTGTATCCGTCGGGGATGGCGGTGGCGATGTCGGGGCGGAGGTGACATTGGTCCAGGTTTCTGTGACGAAAGCGACGTCGAGTGAGAGTGCGTCGAGCAGGTCCCAGATCTCAACGGCGTGTCTGTGGAGGGAGCGTACGTTGAGGAGGATGCACGTCAGGGTTTCAGTGCTGCGGGCGTCTTGCGTGGGTTCAACTGCAGTGGGGGCACTGACAATGGTGAAGGACTGTCAGCAGTGTAGGCAGGAGAACTGGCCGTGGGTGGTGTTCGGCGTCGATCTCTGGCAGTTGATGTTCCTTCCGGGGTTGAGTGCGAAGAGGGCGGTGGAGTTGTAGCGGTGGGGGGTCGTAGATCCAGGGTTCCTGGCGCTAGCCGCGATCGGGTCGTGGACGGCCGCAGACGGGCTTGCCTTTGGCGCACCAGCGGCGCGCCAGCGGCACGGCCGCGCAGCGGTCGCCATTAAATAGGGGAGGTGGGTGGGAAAGCGTGGATGGGAGGCGGGGTCGGTGCGTGGCAGGGGGGGCGGGGCCGCAGCGGCAGGAAAAAGGGCGGCGGAGTTTAAGGAGAGGAAAAAACTGGGCACGAGAGAGGCAACAATAAGGCAGGGGCACAACAGAAAATGGCACAGGCACAAAAGAGAGAGGCACAATAATTATTCCAATACAGGGCTGCACAATAAATACAATAAGGGCAGCGCAATAATTACCTTGATGGAACCGGCGGAGAGCAGACTCGAACCCTGCTGATCAGGGCAGAGTCTGTGCGGTAGAGGCGCTGCACCAGCGGAGCTGCGGGGGTGAGAGCAGGTCCCTGGCCCGCAGGTCAGACCTTAGGACTTTGAAGGCTCGCTATTGGGCTTATGTATATGATGGCTATATAACAACTAGCTCAAATGGTTCTTTGACCAACTTGTTTCTAGATTTTAAGCCTTTTCTGGTCTTTGAACAATTTTTAGATTTAATATCCACTCCTGTAGCCAGGAGCCTTTATATACGATTTCGCCATGGGACCCTCCCTCTAAGATCATTTACTTATAAATGGCGCTTGGAACAAGACTCTACTACTTGCCCAGTATGTGGTTCGAACAACGAGAATGAGATACATATAATGTTTTTTTGCCTGAGTATTATAATTCCAGCCGCAAATGGATTTGGCCAATTTGCTGTGATATGGGAACATATAGACACCTGGTAGCTATTAGAATTTTAAAAAAAGATACTACTCCAAAAATAGTATTTGCTGTGAGCAGGTTCTTGCAGGCAATCTGGTACAAGAGGGACAAAATCTTAAAGGCAGTCATTTAATGCTTGTGCCGATTGTATGTTATTCTTTCCTTATCAATTATTTTCAGAATTAAAAAAAAAAAAACTATTTAGGATTTTTATACCATATTTATATATTTTATATCGAGATATTTTATTGGGAAATTATAATTGTAAATGTTTTGCCCTTTTGCACATGACTGCTGGTCGCAATTTGCACTGTCTCCTGTGTGGAGTTATTTGCACTGATTTACCCTGTGCTGCCTCTGCGAAAATGTTGTTTTAAGAACTGCTATGATGCTGCTATAGATGTATTTTTATCTTCTTTAGGAACTTGAAGACGCATTTGCATTGATTTTTATCATAAAACATGACAGGATTATTATTATTTCATATACATTCTCTCTCTGAATTTGGATGAAGTATATATGGACTGTTATTGTATATTTAATGTATATGTTTTTTTTATTTTTACTGTGTTTTCTGTCTGTCTACACTTTGATGGTTAATGATAACCTAATAAAGTATTATATATATATATATATATATATATATATATATATATATCGTGAACAAGGTTGCCGGGTGCAACCAAGATGCGTTGACAGTTTGTAGCTCACAAGCGCTTCAATAAAGCATCTCTGAATACTCACTGAGGAGTTCCGCGTATCCCTTCTGATCCTGTGGGGATACATTCTTCATATATATATATTCTTCATTGCTTGCACATTGCGTTTTTTGCACAAAGAGGAAATCCAGAGTCATTATTTTAGAATGATTTTAGCTTAGTTCCTTGGTTTTAATGTGCTTAATTTTAACATCAAAGGCTTATTATTTTCTCACTTTCTATTTTAGAATATATGAGAAGGTTTAACAATTGCTTGTGTAGAGGATTAGGTCTCACACAATATGAATTATAATGTTAAACAAAATAATGATCTGTTAAGAAACAATATGACACATGTTCCTTAAGGTTTTACTTGAATGAATGTTATATCAATTGTCTTTTTAATATATATTTATTCAAACCATATTTTACATTCATGTATTTATGCAAACCAAATTATGCCTTTTTTGCACATTTAAGATGTCAGGCTTGACGCCGTGCGGTGATTTGAATACTTTTTGAGTACTTCTTTCATGTCTATAGAGTGGTCATATGGTTTAAACGTCACTAATGCACTGGCACTTTAAATAAGGGTGGTAACATTTGCAACGCGTCATGTGATCAAGGCCCAGGTGGGGCTGAAACACGTCATGGCGGAGATGCAGGGCAAAAAGAAATAAACTTACTTTGCACAAGGAACTTTGGGTCCGCGTTCGTCTGTCCTTGGCAGTGGATACTTTAAAGACGAAGTCAGCGATGTGATAGTGTCGGTTTGCTTCTACGGCACCAGCGGTAACCCCTCCTCCACGTTGGGTGCAGCGGCAGGAAGGAGTTGGTTTCGGTGCTACCGGAACTTGAATCAAGACTCCAGTGAGGAGAAAGCCGCAATCAACCCCTGAACGCTGGATACTTTCTTACCGGCTTGCTGAGGTGCGCGTGACCGGATTTTTCGTACTGGATCACGGCAAGTCATCTCTAAAAGGTAGGAATCGGCAGACTGTTCAGTGAGGAGTGTGCACATTTCAGACGCGGATACGTATCTGAGCGTTTGAATTTGTTATTTATTGTTATTGCCCACAACAGTGCATCATGTCCGCAGAGGCGTTGCGCAACCGCGAAGAGGCGGCAGACGAAATGTTTAACGATTCCCCGGACGGGGGACCGGTAATGACAATGCTGCAAAGCAATACATCTACAGGAAGTGCTAATTCAAGGGAAATGTTTAAGAAATTGGAAAAGCTAATGCGCTGTGAACAAGCAAAATGGTGGGAGCACAAGTCTTTATCCCGCTATCTGGAGGTTGGTAGGATTCCAAGAGGCTTGCGGATAACTTTGGCACCTAGTTATGAGAATCCTGATCCAGATATGTTGGCGGAATGGGCCGCTTGCAATTTGGAGTCCTCCAGTAGACTTGTTCGAATATTAATCAAGTTTGCAGAAAGTGATAGAGCCAAACTACAAGCGCAAATAGAGGAACTGAATGAAACTATAAGCAAATTGGAAGTTACAGCTAACATCGTGAAATTAAGGGAAGAAATGCATGTGCGCCTACAGAAAGATGAAGATATAATTAAAAGACGCAAAGCATATAAATTTCAACGCGATAAAATGGACTATTTAAATGGCCAGGTGTTTACATTTGCGCGCAGGTTCGATGCTGTAAAAACGAAAGTGGGCATTAGCCAACAAGCAATGAATAATCAGACAGTCATGGGTGAAGCATCTCCGGTTTCGTCATCAGCATCTGACCTCAGTTCTGCCCCAGAAAGTGAGACAGAAGGGGAAATGTCAAGAGCTCAAGGATTGGGGTTTACAAAACTGTCCTTGGCGCAGGAGATCGACTGCTTGCGCCAGGACAGGAGAGACACACTCAGACCAAGAGCCCAACCTGGCCAGAAAATGAAATCAAAAACAAAAGAGCCAATCAAAAACGTGGCGCAAGACGAAGGTGCAATCAGCAACGAAAAGCAGACCTTCAAAAAACAAACAAGAGGCAGATGGAACCGCAAACAGAAGTAAGAAGTAACGGCAACTCTAACACAGTGGTCAATTTAACAGACATTAATTTAACCATGGGGGAGAAACAAATTTTAGCATTGGGACTGTCCTTCAGCCCAGAAAGTAGCTTTAACTATACAGAAACAAGGATGGATGTTTTTAGATTCATCAGGAAACTCAAATTTCGGAAATTCCATACATTACGGGCAAGTAAAGATGTAGATTCCATGGAAATAATGAATAGTAGCCCACCTCTATTTACAGCAGGAGATGTGAGTTTGTTTCAGGATCTTAGAGACCTCCAGAATGAACAAACTGCTACCACTACACTACTGGGTCTTGAGACAATTAACATCAGTGGGACGGTCAAAACTCCATTTAAGCCAAAGTCCATTTTTCAACCGATTATGCTACACGATAACTTGGATGTCTATCATGAACAAGTCACAAAGGAACTGAAGTACCTGTACAAATCAATTAACAGCGAGAGGTACAAAACAAGCCAGCACAATCATCGCTACATTCAATTTATGAAAAAGTTACAGAACAATGATAACCTCGTAATAATACAATCTGACAAGGGAGGAAACGTTGTTCTGTGGCCTCGAGAACTATACATGACAGAGGCCCTGTCTCAATTGTGTGACACTGAATGCTACAGAAAAAGTAATATCCATATTGTTAAATCTGCATGGAATGATTATTATCTTAAACTGTTGGCATGGAAAAGTTGGGGGCTTCTTAGTGATGATGAATATCGTTTCCTAAAGAAAGAACATCCAGTTATTCCTGAGTTATATTTAATTCCCAAAATACATAAAAACCAAACAGACCCGCCTGGTAGGCCAAT